>JAUDYJ010000003.1:99962651-100562651 GCA_030761175.1 Masticophis lateralis | reverse complement strand
AGGAGTGGAGGAGATTATGCTGGAGAACAGCTAAAACAAAATGCTGTGAACCAACCAAATAAGTAGAGTTAGGAGTGGAGGAAAGCATGCTGGTAATCAGCAACAATAGATTTAGGAGTGGAGGAGATTATGCTGGTAATCAGCGGAAGGAGTGGAGGATACTATGCTGGAGAATAGCTAAATTAAAATGCTGTGAACCAGCTAAATAATAGATTCAGGAGTGGAGGAGAATATGCTGGGAATCAGCAAGAGGAGTCGGGGAGAATATGCTGGAAAATAACTAATTTAGTTGTGAACCAGCTAAATAATAGATTTAGGAGTAATGGAGAATACGCTGGAAATCAGGCAAAATAAAATAGATTGGGAATTAGATAAAATTATGGATGGAAATGTGGAATGAATGATAATGTTTCTGAAGTGATTTTATGTAAAATGAGAAGTGTATTTCATGACAAGATTAAGGAAATTAGACATAAATCAATAGAGGTTAAAATATAGATTTGATGAAATGGGTCTTAAGTTTAAGGAATATATATGGAATTCTGATTGATAAAATGGAAAAAAAATAGAATGGTGTTTATTTGGAAATGAAAGATTGTGTATAAAAAGGAGCTGTGTTTATTTGTGATTTAAGATTTATGGTGATACAACAGAATGCCAAATGTTTAGAATAAGATGTTAGATTGTATGATAAAAATTGGTGATTTGATGTTTTTCTTTTTCTTTTTAAAGATGTAAATGGATGAAATTTGGAATCAAATTGGTTAAAGAAGTGTGGGCAATTATACTTATCTAATACCGGACCAAACCTTAGCTCTTAAAAGATGTATTTTATTTTAAGATGTTTAAAAACAAATAAAATATTTTTTAAAAAACTGCAGTAAAGCCATGGGAGGAGTAAGTGGAATCTGGGTCACTAGCAAAGCAGGCCCAGTGCTTGTGGAGACCCGGCGGGGCAAGTTAATGGCAGGGGGCATGTTGCAGCATCTCTGTGGTCGATGGTAAGGGTGAATGACCACTGTGTTGCTGCAACATGTATAACTTCTCAACCAGGTTGTAAATACTTTTTGGGGGGGGGGAGTGTCGTAATTTTGAGCAGTCATTAATTGAGCTATCATAACAAGGATTATCTGTAATACAATCTTAACTTTTTCACTCTTTTGTCTGAGACTTGTAATTTATTGTAATCTTTATATCATAAAGTGTAAACACAGACTTCTGTCTTAGATAGAAGGTTGAACTAGAAGACGGTCAAGGTCCCTTCCAGCCCTATGATTTTATCTGCTAAAATCTCCTCACAACTGGCTACTCTACAATTAGAAAAAAACCAAAAGAAAAAGCAAATTTCCCTGATGCTTTTTACTTTTAGTGTCAGTTGCATATCCTCTTCATCTAGCATATTAACATACAGTTTTTTCCCAACTAAGTACCCATGATCTTCAACATTAACAAATCGTTGCTGATACATGAATAAAGAGGCTATTCTTCAGACAATGTGACTACAAGGCATTTTAGAATTATAAAAAATAAAAGCAGCCCCTTTAATACAGGCCCAGAAATTTCTTAGAAGTCAGCAAAAGGCAGTACATTGATGTTAAAACTTCTGTTTTGTTAAAGATTTATTGTTGTTCCTAAACTGAGTTTAAAGGCAACTCTGGCTATGCTATTTCAGTACAATATTCAGACATTCTGCTTCAATGAACCAATATTTCATAAATATAATAAACCAATAAGGTAATTCTGGAAAATTACAGTAAACATAGTATGGAGAAAGATTTTTTTTACATTTCTCAATTGCATCATGGAATTGTTCACATTTGAATTTATGGTAAATGAGACATTATTATAACTACATATTATGCATAAAAATATAAACTATTGCACAAATATAGAAAAGTTACTGTGTGTTATATACTAAAATTGCTGTTTATGTCCCACCAGAAGCCTGTGTAAACAAGGTATTACAAACTCTAGCTGACCAAATTATGAAGGCTGAAGCCAAATACCCCGATTCACTGGCCATTATTTTGGGAGATCTAAACAAGGCAAACTTGACGGTTTGGCATCTCGGTGAGACAGTCGGGGAATTAGCGGGCTCTGATGAGCGCCATGAAAACCCAGACTGACGAACCGCTGCTGATGGGTCTTCGGACCGGAACCATCCTGTAGGGACTGGGAAGAAGGAGAGGCACCTCGGAAGACCAAGAGGAACAGCCAAGTTCCTTGAAGGTCAGAGGAAACTCTCTATGACTCGGCGGTGGGGACAGCAGCCATTGCGGCTGCCACAAAGCTGGGGCAACTGTATTAAGCATTGAGCAGGAGTGATGAATGGAACTGAGTTTTTGGAAGCTGGGTGAGTACCAGCCAACCCATGGTTTGAAACAACAATAAGGAAAATATCTTTGTAACTTTAAGACCTCTAGTGATGAAATAGCGGCTAATGAGTGGGGGGGAGTGGGGGGAGAAAAAAAGATTTTGAAGTGCAATTTTAAAGGGATAAAAACCCGATGGAAAATTGACTTTTGAATAAAACTATTTGGAAATTTTAAATATCTAGAGAAATTGCCCCAAGATTGGTTAAAGGGTCGGAAATAAATAAATAGATCCTTTCTTTGTCCTTTCTTGTTCGAACTTCAAGAAAAACAAAGAGAATGGACAATAAGCTTTAAAACAGAAGTGTCATATAAATGAAAGGAAAAAGGAAAAAAGAAGTGAGAAGAGCTGTGTAAATTTGGACTTGACTATAAAACTTATTTGATATTTTTAAAAGCTAAAAAGAAAAAGAGAAGCTAAATAAAATTGTTGATGCAGATTGAAACAAAATGGATACTTGTTTGACAATTGGTAATTGTGGATTGCAGAGAGACACCTTTAGGAGTAAAAAGGAATAATTGTAACTTGGTCTTTGTTTTGGAAAATTGTGAACTTTACAGATAAAAGCCATGAGAACTTTTGGGGAGGATTTCTTTGTCTGCAAGCGGCTCGACTTTGGAAGAAAAAAAAAAGCAGAATACAATGGAACTTTTATAATTGGAATAAGATAAACTCAGAATAAAATGGCGCAGGAAATTGGAGAAAAGATTAAATTGATGTACTTGCCATGGAAAATGGAAATAAGAGAAATAATTATAATGTTACACAGAAGACTAAAATTTGAGGATATAAAAGCTGAAATGGAGCATATGCAAACAGACAAGAAAATGAAGACGGAGAAGTAAGACATAGAGATTGAAAATAGAGAAGACAAAGACAAAATGATTAAATATGAAGAAGTTACTGAACATGTGGATAATAATATTAAAAAGGTTTTTAGAGATTACATTGGGATTAACAATGAAAAAAAATAAAGATGCTTATGCTGGGATTAACAGTGGAATGACAAAAGAAAAAAGTTGGAAAATATAGTAATAATAAAAAGGAGGTTTTTAGAGATTACACTGGGATTAACAGTGAAAAAAAAGATGATTAGACTGGGATTAACAGTGGAATGATAAAAGAAAAGGCTGGAAAATACTAGGGAATATAGAGCAAAATAGAAGAGTCCAGAACTTTGATTTAATGATTATATTGAAATTAACAATGATAAAATAAGAGAAAGAGGAAAGCGAGGGGAAATAACGGGACAAATAGGGCAAAACAGGGGAGACAGAAAGGAAGATAGAAATGAGAGAAGAATATGTTATAGATATCTGGAATGGAAATATGGATTGAAGCTAAAATATATGAAAATTAGATTATGTAAAAAGAAAATATATCAATGGACATAACGAATTAATTTTTATTGAGATGTTGGATGGTATTAATTGAGAAAATTGATGGCTATAATAATTAGGATATTGTTTAAATACCTATAATAATTGTAATAATTTGAATATTTTCAATAATACATTTATTTAAGCAAAAAAAAAAGAACATTGAAATGATATAGGATTATGATTTACTAAAAAAGACTCATTCAAATTGGTTTTTATATAAATGGTATTGTTAAATAGACAGAATTTAGAGAAATAACCGTGAATTGTGTTATGTTGTGTTATTCGAAGAACTCTGTTTAAATGTTATATTGGTATATTTTCAAGACTAGAGATAAGATTCAAATCTGATGAAGTAATAATTAAATATTTAATGAATATTATATGAAGTAATAATAAAATGTAAGGAAGTTCTAGAAGTGGAAATAAGATTTAGAAAAACATGTTTGAACTGTATTAATAGTGAGTGCTTAGGGTAAGAATTGTGTAATGTATCATGAGGTATTAATCGAATCAAGATTTAAGGTAGATTAATAGAAGGGTAATTGCTTTGATTAAGTTAATATGAGTTAGTTTTCTATAAGATGGTAATAGATGAGATATGTGATAAGTGTTATGGCAAAAATAGAATATATAAAATTTTGTTAAAGATGAACAAAAAGTTGTATAAATTTAAGACTGGATCAATGCTCTGTTCCGAAAAGATGCCTTGACTGCACTGATTGGAATGTTTTTGAAAGTACCTCTGCAGACTTAGATGAACTCACAGAGACTGTAACATCATATGTCAACTTCTGTGAAGACCTATGTGTGCCCACCAGGAACTTGCGAATATACAGTAACAACAAACCTTGGTTCACAGCTAAACTTAAGCAGCTACGTTGTTCCAAAGAGGAAGCCTACAGAAAAGGTGATAAAATGCTGTACAATCAGGCCAGCAATGTATTAACAAGGGAGATCAGAGCAGCAAAAAGAAGCTACTCTGAAAAGCTAAGGAATCAGTTCTCAACAAATGAACCAGCAAACGTGTGGAAAACTCTTACAAATATCACCGGCTATGGCAAACCTCCTTCCCAGGCTGAAGGAAATCAGCAACTAGCGGATGACCTGAATGTGTTTTATTGCAGGTTTGAAAGGAAACTACAGCCACCTATCTCCACAACCTCCATCTCAACACCAACAACAGCCAAGCCTCCTACAACTGACCCCATCCCATTGCGTTCACAACCCCTAGTGATCACAGAAAAGGAAGTGCAAGACCTATTTCACAGACAAAAGCCAGGAAAAGCTCCAGGCCCAGACAAGATAATTCCTTCTTGCTTAAAAGTCTGTGCTGACCAACTAGCCCCCATCTTCACCTGTAGCTTCAATAAATCGCTAGAGATGTGCTATGTTCCTTCTTGCTTAAAATGCTCTACTATCATCCCAGTGCCAAAGAAGCCCATCAAGGAACTGAATGACTTTAGACCAGTTGCTCTAACATCTGTAGTTATGAAAAGGTTTGAAAGACCTACGCAAGGGTCCTCTTTTAGAGGACCCTTGCGTTCAGCACTCAATACCATCATTCCAGGTACACTTCTAAGTAAGGTAAACCAGCTACAGGTACCTGAACAGACTTGGAAGTGGATCATAAGCTTCCTAACAAACAGGAAGGAGCTGGTGAAGCTAAGCAGAATCGCATCAGATACCTGTACAATTAGCACAGGTGCCCCCCCAGGCTGTGTGCTCTCCCCACCTCTTATCTCTGTATTCCAATGACTGCATCTCTAACAATCTATCTGTTAAACTACTGAAGTTCGCAGATGACACGATAGTGATTGGTCTCATTCGAGACAATGATGAATCAGCATACAGATGGGAGATTGAACAACTAACCTCATGGTGTGACTGGAACAACCTGGAACTGAACACACTCAAAACTGTAGAAATGGTGGTAGACTTTAGGAGAAACCCTTCCATACTTCCACCTCTCACAATACTAGACAACACAGTATCAACAATAGAGACCTTCAAATTTCTAGGTTCTACCATATCGCAAGGTCTAAAATGGACACCCAACATCAAAAACATCATCAAAAAGGCACAACAAAGAATGTTCTTTCTGCACCAACTCAGAAAGCTCAAACTGCTCAAGGAGCTGCTGATACAGTTCTACAGAGGAATTACTGAGTCTAACATCTGCACCTCTATAATTGTCTGGTTTGGCTCTGCAACCCAACAAGACAGACACAGACTTCAGAGGATAATTAGAACTGCAGAAAAAACAATTGCTACCAACCTGCCTTCCATTGTGGACCACAAGTCAAAAAGAGGGCTGTGAAAATATTTACAGACCCCTCACATCCTGGACATAAACTGTTTCAACTCCTACCCTCAAAATGATGCTATAGAGCACTGCACACCAGAACAACTAGACACAAGAACAGTTTTTTTCCGAATGCCATCACTCTGCTAAACAAATAATTCCCTCAACACTGTCAAACTATTTACTAAGTCTGCACTACTATTAATCTTCTCATCGTTCCCACCACCCATCTCCTTCCACTTATGACTGTAATTTTGTTGCTTGTATCATTACGACTTATATTGATATTATTTCCTGATTGCTTATTTGTACCCTATGACTATCATTAAGTTATGATTCTTGACAAATGTATCTTTTCTTTTTATGTACACTGAGAGCATATGCACCAAGACAAATTCCTTGTGTGTCCAATCACACATGGCCAATAAAAAATTCTATTCTATTCTATTCTATTCTATTCTATTCTATTCTATTCTATTCTATTCTATTCTATTCTATTCTATTCTATTCTATTCTATTCTATTCTATTCTAAAATATAATAAAATTTATAGTACAGTATTGTTTATATAGTTGGCTAAGAAAAGGTTAAACTAATGATTGTTTATATTTTAACACAGAAGAACCTGACTTACCGCTATATGGAAGCTCTTCACTAATTGCTTCATCTACAAGCAATGATGTTTCATAAGTCCTGAAAGGAAAGGCAGACCATATCCATCAAGGCCATGTATTTATGCCACTTACTTACTTACTAATTTATTACATTTATTGGCTGCCCATCTTACCATAGGTAACTCTGGGCAGCTTACAATAACTTATAGACATGAAAGATGACTATCTCCAACCTATCTCAATGCTCTTACAATACTCACCAGCATCGGGCCACATTGCGAACTGTATAACCACCGCCTCCTAATACCAGAAGGGGAATGTTGAAACTTTTTACATATTCCACACACTCCCTGGAATCCAAAGTTAGAATATTTATATTGGCATATACTTGGCATACACACATAAATAAAAAGTGTGTGTGTGTGTGTGTGTGTGTGTGTGTGTGTGTGTGTGTGTTTGTGTGTAAATGTAGCAATTTACTGTAAACGACTGCTGTTAAAATGATTTCAAAGTTGTTATCAAACCTATTTCGCTGAAGCTGGGGAATTGCTAAGCTAATGCGGGATTGCTAAAATCCCCCCCACAAATATTTGAACAAAGGACCTTATTAATTTAGGGAAAATCCATTGGGGACTGCACAGAAGAAAAGGGCAGAGAGCTGAATAATTAGATCCAAACACAAAAAGAAGGTGGTTGAGAGAGCCATCCTTTTTCTGATGCTTGCTTTTCTGTCTCCAAAGTGGAAGAGTGTCAGCCCTTGCTGGAGATTGAACCAATTACACAGGACTTTGAAAGACACTACAGGTCCAGTTTTAATGCAGTGAGAAAGTTGCAATAATGTTTCTTGACAGCTAATATTAGAACTTGGAGAATTAAATGCAATGCAAGAACTAACTATGATCTCTTCATATTCTCTAAGACTGATATAGACTTTCACCTTTAAAATAAGCTCAGCACTGAAAATGAATAACAGCTCTTAAGCAATTATAAAGACAGCAGCTTGCTAAGGGGTATGCATGTGTGCAAAAGAAAGCAAAATGGCAGTCACAGATATTAAACAGATAGACTTCAAATTGTGCTGCCACCAGCAACATCACTGTGAAGAGCCCTGGCAGCGTATGATAACAGAGTTGAAAATATACATAGTTTGTAAATAAATTACTCTTTCTGCTTAATTTGTTAGTGAGGAAAACAACATGGTCAGCTAAAAACCAAGCAAACCACATTTAGTGTAACTTAAAACCAAGCCACTTTGCAACCTAGCTTTAGAAAGGGAACCTGCTAAAAAAAGACTAACAATATTTCCCAATTAACAAGAAATATTAAAAGCAGATATTTGACAACTAATTTCCAGATCAACAATTCTGACATTACTATTGCATTGGTAATATAAAATATCTCTTGGTATCTCAAATACCATAGTTTCAGACTGCAACTATTAAGGGCAAAAAAGGAAAATAAAACAATAAAAGACATGATGTGTGATTGGATCTTCCAAAATTTTGTTTGTGTATCTGGCGTTTCATGTTTGATTAGAGGAATAATTTTTTTCCAATATTCACACACCATACAAATTCCTATCTAGCCTGCAACCGAAAAACTAAAAGTACAGTACAGCGTCTATATTTTTTCCGCTGAGGTGCAAATACAGTGTGCAGTGATTTGGAATTGAAGGGGAAAATATTATGCAGATGGCCCAGAAGCGCTCCATTGTATCTCTGCCATTGTTTTGTTTTTTGTTTTTTATTTATTTTATTAAATTTATATACCGCCCTACTCCTGAAGGACTCAGGGCGGTGAACAGCCAAAAGATAAAATACACATAATACAAACGTTAAAAAAACCATTTAAAATACATTAAATACTTTGGCCCAAAACCAAATTTAAAACACCCAATTTATAAGACAAATTTAAAAGCAATTTAAAAGGGAAAGTTAGGCCAGGCCAGCCTGCTGGAATAAGAATATTTTGAGGGCACGGTGGAAAGTGCGCAGATCCGGGATCCTCCATATCTCTGGGGGAAGCTCGTTCCAGATGGCAGGTGCCCCCACAGAGAAGGCTCTCCCACTGGGGCCGCCAGTCGACACTATTTGACCGACGGCACCCTGAGAAGCCCCTCTCTATGGGAGCGTACTGGTCGGTTCGAGGCTACTGGTGGCAGAAGGCGGTCTTGTAGATACCCTGGTCCTATGCCATGGAGCGCTCTAAAGGTGGTAACCAAAACCTTGAAGCGCACCCGGAAGACTACCGGGAGCCAGTGCAGCTCGTGCAGGAGGGGGGTCACATTGGAGTGCCACGTCGCTCCCATAATCAGCCGCACGGCTGCATTCTGGACCAACTGGAGCCTCCGGGTGCTCTTCAAGGGGAGCCCCATGTAGAGAGCATTACAGTAGTCCAGGTGTGAGGTGACAAGGGCGTGAGTGACTGTGCGTAATGAGTCCTGATCCAGAAAGGGACTCAACTGACAAATCAGGCGAACCTGATAAAAAGTCCTCCAGGCCAAGTGTCAAGTGCTCTTCTAAAGACAGCCATGAATCCAGAAGGACGCCCAAGTTGCCAACCCTCTCCATCAGGACCAGTGACTCGCTCCCAATAGCCAGTGATGGCACCAACTGACTATACTGGGACGTTGGAAACCACAGCCATTCAGTCTTGGATGGTTTGAGTCTGAGTCTGTTTCTCCCCATCCAGATCCGTACACTTCACTTCAAGGGCATCATTGGGGTGATCTGGGGTGGAGATGTCATCAGCATACTGATGATACTTCACCCCAAAACCACAGATGATCTCACCCAGCAGCTTCACATAAATGTTGAACAGAAGGGGCGAGAGGACCAACCCTTGTGGCACCCCACATACAAGGGGCCTCAAGTTCGACCTCTGTCCCCGTCAACAAAGACTGCGACCGGTTGGAGAGGAAGGAGGAGAACCACCGCAACACGGTGCCCCCCACCCCTAACTCTTCCAACCGGTGCAGCATGATACCATGGTCGATGGTATCAAAAGCTGCTGAGAGGTCTAATAGGACCAGGACAGAGGAGCAGCCCCAATGCGACCAATGCCGTTTCTGTGCTGTATCCCGGTCTGAAGCCCGACTGGAATGGATCCAGATAGACAGTTTCATCCAGGTATTGGGGAAGTTGTTGCACCACCACACTCTCAACAACCTTCGCCACAAAGCAAAGGTTGGAGACTGGACAATAGTTCGCTAATACAGCTGGGTCCAAGGAAGGCTTCTTGAAGAGGGGCCTCACCACCGCCTCTTTCAAGGTGGCGGGGAAGACACCCTCACTCAAAGAAGCATTTATAATCCCCTGGAGCCAGCCCCGTGTAACCTCCCGAGAGGCCAGCACCAACCAGGAGGGACACGGGTCCAATAAGCATGTGGCCGCTCTCAGTCTGCCCAGTATCTTGTCCACATCTTTGGGAGTCACAGAATCAAACTCTTCCCAGATAATATTCTCAAGACCTGCCTCCATCATCCCCTCTGAATCTACCCAGTCCAAGTCCAGGTGTTCCCAAATCTGAGTGATTTTGTCATACAGATACTGTACAAAGTCCTCAGCTCTACCGTCCAAGGGGTCCTCCCGCACTTCCTGATGGAACAGGGAGCGGGTCACCCTAAAAAGGGCGGCTGGGTGGTTATCTGATGATGCAATAAGAGCAGAAAAATAATTACATTTTGCCGTTTTTATCGCCACCAGATAGGTCTTAATATGAGATCTTACCAGTGTTCAGTCAGATTCAGAACGGCTGGCCCTCCAACCGCTCTCCAGACGTCTTTTCCGGCGCTTCATCTCCCTCAGTTCCTCGGTAAACCAAGGAGCCAGGTGAGACCGGCGCTGGGTCAGAGGCCACAAAGGTACAACCCGGTCCAAAGCTCCAGCGGCTGCCCTGTCCCAGGCGGCCACTAGGTCTTCAGTCGAGCCGTGAGCCAGAGCCTCAGGAAATGGCCCAAGCTCTGTCTGGAACATATCAGGATCCATCAGGCGCCTTGGGCGGAACCACCTCATCGGTTCCGCCTCCCTGCGGTTTGAAGAAGCTGTGCTTTTTCCTATGCTCAAAGATGCAAATGGAAATTTAAGGAGATGCTCAAAGAAAATCTAAATCACCTTTTCTCCTTCAAATTGTGATTGCTACAAGTCAGCTCAATGGAAGATGTATTTAAATATGATTGAAATAGCAGTAGAAATACATGTCTTTTTCTTGCAGGATGGTTGGCAGCAGTTTTGGAAAAGTGTTTTATAATAAAAAGAGGGTACAGGAGAATTTTGAGGGGTCTTAAAACCAGAACTTCAACAACATTAAACGAGAAAAAAGCAGTCATATCCTTATTAGCCTAATTTGTTGTTTAATTTTTGATGGGTTATAAAATGGACTTACCCGTGTCCTCTTATACTGAGATTAAAGCAGCCTAGGCGATCACAGCCTAACGAGTCAGCACCACACTTAAAGGGGTAAGCGGGAGAGATAAAAATGAAGAATAATGACAATTGAAATTTCCCAGCAAACCTACCCATTATTATTGTAGCCCTCCGTGAGTCCCTTCATATGACCATAAGGAACAGCCATCAAAAATTCTCACCTGTAACACTATGCAAGTTGGCTGATAGAATTCCACCACTTGATTAATGACTGGCTGGAAAAGGTGTTTATAACCTTCCAAACAAAAAGACAAAGAAACCACTACTATAATTTCCCTGCTGAAATATGCACTGAAGATGGATAATCCAACAAGTCCCAGTGGAAGACTCACTTTGGTCATCAATGCCATCTCGCAAAGGTACATTTAGACAATAATAGCGACCACTCTCAGCTCCAACTTCATACATGTCACCTACATGTCAGTGTAGAATTCAAATAGGGGTACATATTAGAAAACATTCATTTTCCATAAATGTGACACAGAATTTCAAATTCTTTCACATATTTATTAGCTGGCTAATAGAATTCTGATTCTTAAAAACTGAAAAAGGACAGTAAAAGATTTTGTACCTGTACCAGGAAAAAAGTAATTCCCGTATTTGTGAAAAGATACTGTCATGACACGGTCTGTCAAGTAAAAAGCTTCCTGCACACCATCTCCATGATGGATGTCTATATCAATGTAAAGCACACGTGGATGGTACCTGACAGAGAAAAAAAACTTTTCTGTGGGAAAAACCATATCTCCTAACATCGGCAAAACTTAAAGTCTCATTTATGAAAACCTGTACTTATCACTAGTGTCACAGCAGCATCTCCTCAGAGCTGCTGCAATTCTGACAATGCTGATTTAAATTGCCAGCACTTTAAAATTATACTGAAGAAAGAAAAATCTGTCCAGGATCACATTCTGTTAAACTGCAAAGCAGACAAAGGTGTTCATCTTCTATTTCAAGATTTTTCTCAATCATGCATCACCTTTATATTCTCTATAGTTGTAATACCTTCTTGTCTTTGTCACCCTCCTCTGACAATTGATTAAGAAGTTATTAAGTCTGAAGTGATGGTGTGTAGAGAATTTCTGAAATTATGCCCAAAATTAATACATTGCCTCTGAACTCAATGAACAAGCAAAAATATCACCAGTACTTCTGCCAGAATTTAAAACAATAAACAACAAAAGGTTAATTAATTAAGACTTTGATTTTAGAAAGTTATAAATGGAATAAGGGTCCAGATAAATTTGAAATAAAATTTTGGAATGCATTACACCGGTAATTCTTACAGAGTTACAACTGTTTAATGACAGTTCAGAATTACGATGGCCATGGATGTTTTATGGGTGTTTTATGGCCCATAAAACACTTCCAGCCATTACAAAACGTATCACCACCCAAATTCACATGATCATGAACAGAGTGCTTGGCAACCTGTTCATACTTAAAACTGGTTGCCAAGAGCCCTGAAATCATATGATCACCATTTGCAATCTTCTCTTCTAGCCTCCCCAGAAAGTCAATGGGGAAATCAGCAGGGAAGTTTGCATGTTGCTGCTGCTGCCTGTCATAAAGCTGAGATTCTCTCCTAGCTGGCAGTTCTTTGAGAATGAAAAGGCTGTTTGCCAGGAGGGAACCACATGGAATTTTCTCCACTCTGCCCTGAAAGGCAGCCCTTTGAGAAAAAAAGGGTTGCTTGTGGAGGGGAACTTTTCCAGCAGGCTACAGAAATGGAAATCGGATCCCGAAGATCTGAGCTGCACAGATCCTGCACCGCTCTGGAAGAATTCCCCTTCCAAGCACAGAAGATAGGGGAACTCTTCTGACAAAAGGAAAGGTCAGATCTTAAGTTCCTACAGCCCACAGAGGAGTTCCCTTCTGCATCCCGACAGGAGCTGAACTCAACAGGCGACTCTTTCACTCCCTCTGCTTAATGACCAGGGAGATTGCTTAACTACTATAACCAGGAATGCTGAGATTCTCATTGTTGACGAAAGCAATCATATGGGCCCCCTTCGCTTAATAATGAAGATTCTGGTCCCAATTGTGGTTGTACGTTGAGGACTACCATAAAGGATCCTTCCCCTGGGAAAGTGGACATTTTAATTTTTTTTCTAAGACATAATTAAAACAAGCAATTTTAAAAATTGAACTCTAGAGGGAACTAAAGTTTTTAATTAAAGGAGAAGAATACATAAACCTAATTAACAGCTACAGAATTACACAAAACATTGTAACATTGGAAATACTGATGGACATTTTTGAAAAATGGAATCAGAAGTTAATATCAACAATGCCATAGCGATGCTGGATTTATAGACAAACTGTCCAAAGATATTATGGAAAAAACAGCAGAAAAGGAACAAGTTTACATTAAAAGTAGATCTACTAATGACAAGTTACAAGAATGATATGGAAAGGGATGTCTCATTAGGCATGTAAAAGAAATCAGTTGATGCTTTAAAAATCAAAAGAGAATTACAAATAATAAACAAATTGGATTTACAAAAGAAGTCTGTTAAAGTTGGATGAAAATGGTGAGAAAGGGTAAAAAAGAAATGAAAATAAATCAAGTTCTATGACATTACTTGAATGGACTAAAGACTGAGGTTGTTAGAAGTAAAAGGAAGGAATAAAAAATTGGTTTATTTCAATAAGTGTCACAGGAGCAACTCAGACAACTGAGGAACAACTTTCTGACAACTCTTAATGGATTTGCTGACACCAGGACTGAAATTATATGCTTTATGGATTTGTTTACAGATAAGATGGGTCATGGGATGAAGATAAAATTGGTTGTAAATTAGAGGTGAAAAGTTACCATAATTGTTAAATATTGTTGCGATCGATGAGGTGAGTTTTCCAACATTTTGTAAACTTTTGGGCATTTTTAATTTTTGGCACCTGGAAAGGGACCTCATATATCTATATTTAGAATCCCAGGGGGACACTTTGTACTGTGGTGAATTATTCATGCAAACAAGAATACTTACTTGAGAAGCTCCAAAATGCCAATCACGATATCATTCACGTAACAAAACCCAGAAGCCTGGAGAATGAAAATAAAGAAATTACTGTATGTTAGTTAAAAGGAACCACTATGCCTTCCTAATAAATAAAGCAGACTTGACTATTACCTCAAACTTCTTGGCATGATGCAGTCCTCCAGCCCAATTAATTGCAATATCACAAATCTAAGATTAGAAGAGAAATATTAACTTTGAAAAAAAGAATTATCGCAAAATGAAATATCTAAGATCACAAAAATCTATACCTTAATTTATTTCACTAATCTGTATTATCCCCTTTTAATAAACTGCACTAGAAACATTGAATCATAGGCCTGAAAGGGACCTTGGGGGTCTTCTAGCCAAACCCCTACCCAAGGCAAGAGACCTTATACTATGCCAGACAAATATTTTCTTCAAAATATCCAGTGATGGGAGCACTCACTACTCTGGCAGGCAAGTTGTTCCACTGAATAGTTGTTCTCACTGTCAGGAAATTTCTTCTTAGTTCCAGGTTGGATGGCTCTGTATCCAAGCTTCCACTGATTGCTTCTTATTCTATTCTTGGGTGCTTTGGAGAATATCACATCTCTTTTCTGTGAGTGCCTTTAATGCAGTGGTGGGATTCAGCAGGTTCGCACTGGTTCAGCAGAACCGATACCTAATTTTTTTGTTGAGTTCTGTGAATCGGTTAGATGTGTTCTGGAAAATCTGTATTTTCTGCAACATGTCTGGTTTTCGTTCAACTTCCTTCCAGGTTGGGGGGGGGGAACCCTCCCCAAAAGTCCAAGAGAGGAGAGATGGAAACCTTTGATCACGTTATTCAGGTGAAACCTATCTCAGGCAGCAGGGGCGGGGCCTGCACATAAGGTGACAGCCCAGGGCCAAAACGCCAGCAGAGCACCAGAGGGTCGGGGAGGGTGCTGAAGCGAGTGGGAGTCCTGGCTGCAGCGCCCATGTTGGCTGCACCTTCCCAGCCATAGCTGGAATGCCACCGTGTTCGTAACTGCCGGTAGATGCTGCCCTTTCCTCCAGTAGGCTTGGGCAGCTGCTGGAGAGAAACTTATTCTGAAAGGGTACTTAAGTTAGAAATTCAAAACTCATCAAAAAGAAGCCTCTATAACCATGTGATTTGGAGTCAGTCACTGCTGCAGCAGCAGCCATTTTTAACTGTGACTTGCCTGTGCCATTTGGGATTACAACATGCACTTTCCTGAAGCTGGTAGGGTTTTAGGGATTTTTTGTCCCTGGTCACATGGCCAAACAATATCCAATGATTTTTGCAGCTGGTGTGGCACCCAAGTTTGTTTGGGTTTTTTGGTGTTGTGTGAGCTTGAGGACTAGTGCTAGAATTGAGTGCTAAAATTGCTTCTATTTTAAAATATTCTTTTTTGTTATTCTATAGTACTGTACTGTTCGTTTGTAAGCATTCCGGGAGCTGCTCTGCTTTTTAAGTACAGTACTTTGTAAAGATATTTTTTTTTTTGCATTTGCCTTGAAATTGCTTGTAGAAATGCTAGCCAGCATCTAAATAAAGCATTCTATAACTTTGTGTTGCCTTGCTTTTATTTGGAGATTAATGTATATTACTGTAGTTTGTAGGTTTTAAATTTAAATTGTCTCCAGAAGTTGTGGGTGCTCCATCACTGGAAGTTTTTAAGAAGTTGTTAAGTGAATCATACTGTAGCTAAGCAAATCTAGCTTCCTCCATTGACTTTGTTTGTCAGAAGCCGGCTGGGAAGATTACAAACAGTGATCACATGATCCAGGACAATGCAACTCTCATAAATACATGCCAGTTGCTCAGTACCTGAACTTAGATCCCATGACCATGGGGATACTGCAACGGTTGTTAAGTCACATTTTGCAGTTGTTGTATCTTAGAACAGTCACTAAATGAATGATTGTAAGTCGAGGACTACCTGTATTCTTAAGCCTATCTTCCAAAGTGTTAATAATTCCCCCCAGCTTGGTGTTCTGAACATTTCATGAGCTCCCCTATCCCCTCATCTAGATCATATATGAAAAAGTTGAAGAACACTGCCCCTAAAACAGAAGCTTGTGGTACCCAATGAATGCCTCCCTCCATGTAGATGTAGTTCCAGGACTACACAGTCAGCCAGTTGTGAATCCATCTGATGGCAGTACTGTCCATCCCACATTGTTCTATCTTACCAATAAGTAGGCTGTTGTCTACTTTGTCAAATGCCTTACTGAGATCTAAGTATACTATCTCCACAGCATTTCCTTGATCCACTAATTCTCAGCCCTGAAGCCATTTTGGGAGCATTTTCAGGGCTGCCACAGCAAAACTTGAGTAGAGCTGTGGGAATGTGAGGGGGTAGATACATATATCTGGGGGATGAGTAGCCAAAATAACATTCTTTCCAGTGGGAAAAAGGGCGCTCTACCAGGTGTTGGAGGGCTTTGACAAAGGCCAGCCAGAGTTGGGACTGCGACCTGATTGGACCATGTGATGGACTTGTGACCTGAGGGGAAGAGCTTTGGGTTTTGATTTGGGTGGGGAAAACCCTGGGTCCTTCAGAGTTGGGTCTTTACCAGCTGTGCCAATATGACATTCCTAATAAAATTATGCTTTATTTATTTATTATTTTTTTATATTTTTATACCACCCTTCTCCCGAAGGACTCAAGGCTTTGAGGCAACTCTAGGCCTCAGAGTTTTGACTGCTTTGGGTTTTAACTTGGAACCTTGACAGTAACCTGACTCTCCTAATAAAAACAACCGAAAAGCTCCCCATGCCTACGGGGCTGTTTCCAGGGTCCTGAGCTCCAGCCACTTATCCAGAAGACCGGGCAGCAGGAAGACTCAGGAAAGATGGAGAAAACAACGGAAGAGAAATCTTCCAACACAAGCAGATCCACAGGAACTGGAGCAACCTGTGGGACAGCTTTGGGAGGCTGTTTCCCCTTGGCAGCTGAGCAGGTGGAAGCAGCAGCAGTGGAGATTGAACACCAGCTTGGTGTCTGGCCCAAGGAGCAGGTGGCCTGGCCATCAGCTCAGGAGCTCTACCAGTGGGGCAACAGCTTGGAAGGCAGCATCAGATTCCCGGTGCACCAGGAATTGTACTGGGCGGAGGAGGACCTAACCAGCCAGCCAGTGTTCCAGGAACCCCAGTTCGCCTTGGCTTGAGGTGGCAGAGTGCAACATGGTCTTCGAGTGGAGAGCTACGAGGCATCTGGATCTCAGCGAGTCCAGAGAATGGGGAATCCAACCCTCATCAAGACGCCAGTCCCTGGCAGGCCTACCAGAGAGTTTTGACCATCTGAGTGTCAGCAGCCTGGGCCAGCTCCCCCAGGGGGTCAGCCTGGCCATGGCCCAACCAACATTCACCTTCCCTGGCCAGGGAACGTGATCGCTCAGAGCAGAATTTCCCCCTTGTTTCACTCAGCACAAAGCAGATTGTGCCTAAGCCTCCCTCACCAGGCCTGATCTACTGGGATGACAGCTCAAACCATGACCGCTGCTAGCCAGTCGCCCGGGCCCCTAGGCCAGTCCAGACCAGAACTTTGGCAAGGGGCCATGGGTCTATCAAGGCCAGGCAATCTACCTCACCAGTTGTCCCAGGAGGGATCTAGTCCTATTGGTGGACTAGATCCCTCCTGGCTGGGCATACTACCCCGGCCAGGGTGAATCCAGTGTCAATGGATACCAGCACCTGCTTCTCACCCGGCTCCAGTTCTGCAGCCACCAGTGCTGCTGGCCACCCCAGAACTATTTTTGATGGGAGTCCAGGGAAGCTAGCGTACTTTTTGAATCAGATCTGGTCCTACCTTGATTGCCATGGAGTACCAGTCCAACCAAGAGATGATTTTGGACATCGTCGACAACATGGAGGATGAAGTGGTGGAATGAGTGGCCCAACTTCATGACGAAGGGGCTCCCGAACTGGAGGATGCTGACAAGTTCCTGCAGCTACTGAAAACCCGGTTTGAAAACATGGCCCGGGGGCAAGAGGCAGAGGCTGAGATCAGAGACCTCAAACAAAAGGGCCACCCCGCGAAGAACCAGTCTGGGAATTCCAGAAAGTGGCAGGAAAACTGCAAGACTGGCCAGAGCACCTCCTTGTCCACCACTTCAAGGAAGCCCTAGACCAGGACCTCCGGCAGACTTGTGCCTTCCGAGGAGTCCTCGAGCGCATGCAGGAGTGATACCAGATGCGGTGGCCATGGACCTTGAGAGTCATCCGCACCGAAGAGCCACATCAGACAAAAAGCCTAAGTAAGCCTAAGTAAACCTTGGGTTGCCAAACTGCAGAGAGGCAGTCAGAGGAGCAAAAGTCGACCCCAAGGGCAGCCATTAGATGTTTCAGGTGTGGCCAACAAGGCCACCAAGCATCAGTGAGCCTGGCCCTGGTGCCAGGTCCCCAAGCCTGAACTCCAGTGGGGCCCAAGGCAAAGAGGACCCTGCACAAGCCAGTGGACAAGGGAAGACTCTCTCGGCAAGCCATTGAGGTTCCTCCCACCTCTGCCAGAGGGGAAACTCTGCCTTCAGAAGCCCCACCGGCTGCCGTGAGTGACAACAGTGAAAGTAGCGAAGATGACCTGATGGTAAGTGAAACCATCTGCTTCTTCACCATAAAATTGCAGATAGTGGTGCCCAGGATGGGAGCTCAAGGGGACATAGAAGCCATTATAGACACCGGGTGTACCAGATGCCTAATAAGCCTCTCCACTGTCCAGAACTAGGGATAAACACGACGCCCCCAGTGCACCCGTTTGCTTCGAACAAGTCAGTGGAACATTAATAGGCAGAGCCCCAGCCACCCTAGTTACCGAGGCAGTAAGACTAGAAATGGGCTGCCACTGGGAGCTCATCTGCTTTGTGGTGGCATCAAAAATGACAGTCATCCTGGGCTTCGCCCGGCTGGACAAGTGGGGCCCAGCCATCACGTGGGAGGATGGCTATAGAAAGCTAAAGATAGGAATGGGACTGTTGCCGCCCTCCCCCCTTAGCGACAAGGCACCCCTATGGTATTGGAGCCACCATAGGGCCCTGGCAAGAAAGCGGCCACCATCACTGACTCACCACCAGGCTGCCCCCAAGTTCCCAAAGAGTACTGAATGCTGGCTGATGCATTCAGTGAGCAAGAAAGCAAAATCCTACCCCCCCCCCAACTGACCCACTGTCTATGCAATAGAGTTTGTGCTTTAACAAAATTTTATCTATTCTATTTTGCCATAGCACTTATTTTTAAATCTTAGATCACATATACAACTAATACCATCTTAGAAAAAAATTAACCCTTCTATTAACCCACCTTAATTCTTAATTCAATTAATAACTCATAATACTACAATTCTTACCCTAAATCCTCACTATTGACAATACAATTCAAACATATTTGTTTCATTATGCTCATTCCATTATTACTTTATCAAATTTAAATCTTATCTTTTTAATTTTAGAAATATAGCAATTTAACATTTAAATGTAGTTCTTAGTTCAAATAATGCTCTTTAACACAATTTCCCAATTATCCTAAATTCTATCTATCAAACCATACCATTTATATAACACCAATTAAGTAATTTTTGTTTATAAAACATAATCATATATTGTTTCAGTTTTCTTTTTCACTTAGGGGTAATAAATGTTCAAATTATCACAATTGTTATACATATTAAGCAATATCCCAATTATTATAGCTATCAATTTTCAAATTTAATCTTTTCTTTTATCCTTCCACTGTTAATCCCAATGTACAAAGTACATCTTTATTCCACCATTAATCCCAGTGTAATCACCTTTATTTTCATTGCTTATCTCAGTGTAATCATTGTTAATCCCAGTATAATTATCTTTATTTTTCTCACTGTTATCAACATGATCATCTTTTACTTTTATATTATTAAAAATATTCAAATTATAACGATTGTTATAGGTATTTAAACAATATCCCAGTTATTTTAACCATCAATTTTCTCAAGTAATATCTTTTAACATCTTAATAAAAAAAATGATTCATTATATCCATTGCTATATTTCTTTTAATGTAATCTTTTTTCCATATATTTCAGCTTCAATCCCTATTTCATTTCTAAATATCTATAACATAATTTTTCTCATATTTGTTTATCTCAATATGGTCATTTTATAAATCCAGGTTCTGGACTTCTTTAAATTTCTTAATATTTTCCAACTTTTTATTCTTTTATCATTCAGTATTAAACTCCATATAACCATCATTATATCATTATTAATCTCAGTATAATCATCATTGTGTTATTGTTAATCTCAATATAATCTCTAGAGACCTCCTTTTTATTATTAGTATTCACGTTATTTGTTCATATTTAATCACAATATCTTTATCTTCATTTTCCACTTCTATGTCTTATTTCTCCATCTTCATTTTCTTGTCCACACATATATACTCCATTTCGATTTTTATAACCTCAAATTTTGTCCTCTGTGCAACATTATAGTTATTTCTTTTATTTCCATTTTCCAAATCAAATAATTGCTCCAATTATAAAAGTTCCATTGTATTCCCTTCTATTTCTTTTTTTATTCCTCCAAAAGTCAAGCCTCTTGTAGACAAGAAAATCCTCCTCCACAAGTTCCCACGTTTCTTATCTGTGAAGTATACAATTTTCCAAAACAAAGAACCAAGTTGCAATGTTCCTTTTTAGTTCAGGTGGTGTCTCTCTGCAACCCACAATTTCCAATTGCTTAATAAGTATCCATTTTGTTTCCATTACATCACGATCTTACTTGACTTCTTTTTTCTTTTTTTTAAATTTAAAAATATCAAATATTTAAAGTCCAGTCCAAATTTAAATAGCTCTTCTCACTTCTTTTTTCTTTTTTCCTTTTTTATTTATACATCCCTTTTTTTCTTCTTAAAGCTTATTATCCATTCTTTTTATTTTTCTTGCCATTTTAAAAAAAGGGGGGGGGGAAGGATCTCTTTATTTCTTTCCAATCCTTTGATCATGTCTAATTATTTAAAGTTTCCAATTAGTTTGTCCAAAAATCAATTTTCAATTGAGTTTTTGTCTTTTTCAAATTACATTTCAAAATCCTCTTTGCTCCCATGCTCCTTAGCCACTATTACCTCTCGCCCCTTCTGTTCAACATTTATGTGAAGCCGCTGGGTGAAATCATCCGTGGCTTTGGGGTGAAGTACCACCAGTACGCTGATGACACCCGGCTGTAGATCTCCACCCCAGGCCACCCCAACAATGTCCTTGAAGTGATGTCCCAGTGCCTGGAGGCTGTGCAGATCTGGATGGGGAGGAACAGGCTCAAGCTCAACCCTTCCAAGACGGAGTGGCTGTGGTTCCTGGCATCCCGATATAGTCAGTTGACTTCATCACTGACTATCGGGGGCAAGTCGTTGTCCCCTGCGGAGAGGGTGCACAATCTGGGAGTTCTCCTGGATATGCAGCTGTCCTTTGAGGAACACCTGACGGCTGTGGCCAGGGGGACCTTTTGTCAGGTTCGCCTGATTCGCCAGTTGCGGCCCTTTCTTGATTGGGATTCCCTGTGCACAGTCACTCACGCCCTCGTCACCTTGCGCCTGGACTACTGTAACGCTCTCTAAATGGGGCTCCCCTTGAGGAGCACCCGGAGGCTCCAACTGGTCCAGAATGCGGCCGCGCGGGTAATCACGGGAGCCACTTGGCGCTCCCACATAACACCGCTCCTGCGTGAGCTGCACTGGCTTCCAGTGGTCTTCTGGGTGCGCTTCAAGGTGTTGGTTATCACCTTTAAAGTGCTCCATGTCATAGCACTAGTTATCTTTGAGACCGCCTGCTGTTACCGATGACCTCCCACCGACCTGTGCGCTCCCACAGAGAGGGCCTCCTTGGGGTGCCATCAGCCAAACAATGTAGGCTGGTGACCCCCAGGGGGAGGGCCTTCTCTGTGGGGGCACCGACCCTCTGGAATCAGCTGCCCCCAGAGATAAGGAGAATCCAAGACCTCGGTGCCTTCCGCCGTGCCCTAAAACCTTTTCTTTTTAAACAAGCCAGGCTGGCTTAATTTATATATATTTTTAAATATTTTTATTGGTTTGTTATTTTAAATTGGAGCCAAATTAATATATTACTTTTTAATTGTTTTTAATATTTGTATATTAATATTTAATATTAATATTTGTAAAAATCCTTATATAAAACTATCTCATAATAGTTTTGAATTATTTTTTTCTTTTTTTCATTTCTATAACATGTATTTCCTTTTGCATCTTGTAATTGGTTAATTAATTTCTTCTCTTTTTCTTTTTTCACTTAATATGCCAACCATCTACCTGGTTTATTTGCATTCTCAAAAAAGTTCTGTTTGGCTGACCTTAATTTGTATGCCAAAAATTCTTGTTCAATTAGATTTATTTCATCTTTTTTTCAATTCCATTTGCTTTTTAGCTTTATCATTTTGTGGATTTTTTTGTAATTCTTTCTCATATTTTTTGTATTCTTCCAATTTTTCCTGTTTGTCTTTTCTTTTTATTCTTTTTTCCAAATATGTAATTGCCAAGCCTCTAATATATGCTTTCATTGTATCCCATACGTTCTGAAGTGAAGTATCTTCCTTTTTATTTATTTTAAAGAAAAACTCGAGTTCTCTTTCCATAAATTGTTGAAATTCTTTTTTATTTAAGATTGCTTGATTCAAAGTCCACCTATACTTTTTCTTTTGTCTTTTCCATGTTATTGTAATTGGATTATGGTCCATCCAAAGATTTGAGCTAATATTTATTTCTTGTATATTGTCTAATAAATCTGTTGACATCCATATCATATCTATCGTGGACCATGACAAATGTCTAGTTGAATAAAAAGTGTACTGTTTTTCTTTCAAGGGTCTGTTTCTCCATACATTTTGTACATTTAATTCCGCTATCATTGTAAAGAAAGTCTTCGGAAGAGTTAATCTGGGTTTCTTATTCATTTTTGTCGTTTTATAGTCCAAATCAACATCAATTACCGCATTAAAGTCACCCATTATGCATATATTTTCATATTCCAATTCTGATATTTTTCTGTGTAGTTGACCATAAATGCCTCCTGTTTCTCATTTATTGAGTATAATGCTACTAAAAGTATTTGTTTAAAGTTCATTTTTACTTCCACAATCAGGATCCTCCCTTCTTCATCTACAAATATTGACTTAGGCTCTAATTTTTCTTTTATATATAATGCTACTCCTCTTTTACCTTGTTTTAATAATGAAGTGAATAAAACTCCTAATTTTGGATATCTAATAATTTTATATGTTTTCTAATATGTACTTCTTGCAAACATATAATATCCATCTTTAGTTTGTTCAATTTGTTTAAAGTTCTATTCCTTTTTAGCGCCAAATTCAATCTATTTATGTTTATTGATATTGCTTTTATTTCTTCTTCCATATTTTACTTATTACTAACTTTTGATCTTGTCGCTCTTGTCTCTCTTTGATCTTTTGCTTCTTTTGCTCTTGCTCCTTCTCTCATTGCTTTCTTCCTGATCTTTTGTCCTTTCTTCTTTCTCTTTTACACTTCCCTCTTGGTCTCTGGTTTCTCTTGCTTCTTCCGCTTTTCCTTCTTCTAAGGATCCCCAAAATTGTTCATAAAATGCTGTTGCTTTTTCAATAGAATCTAATCTGTGTCTTTGCTCTTGCCATGTCACCAATATCCCTTCTAGTATTAATCACCTAAAACTCACTCCTTTTGTGATTAGAAGTCTTGTTAAGAAATGATATTCTTTCCTCAGATCTCTAACTCTTCTAGGTATTTGTCTCAACACCACTATTTGTCTTTATATTTCAATGCAGTGTTTCTGGTTATTTGTAATATCTCTGTTTTTATCGCTTTCTTTGTAAATCTTACATGGACTTCCCTCGGTAGTTTCTCATTGCACATCTTGTGTGTACTCTAAAAACCTCATCCATCTCATTTAATATCTTCTCCTTGGGTTGTTCCATCACTTCTGCCAACATCTCTGCCACCATCTCTGGCAGATTTTCCTCTTTCTCTTCCTCTATATTTTGAAATTGTAAATAAAAATGAGATCGATCCATTTTGAGAGAAATGATTGTTCGCTCTTGATTTTTGTCTACTGATGTTAATTTTTCCTCTAATTCTTCCATTTTCTTTTCTGTCAAGTCTGCTTTTTCCTCTACTTTTTGAATTCTTTCTTCGTTTTTCCCAATCATCTCTTTTACTTCTTTTAAATCTTCTTTCAAGTCATCATGGAGCGATTGTGTAAGATTTTTTAAATGCATCATTTCTGATGATTTTAATGTTTCTGTCGTAGAAGGACTTATAAATTTCTTCACCCTTTAGCTTTGTAGACCCCCAATTTGTAATCCACTTATGATATTAATTTGTAATCCAAATATCTAATTTACTCTGATGAGTAAATTAGAAAACTAAAAAGTAAATAGGAAAAATATTCAAAGTCAAATTACTTAAAAAAGAACAAATCCAATTAGTCTCCAAAAAATAAAAAATATCCAATACTATTCAGCCAAAAAAACAAAACAAAAAGGAAAAGGGAAAGCCAGAGACAAATAAAAAAAAATTTCAAAAGACACAGAAGAAAAATTTGTTTTTTTAAACTCCTATCCTCCTCTAGGCTCTTGCCTTAATCCAAATTTTAAACAAACCACAAGTATCCTTTTTCACTCCTTAAAAAAAAGGAAAAAAACCATACAAAGAAGAAGGAAGAATCTCCAAAACAGCAACTCCAAAACAAAGTACTTCAAAAAGCTCACACAGGTGACTTCCGGTTGGCGCCATAGCAATTCAGACGGGGAATTAGCGGGGCTCCTTGGAGCCCCTCACAAACCCTGTCTGTTAAGCCACCGCTGGCAGGTCTGTGGACCTACCCTGTCCTGTAGGGACAGGAGGTTAGAGAGGGACCCCTTGGATGGCCGAGAGGAACGGGTAGGTTCCTCAGGGCTGGAGGGTTGCCCTCTGTGCTGGCGGCAGTGGATGCAGCAGCAATGGCAGCTGCCCCGAAACGCAGCAACTGGAACAAAAGGATGCGCAGGAGGAGAAGCAGAGAGCAGAGCAGGGAGTTTGAAAGCCAGGTGAGTGGACTTCTGCCCAGGCGGGAACTGCCCGTAAATGCTAAATTACAATGAGTGTGCCCCAGCTTAAACAGAGGCTGAGAACTATTGGGGCAAAAAGACTCAAGTGAATGGTGAAAGGGAAAGACCTGTTGATAGATAGCGTCAATTACCGACTTCCTGGACACGATCTTACTACAGATTTGGCTTTTTTTTCTTTGTGGTTAAATGAGAATGGATTATGGATCATGTTTGAGAGAGAGGAAAGAGAAGAGGAAATAAATATGCTTTTAAAAGCAAAGACAAAAGACAAACGGAGATGGACAAAATGGCTGACAGCTGAGAAGTGAAAATGTAAATTCCAGACTGCTTGTTACTTGAAAGAGAAACTTTGTTGCTTGTTACTTTTTTTATTGAAAAGTTTTACAAACCCCCAACCCCCCTTCCCACCTCCCCTTACCCCCTTTCCCCTCCTTCTCCCTCCACAACTTCCCAGAGCAGAATACAAGGTATTAAAGAAAAAAGAAAAGCAGTTAGAAACTAAATTAACCTACCCACCCATAAACTAACCCCCCCCAAAAGAAACCTTAACTCCCTTATAGACCCCCAGGGGGAGAGCGTTCTCTGTGGTAGCCCCCACCCTCTGGAATGATCTTCCTCCAGAACTGAGAACAATTGCTGACCTCCGGACTTTTCGTCGGGCTCTGAAGACTCATCTCTTTCAACTTGCCGGACTTGCCTGATCTCTTCTATTTTTAAATTTTTTAGAGTTTTACTTGGTTTTATACTCTCAGCCTAATTTATATTGGTTTTAGTATGTTTTTTAACTTTTTTGTATTGGTTTTTAATTGGCTGTTCACCGCCCTGAGTCCGGTAGGAGAAGGGTGGTATAGAAATCTAATAAATAAATAAATAATAGATAACCCAAGTTATTGTTAAACTCATGCATACACAATTTGATATCTTGTCTTGTATTTGTTTTGAACATAGTCTATCCATTTTTTCCACTCCAAAATATATTTCTCTTGCATATGATCCTTCAAATATGCTGAGATCTTCGCCATTTCAGCTAAGTGTGTTACTTTCAATGTCCATTCTTCTATAGTAGGCACAAAGTCTTTCTTCCAGTATTGAGCTACCAGCAGCCTAGCTGCTGATATAAAGTTTAAAATCAATTTAGTCTCTAGTACTGTACAATCAGTTATTATATCCAATAAGAACAGCTGTGGAGTAAATTTCAATCTTTTTTAAAAAATATTTTGAATTACCCACTAAACTTTTATCCAAAATGCTTTGATCTTCTTACAAGTCCACCATATATGATAATAAGTTGCTTCATCGGAATCACATCTCCAACATTTAGGTTGCATATTTGGGTATGCAACCTGACATATGCATATTTGGGTATGCA
The DNA here is from genome assembly GCA_030761175.1 of Masticophis lateralis. NCBI lineage: Eukaryota > Metazoa > Chordata > Lepidosauria > Squamata > Colubridae > Masticophis > Masticophis lateralis. The sequence continues at coordinate 100,536,119 of JAUDYJ010000003.1, read as the reverse complement.
ACCTGGCAACCTGAAATTGACATACATGACAATTTCTTGGGATCTAAATGCCATCTATAAAACATTTTATAGAAATTTTCCCTTATATTTTGCGCTTGCGTAAATTTAACATTTCTAACTCAAATCTTTTCCCATGTGTCCATCATTATTGGTTCCTGAAAATTTTGCGCCCATTTAATCATACAATCTTTAACCAGTTCTGTTTCAGAATCTATTTCCAATAAAGCATTATACAATCTCTTAACATGCATTTGACTCTGGTCTCTAATCTGTTTTACCAAATTTTCCTCACTTTGCATAAAACCAATTTTTTGATCTTCCCTCCATCTAGCTTGCAGTTGACCATACAAAAAGTATTATGTTTTGCATATTGCAAAGTAGTTGCTACCTGATCAGCCATTAACATATTAAATTGCCCTCGCAATATATTTATTGCTTCTTTTACTTTTATATCTCCTGGGTTGCATATTAATAATTGTTCTTTTTTATTTCCTCCTCAATCTCTTTCCGCATCCTTGTTTGCTTTAATTTATATTTATTATTCATATATATCAAAACTCCCCTCATATAGGCCTTACTTGCATCCCATACCATTTCCATATTATTAATAAAAAATTCTTTCATTAACTTTTTAAGCTCATTCACATTTTTTTCATATCTAAATAAATTTTCATTCAATCTCCAGGACCTCCTTTCCCTCTTTCCTGTTCCAATTCCAACCAAACCAGACTATGATCAGTTATAATCCTAGGACATATCTTCGTCTTCTTTACCCTAGGGAGAAAGTCATTTGTAATTAGTATAAAGTCAATCCTGAAAAAAGATTGTCTATCCAAAAAAAAAGTAAAATCTTTTTCATCCATATTCCGCTCTCGTCAAATATCCCTCAGCTCCAAATCTTCCATTATATCAAAAAAGGATTTTGGTAATTTTGCACGTGTAGAAACTTTAGATATACTCTTCTTATCCTTCAATATATCTATAACTCCAATCCAGTCACCCATTAAAATAAATGATTTATAATCCCAATGTGTTATTTTAGAATATAAATGTTTATAAAAATTATCTTGTTGGTTTGGGGCATATATCCCAATTAAAAGCATCTTGCCATTTTGAGTTAATAGTTCTATTGCTATGTATCTTCCATACACATCTGCCTCAATTAATTTAGCCGTTAATCCTTTCTTTATGTAGATAACAATTCCATTCTTCTTCTCTGGGGCTGAGGCCACAAAATAAGTCTCTAATCTTGAATTTATTAAATATTTTTGATCTGATAATTTAATATGTGTTTCTTGTTGACAAATAACATCATTTTTAAATTGTTTCAAATAATGAAATATTTTCTTCCTTTTTTGTGGTGAATTTAAACCATTGACATTCCAAGAAAGGAACTTAGTTGCTATCCTTGGCACCTTGAAGCTTTAAGAGCATTTGCTGAAGATCATCTTGCATCTTACTCTTCGGCCTTGCCCCTCCCAATGCTTCTGTTTTTTGAGATTCTTGAGCTTCTTGGGTTAGGTCTTGACTTGTAGTGCTTGTGACTGTTGTTGTTGTAGTTGTTTATAAGCTGCTCGAGTCAAACGCTGTTCCTTTGGTTCCTCTAACTCGAGCACTGGCTCTTCTATGCTCTTCAATGGAAAAGGAAGATCTTCTTGCACTTTTCCTCCAGCTGCTACATCAGCATAAGTTATGTTTTCCATTTTTCTCTTGTTGAGGTATCTCTATTTCTTTTTTACCCTCCTTGGGTGGTGGTGAACGTCCTGCCTTTTCAGAGGCTTTAAAGTTAGTAAAATTTTCTCCTCTTTTAAAACAAATCACTCTCCTCAGTCTTCTCTTTCCAGTAACTTCAATAAGTCCAATACACAAAAAGTCTCAGCCGAGACTTTCACTGCTAAGTTTCACTTTCGTTGTTATTACAAAGGCACCATTAGAAAAAAAAAACTCCACTCACTTGACTGCCGTTGGAAACATAGTAACTTGGAGTTAGGTATTGATTCTTTCTTGCATGCACACTTGCTTCTGCTCCATCTGCTATTTAACTTCTTTTAATCTGCTTGTTGAGTGCAGAGCCAGTCTAAGCAGAGTCGTCCCGGCTTCAGAGCCTCTTCGGGTTGAACGGGGAGCAAGTCCTTCCAGCCCCTGGAATCGCTCCAAGGAGCTTTTCAAACCGCTCCCCCCCCCCCGATTGCTCTCCTCACCTTCTTCTCCCGAAGGCAAGATTTTTTCGCTGTCAAAACGGCTTCACAAAGGCTCGGGACTGGCGGTCAAAAAATGACTGTCCACAACGCCCTGCGGTGCCAGGTGGAAGTCTTGCTTGTTACTTAAAGTGGATTATTTTGAGAAAAAATTTAGGAGGCTTGACTTTCGATATGTAATCTGTTCATTGGAGGATTTATTGAAGATCAGAAAGAAGAAACTAAATGGAATAATGAAAACTGAACTAATAAGCATGGCAACAAGAGAAAAAGGGCGTGGCAACAAAAGAAGGACATGATACTACTATATATGGAATAGCTAATTTAAAACTAATTTTATAGAACTTATAACTTTGATGACATTGAAATGGAAAAGAAACATACTTAGATAGATTGGAGAAAGAAAAAAAATGGAATATATTATGTAACAAGATAACAAAATACCATAGTTTGATTTAAATAAATGTAATGGTGTCTGGATGTTTGATGTTTAAATAATGTCAGGAGATACTTTCCTTCTTCTCTTTGTTCTTTCTCTATTTCTTTCTTTTTCTTATTTTCTATTTTGTTCTTCCCCTCTCTACTTTTTCTAATTTTTTAAAATCTCTTTTGTTATATTTCTATTCTCTTTCTTTATTTTTGCTTCTTTTTTTTTATCCTAACTATTATTAATATTGTTACTATGCTCACTTTCTTCACTATTATTTTTATTGAAGTTGACCTGATAAATATACAAATAATTTGACTAGAAAATAAGAATACAAATGATTGCAAAACATGATTTCTGGATGTTTTAATGCCTTTTTAAATTTTGAATCTTTAATAAGCTCTATTTACAGACTTAATAATTTAGAAGAAAATGTTTTTCAAGATGTTGGATATTAAAAAGCACTATTTACAGACTTAACAATTATAGAAAACTGACTTTAAAGTGACTTGAAATGTTGTTACTTATAGAAAATAAGAAATAAGAATGGAATAGGAGAAAGTCTAGGAGAGAATAGGAGTTAAGATATTTGTTGATATACATTTTTATTTTAAATTAGTAAAAAATATAGAGGAGAATGGAACAAAAATAAATATGGGTAATACATTGTGAATTAATTTAAAGTTAAATAATTGAATAAGAGATGTAGGAATGGAGGAAAGCATAAAGCTGGACAATGACTAAAATAAAATGCTATGAACTAGTTAAACAAATGAAGTTAGGAGTGGAGAAAGCATGATCCTGGAGAACAGTGAAGGTAAAACTGTGATCCAGTCTTACCAATAAGGTAGGAGTGGAGGAAAGCATCATACTGGAGAACAGTTAAAGCAAAGCTGGGAACAAGTTAAAAATAAAAATAAGAGTTAGGAGTGGAGGAAAGCATATGCTGGGTAACAGTTAAAGCAAAACTGTGAACTAGCCAAAAAATAAAAAGTTAGGAGTGGAGGAAAATATATCTGGAGATCAACTGAAATAAAGTTGTGAACCAGTTAAAAATAGAGGTTGGAGCGGAGGAAAGCATTGCTGGAAAGCAACTATTTAAGTTGCGAACCAGTTTCATGATAGATTTAGGAGGCGTGAAGGAGATAATGTTGGTGTGCAGTTAAAATTATACTGTGAACAAGCCCGTATAAGCAGGGTTAGAAGTGGAGGAAAGCATCGCTGGAAAGCAGCTGATTAAGATGTGAACCAGCCAAAAAATAAATCTAGGAGGAAATGGAGGAGATAATACTGGAGAATAGTTAAGCAAAACTATGAACCAGTTAAACAAATAGAGATAGAAATGGTGGAAAACACTGCTGGGAAATAGCTATTTAAATTATGAATCATCTAAATATCAGACTTAATAGTATTTGAGAACAAGCCTGAAGTAAACAAAATAAAGTATATTTTATAGATGGAAATGTTGATTGATTTTGAAATGACTCTAAGAGAGGAGGAAAATATTTTTTGTTAAGATCATGGATATTAGTTGCTATTTAAGAGAGGTAAAATATAGATTTAATGTAATGGGTAAATGAATAAAATTTGGAACAAAATTGGTGAGGGAATGTGAGTAATAGTGCCTATTTTATACCGGATCAAATCCTTGCTCTAAAAAGATGTATTTTATGTTTTATGATTTTTTAAAAAAATAAAATAAAAAAAAAGCTCATACAGGCAAATAAAAAAAAATAAAATAAAAGATCAAAAAAGTAAAAACAAATTCCGCGCTCCCATCTCTTCACTCCTTTCTCATAACGAGTTTCTCTCTTCAACAGCTGTTTTCTTATTAGCACAACCAGCATTGTCAAGGTTAAAATAGGCTTGTAACTAATTCAAAGTTGGTTTTTTTATAGTCTTTTCTTTCTTGCCACTAGATGGCACTGCAGTATAGCAAAACTATACGGTTCCACGCTTCAATTCTTTCAAACCATTTCCATTTAAATTAAAATCATTTGTAATCATTCTCTCTGTCTCAAACTAATCAGTCAATTTTCTCACTCTTCTTAATTTCAAATGCAGTCTTTCAAATCAATTCTCAGCCAAATTTTCAGTTCATGTAATCCATACAAAAAAAGAAAGAAAAACTTTCCCCCTTTTAAGCTTTCACTTTCTCTGCCGCTTCAATACCGGAAATGGAGAGCTGATACACACCTGCTCTCCCTCCTCACTTTAGCCACATCCATTCTCTCTCTATATATATATTGATTTCAAGTGGATATGAAAAGGAAACTTTATTGATAAAGCCAGGTTCTCACCCAGATGATGCACTTTCTCTCTTTTTTTTAAAAAAAGTTTTATTGGTCCCCCTCACCCCCCACATTTACCCACATCTTTTTTGAACAGAGCATTGGCCATATCTTATCTTATATAATTAATGAAATTCAAATACATTTTACTCACAGTTTTTGCCAAAATCTTTTTCCCCTTTTTTAATTGTCTCACTATTTCTATGCTTGCTTACATAAACAACATCTTCATTTGCCCTTAAATTCTAATTATTGCTATTTATTCATATGTGTTCTCTTTTATTCTTTAAACAATTCATATCTTCATATTTGTTCGGAATTGCCTTTCTTCTATTTCATCTTTTTTATTGTACAGCAATCTTTCTCCTCAAACCTACCACTTCTCTCTTTTCTTTCCTTCTTACTTTCTCTTCCCCTCTTCTTCTTCCTACTTCCCCTTTCTCCTTCTCCTCTCTTCCTCCCTCTCTTACCCTCACTCCTACTCTAATTTCCCTTCCCTTCTTTCCTCCCTTCTCTTCCTTCCCTCTCTCCTTCCTTCTCTCTTCCATCTCTTTTCTCCTTCCTTCATCCCTCTTTGTTGTTGTATTCATTTTCAATTTTATGTTTTCCACTATGGAGTCCAGGCAACCCTGATCTTTCTTTCATTTATCAAGTATATTTCTCAAAATTTCCCCTCATCTTTTTAATTATCAGCAGTATATTTCATCTTATTCCATTTTTTCTTTTAAATCTTTATTCAAACAATCTTCCAACCCTTAGACTTTTAACTTTTAACAATATATTTTTTTCTACTTTACTTCTTACAAGTATATTATTTAAATCATTTTTGTATTTCATTCCATTTTACATTTAATTTCCATTTTCCATCTTAATTTCAATTAATTCTTATAATTTTCTCTCCTTTTAGTGCTTCTTCCAATATCATTCTTTCTTTCACATTACATTGTTCTATTTTTCATTTAACAGCATTTTCACATATAATTTCTACAACTAGCATCCTTCTCTTTATTGACAAATTAATGTTTTCACTGACTCTTAACCATTTTCTCTTAGTCTCTCCAGTTCTTTCTTGATGTTTTCCTCTTTCTCCCATTTCTTTACCTTCTTTTTTCCTTCTCCTATCTCTCCCCTTTAGCCTTTTTCCTTTAATTTTAACTCTATTGCTTTTCATTCTCAATCTTTCCCCATTTATTTCTCTTCTCTTCATATTTGAGATGTATTTTCCTTTATCCATTTTTATTCTATCACTGTTGAACCCAGTGTAATCATCTTTATCTTTTTTCAATTATTTCCTTTTCAATATTATCCCCTTGTTTCTCTTGCTTCTCATTCATCTTTTCTTTCTTTTTTTTGCCATCTAACCAATCTTCTGCTTTTTTATTTCCCTTAAATGTTTCCCTTATTTTTGAAACATCTCCCTTAGTGTCTCATATTCATCCTCCCAATTTTCCATATTTTCAATTTTTAAAGGCTAGGATTTTAAACTTGTTCTTTTCATTTACATATACTTCAGGTATCAAAGTCCATATAATGTCTTTTTAAAAAAAAAAAAAAAAAAGTCCATTTCAAATATTTACTTGAACCAGCAGTTTAATCTTTGTCTCTTTAGCCTTGCTTCAGCTGTACAAATATGCACTCCCATGCTGCTCTCTCACCTTCTTTCCACCAACAAATGTCTTTCTCCAATTCACTAGTCTTCTGGCAACAAAAACTTCATTTTATAATCCACAAGAACGCTTACTTTCTCTTTTCCAAATTAAATCCTTTATTGTTAAAAAAAATGTTTTTCTGTCTCTTTTTCCTTGTCTTATTCTTATTTTTTCCAAATCCAATTATAAATCCAGGTGGAAGATTCCTTTTTGGGCTTTAAGTTCAATTTTAAAGTTCCTTTTTTCTCTCTCTTCGCTTAAATTCCCCCTCCAGCAGCTGTTTCTCCGATTCACAATTTCCATAACGAAATAGCCATCTTGCAGTACACAAAACCATTCACTCTTTAAATTAAATTCTTCTGCTATTTAAAACGTTTTCTGTCTCCTTTTTCCTTATCTTATTCTTATTTTTTCGAAATCCAATTATAAATCCACGTGGAAGATTCCTTTTAGGGCTTTAGATTTGATTTTAAAGTTCCTTTTTTCTCTCTCTCTGCTTATGTTCCCCAGTAGCCACCAATTTCTGCTGGGATTTCTTTCAAGCTGTTAAAAGTTTTTTTCCTTTTTACCTGTGAGTTGGCTAATTACTCACCCGGCAACAATACTCCGTTCAATTACCGGTCTGACATTCCCTCTTTCTGATTGTGGCCGCTCTGGCTTGTGACAGCTCCTTAATGGCTGCCTTCGTTCACTGACGGGTCGAAGACTAATGTCAGCACTTCAGGGAACTTGCTCATTCCCTATCCATACCAGGCAACCTCTTCTTTCTTCGCTGTCTCCACAAGACAACTATGATCCCTGGGGATCCCCAAAATCAGCTAGGGTATTAGTATTCCCCTGGAGATCCAGAATCCACACCATATCACCTGATGCCGACCATGCCCACCCTCCAGGATGCACTTTTTCTTGATATCACCACTCCATTGTGACCACCCCAGCTTCTTAGCGGCTCTTATAGCAGCTTTCTCAGATGTCTGGTTTGAGAAGCTGACTTTGATTAATCCGGGAATTTGTGGATTCCTTGAGTTAATCAATCCATGCTTCTCTTGTTCCTACAAGATGGCTTAGGTCAATTAAGACCCCCGATCAGCTAAGATATCAGTGGCTTTTCTGGAGGCCCCCCCCAAAAAAAAACAGCTATCATGCCGCAATGCTGGCCACACCTCCCTCTCACATATCTTTAATCTTATCTGGTCTACGAATTGCTGATTCTGTTGCTCTGAGAAATGAGTCACCCTTCATAAACAGCTGTGTTTTTTTCTTTGGGGAAGTCTGAGCTACTGGAACACTTGAGTGAAATCCTTCTCCCAATGTTTGCAAGTTTTCCTCCAGGGGCAGGTTATGAAATTGTTCAGCTCCAGTGGTTGTGAGGTCAGTCTTCTTGGGTTTTTCTGTCCTATAAAAAACATGCTACCAACTAACTTCCTCTTGGGGTTCATTTTTTCTAGTAATTGCTTCTTCCTTGCTGTGTTCATTTTGGATACAGACCTCTGTCTTTACTAGGAGTTCCACATGTTCAGGTATGAGTATACACATGTTTTAGAATATCATTCTTGTCATCCTTTGCAACACTATGCCAAGCATACCACTGTATAAAGCTTTTGCATAAATTATCAAGATAAAATTTAAAAAATATTTAAAAGGATTTAAAAACTATTTTTAAATGTACATTAAAGAAATAATCACAAACAATATTCATACCATACATACATATACTGTATATATTTGCTTACATACAATTACATTCTATTCTGCTTTCTTATATCTTATTTCTACAAGATGGTAGATCTTGTAACTGATAGCTGTCTGAAAGTGCAAAAGCTAAAAAAGCAGTAATTTGAGTCAAGGAAGCAGGTTAGGACAAGAAAGATATATCTAAATGCAAATTAAAGGGCTGGAGAGGGGAACAGAAAGTGATCACAATATATTCTGAGGTTCTAAGTAATAGCTCAAAACCCAATCAAAACAGCAGGCCACAGAAATCTGATAATAGTTTGACAAAAGTTATCAAAAATATTCTCCCAAATTTCCACAATTAATTAAAATGTAACTAGTCCATATTCCTATAGTTTCACAGGTACTATCATTCCATTTTTAAATCAAAATTAATCTAAAAATCAGACTAAATCATTGTTTTATATAATATGGACTTTCTAAAAATGAAATCTGTATGTGCGTTGTTCTGAGTACTAAAAGACATAAATTCCAGTTTAAATGCATTTTTACTAAGGATGATTACAGAATCTTGTGGACTAACGAATAAATTGTAATTTAAATAATTAATCATCCTAACTAGTGATTAAAATCATAATTTAAATGAAATCCAATCCAAAGTGAACTAGGAACTTTCCAATTACTAATTTAGGCTCATGAGTTTATTCAACTTTAGTTATGATCATACTTCAATAAAATTCAATAAAAAGTTATGAATGTCATTTTACTGCATAGTTAAAAACAGCATTACAAAAATGCTCTAGTCCAGTGATGGCTAACGTTTTCCGGACCCAGTGCCCAAAGCATGTATGCCTGCGTGCGAATGCACACATGCATGCCCGAACCCCCAAAATGTAATGCACTTGCAGCCCTCATGTATGCGCGCCCCACCCCCATGCATGCATGCTCCACACATGCACCCCATGCATGTGCACGAGCCCCCTCCACACACCTCACCTCCCACGCATGCGTGGCAGAGATCTGATGACCAGCTGGCTGACGGGAGGCGCATGCACATATGCAGTGAAGCTGAACTGGGACGACAGTTCATGAGCCCAGAGAGGGCGCTGCATGCCACCTGTGGCATGCGCGCTATAGGTTCACCAACACAGCTCTAGTCAATATATCTTAAGGTATGAAACAGTAGAATGCTGCTTCATCTCTGTACCTTATTATTCAGCTGTGTTGCTCCTTGCAAGGAAGCTCCAGTATATCGAGAACAAAATTCAAATAATCCTGGAAAAACAGGGCTGAAGGAGAAAAAAAATCAGACAATTATATGGAATTAAAGGTAACATAGCAGATCCATATCATTTTACTTTCTTGTAATACTATATTTCAAGTTAAGAAAAATGAATAGGCAAGTGAATTGGGGGGGGGGAGAGTAATAATGCATAAGATTTCATAGAAATATAGAAAATTAATGGCAGAAAAAGGACTAGTGGTCCATCAAGTCTGCCCTTTGAGTTTTTTATTTATTTATTTGTTTATTTATTTTATTTTTTTTAATTATTATTTTAATTTTTAATTTTTTTGGATAATGAACATGTATTTAGCTAGATTAGGGCCTCATTTTTTCTGCTGGTGATCCCTTCAGAGATGCATTCCAGAATTTTGTCCAAAGAAGCTTTTACAAAAGGCAACTTTTTTTCCCTTGAAGACATTTCACTTCTCATCCAAGAAGCTTCTTCAGTTCTGACTGAATGGTGGTGAACGGAAGGATTTAAATTCCCTGTAGTCATCTGGTTAACACTCTGAAAATTGGTCATTAGCTCTCTAATAATCCAATACTGTACACTGCCAGAGTATTCTTTTTTCCCCAACTGCATGCTCTTATCTTAAAAACATTGAACTGCAGTTTCCACATTTTTTATGAATTTTCCAGCAAAACCAAATTATTTTCCATGTTACAAATACCCCCAAGAATATCAACACTATTACACACCTTTGTATCATCTGAAAAAAGACAAATCTTACCTAGAAATCCTTATATTATCACTTACAAATATATTGAACAGAATGCGAACTAGGACTAAGCCTTGTCAAATTACTTTCAAATTGCTTGTGTAGCAAATATTATAGGTCTTCGTACAGTCCTGGAGGGAATAGGGTGCAGGTAAACCTCAATTTACAACAGTTCATTTTAAAAGTGGCTTATGACCATTTTTCAGTTATGACTGTTGCTGCATCCCCATAGTTATGTGATCAAAATTCAGACACTTGGCAATTGACTCATATTTATGATGGTTGCAGTTTCCTGAGGTTATGTGATCCCCTTCTATGAACTGACAAGTAAAGTCAATGGGGAAACCAGATTCACTTAGCAACCACGTTACTAACATACTAACTGCAGTGATTCACCTAACAACTGTGGCAAGAAAGGTTGTAAAATGGGGCAAAGTTCATTTAACAACTGTCTCACTTAGTAACAGAAATTTTGGGCTTAATTGTGGTTGCAAGTCAAGGACTACCTATATTATTCTTTTCTCCGAAATGCCCATATGGAATACAACAAATATTATTTTACTTGCCAAGGAAAATAATAAGTAATCATTTCAGTTGTGCTATATTTCAAAGATGTTCCAAAATACAATTGCCTACCCAATTCAACTTTCAGAAATTTGCACACAATTTGTAATGAACTTCTCAAGTTTTTGATGCTACCCAGAAATGAATACTTACATAATTACCTCCCATAAATATATTTCCACATCAAAATTTTACAAGATTCAATTTAAAAATATTTTGTAAGGTTAACTGTTTATTCCTTTCTGCCTGAGTTTGCTCAACTGCTTTTGAAAGTCTCCCCAGGCAGTTTTCTGCTTTGACTAAAAGAAAAGAAATAAATGGTTGCACAAAGAACTCTCTGATCAATTGAAAGAAATAAAGTACAAAAACATGGAAAGTTGGACACATAACTATGGCAAAGTATCAACAAATAACCTGAACCTGCAAAGCTGAAGTTAGGGGAGCTAAGGCTCAGAACAAAGAAAGACTTACAACAAATATCAACAACTTCTCCATATTCTTCTATTTTTTTTATTCATTTAGGCCGTTTCCTCTGGGTCTTCCAAAAGAAAAGCTAAGTCATCTGCAAATGCCTGTAATTTGTTCTGTTCCTTTTTAATTTCCATGCCTTTTTTCTCTATATCTTGTCTAATGTTTCTATTTAATACTTCCAACGTCAATATAAATAATAGTGGTAACAAAGGAAATCCTTGTTTTGTACCTTTCTTAATGCTAACCTTCTCAATCATGTCTCCATTTACCATCAGTTCTGCAGTTTGTTTGTGATATATCGCCTTAATCATATTAAGAACTCTTCCCCAAAGCCCATCTCTTTTAGCTGTGCTAGCATAAATTGCCAATTCACATTCCCAAATGCTTTCTGTGCATCCAGGAAGACCAGCGCCATTTGCAGTGAAATCTAAAACTTTTCCCCACCAGTTCTGTGGGTGTGGCTTGGTGGTCATGTGACTGGGTGGGCATGGCCAACTCAATGTCACTCACTTCAAGGGGTGTGTCTGGCCCCTCCCCCCAGCCATTTCTTGTCACACCCAGCATCAACATATCTATAATTCTGTAAAAATGTTGTTCACCTTTTTTCATCTTTATTATCTACATATTATAGACGTACTTTAATAGATCACTGAAAGGAGGAAATGGCTCACATGCTTTGCCCAAGTATGTGATAGGCAGCAGGCTTTTAAGGGGCTGCCAGAAAGAGGGGGGGGGCAATATATTTTCCAAAGCACCAGAAGGCAAAACAAGAAGCAATGGATGGAAACTGAAGAAACAGAGAAGCAACCTAAAACTAAGAAGAAACTTCCTGACAGTGAGAACAATTAACCAGTAGAACTACTTCGCTAGAAAGGGTTTTCTTTTGCTCCAGAAAATCAGAATAAAGAACTGGAAAAGCCTTCACAGGAAGAAGCTTTTTTGTTCTGCTGTGGAAGAAAAATAGAAGACACAGAGAAATCTACCCTGGAAGAGGCGCTCTGCTTTTGCTCCAGAGGAATTAAAAGGCAGTTTCTTTTGAGGCAGTTTCTCAATTCAGGCAAGATGGTTTGCAGTTTCGCAACATTCTAAGGAGGTGTTAATTGCTCTTGGCTGAATGCCCAGACATCTCATTAAAGCTAGTATTCCTTTCCCTGCAGGGGTGTGGGAGGGGGGAAGAAAAAAAGCAGCAAAAAGTGTCTCTTTATTATTCTAGCTGAGGGCAAATGAGACTATGACTCATTTGCTGTTTCTTAGCTCATCTGAGATGGCAATCGCTCTGCCGTGTGAATCAGCTGAGCTAATAAACAACAGAATATAGGAGAGGTGAGAGGAGGGGGAGGGCAGGTGGGTGGAGCCAATCAAAATTATCCCTACTGGTTCTCTGAACCAGTCAAAATTTTCCCTACTTGGACAGCAGAACTGGTCCGAACCGGTAGCATTTCATCCCTGGCCATTTGTTTCTCTGGGTGTGCTTCATAATACTCCAATGTATTTAAGATTTTTTTTAAATTTGATTTATATGCCGCCCTTCTCCGGAGACTCAGGGCAGCTTACAATGTGTTAAGCAATAGCCTTCATACTTCTGTATATTTATACAAAGTCAGCTTATTGCCCCCATAAACTGGGTCCTCAATTTACTCACCTTAGAAAGGATGGAAGGCTGAGTCGATCTTGAGCCTGGCTAGGATTGAATTCGCAATAATTGCAGGCAGCTGGATGTTAACTACTGCCTTAGTAGGAGGCATTAGCCTGCTACGCCACTCAGGCTCCTACTTCACGCAGGCTCCTCCTATGCCACTCAGGCTTCTTGCCATATTGTCTTTAATTTGTCTCTTAGGTAGAAAACCATTTTGGTCTGAATGTATAAATTGATTTAAAAATCATTTTAGTTTTTCTGCAATTATTGAAGCAAATATTTTGTAATCTGCATTCAACAAAGATATCAGTCTATAGTTTTTTATCTGTTGTAAGTCTGCGTCTTCTTTCGGTAAGACGATAATATATGCTTCCATCCATGAATCTGGTACCTTTGCCTCTAACAGAAGTTCACTGAATACTTCCAACATCGGAATACTTAAAATACCTTGCAGATTTTTGTATAGTTCTACTGGTAGTCCACCTAGACCTAGTGTCTTCCCATTCTTTTGTCTCTTGATTGCTTCTGTTAATTCCATCATTGATAACAGTGAACATTACTTTCACTGTTTCAAGGATTTTAGATCCGCTTTTTCTAGGTAGTTTTATTTTTTCTTCTGCAATTAATAAGAAGAAGTGGCAGGTCTGAAAATAAATAAGGAGAAGGGGTGTTGGTCTTACCTGACACGCCCTTTCTTGGGACTGAGGGAACAACAGTCAAGAATGGGTTAACTCTGTTAGCTGCTAGGACTGAGTCTGCAAAACTGTTAAGCCACGCCTCTTCCTGTTGCTTCCCAGATTTTTGACGAAGGCGTTGACACAGACTGACGTGTTGAGCTGTGAAGACAAAAAACAGTGAACATCCCTCCCAAAAACCCCAGGGCCAGATGGAAAAACCAGGCAGGGCTGACTACTGTTCCCACTGTCCCAAAAAAGGGTGTGTCACGTAAGACCAATGCCCCTTTTCCATAAAGGAGGGAACAGCAGTCAGGAATGGGACATACCAAAGCTGGAACTCCTATTGGGAGGGATGAGTCCGGGCCTGGGTCCCTGCTCTGAAAAATCCCTCCGGAGCATCTGCCTGCCAAATGCAGCTTCCAAGGAAGCGAAACAATCCAGTTTATAATAGTGGATAAAAGGTGACGGGGACGACCAAGTAGTGGCTCAGCAGACTTCCTTCAGTGAAGCCTGGGTAGCCCAAGCCGCCGAAGTCGCTGTGCTCCTAGTAGAATGGTCAGTGATGCATCTTGGTACCAGCAAAGCCTGCACCTCATAGCAATACAAGCCCGAATCTATCTCCCCAATGTGGATGATGTAACCCTGCAACCGAGCATTGCTGGTTGGAAGGAGACAAAAAGGGCTTCCATCCTCCTGAGGGAGGAGGTCCTTTTAAGGTAAATACGGAGAGCCCTCCGCACATCTAGTATATACCAAGTACATTCCAAATGGTGGGACGGAGCAGGACAAAAATTGGGCAATACCAGCTCCTGAGCCCTATGAAACAATGTGTTGACCTTAGGAAGAAAGATTGGGTCAAGGCATAAAATAACCCTGTTGGCATGGAAGACACATAAGTCCTCCCTGGTTGACGGGGTCACCAACTCAAATATTCTCTTAGCGGAAGTAATAGCCACTAGGAACGCCACCTTATATAACAGGAAGCGCAAGCTGACTTCCTGAAGGGCTCGAAAGGACTCCGGGTAAGGGCAGTCAAGACCTTGTTTAAGTTCCACATGGGAAACTGGTGTACCACAGGAGGTCTCAAGTTAGAAGCCACTCTAAGGAATTGACAGACAACTAGATGGTGAGAAAAGGATTCTCTGGATCTACATGTCTGATGGATGACAGGGCTGCTACCTGTCGTTGAAGAGTATTAGGGGCTAGATTGTCATCTAAACTGTCTTGCAGGAAGTCCAAAATGTGCACCACAGAGGTGTCAGTGGGAGCCAGACCCCACTTTCTGCACCAACTGCAAAATACCCTCCAAGTGGCACTGTATATACGATTGATGGAGTCCCTGCAAGAAGTGTCCTGAAACTACCTCTTCCAAATCCTGAGAGCCAGGTGAACTGCCAAGAGCTCCAAACAATTGATGTTGTGAGACAGATCCTCCAGAGACCAACTGCCCTGAACCATACGTTGACCGGGATGAGCTCCCCAGCCGAAGAGAATGGCATCAGTTGTCAGGATAATGTTGTGACCTAGGCCCAAGTAGTTATCATCAACACAATCAGTCCTAAACAAACATATTTTATTAGAACAGAATTACTGTTCTAAGCTGAGAATTACTTCATTCTCAGCTTAGTCCAAATCAAGTCCAAAAAAAATTCTTCATAAACAGTCCTTCGGCCTTATCACCAACCTTTGTCTACTTTGGCACCCTGCCAAAGACTTTTCTTGGCAAAAGTTCAGAAGCAAGAGACAAATGTAGCAAGACAAGAAACAATTGTAGTAATGTTGCTTTCCTACAAAGATCCCAAGAGCTGTTGTTGCTCTTTTAAAGCTTCTGGGAGAGACCAATCATCTCCTGGCCTTACTCCTGAGTCATCCTTTTTGCTTTAGCTGCTCTTTTGCTGGCAGCTCTTTGCATGCGTGCACTAGGAACAGGCTCCTCCTGTTCCTCTGCCTCTCTGCTATCCGCCTCTGGAGGCTCCAGAGTTGGCGCATCGCTCTCAGATGGCCCTGGTTCTATCTCTGCCTCTGACGCAGAGCCCTCATACGGGCCTTCCCCTGACTCCAGGCCTGGCCCATTGTCCTCCCCAGCCTCCTCACTGTTTGACTCCGCTGCCAGGTCCGCAGGCTGCTGGCGGACCACAACAGATTAGACTGTGAGGCTCCCAGAACCGGCAATCCTTGGAAATGGCATCTGACATCCACCATTTGAGGGAAGAAAGAACCTCTGGAGGTATCCACACTCTTCTGGTGATGTGCTCTGGCGAGCCCTTTGGAATGGAAGAAGAAACCACTGCAGAGCCCTGCTGTGGAGATGTGTCCAAGGAGTGATGCCAAAGCAGGACACCATCTTTCCTAGAATCTCTGAGAGAAGCAGATGAGGAGCGGAACGTTTTGTCCAGACATGTCCTGCCAAGTCCCGTAGACTTGCTTGGTGTACTGGAGAGAGATAAACCTTTGAGTCTATGATTGCCCCCAGATGGAGCAAACAAGTGGATGGGACCAGATGGCTTTTGGCCAGATTTATGGAAAACCTGTGATGTTGAAGAACTTGTATGGTGGTATTCAAATCCCATGTTGCCAATTTTGTGAACTGGACTGGATGAGAATGTCATCCAGATAGAATTGTATTCTTATGGGTAGACATATTGGATGGTAATTGATCAAAAGAGCCTTGGTCAGGCCTCAGGCCTGCAGCCGTGGGTGTGAATGTTGCCTCAGCGGAGGACGTCCTACCTTCCACCAGTTGTTCCCAAGAAGGGTCAATCAACTCTAGTGTTGGCATAGTGCCAAAAAGCAATTCACTGTTGCTGGGCAGAACAGAGCCCTGTTCCATGACTTCATCAGGAGACCATGCAGCTGGAGGTAACTCATCCGGAATAACAGGCAGCTCAGGCTGTCTAGGTGGGGTAAGCTGTGAGCCAGAAGGCTCTTCGCTTCGTTATTCTTTGAAGCCTCCTTTTGTGCTTTCTGAATGATTTATTCAATGGCTTTGTGCCTTTGAGTACCCACCCTCTGTGAAACCTTGGAGGCCTTCTTAGGGCTCGTAGAAGCACTAGAATGGGCTTTGCCGCAGCTGGAAGCTCTGGAGCCAGATGTCCCTGCCATGTGCTCACTATCCTGCTCAGTGAGTCCAAATTTGGACCTGGAATAGGTGTGGCTCAAACATGAGAAAGACATCCTGGAATCCCTTGAGAGGAATTCTAGGCCTATGAAGCTTAGTAAAAATTTACTACTCAGGCTGCACAGCACTACGCTCAGAGAGCCCACTATGCTCAAAATTGGAAGGGAGGGGGGTTGGGGTTTTTTTGGCTGTGATCTAGCTCCTCCCGCGCTACTATCACCCCTGCAGCCAAAATACTTTGGTAGTCTCTGGGCCCAGGTTCATGGAGAAATGCTTGTGAAAGACTGACCCGAGGAGGAGAATCCGGCAATCTTTCCAAGGGCTAGCCTCCATAAGGAGCTGATCAGAGTGTTCTTACCCTGATCCAAAATGGCCACCAGCTGCCTCGCCACTCTTCCGATGCAAGCGCCACAGAGCAAGGCTCATGGGCATCTCCTGGCCATCTCTGCCGATGCTCCTTCTCTGATAGCTTAGCAAGCACTCCGGAGTTGTGGGCATTGCCTCTGTGGGGTAAAAAGGGGCCAAATCCTCAGATCCCCTGTGATCAGCAGTTCGGGGACAAGCCCATGAGCGCTGCTCTGAGGTCTGCCGGCTGGCAGACCCCTCGCCACCCACGCAGCCTTCAGCGGGTTCGGGTAAATCGCCCTTCATGATGGAATGATAAAGGAGGCTCTCCCAATCAAATAGGAGTCCTCCTGTCAATGTTCTGGAGAAATAAATTATTCCCTTTAAAACAATAGTTAGGAATGGTCAGCTCAATCAAAACATGTCTGTCCAGCTAGACTGAGTCTAAAAAGCTGAGAAGCAACAGGAAGAGGCGTGGGTTAAGAGTTTTGCAGACTCAGTCCTAGCAGCTAACAGACAGAGTTAACCCATTTCTGACTGTTGTTCCCTAGTTTTATGGAGAAAAGTAAGATACTAGTTAAAAATCTAACAGATAAGCAGAAAAGAGAGTTAATGAAGAGAATAGATATTCAGATTGTAAAGAAAGTTAAATATCTAGGGATTCACTTGATAGCAAGGTGTATAACAATCAAGGAAGATAACTACTATAAACTGCTGAAACAAATCCAAATGGTTCTGGAAAAACGGAACAACCTGCAACTATTGTTGGTAGGAAGAATAGCTACAATTAAAATGAACATATTGCCAAGATTACTGTACTTATTCCAAACAATTCCAATAAAATCGGGAAAAAAATACTTTGAGGAATTTAACAAAACAATACATAAGTACATTTGGCAAGGGAAAAAAGCAAGAATTAGTTTTAAATGTTGCAAGATGTAAGAAGCAGAGAAGGTTTTCGTTTACCAAATTGGGAACTGTATTACCAGGCAGCTGTATTAACGTAGATGAAAGAATGGATTGTATTGAGGAATACAAGACTATTGATGTTGGAAGGGCATGATCTGGGTTGGCATGAACTGGGTTGGCATGCTTTCTTGTGATATGGGAAAAATAAGATACATGGATATTTTCAAAGACATTACGTAAGGAATGCATTAATGCTAGTTTGGCAGAAAATTAAAGAACATTATTTGAAGACACCAGTTTGGCTTTCAACAATGGAAGCATTGATTCACCTAAATGTTATTAATATGGGAAGTATCATTAGATATAAAGATATTTTGAATGAAAAGGGAGAACTCAAAACTAAACAAGAAATGAGTAAGCAAGGGATCGATAGATATATCATGGTATTCACAAGTACAGATACATTCTATATATGAGAAAGATGCTAAATTACATGGTTTTTATAAAGAACTAACAGATTTAGATAAAATATTAACAGGAAGAGAAGAAACATTGATAAAGAAATTGTATAGCTACTTATGGGGTATAAAACTTGAAGAAGAACAAGTAAAGGAGACAATGATAGCATGGGTGAAAAATTTTGGCTACACGATAGAATTAGATAAGTGGCAGAAACTGTGGGATAGGAACTACAAACTAACAATGTTGACTGCATATAAAGAGAACTTGTATAAGATGTTCTATAGGTGGCACCTTGCACCAGTGAGCTTGGCAAAGATGTTTAAATATAAGTCAGCTAAATGTTGGAAATGCCATCAGATACCTGGATCTTACTACCATATGTGGTGGATATGTGTAAAAGCACAAAAATATTTGACAAAAATAAGGGAAAAAATGACAAAACAACATATTGAGCTAAAACCAGAAATATTTTTGCTGGGGAATTTACCAGAAAGCTATAATAAAAGAGAATACTTATTTAATTATCCATGTTCTAACGGCAGCTAGAACTGTATCTGCGCAACACTGGAAAAGTGAAGAGATTACTATTGAGGAGGTGGTGATTAGAAAAATATTAGAATGTGCAGAAATGAACAGATTAACACCAGCGATTAAGGAGAAAGAACAAACTGAATATAATATGATACGGGAAGTATTCTATCAATGGTTAGAGAGTGAAAAGGGGAACTGGAAATAAAAGATTAAAGAAGAATAGTAAATATGTTAAGATAGAGGTATAAATAAGGTAATTGTTAACATTAAGATGAGGATAATAGTGTAATGCTATTATTATTGTATATTTGCTAGAAGATATGTTAAGTGGAAAAATGAATAGGCTAATGTTTATTTTTTTTTAATACACTATAATTTTAAGATTAGAGAATTAAAATTCTCCATGCCATGACGCTCCCATAACCACCCACGTGGCCGCATTCTGGACCAGTTGGGAGCCTCCGGATGCTCTTCAAGGGGAGCCCCATGTAGAGAGTGTTACAATAGTCCAGGCGGGAAGTGACGAGGGCATGAGTGAACGTGCATAGGGAGTCCCGATCCAGAAAGGGACGCAACTGGCGAATCAGGTGAACCTGATAAAAGCCCCCCCCGGCCACGGCTGTCACATGCTCTTCTAAAGACAGCCGTGCATCCAGGACACCCAAGTTGCGAGTCCTCTCCGTGGGGGCCAACGACTTGCCCCCAATAGTCAATGATGGCACCAACTGACTATATCGGGACGCCAGAAGCCACAAAATAAGGTAAGAGAAGATCTGTCAGCTCTACATGGGATTCAAATCACCGGGTCCTGACGGATTATATCCCAAGAGTTCTGAGGGAATTGGCAGATGTAATTTCAGAACCATTGAACCATACAGTATATTTCAAAGTTCTTGGAGCAATGGGAACACCTGAGGACTAGAAAAGAGCTGATCTGGATCCCATCTTCAAAAAAGGGGGAAAAAACAGATCCAGGAAAATACAGACCAATCAGCCTGACATCAATACCTGGGAAGATCTTGGAAAAGATAATCAAGCAACAAATCTGCGAACACCTAGAAGCAAACAAAATTATAACCAAAAGCCAACATGGGTTCATCAAAAACAGATTATGCCAAACAAATCTTATTTCATTCTTTGACAAAGTGACTAAAATAGTAGATCAGTAAAATGCTGTGGACATAACGCGTTTTCCCAAAAATAAGACCCGGTCTTATTTTCTTTTGGGCCCTGAAATAAGCAATGGGGCTTATTTTCGGAGACATTTTAATTTTTTTGAGTGCCACTGCCATGAAGGGGGGGGTGGTGGAGCTGCCCGACATGCACATCGGCTTACCTTGGGACCCCGTGGCTCCACGCCCTGACAACTGCCTGGCAGCAGCAGCAGCAGCACCCAGGTACAGGAGCCCATGTGGCCATCGGCTCACTTCTGCAATGGAGCAGGAGTACAAATACATTTCATCCGGATGGAGAAATGAGGAAGAAATGGGATGCTTTGAAATGGAGTGTTTCATTTGCAAGCAGACAAAGCTTTGTCTCCCTCAGGGCGAAAAGTGTGAGGCGGAGCCAGGCGGAGGCAGAAGCACAGGCGATCCCAACACACCACCAACTCCATCCCACTGTCTCTCGGCTTGTCTACAGCTGTGCTGGGCAGGCGCATCACTTGTCTCCCCCCTCCCCCATGCCTCTGCTTGTTGCCTGTAGTGCCGCACAAGCCTCCCATGAGTCTTCCATGAGCCAGGCAGCAGTGCCGCATGTCCAGATCACCTCTCCCCCCCGTGCTGTGCTGGGCAGGCGCATCACCTGTCTCCCCCCTCCCCCATGCCTCCAGCTACTGCTGGTGGAATACTGTATCCAGTTTTTGGTCACCACAATAAAATAAAATAAAAAAGATGTTGAGAATCTGGAAAGAGTGCAGAGAAGAGCAACAAGGATGATTAGAGGGATGGAGGCTAAAACATATAAAGGGCAGTTGCAGGAATTGATATGTCTAAGACATATCCTAAGAGGATCTATATAAACTCATAGTGAAATTACTATCAGAACTCCTACATATAGACAGACAGGAATTAGGGAACAGTAGTGATGAGGTTTACTAAATTTATACAAATTATGCAAAATGATATAGACTACCACATGAAATTAGTATCAGACTCAAAAAGAAATCAATTCGTGATGAAATTTATAGAAAGACAAGGGAAGACAAACTGATGTTTAAAGGGAAGGAGATCATAATATTAAAACAATTACCCAAAAGAATTCGTGAGCAATGGAGGAATTATCTATTCCTCTGCTAAATTGACCAATCATAGAATCATGTTCCAATGGTTAATACCAGAGGGCACGTTAATAACCTGGGAAGACAAAAAAAAAATAAGAATAGATATGGTAGAAAAGGCTCACGAATTCAGTGAATTCCTCTCCAAAACTTTGGAGAGGAATTAGAAAGTAGAGAGGAATTAGAATCCAAAAGTCAAGAAGAAAATGAATCAAATCGAGGATCGGAAGAACAGTTAAAGACCGGAAACTAATACATAGGTATAAGAACAAGACAGCAGAGGGGAGTAACACAAAAAAGGAAAGCAGGAAGGACAAATAAGTAATTTAATGGAGGAGGAAGTGAATTTAATATCAATCAACATAAATTGATTGAATGCACCAATAAAACAAAGACAATTACTAAACTCCAAAAACTGAACATGGAAATAGTATTCCTACAAGAAGTGCACATTCCAAAAGGGAAGCCCCCAAACTAGGGAAATTATTTGTAGCATTGGCAGAAACAAAAAAAAAAAAAAAAAGAGGGATAGCAGTTTATATAAAGGAAAGGTTAAATACCAAACAAATGTATGGAGATAATGACGGAAGGACATTAATGATTGAAATCTCAATAAAACAAAAAAGAATATTACTTGTAGTCACTTACGCACCCAACATACTAGAGAGAATACTATAATAAATTATACAGAAAACTAATAGAATTAGAAGTAGATAACCTATGCATATTAGGTGACTTCAATGGGTGGCAGACCCTAAAAAAGACTACAAAATTGGAAAAAAGAAAAATTATGAAAGAAAAATATTACCACCCGCATTTTTTGAATTGGCCCAGGAATTTAATTTAAAAGATACATGGAGAGAAATTAACCCACAAAAAAGCAATATACCTTCTTCTCTAACCCCCAAAAATCATGATCAAGGATAGATATGGTGTGGATGGATCCAGAAACAGGAAAAGACATTGTGGAAATAGAAATTGAAGCCAATTCCTTGGCAGACCACAATCCATTAAAAATCAGTTGGAAAGGAGAAGTCAGGAGGAGAGGGAAATGGACCATGAACCAAAGGATAGCGAAAGAGAAGAATTTTATTCAATACACAAAAAAAGAATTAGGCCTGTTTTTAAAAGAAAACTGGAATGAAGAAACTAAAATTCAAAATTTATGGGATATAACGAAAGCTTATATAAGAGGTTTATCGATAGCATACACAATAAGGAAAAATAGAAATAAAAAGAATCAACTTGCAGAGCTCCAAGGAAAATTAGAAAAAACAGAATCTAAATTACAGGAAAAACCCCTAAACCAAGAAATCGAAGTAGAAAAAAAGTTAATTAAACACAAATTACAATTAATAACCCAAGAAGAAGTAGCACAAAAATTTAGAGCAACTAAACAAAATTATTTTGAAAATGCCAATAAGCCCGGAAGATGGTTGTCTTATAAATTAAAAAAAGAAAAGGAAAAGAAATTAATAAAACAATTAGAGGATGAGAATGGAATGGTGCATCTACAGGAAGAAAAAAAGAAAAGCATAGCAGTAAACTATTTTCAAAAACTATACAGTTCAGAAAAAATTAGAGGAGAATGGACGTTGGTCTTAATTGATACGTCCGTTCTCAGCATGAGGAAAAACGTCAGTCACAGTGGGGAATACGTCCAGATCAGCCAATGACCGAGTCCTTTCTTAGCTAAAACTCCGCCCCTTGAAGGCAGCCCCAGTTCTTCGTTGAGGCGAAGCAAAGGACTCAGCGACGTGTCCACCTGAAACAATAGACAATTAATATCACCCCCCCCAACCTCGCTGTAGCGGACCCAAGGGTGGGGGTGACTGACGTTTTTCCTCATGCTGAGAACGGACGTCTAAGGTAAGACCAATGTCCATTCTCCAGCGCGAGGGAAAAACGTCAGTCACAGTGGGGACATACCAAAGCAATGTCACCAGGGAGGGATGTAGAGGTCCGGAACCTCAGACGAGATGAACTGACTGTAGGACCCATCTGCCAAACGCCGCATCCCGCGGAGGCGAAAGAGTCCACTTTATAATGTCTGATGAATGGACTGATAGTCTTCCATGTAGCCGCGCGACAAACCTCCTCGAGGGAGGCTTGCGTAGTCCAGGCAGCCGAAGTTGAGGCACTCCTCGTCGAATGAGCCGTAATAGGATGCGGGAGAGGAACGTCCAGCTGACGATAGGCCAGAGCAATCGTGGCTCGAATCCATCGTCCTATAGTTGTACTCGAGACACGGGAACCGAGCTTGGAAGGATGAAAAGCCACAAACAGGGACTCCGTCCTGCGGTGAGCTGCCGTCCATGCAATGTAGATCTTCAACGCCCTGCGGACATCTAGCATGTGCCAGGATCGCTCAAGTCTATGAGAAGGGCGAGGGCAAAAATTTGGGAGCACGAGCTCCTGAGCCCTATGGAACGGCGAGTTTACTTTAGGAACAAACGACGGGTCAAGCCGGAGAACAACCCTGTCGTTATGAAAGATGCATAAGTCCGCCCACACGGAAAGGGCTGCCAGTTCTGAGATCCTCCGGGAGGACGTAATTGCAACTAAAAATGCCACCTTTAAGGAAAGGAAGCATAGAGAAATAGAACGGAGGGGCTCAAACGGAGGAGACATAAAAGCTGTAAGGACCTTGTTAAGGTTCCATATTGGGAACCGATGCACCGTTGGAGGTCGAAGATTCGTAGCTCCCCGGAGAAAGGTCGTGATGATCGGATGACGAGAAATGGGCTCCCTGGAGCCGCAGGACAGCACAGAAGCCAGGGTGGCCACCTGACGCCGTAACGTATTTGGGCGAAGGCCCTTGCGAAGGCCCGCCTGAAGAAAAGACGATACGTGAAGAATTGAAGCCGAAGTGGGTGAAACAGGAACTGACGAACACCAAGAGACAAAGGACCTCCACGTGGCCTCGTAAATACGGACTGTGGCAGGACGGCGGGCCGCCAGGATCGTAGCAACAACGTCAGATGGAACTCTAGCCCCTTTTAGGAGGAACCACTCAACCTCCAGACGGTCAAGCGCATCCAAGCCGGGTCCGGATGTAGGAGAGGCCCCTGCGACAATTGGACCTTGGAGGCAGGGATCTGCCAAGGGGGAGCCACCGAAAGACTAATCAAGTCTGCGAACCAAGGACGCATTGGCCAAAAAGGAGCCACCAGGATGAGCTGGGCCTTCTCTTGGAGTAACTTCCTTATTACCTTGGGAATTATGGGGAGGGGGGAAATGCATACAGAAGGCCCAGGGGCCAAGGGCTGCGGAGGGCATCCATGGCTTCTGCTTGAAGGTCGAGGAACCTGGAAAAATAACGGGAAAGGCGATGGTTCACACAAGAAGCAAATAAATCCAGAACTGGACATCCGAACCGAGTAATGATCTCCTCAAAGAGGACTGAGGAGATAGACCACTCGCCTTGATCCACCCGGGTACGGCTGAGGGCATCCGCCTGAATGTTCTCGGAACCAGATATGTGGTCAGCCCTAATGGAAGCTAAATGGGCCTCTGCCCATGTGCCCAGGAAAAGCGCCTCGTCCAGAAGCGAACGGGATCTCGTGCCCCCCAATCTGTTCACGTGGGCTTTAGCTGTAGTATTATCAGTCAGTACTAAAATGTCTGCTCCTTCCACTACATCCTGGAAATGTTGCAAAGCTAGACGTATGGCCCGTAATTCCAACAGATTAATTCTGAGAAGGGACTCCTGAGGGGACCAGGGCCCTTGTGCTATCTGGTGCTGAAGGTGAGCTCCCCAACCCGAGAGGCTCGCATCTGTTGTAAGCTGGAGACGTTGGGGTTCTCGGAAGGAAGATCCCTTGGCCAAGGCCTGGGAAGTCCACCACTGTAGAGAATCGAGGACCTGAGCTGGAAGCCGGATACGGCGGGAAGAACTCTCCAACCTAGCACGTTGGAACGGCAGCAAAAGCCACTGTAGCTCTCTACTGTGCAGGCAAGACCAAGGCGTAATACCAAAAGTGGACACCATCATGCCCAGAAGACGGGAAAGAGCAAGGACCGAAGCGGAACCTGAAGACAGGCATTTGAGGGCCAAGGAGCGGAGATTGGACTGACGCTCTGGGGAAAGGTAAACTACAGAAGACCTAGTGTCAATGGTAGCACCCAAATGCAGGATAGTGGTGGAAGAACGGAGAAGGCTTTTAGACCAATTTATCGAGAAACCGTGGTTTTGCAGGGAGGTTAGGACAAAGGCCAGCTCAGTCTGAGCTGCTAGCAAGGATGGGGACATAACTAAAATATCGTCTAAATAAAACTGAAGGTGAATGGACTGAGAACGAATGTATCCAATCAAGGAGGCCATAATTCTAGTAAACACCCTTGGGGCTGAGGACAGCCCAAAGAGTAACGCCTTGTATTGGTAATGAATCCCCATGAAAGCAAAACGGAGAAACTGGCGATGGGAGGCCAAAATAGGAACATGTAAATAGGCCTCCGTTAGGTCTATAGATGCCAGGAAATCGGAAGGGCGAATAGCTTCCAGAATGGAGGAGAGGGACTGCATCTTAAACCGGCGGTACTTAATATGCCGGTTCAAGGATTTTAAATCCAAAATGGGACACCAACCTCCCGATGATTTATGTACAACAAAGAGACGGGAGTAGAAACCGTGGCCCTGCTCCGAAACAAGAACCCCCTCAATAGCAGCAATATGAAGGAGGTGATCAATAGCCGCAGAAATATTGGCTGCCTTAAGGGGATCCCGGGGAATAGGGCAGGGAAGAAACCGGGAAGGAGAAGAAAAAAACTCCAAAGTTAACCCAAACGAAATGGTGTTACGCACCCAAGGGTCGCTAACTGAAGCCGTCCAGGAATCCAAAAATAAAAATAGACGGCCCCCAATGGGAGAGAGAAATCGACCTTCAGCGGGTCCTACGAGGCCAGCGGGCTCCCCTTCCCCCCCCCCGGTTAGCCCTGCGAGAGGAAAACCTGGCCCCCTGTCTAACCTGGGATTCCGCTGGGGACCTGGTAGAGAAGGAGCGCTGGAAGCGTGGTTGATATGAGGAAGATCCTGAGGCCCGAAAGGACTGAAATCTAGAGGCTAAGAAGAGAGGGTCTGAACAAGTAGCTGGAGGGAGAATCTTCCGACGATCCCTGGTCTCCACCAGAAGGGGATCCAAAGCCGATCCAAAGAGAGCTCCGCCGGAATACGGAGCAGAAGCAAGCTGCCATTTGCTGCGAACATCGGCTTGCTAGTTCCTAAGCCAGAGGAGGCGCCGAGAGGTGACATTGGAACCTAAAGCCCTGGCTGAAAAGCGCGTAGCGTTTAGAGTGGCGTCAGCAGAGAACTCGAGGGCTGCTGCAATCTTGTTAAGGTCCTGATGGGACCGCGCATCCGAGAGAGGAAGCCTGGCCTGAAGTTGTTTGAGCCACAATAGGGCGGCCCTATTGAAAAATGAGGCTGAAGTTGAGGCCCATATAGACCAAGCTGTGGAGTGATGACCCTTCAAAAGAGTCTTTTCTGCTCTCTTGTCCTCCGGTCTAAGTGAATCCTCGGAGGGACCCGCCGGGTGAGAAGAATCCGTCAGAGCCACGATGCCGGAGGCACCTGCAAAATGTCTGCCAAGGGAGGAGCGGAATTATTAAAACCCTTGTCCAGACCATTAGGACTGGGCCCAGAGCCTGGTAGAGCCCACTGACAATGTAAGATATCAGTAAACAACTTAGGTGCAGGAATTGTTTCGGGCTTGGTGGAGGGTTCTGCAAATATGGCTGCTGCAGGATCGACTGAAGTTGAAGCAGAAGCAGTCGCTGGAGAAGATCCCAAACGGGTAACAGCAACGGCCTTAAAAAGAAGGGAGCGAAAAAGCTGCGGCTTGAAAAGGCCAACAAAAGCGGGCTGTTCGGGTCCTAAACCCTGGTCATCAGACCAAGCCTGGTCCTGATAATCCTTGCCATCCGAAACAGAAGCACGATCTAGGGGTTCCTGAATGCCAGACTGTCCTTCATCCAACAAGGTGTCACCCCGAACCTCAGACTGAGCCCGGGCAGAAGAACCAGAAGAAGGAGGAGCTTGATTGAGGTACTCAGAAATGGTTTGGCGGATGGCCCTTGCAATCATTGCCTCCCAAGAATTAGCCATAGGTGTTGCAGGCAAGGGAGGAGGAGGTGGAGGATGAGGAATCTCAGCCCGAGCACTGGGCAACCTATCCTCCAGGAGGGTATGGAAAAGCCTCTGAGGCTCTGAAGGAGAGACCTCCTGAGGAGTATCAAAATTATCAGGGGAGAGATCTCTCACAAAACGAGGTGAACAGGTCACCGGAATTTGCGAGGCCAGCTGGCTGGAAGGCAAAGCCTGAGAATGTGCCTTTTGAAAAACCTTCTCTATGGCTTTATGCCGCCTCTGCTCATCACGAGAGGGCCCCTGGGCAGAGGATTGAGTAGCGCCCCTCTTGGATTGAGATTTCTTCAGTGGGGGGGGGCAGAGAATCCGCTGATCCCTGAAGGGGATCACTAAGATGGCGCCTGCGAGGCTCCACTGAGGAGTAACGAGAATTCCTCATGGCGTCCGCCATTTTAAAAACGCTGGCCGCAGCGTTAAACAGCCAATCCTGACGGAAACAGACTCACACGGCACAGGCAACAGCTACGATAGAAGCCTGGAGGCTGCAGATGACAGGCAGGCAATCCCCGAAGCGTCAGACCCAGCCTTATCTCTCCGATCGCCCCTTAGCACCAAACAGCTGTTCGAACAGGCGCGCTTCAGTCGCTAGCCGAAAGGCTTTGAAACACGACTCAGGGGCTCTAACGATCCGCCGCCAGCACCAGGGAAAAGCTGCTAGGCAATTGCCTTTGAAATGCAGCGAAAGGAAAACAAACGCCGGGGGCTCCAGCTGACAGGCGTGAAGCCTGCAGCAAAGAATCACTTGCCGCTTTCTACGAAGTCCAAAGAATCGGCGAAAAAAGAGCTAGCGAGATGAAATTTCTTCACAGTGAGGACACGTCCTGTCAGGCGAAGACCGAGACGAAGAACTGGGGCTGCCTTCAAGGGGCGGAGTTTTAGCTAAGAAAGGACTTGGTCATTGGCTGATCTGGACGTATTCCCCACTGTGACTGACGTTTTTCCCTCGCGCTGTGGTAATATAAAATATTACCACCCGCATTTTTTGAATTGGCCCAGGAATTTAATTTAAAAGATACATGGAGAGAAATTAACCCACAAAAAAGCAATATACCTTCTTCTCTAACCCCCAAAAATCATGATCAAGGATAGATATGGTGTGGATGGATCCAGAAACAGGAAAAGACATTGTGGAAATAGAAATTGAAGCCAATTCCTTGGCAGACCACAATCCATTAAAAATCAGTTGGAAAGGAGAAGTCAGGAGGAGAGGGAAATGGACCATGAACCAAAGGATAGTGAAAGAGAAGAATTTTATTCAATACACAAAAAAAGAATTAGGCTTGTTTTTAAAAGAAAACTGGAATGAAGAAACTAATATTCAAAATTTATGGGATACAACGAAAGCTTATATAAGAGGTTTATCGATAGCATACACAGTAAGGAAAAATAGAAATAAAAAGAATCAACTTGCAGAGCTCCAAGGAAAATTAGAAAAAACAGAATCTAAATTACAGGAAGAACCCCTAAACCAAGAAATCGAAGTAGAAAAAAAGTTAATTAAACACAAATTACAATTAATAACCCAAGAAGAAGTAGCACAAAAATTTAGAGCAACTAAACAAAATTATTTTGAAAATGCCAATAAGCCCGGAAGATGGTTGTCTTATAAATTAAAAAAAGAAAAGGAAAAGAAATTAATAAAACAATTAGAGGATGAGAATGGAATGGTGCATCTACAGGAAGAAAAAAAGAAAAGCATAGCAGTAAACTATTTTCAAAAACTATACAGTTCAGAAAAAATTAGAGAATATTCAAAGATAACTTCAAAAAGGAATCTTCCAAGAATACGAGATATAACAAAAGAAATATTAAACGAGGAAATAACAAAACTGGAGATTCAAAGAGCAATTCAAAAGCAAAAAAATAATAAGACTCCAGGCCCAGATGGAATTCCCGCTGAATTTTATAAAACGTTTCAAGAGTCATTAGAACAACTGCTATTAGAAACATTTAATGAAGTATTGAAAAAGGCCAGGATACCAGAATTCTGGAAGGAATCATTAATAATTCTCATTCCCAAAAACAATAGTGAACAACAGAAGATACAGAATTATCGGCCAGTCTCGTTGCTAAATGCTGACTACAAAATATTTATGGCCGTAATAGTGGATAGAATTAAAAATATACTGAATGAAATTATATATTTGGACCAAAATGGATTCCTACCCAACAGATATATTAAAAACAATATAAGAATTATCATCAATGCATTAGAATATCATGAAGCCCACCCCGAAAAACAGGTAGCTGTGGTTTTCTTGGATGCACAAAAAGCTTTTGACAACTTAAACTGGGACTTTATGATAAACCAATTAATAAGAATGAATTTTGGAGAAAAATTTATAGACACAATTAGAGCCATATACACTATATAGAGGGCAAAGATAATAATCAATGGGGAACAAACAGAAAGTTTTGAAATAACTAAAGGAGTAAGACAGGGCTGCCCGCTGTCTCTTCTGTTGTTCATTCTGTCTGTGGAGACATTAATGTCCCAAATTAGAGATAATTCGGAAATAAAGGGATTAAAAATTAAGTCACAAGAATATAAGGTCCAAGCATTTGCAGATGATCTGGCATTTATTACTGAGGAACCTTTAGAATCTGGATCTCTTTTACTACAAGACATAAACCAATTTGGCGCAGTAGCAGGATTTAAAATGAACAAAGACAAAACTAAAATATTGACTTAAGAATTTAAACAACAGACAGAGTGAACAACTAGAGGAGGAACTGGGAATCTCGAGAACAAACAAAATTAAATATTTAGGAATTTGGCTATCAGAAAAGTGTACTACCATAAAGAGGGAAAATTACGATACACTCTATTACAAATATGAAAACATTTGGATAACTGGACTAAATTTCAACAATAAAAATGAATATATTGCCCAAGTTACTGTATATTTCAAACAGTACCGATAACATTAGGGAAACCTTTTTTTGAACATCTGAACAAATTGACATCGAAATTCATATGGTTAGGGGAAAAAATATGCATTAAATTCAAATTATTGCAAGATAGTAGGAAGAAAGGTTTTGGTTTACCAGAATGGGAACTTTACTATCAAGCGGCATCCCTAACATGGCTCAAAAATTGGATACAATTTAAAAATAAGTGGATATTAACGATAGAAGGCCATGACCTTCAACTTCGTTGGCATGGCTTTTTATGGGATGGGAAAAATAAATCACACACTTATTTTCAACTTCATAAGGTAAGGGATGCACTACTGAAAAGTATGGGAAAAGATTAAAAAGAATCATTATATGAAAGTCCCAATTTGGTTGTCTACAATGGAAGCAATGATACATCCAAACCAGTGACCTAGATAAAATGGTGAGATATACAGATTTATTAAGACACAAAAGGGGAATTAAAATCAATACAAGATTTGAAAAAACAAAGAATAAATTTGGAATGGTGACCATATTTACAAATCAAAACTAGATTTAAAAAAGGAACAATTTGGCATAAACAGGAAACAATTGGAATTAGATTAATTAATATTAGGATCAGGAAGAAAAATGGTTACAAATATTATAATTACCTATTAGGCTACAAATTGGAAGAAACAGTAAAGGAAACGATGATAAGTTGGGCTAGGAATTTTGGACATTCCATAGAATTGGATAAATGGGAAAAATTGTGGGAGAAAAATTATACATTGACCATGGCACTATCATACAAAGAAAACAGCTATAAAATGTTTTATAGGTGGCATTTAGTACCAGTGAGACTGGCAAAAATGTAAACCAATTAATCACCTCAATGTTGGAGATGTGGTCACAATCTAGGGACATACTACCATATGTGATGGATGCGCCCTAAGGTGAGGAAATTTTGGTATAAAATTAAAGGGTGGTTGGAAGATATTATACTCCAAAAGATAAATTTTAAACCAGAGATGTTCCTTCTAGGATGATTGATAGAAAAATGGAAAAAAGTCTCTATTATATTATACTCCATATTCTAACGGTGGCCAGAATTACTCTAGCGCAAATATGGAACACCATTAGAAGAAACAATAATAAAGAAAATATCCTCTAATGCACCAAAATGGATAAATTATCTATGGAGATCAAAGAAAGAGAAGACTTGGATTATTATAAAGTGTGGAATAGATTTTATACATGGTTTTATACATAGTTGGAAAACAGAAATCAAATTAAGAAATGAGAATATAAAGTGAAATTTGATATTAACATACTGGATATAAATGTAAATAATGACCCTGCTAACAAAACAGTTAATTATGAATATTTAAAGATAAAGAGAAGAAGTGGGAGGATAAAAGTTAAGAGTAAAGACAAAAGTCAATGCAGAAAGTTGTAAAATTGTATATATCTGTTGTTAGTATTGTATTTTAATGTCTGGTGTGTGTTTTTGTTTTTTGCTATTGTGTGTTTTGTTTTAAAATGTAAAATGTACTCAATAAAAACAACAACAACAACAACAATAATAGATCAGGCATAGTTAAGTTGGTAAGGTAATAGGCAAATTCCTTAATTCCTAGAATTAAGCTTCCAGTATTTCAAACGTTTAACTCATTTGCATGTTTTGCATCCAAAATGTACCGCCTGAAGACTCCCTTCAACCCTGTCACAGCTCAATGATAGCTGAACTCTGGTGGAAACCCTTTATATCAGCATTTTTCTTAAAGTACAATTATCTAGATCAGTGATGGTTATCCATTTCGGCACTGAGTGCTGAAACTGGAGAACGTCGGAGCGCCAGAATCTGAAAGACAGCAGCTGGCCAGCTGCTCTTTCAGGTTCCATTGCGCGCATGCACACTCGCCAGTTGCTCTCTCCCGGGTTCTGGCGCGCACTAAGACCAGCTGACCACATCTGCGAAGACTGGCTGGCCAAAGCTGACCGCAGGCGCGAAGACTAGCTGGCTGGTGCGCATGCACACACTGGAACCCAGCAGCTGGCAATGGCACACATGCCCACAGAGTGGGCTCTGTGTGCCACCTCTGGCATGCGTGCCATAGGTTCGCCATCACGGATCTAGATAAAATGAAAATTACCATTAAGCACTAGATGAGTGATTAAATTTAAGAGAGACAAGGGTAACTTTCTTCATGTAGGAAACAAAAATTAAATGCACAGGTATGTGATAGTGGATATGACTGCACTTTTAAAATATCAGAAATACAAAAGAGGGTCAGAACCCATTCTTACTTGTTCCAGGATATATGGAATATATTTGGTTTATAGGAAGGGAAATGCCTGTTAGATTTTTTTTAAAACCTTTCCTAACTGGAAGAACAGTTCAAGAGTGGAACCATTCGCACAAGCAAATGCTGGGCTCTAGTTCAAGGGAAATAACAAATTATATTGATTTGGGATGCCTTTATTTTGATTCTTGCACTGAATAGGCATTGATAGCTTACACAGCCTCTTTCAATTTACCCCCGTAAACAACCCGTGCGGCCGCATTCTGGACTAGTTGGAGCCTCCGGGTGCACAAGGGTAGCCCCATGTAGAGGGCGTTGCAGTAATCCAAACGAGAAATGACGAGAGCATGGATGACTGTACGAATGGCATCCCTGTCTAGGAAAGGACACAACTGGCACACCAGGCGAACTTGTGCATAAAGCCCCCCTTGTCACTGCTGTCAGATGGTTGACCAAGGACAGCTGCGAATCCAGGAGGATGCCTAGATTGCGATCCTTTGCAGAGGGAGTAACTCCCCTCCCATCCGAAGTGATGGGGGCACTAGACCATGAGATGCTGCTATCTACAGCCATTCTGTCTTGGAGGGGTTGAGTCTGAGCCTGTTCCAGACCTGCACCGCTTCCACGCACTTAGACATCACAGAAAGGGCATCCCTAGGTTGGTCCGGGGTAGAGATGTAAAGCTGGGTATCATCAGCATACTGATGATACGTCACCCCGAAACTACAAATGATCTCACCCAGCGGCTTCATATACATCAGTGGTTCTCAACCTGGGGGTTGCAACCCCTTTGGGGGTCGCAGGGCCATTTCACAGGGGTCGCCAAAGCCCTCTCTTGCCCCTTCCCAACGCCTTCACTCACCCTCACCCTCTGTCTCTGTTGGATCGCCGTCCCATTCACTTACCCCGCCCACTCCCAATCTATTGCTGCCTCCTGAATCCCAGCTGATGGCTAGAGGGAATATATGGGGGAAATTATTTGGTTTATTATTATTGGTAAATATAATTAATTGATTTGTAAGAAATTGGATTGCATGGAAATAATTGGAATATTCATGTTCATATTGATTAATATACAAAAAAGATAGTTATATAACTAATTGATTTATATTAAATGTTGAATTTGTATTAAACAACCGTATTACATAATTACATAATTACCCAATGTGAGGATGGATATTAAAATAGATGACAATGGGAAGGGGTATAATATAGAAGAGAAAGGAAAAATTGAATTTGATTAAGATTAGAGATGAGGATGAAGGGTAATATTGGTTTTTTAAAAAAATACATGAGGAATAAATATGGCAAAAAGGAAATATATAAGTTGTAAATTTAATTGAAATGACTAAACACTGTTTAAATTTGTGAACCGGCCAAATACTCTGTTCAAAGAAAAGACATTGTATGTTTGTATGTGTGTTTCTAATTATTGCTATTTATTCATATTTGTTCTCTTTTATTCTTTAAAGTTTAATAATTCATTCTTTATCTTAATATCTTTGTATTTATTTGGGGTTGGTTTTTTCCCCTTTCATCTCTTTTATTGTACAGCAATCTTTCTTCTCAAACCTACCACCTCTCTCTTTTCTTTCCTTTTTACTTTCTCTCCCCCCCTTCTTCTCCTCCCTACTTCCTCTTCCTTTCTCCTTCTCCTCCTCTCTTCCTCCCTCTCTTACTCTCACTCCTACTCTAATTTCCCTTCCCTTCCTTCATTCCTCTCTATTGCTGTATCTTTTATGCATATGGACTACTCAGAGGGCTGAAAAAGTTATTTTTGACTGGTCCTCGCATTTTTGACCAATCCTCAAACTTACGACTGTCCTCAACATGTTACGTTTTTGCCCTATCTTGTCACCATGATGAAGAGAAGCAGTTGTGAAATGAGTGACATGGTTGTTAAGAATGCTGCACGGGCATAAATGTGAGGATGGTCATAAGTGTGAGGACCAGTCAAAGGTGCGAGGACCTGTCAGAAATGACTTTTTTCAGCCCTCTGAGTAGTCCCTATACACATAGCCATGGCCACCCGGTCACATGTTAAGAATGCTACAATGGGCATAAATGATGACCAGTCATAAGTGCGAAGACTGGTCAAAAGTGGGAGGACCTGTCAGAAATCACTTTTTTCAGCCCTCTGGGTAGTCCTTTTGTGCACATGGACTACTCAGAGGGCTGAAAAAGTTATTTTTGATTGGTGCTCACACTTTTGACCAGTCCTTGAACTTATGATTGTCCTCACATTTTACGTTTTTGCTCTATCTTATCACCATGGGGAAGAGAAGCAGTTGTGAAATGAGTGACATGGTTGTTAAGAATGCTGCACCTGCATAAATGTGAGGATGGTCATAAGTGTGAGGACCAATCAAAAGTGCGAGGACCTGTGAGAAATGACTTTTTTCAGCCCTCTGAGTAGTTCCTATACTCATAGCCATGCCTACCTAGTCACATGACCTCCAAGCCACGCCCACAGAACCAGTAGTAAAAAATTACAGTTATGAAGTAGCAACGAAAATAATTTTATGGTTGGGGGTCACCACAACATGAGGAACTGTATTAAAGGGTTGCGGCATTAGGAAGGTTGAGAACCCACTGGTCTAGATAGACAGCTTCATCCAGGTACTGTGGGAGCTGTTGTGCCACCACACTTTAGACAACCTTCACTAAAAAGCGAAGGTTGGAGACTGGACGGTAGTTTGTTAAAACAGCCGGATCCAGAGAGAGCTTCTTAAGGAGGGGTCTCACCACCGTGCCTTTCAAGGCGGGACTTAAGAATCCCCGCTCAGAGAAGCGTTAATAATTCTCTGGAGCCAGCTACGTGTAACTTCCCAGGTAGCCAGCATTATCCAGGAAGGGCACAGGTCCAATAAACATGTGGTCGCATTCAGTAACCTGTCCACGTCCTCATGAGTCACAGTATCAAACTCATCCCAGATAATGTCCTCAAGATCTGCCTTCGTCATTTCATCCGAATTAACCAGTTAGAGCCCAAGCCTTCCCGAATCTGAGCGATTTTATCGTGCAGATATTGTGCAAAATCCTCAGCTCGTCCTTGCAGAGGGTCTTCCCAGGTTCTCAGCTGGAGTAGAGAGTGGGTAATCCTAAACAAGGCGGCTGGGCAATTATCTGCCAATGCAATAAGAGCGGAAAAATAGTTACATT
The DNA here is from genome assembly GCA_030761175.1 of Masticophis lateralis. Classification (NCBI taxonomy): domain Eukaryota; kingdom Metazoa; phylum Chordata; class Lepidosauria; order Squamata; family Colubridae; genus Masticophis; species Masticophis lateralis. The sequence goes on along the minus strand of JAUDYJ010000003.1, from coordinate 100,500,395 downwards.
TTGCCGCTTTTATCGCCACTAAGTAGGTCTTAATATAAGATCTCACTAGTGTTCGGTCGGATTTGGAATCGCTGGTCCTCCAACTGCTGTCTAGGCGTCTTTTCCGGTGTTTCACCTCCCTCAGCTCATCAGAGAACCAAGGAGCTGGGTAGGTTCGACGCCAGGTCAGAGGCCGCAAAGGCACAACCCAGTCTAAAGCCCCAGTGGCCATCCTATCCCAGGACTTCAGCCGAGTCATGAGCCAAGATCTCAGGATATGGCCCAAGCTCCATCCGAAACCTATCAGGATCCATCAGGTGCCTGGGGCGGCCGCAGAACCATTTAATTGATTCTGCCTCCCTGCGGTGGGTTGAAGTGGTCAGAAGGTCAAGCTTAAGGAGAGAATGGTCTCACCATGACAAAGTTTCGTTGACTATATCACCTATGTCTAGACCATTCAGCCACTGGTCAGAGATAAAGATCAAATCCAGAGTGTGTCCCCCCGTGTGAGTAGGGCCATGAACTAATTGGGTCAGGTCCATGGCCGTCATGGAAGCCATAAACTCCCGAGCCCGTTCAGACGTTTCACGAATGGATGGCAGGTTGAATCTCCCATAACCAATAGTTTAGGAGTAACAACTGCCACCTTGGCTATTACGTTGAGGAGTTCAGGCAGAGCTGCTGATACATGGCAGGGAGCCAGGTATGCAATCAACAGGCCCATCTGTAACCCATAACCCCACTTCATGAGGAGGGACTCACATCAAGTTGTCTGAGGGACAGTGACTTCCCTAGGGTCAAGACCTTCCTTTATAATGACCGCCACACCTCCACCCCTGCCCTGAGTCCTTGGCTGATGGAATGCGTGGAAACCTGGTGGGCATATTTCTACGAGGGGACCCCCCCCCCCTTCATTGCCCAACCAGGTCTCTGTAATACCTGCCAGGTCTGCTTTCCCTTCCTGAATTAGGTCACAAATGAGGGGGGCTTTGTTAGCCGTGGACCTGGCGTTGCATAACATCAGCCTAAGGCTCGGGCTCTGAGACCTTGAACAACCCAAGGAACGAGAAGAGCTTTGGAGGTCGAAGGATACCACCGCTTGAAGATAGGAGGTGCGTCCCCCCCTGAGATGATGTGGCCTCCTGCTCCCACCATATCTGCCCCTTCCAACCATAACCTTGATGGAACAGCCCATTTCCATGCCAGTATTAAGTCTGCCTATTCCCAGTTCCGAGTTTCCTATGATGTAATTTTGTGTTCACTTTGGCTTCACTTTTGGAAAATTATTTGCTAATCCCTCCCTCTGTGGATTGCCCCCCAAATCCACATGATCCACCCTGTTTATACCCACCCCCCTTTCAGAAGCCTTTAAAAGAGCAAGGGGGAGAGAACCGACCCCTGTGGCACCCCACAGGTGAGGGGCCTCGGGGAGGATCTCTGTCCCCCTGCCCAAACAAACTGCATGCGACCCGAGAGGTAGGAGGATAACCACTATAAAACAGTGCCCTCTACCCCCAGCTCCCCAAGTCGCTGCAGAAGGATACCATGATCAATGGTATCAAAAGCCACTGAGAGGTTAAGTAGGACCAAGATGGAGGAATAACCCCCATCCCGGGCCCGCCAGAGATCATTCACCAGGGCGACCAATGCCGTTTCCGTGCTGTGTCCGCACCTGAAACCCGATTCATACGGGTCTAGATAGTCCATTTCCTCCAGGAATTGTGGGAGTTGGTGTGCCACCACGGACTCAACGAATCCTTACCAACAACCTTAGAGCAAAGGTTGGAGATGGGACGGAAGTTGTTCAAAATGGCTGGATCCAGGACCGGCTTCTTGATTGCCACAAGATAAGACCTAATATAGGTTCTTAACTGTGTTTGATCAGATTCGGAACGGGAAGATCTCCAACAGCCCTCTAGGCATCTCTTCTGATGTTCATCTCCCTAAGCTCCGTGGAAAACCATGGAGCTATCCAGGATCCCTGTCGGAGGAGAGGCCACAAAGGGGCAATTCGATCCAATGCCCCAGTGGCGGCCCGTTTCCAGGCATCCACCAGGGCTTCTGGCGAATCGCGAGATAGGTATGTGAGAAATGTCCCAAGCTCTGTCAGGAACCTATCAGGATCCATCAGGTGCCTGGGGTGGAACCAACAAATTGGTTCTGCCTCCCAGCAGTGGGTTAACGGATAGGAAGTCTAGCTTAAGGAGGGAATGGTCGGTCCATGACAGGGGTTGAATAGAAAGTTCCCCCCTAGCCCGAGCATTTATCCACTGCCCAGAGATAAAAATCAGGTCAAGTGTGTTTCCAACATTGTGAGTTGGACCCTGTACAACTTGAGTCAGATCCGTGGCCGTCATGGAGGCCATGCACTCCCGAACCAGCTCAGATGTCTCGCCGGCTGACGGGAGATTAAAATCCCCCACAATCATCAGGTTGGGGAGCTCAACCGTCTGTTCGGCTAAGACCTTGAGCAGTGCGGGTAAGTCTGAGGATAGGTAGCTGGAAGACAAGTACGTAAGCAACAGACCCAACTATACTCCAGGGTTCCATTTCAACAATAGGAATTCACACCCGTCTATCTGAGGGACAGTGACCCCAGGTCTAAGACTTTTCCTAATAACAACCACCACCCTTCCACCCCTTCCATGGAGTTGCAGCTGGTGTAGTGCACGGAAACCTGGTGGGCATAAACCGGAGAGAGGAACCCCTCCCTCCGGGCCCAACCAGATCTCCGTAATGCAAACCAGGTCCGCGCCTCTCTCATCAATGAGATCACATACGAGGGGGGCTTTATTCACAATGAACCTGGCATTATCATACACCAGGGTTCCACACTCCCAACCCCCCAGGGGAGCAGGAAGAGCTAAGAGGGCCGGAACATGCCACCATGTGCAAACAGCGGGGACGCGCCCCACAGATGTGATGCCCTCTGCTCTCACTACCTCTGCCCATTTTGTTACTGTGTAACCAACACAGTAACAAAATGACCCTCACCCCATTGTACCTCATCTGGCCCTAACCCTAACCCTAACCCTAACCCTAACCCTAACCCTGTCCCCCCCACCCCAACCATCCGACAGGCTAAATTGCTGATCTGCACAGATCCCCCCATGACCATTCTTCACAAAATATCCCTCCCCCCTCCTGGAACCCCTTAAAATGTACCATCTTTTTTTTCTTTAAACAGTACTGGGGCAGCCATCCTGGATTTCGCAGGCTCAATGAATCCACTGGCTAGATTGTTGTCAATGTACTTCCTTAACTCGGTCATTTCAGCAGGTGTCATGGAGTACATTCTGGGTTTTGGCAATTTGGCTCCCTGTTGTAATTCGATGGCGCAGTCCGTGGGGCGATGAGGGGGAAGAAGGTTACATTCTTCCTCACTGAAAGCTTCAGCTAAGTCTACATACACTTTAGGAATCTGGTGTTTGCCTGGAGGCCCGTCTGAACAAACCGCTGCTGTTTCTGGCCGCTGGCCATTATGGGTAGGTTGCTCTTTGGGGGGAGAGGCAGGGGGTAATGGGCCAACCCCTATTCTGATTTTCCGCTATCCATCTTCCCATTTGATGGTGGGGGCCCATTTGTCCAGGCAAGCCAGGCCCAGTATGATAGATTCTGACATTTTTGGGGTTACTATAAATTGTGTATGATGTTTTCCCATCTCTAATTTAATCAGTTCAGTAATATGGGTGGCAGGGACCCCTCCCCAATTCATATTCCATCCATCTGGTGAATTTAATTGGGTGCTTTAAGGCTGTTGCCCTGATCCCCAATTGTTCTACAACTTTAAGCCCGATTAGACACCTGGTGCAGCTGGTATCTATTATTGCTGGCAGTTCTGCTTGTTTCCCTGTCTCTGGCAGCACCAGTTTTACTTTAATTGAGAAGGGGGGATGGGTGCACTCACCATCAGGTCTTCATCATGCTAGCCATGCCGGTGGGGGCTTCTTTAGCCGGAGGGTCCTCGCTCTCTTCAGTGAGAAGGGGAATTTCCATGGCTTGTCTGGCGAATTGACTGGTGTCTGGGGTTTTCCTTGGAGCCCTCCTGCCTCATGCAGCTGTGGTTAGGATGTTGTTGTGGAACTGGAGCAGGGGCCAGGCACTCAGAAGCTCTTTGTCCTGTTTGTCCACACCGATAGCACTTAATTGCCCCCCCCGGTTGAGGGGGGTGATATTAGTAGCCTTTGAAATGGATCTTCTAGATAACGCTCTCCGAGGCGGCTGCTCTGCTGGAGTTTTGCTGTGGAGGTGGACTTCTCTGTTTAGAGCTATAGATATGGTATATCAGTCGTGGAGACGTTCAGGCACCACCCTGGATCCCACAGGCTTTTCTGACTTCTGGGTCAATAGCTTCTTTAAAGTAGTGTAGGAGTATGCTGTCAGGCCAATGCCCTAGATCCCCTGCAACTCATCTAAAGTTCCATACAAAGTTTTTTATACATCAATTACCTCGCTTCATGACCTTTAGAGTGGTTTCGCTTTCATTTCATTGAGGTTTGGGTCCTCAAATTGGGAATGGAGCAGTGTAATAAACCCATCGGCATCATTTAGTTCTGCAACGCCCTTATTGTGCAGCTGGGCTATCCATTTAGAAGCCTCTGCCTCATTCATCCGATCTTAGATTGCTGACACCAAATCCCATTGTGATTTGTATTGGTCCCCGTACTGATCCACGTGAGCTCAGACCCTGCTGAGGAAATAAGTTAGTTTGGCTGGCGTCCCGTCAAAGTTTGCTCTGAAGCGGGGTGGTGTTGGCCTCACGGGTGGAGGGGCTCTGGCTGCAGCTGGCTGAGATAGAACTTGCTGCAGGGCTGTTCCTGGTTGCTGCACTCCAACCGGCTGCTGGGAGACTTGCTGGGCTGGAGAGGGGGGGCAACATCATCGGCTGCTGGGGGAGGGGGCCCGGCTGTTGAGCTGCTTGCTGTGCTGGAGAGAGGGGGGGCATTGGATTAGTCCTCCCTGTGGTGCCAGGGTCGTTGGGGGGCCATGGGGATCCCTGGAAGCTTGGAACAGACGGTGCAGGATACCACTGGCATTGGACCCATCCCTGGCCGGGACTTCATTTCCCCTCCTGGAGCTGGGTCGGACTGGCAACTCTTCCAGGAATCTGACACCTTGGGCTGAGCCCCCAGCCGAAGGGCTTCCTCTGCAGGCTCCATGGCTCGCCTCATTTCTTCAGAAGGAGAAAGCAAGGGTTTGATAATTCCTTGAGCATCCGCCCCCCCACCCCCGGCGGGCCCCTCTCCAATTTCTCCTTTCTCCTCCACTGAGTCTTCGCACCACCCAGGGTTTAGGTAGATCCTGGGGCTCAGCACCCCCGACAGCCCCCTTATGTTAGGCTTCAAGGGAGATTCGGGTTAATGTCAGTGTTCCAGAAAAACCCCAACTCCAAGTAAAGATACAGAAGCAAACATTTTTCCAAAGTTCTCTTTACTAGAATAGGCAAACTGGCACATCTGGGAAAACCCAAATCTGAAAAGCCCGGGTTTTCCTTCAGTAAATCTAAGCTCCCAAAACCATCCCCTTTTCCCCCCAGTCAGCCATATGCTCCAATCAACGTCCGCTCCATCTCTATCCAGCCCCCTGACTACTCCTTCTCCAGATGCTAGATTGCCCTGATCTTGACCAACAGGAAGAATGCTATTATGTCTACTAACAACCCCTCTCCTTAATCCCCCTCCTACTTTCCCACACACGAGAAGGTGGCAGCATTGGAGCTTCCGGCCTAATATGGCTTCCAAAGCTGACAAAGAGAAGTATTGCAATGCTAAAACTGCAATATATTCAATGAAAGCTATCTAATACATAGAATAGACACAAGAACATCTGGTGAATGGCCTGACTTTGACTCTGTTGTTAGAAGATGACTGGAAAATCTGAGAACATTGAAAGGTGTTTATTTTTTCCTTTTTGAAGAGCTATAAAAGGAACTAATTTGCAAACAACTACATTAAAATTGCCAATTAGATTATGAATTGGAAAGATTAGATAAATTTAGTGGGTTAATTTGGATTAATTTGGACTTGGACTATTAATGTTATTTAATATAATATTCTACGAGGCAAAAGAAAAAAAGGGTCAGAAGGAAAGAGGGAAGAAGGAAATAAGACTAAAATTTGAACAATTGGGAGATATATAATTGGGGAACGATAAGGCTCTAAACTATTATGAAATAAAATGTGGGATTTTGGAGGTTAAGTAGGAGTTTCTTAAATATTGAGATATTGGAATAATAAAAAGATACTTTATATAATTTGTATTAAAATTACTATAAAATGGATTTAGAAATGTATGAAGAAATATTGTTTATGTTAAAAATATGCATGAATTCTTAAGAGACAACTAAGAGACTAAGGGATTGTTTAATGATACAGAAATGAATGTAGAGGCTACTTTCAATGCCTATAGCTATAGGTAAGAAGACGGGGGCATCTCGGGAGTGGAGCCTTTGGTGCCAAGTCCGTTTTCTGCCCCCATGAAAATCATCCCCCACACACCACCCGCTCCATTAAATGCATGTAGGGTGAAAGGGTTTGTTTTAAATGGATAAAAAGATCTGTGCTGCTCGTTATCAAAATCAGAGTGGCAGTGAGGATGCTGCTGATTCCCACCACCTGGAACTGCCTGAAAACACGAGGCGGTGATGGTCTGTGGCAATCCCTGCAGCCTGGAACAGCTCTGGGAGGCCAATCCACCTGCTACTCAGCTGCTCATGCTGAATCAGGCTGCAATAACATGCTGAAACTGATAAGGCTGTTTGCTGCAAGGACGCTAGCCAGATCAATACCAATGGATGCTGGTAGGCAGAGGCAGATTTTTCCACCCTTGTTTTCCTCCTCCAAAACTATGGCGCGTCTTATCCTCGGATGCATCTTATACTCTGAAAAATATGGTAATTTTAAAAAAATAAAAATAAAAGAAGTTAACTCTTCTAATCTAAATTCACTGGGACCTATTCTCAAATACACTCCCAGCAAGCGATTAGAATAAAAAGCACATGGAGTTTTTTTAAAAAAGAGTACTCATTATACTTGTGTTCTACCCTTTTCTCACTAAGAGAATCATTATTCAGATATAGATGATAATTTATTTTCAAGGTTCCTAGCTTTCATGTTTTCTGCAGCAACCAAACATTAAATTTGATTAAAGCATGAATCTGCATTGTTTAATCAAAACTTTATTTCTGTCAGTGGACTATCTTACTGCATTTTTCATTTATGGGCTAAAGACATCCCACATAGACCACAGAACAGTTTCTTTTTAATTAGAAAGACATGTTGAATTATATTTACAGTTACTAGATGAAAATTTTGGAACTTGCAATTGAGCACATTAGCAACATGTCTTGGTTGGGGAATGAGATAATTCTGGCTAGATCTACTTTCTGCAAGAAGTGTACCACAATACCTAAAATGATTACTTCTTGCACCCATCTGATAAAAAATATCAGATCAATAGTCTCTCTCTATATCTCATTATTTTGCTTCTTAAACTTTTTAAAAATATCAGTTCATTAACTCTTTGTTTTACTTATTAGTTTTCTGTCCTACTCACTTCCATATTAAACTTTGTGAGACTAGGCTGAAATTATTATACCTAAACATGAAGTATGCGTATAAGGAGGGTGGACAAAAGTCAGAAAATATCTTGTCTAAAATATCCTTTGGGGAGGTACTGTGTTTTCCCCAAAATAATACCCAGTCTTATATTTTGGGGGGCTGCAAAATAAGCATTAGGGCTTATTTTCAGGGAAACACTGTACTGGAGATGGTGAGGAACTGTCCCCACCTGGCGAAGTGCCCCACCCTCTGCTGCTCACACAGCAGGCAGCGAGCCTGTGGGGGCCGACAGTATCTAGCAGTAGCTACAGCCTACTGCCCCCTTGGCTGGTGCATTCGAGCTGTGCAACCTGCACAGCGCAGGTAAATCAGAGCACTGCGCCCTCCAAGCAGAGGCTGGATGCCAGGGTATATGTGTGCGGGAGAAGAATGTTCTCTGGCAACTGGGAACAATGGGGCTTTTCATCCCTCACCTCAGAAGCAAGGGAAAGGAGGAGGAAAAGGGAGAACAGTCACTCAAGGGCTGCCTCTTTGCCAGCTGCTCCCCGGGCTTGCTCGGCAAACGTGATATGGAAGGCTCTGATTTTTGCAGATTTGTCCTAATCCTCTCATCCCCTTTGAACCTGGCCTCCCTCCTCGTAGGGAGATGGAGGGTTAGACTGGGCTGAAGCAGAGGAGAAAGAGCAGGGGAAGAAACCGCACAGCTCCACAAGACCTCTCAGGAGACACAGTGTGCAAATGTAAAAGCCGTTCCTTCCAAGTTAGCAGCGCCTGGACTCTGGCAGCAAGGCTGCTTCATCCTCTCCCCAGAAATGTCTTGTCAGAGTCCCCTTGATGGCCCTTCCCCTCCCCCCGCAAAGTTCCCAGGGAAAGAGAAGGGATGAGGGATGGGTGGGAAGAGCTGAGAAGGGTGCCCGGACTTGGAGCACTTTGTTTTGATTCAGGGTCTTCTGGGAAAAGTGGCAGCTATTCTTTGTGTGTGTTTGGGTTGCTTTTCCAAAAGCGTGGGAGCCCTCCAAGTAGCATTGAGCACGTTTATTTTGGGAAGCGACAGTTGTTCCTTGGAGATCAGGTCCCTGCAAGCAGCAGGCGAAGGCAGAGGTGCAAGGGGTGAGGGAGGCACACAATCTGGACACACTGTGTAGCCGCCTGCCCCATCACAGCCGCAGACAAGCGAAGACAGATGGAGAAAGGGGTGGTTGTGTGGCTCATCCGGCATGCTGGATTGCATGCCTCCCCACCTTTGCACCTCCACCTGTTGCTGGTGCTGCAGCGGCAAGGCAGGTGGCAGGGCGAGGGTGGCGCCACGCTGTGGACCCTGCACACTCAGCCCCCACCATCAAACCTTGTTCTCCAGCTCCACCACACACTGTAACTGCAACACCAGCAGGCTGTAACTGCTTTGGGGCACCACTGACTCTTGCTGTTGTAGTCTGCCAGCAGTCTGAGTTAATTCTCAGCTGTTCTAATAAAGTCTGTTTGTTTTTGAATTGTTTGTATTTAATACTAACTACTTGGGCCTGAGTCACAACACTTGCATGCGCGCTCGCTGCCTCCTATGCTGGCTACGTCCACCCACCCCCGGAGGGCTGTTGCTCTTAACCGGGGCTTATTTTGGGGATAGGGTTTATATTGCGAGCAGCATGAAAAATCATGCTAGACCTTAACTCCACCTATTATTTGGCTGATTTCCAGCATTTCATTATTTGGCTGATTTCTCAGTATATTCTCCTCCATTAACTCCAACTTCTATTCTACTAACATTAAAAATTTCTTTTTCCATATGTTATTTATTAATCCACTGTTTCCAACTGTAATCTTCCAGGGTGTATCCCTATTTATTTCTTAATATTAATCATTCCCAACATGTATTAAATACAATCACAATTATAACTTCCATCTGTGTACCTTAATACATCATCTAAAATCATTAACAATTAATCATAATTACCATCCACACTTTGTTATCAAATTAAAACTAAAGCATGTTACAACAAATTATGCTTTTATGAACATATCACCTTTGCTTCCCATTTCTATTTTTATAATATTTCTATTTTTGTTTACCATAAAAATTTCTTGTTTTTATTTAAAGCTCATTTAAATTTTGAACCATTTAAACAATTAAACATTCAAACATTTGCTATCCAATTTATCTATTTTACTTCTTCTTTTCCTTATCTGTCCATATGCATTTCAATTCAAAGTCAATACTTCCACGCTTAAAACTCTGCATATCAGCTTCTCCACTTCTGGTCCTGCGCCAAGTTTTTTATTGCTGCGCTGGTTAATTAAAAGTTTATTAGACATTGTATTTTTTCTTTCTTTGTAAAGCCATCCAACGAAAGAGTAGGAATCTCCAAAGTTCAACAAAAACCATAGTTCTTTTCAAAGTAATCCACAATATGTAACAAGTCAAATAGGTTCTTTTCAGAAAAAAAAAAACAAGTTTCCGCAATCAACACTTTCACTTAGTCACAGCTTCAATCGGCATTTTGAAACATTTATGTAGCAATCCGTTTGATCTCTTTGTCTGGCTTTTAAAGGTGGCAAATCCTTAATTTCGCTTTTCCTTTTTCAAGTTCATTTTGGTTTGAGCAAAAAAGTTCAAATATCCAGCTCTATTTAGTTAATAAACAGTTCCCTCCAATCAATCAGTGGTGAAATAAGGTTCTTAAAAGGTTTTAAACTTCTTTCCTTTTTTTCGCCCCAAAATCTTCAAGCCCCTCAGATCGTCAGCCGCCTAATAAGGCTGGGGGTTTTATTTATAAATATCCTCATTAATGCGTTGTTTCTCACCTGGGCTGGTGTCACTCACCCAGCTCCAAAGCACTTTGTCCTTTCTTCCTTCCTCCTGCACTTTGCTTGTCCCGATTTGCTGCAGTCTCGAAGCAGCCGCCATGGCTGCCATCCCCCGCCGCTGACTAGGCTGCCCAAGGGATCCCTCTTTTTCCCCCCGTCCCTTCAGGACGGGGTAGGTCCACAGACCTGTCAGCAGCAGTTAGCCAGTGGGGATTTTGGTGGAGCTCAAAAGAGCCCCATCATTTCCCTGACTGCATCCCTGCGACGCCAAACTGGAAGTCAGCCAAATAATAGGTGGAGTCAAGGAGGAGAATGCTATTAATCAGCCAAATAATAAGTGGAGTAAGGAGGAGAATGCTGTTAATCAGCCAAAACAAAACATGCTGGAAATCAGCCAAAACAATGGAAAATGCTGGTAATCAGCCAAAGAAAAGGGGGAGTTAAGGAGGAGAATACGCTGAAAATTCAGCCAAAATATGATATGCTGGAAATTAGTCAAATAAATAAGTGGAGTAATGGAGGAGAATAAGGAGAATATATTGAAGAATAATTATTAATAAGGGGTGAAAAAGAAAATGTTGGGTGAGAATTAAAATGAAATGGTAAATTTTGAGATCTCTGTATAAAAGTTTAAGAACATGGTAGGATAGATTGGGTTTAGAAAACAAGAAAAATAGAAAGAAATTTTGATTAACAAATTGAAATAAAAATTGAGTTGTATACATTTTGAAATTAAGATTTGTGGTGATAAAATTGTAAGGTAAATATATAGATTAATAGAATAGATTGTCTTTGTGTTTAATGTTGATGCTAAAAGGAGCAAGGGATAAAAAATTTAGATAAAGTGGTATTGAATTTTGACTTATAATTGAATTTGTAATTGAATATAAAAAGGAGCTTTGCCTTAGTAGGAGATTAGGATGTATGAGATAATAGAAAGATTTAGGTTAAAATTGTTTGTTTTCAATTGTTAAATTAGTATACCCATTTGTGACCGGACCAAGACTTCGTTCTTGAAAAAAATTTCTTTTTTATGTTTATGTTGGAAAAAATAAAAAAAATTACAAAAAAAAAAAAAAAAAAAGAAAAAGAAAAATCATGCTAGAGATTATTTTCTGGTTGCGTCTTATTTTTGTGGAAACACGGTAATGAAGAAGGAACCAAGTCACAAAGGAAACAAAGAAAAAATTTCACCTGAGCAGACAAAAAATTTCACCTGGGATGAGGCGGCCGCCGGGGCTTTGAACCGGGTCGTGCCTTTGCGGCCTCTGACCCGGCACCGATCTCACCTGGCTCCTTGGTATACTGAGGAGCTGAGGGAGATGAAGCGCCGGAAAAGACGCCTAGAGAGCAGTTGGAGGGCTAGTAGTTCTGAATCCGACCGGATACTGGTAGGAGCTCATATTAAGAATTACTTAGTGGCGATAAAAGCGGAGAAGAGGAGTTACTTCTCCGCTCTTATTGCGTCATCAAATAATCGCCCAGCCGCCCTGTGTAGGGTGACCCGCTCCTTGCTCCAACAGGGGGCGCGGGAGGACCCCTTGGGGGGTAGAGCTGAGGATTTTGTACAATATCTGTATGACAAAACCACTCAGATTTGTTGTGGCCCCGTCCTCTGAGCCTATCCCATTGGAGGAAGGAAGCTCTGAGCAGGAGGAAGAGGAGCCAGCCAGATCTCCCAGCCCCCCCCTCCCCCGGCACCGTCTCAGGTGCCAGCTGAAAGAGAGCCAAGCAGTGGGGAAACAGGTGTCTCAGATGAGAGTGAGGGAGAGACGTCATTCCTGGATGCACGCCAAAGAAGGCGAGAGAAACGATTACTGCAGCTGCGGAGACGTATGAGGGAGTAGACCTGAGTCACGGGACTGGAGTCACAGGATCAATGAGTCACTGGACTACACTCAGAGCCTATATAAGCCAGGAGGGTGGGTCCTGATTTCTGTGATGAACAAATTATACTATATTGATTAGGCACTGGAGTTTACAAGCTGAAGCTGATCAGAGACTTTGCTGAATATTTGTGGTGCTTTTCTTTCTGTATACTATTAAAGTCCTTGGCAGACGGTGTGCATATCGCTGCCAAGTTTGAGATAAGAACTGTGGAGTGTGCCAAGTGCTTCCTTAACCCTCGACTGGCTGTGTTTTTGTGGGTCTCTGAAGGGGGGGACAGATCAAGATTCGGGAACAGCTGGACTCTAACTCCGAGTGGGTAGATCCAGGGGAGGTGACTGGGGCAGGCCTTGAGAATATTATATGGGAAGAGTTTGACTCTGTGACTCCGGAAAACGTGGACAGGATACTGAGCAGTCTGAGCGCAGCCACATGTTTGTTGGACCCGTGTCCCTGCTGGTTGGTGCTGGCCTCCCAGGAGGTGATGCGAGGCCGGCTCCAGGGGATTATAAATGCTTCCTTGAGTGAGGATGTTTTCCCCGCCGCTTTGAAGGAAGCGGTGGTGAGGCCCCTCCTCAAGAAACCTTCCCTGGACCCAGCAATGTTGGTAAATTATAATCCTGTCTCTAACCTTCGCTTTGTTGCGAAGGTTGTTGAGAGTGTGGTCGCACGACAGCTGCCTCGGTACCTGGATGAATCGACCTATCTAGATCTGTTCCAGTCGGGCTTCAGGTCCGGGTACAGCACGGAGACGGCATTGGTTGCGTTGGTGCATGATCTCTGGAGGGCTCGGGACAGGGGCTGTTCCTCTGTCCTGGTTCTATTAGACCTCTCAGCGGCTTTTGATACCATCGACCATGGTATCATGCTGCGCCGGTTGGAGAGGCTGGGAGTGGGGGGCACTGTGTTACGGTGGTTCTCCTCCTTTCTCTCCAACCAGTCGCAGTCTGTCTTGTCAGGGGGGCAGAGGTCGACCCCGAGGCCCCTTGTTTGTGGGGTGCCGCAAGGATCGGTCCTCTCGCCCCTTCTTTCAACATTTACATGAAACCGCTGGGTGAGATCATCCGTGGTTTTGGGGTGAAGTACCATCTGTACGCTGATGACACTCAGCTGTACATCTCCACCCCAGACCACCCCAACGATGCCCTCAAAGTGATGTCCCGGTGCCCGGAGGCCATATGGATCTGGATGGGGAGGAACAGACTCAAGCTCAATTCTTCCAAGACCGAGTGGCTGTGGTTTCCGACATCCTGATATAGTCAGCTGGCACCATCTCTGACTATTGGGGGTGAGTCATTAGCCCCCCGGATGGGGTTCGCAACTTGGGCGTCCTCCTGGACTCACGGCTGTCTTTAGAAGGGCATATGACGGCCGTGGCCGGGAGAAGCTTTTATCGGGTTCGCCTGATTCGCCAGTTGCGTCCTTTTCTAGATCGGGATTCGTTACGCACGGTCACTCATGCCCTCGTCACCTCACGTCTGGACTACTGTAATGCTCTCTACATGGGGCTCCCCTTGAGGAGTACACGGAGGCTCCAACTGGTCCAGGATGCGGCCACACGGGTGATGATGGGAGAGACGTGGCGCTCCCATGTGACCCCCCTTCCTACGCGAGCTGCACTGGCTCCCGGTGGTCTTCCGGGTGCACTTCAAAGTTTTGGTTACCATCTTCAAAGCGCTCCATGGCTTAGGACCAGGGTATCTTCGGGTATCTAGTCCGCTCCCATAGAGAGGGGCTCCTCAGGGTGCCGTCGGTCAAACAGTGTTGAGTGGCAGCCCCCAGGGGGAGAGCCTTCTCTGTGGGGGCACCTACCATCTGGAACGAGCTCTCCCCTGAGATAAGGAGGTTACAGGACCTGCGTACTTTTCGCCGCGCTTTAAAAACGTTTTTATTTGAACAAGCTGGTCTGGCTTAACCTCCTTTTATATGGGGTCTTAAATTTTATACAATTGGATTTTAAATTGTTCGAGCCAAATTATTTAATTTGCTTTAAATAATTTTTTAACTTTTATATTATTATATCTTATTTTGGCTGTTCACCACCCTGAGTCCTGTCTGGGAGCAGAGCGGTATATAAATATAAATAAATAAATAAATAAAGTTGGGTCTGAGCACATGGAACACCCCCTCACTTCCCATCAACAATTACCAGAATTGAAAATCAACAAATCAACATCAACTACCAATCTTGTGAAGGACTTCAAGAGCTTTGGAGAATAAAAGTGGTTCTGAATTCTGTCCACTCTTTTGAGTTGTCTTTGGATCCAGATATGGTGGCTTTTGTTTCTCTAGTTAGTGCCTACAGTCTAGTTGAGGACAAGGTTAAGTATGAGCGTGTATTTTTGTTTGCACATGTGAGAAATAACAAATGCCCACTGTTACTAGTAATGTTTTGTGGTTACTTTAAATCGACTGATTTCTGTGTATTCCAAAGAACCTGCTGTGTGTCTCAATGTTTGGTTGAAAATTTGAGTGTATCTCTAATTAATTCCTGCTGTTGCCCAAAGCTGTATGTCCTGTCTGGTTTAGCAGCACATATCTGGAAAATCCAGATAGAAAGCAAGAGGGGCTTACAACAGACTGTATTGGCCATAAGCTGATCCTGGCAGTACATATAATAATTTCCATATTAACCAAACTCTAATAATTAGATTACCATTCAATTGCTGTGAGACATAGATGTCAACCTGATGCTTTCATTCTGAAGAAAAAAAACACTTTCTCAATCAAGCCAAAGCATTTTGTTACTTACAGTCACCCACCAGTTGATTCTGGGATGTGCACAAACAGGAGATGGAACTACATTCCTTTCATACCATTGCTCCCCCTGCAATTAGTATTTACTAGTAATGGTAACCCCAACCCAGAGTTAACGCTGGGTCTTCAAGATCAATAGTTCTTGCTAGTCTTTGGTACCGCCAAAAGATTACCTGTTATCTGTACAAATGCATTTGTGTATAAACACTGAGCATGGAGATTTAAAATATCATATTTTAAGATTTCAAAGATCCAACATTTTGGGGTTATTGGGTATATTTTATATCCTGAGAACGACAGTTGCTTGTGGGGGCTGGGGAGAGAACTTGCCCATTCAAAAATGCCTAATTAAAATGAAAAAAAAAATGGCAGAGAGCGCTGAGGGCATGGAGATGTCTGTTGTTATGGAGATAACACTGGGATCACAAGATTAGCAGGATCAACACTATCTTAAGGCAGAATGAAGCAAGTGTTTTATGTAGAAGATCTGAGAGGAAGAAGTTGCTGTTGCCCAGCTGTTCTTTCTGAGCTTCCCAGCATCCTTTTCACTTTGAGAACACAACCGTGTATATCACACAACCTGTCTTGCATTCCCTAAACTATCCTATCGCTTTCAAGTGCAGTTGAGGATTCGGTCTCATTACCAGTTGAAGATTTGTTAGTTCAGCTGGTTTCTATAAATGGAATGGAGGAAAGAACTACCTTGTCCTTGGCAGAAAACAAATTGTTAAAGTCTCTTAATTAGCTGGATAAATGGTTTAGATGTTAAGTATCAAATTTTCAGTGCAGCCTAAATATACCAAAATGTATAAATTTTATTCCATGGGGACATTTCTTATGCAGTCTCCAAAACATGTAAACTTTGCACCCTTCTCACCCATCCTATGCATCTAAATTGTGTAGAATACTAACCAGTCATCTCCCACATTGAAAGCATTGAGGCTTTTGGTGAATCCTTGCATGTTGTTAGGACTAACTCTCTGAAGAAAGTCAATATAATCTTCTGAATGAAAGCGACACATGTCATGCTGAGAAGCTTGATACGGCTTAAATACCTGCAGAAAAAAAAATGCTTTTGTTCATAGCTGTATTCAAATAGTAATGAAAGAGTTGTTAAACCACAAACGTCTAATTTATATTAAATTCTAGTCACAATTTCCAAATAAAATAATCTGTTTTTTTAAAAACATCTTAAATAATAACCATTTTATTATTGAACAAGCTTATAAGGCTAAAGTTCACTTTCTCAGATACATGTGGTAGATTACCATAAACTGGCAAGCATAATTACATTTATGTATACACACCCATCTTGCCAATCTACATGCAATTGGGGAGGAAAGGATGGAGAAGACTTCAATTGGAGGAGGAAGAAATATAAATTGGACAGTGTTAAATATAAAAGGACAAAACAGCTAAAACTGCTATTACTACTACTATTACTAAACACAATTCTTCAAGAATAACAACTGAATTAGTAACTGTACCCTAAACATGAGGACCAAAATATGCACAAGAATCAAGAGTAACTCAGCATTAGTACAGGATCTAAAAACCTTTAGCTGGGGAACACCTGGGCTATTAGATGAGACTAAAACCACTATCACCACTATCAAATAATCAATGCAGAGGCTCCCAATAGCAGATTCCCGACTGACCCTCTGCACCAGCACCAGCTTCTGAGCCAACTCCAAAGGCATCCCCAGTTAAAGAACACAGGAGTAGTTCAATCAGAAGGTTATCAAGTCTTCCAGATAATTGGTGATACTCACTCAAAAATTGCTACTCTGGCTGCCAGTAGACTTCCCAAAACAGTAAAAAGTGCTATAAAGCTCTATGCAGTTTGCTACTGGATCATATCAGGGCCACCGTATAATGAAAATTCTCATTACTATCCCACATGATGTCCCAAAGGGAACCTTGGTTTCAAGCTTGCTTGCATTCATAAAGATCCAAACCATTGTTTTATTTCAATGAGCCTTTGGCAAAGGCAACCATTTGAATATAGTATAGTACCATTTGAATATAGTATTTTATCATACCAAATCAAAATATCAATCACATCATAACCATGATATGATATATCACTCACATCACAATAATCTTTTAGTTATTTTCCTTGTAAACCATTCAGATACTTTTTATTTATGTCAATCTATGAATATAATAAAAAAGCAAACATATAAGATCCATTCATGTGGATGGAATATGCTATATTCTATCATTTTTCAGCAATACACTACTTATACGGAGCTGTTGTTATCTATCCTAGTGCTTAAGGCAACTTTAAATGTAATACAATATAAAATAGTAATTTATTTTAAAGAAAAAGTTACTGGCATTAAAGAGATTTAAAAAGAGTCCACAGATAAAGCAGAGTTTAAATATACTCTGCAAACAAACTAACCATTTTGAAAAAATGAGTCCACACATACTTCACAAGACAGAAGCAACCCTAAGAAAGGCAGAATTTCTCATTACCAACGATGACTGAAACAAAGAAATTTATGTATGAACTTTATCTCCTGCTTTCCCTCTAGAATTTTAATGGAGCTTACATAATAATTGCTTTTCCAGTTTTCCCAACACCAACTCTTACCAAGAAAGCATAGGCAGTGGTGGGATTCAAATAATTTAACAACCGGTTCTCTGCCCTAATTTATTTATTTTATTTATTTATTTTATTTATGTGATTTATATGCAGCCATTCTCCCCAAGGGACTCAGGGTGGCTTACAAAAACAATCATAAATACAAATCACAATAAACACAATTAAAACACATTAAAATCCATTAAAATCATTCTAAAAAAGGCTATATAACCCCATGATCATAATGTTCTTTAAACAGCCATGTCTTTAAACCCCGGCGAAAGGAGAGGAGGTCGGGGGCCGTCCTGAGGTCGGTGGGAAGACTATTCCAGAGGGTTGGGGCTCCGACAGAGAAAGCCCTCCCCCTGGGGGCCACCAGCCGACATTGCTTGGCTGACGGCACACCTGGACCATGACCATTTTAAGTATAAAAAATGATATACCAAAAGGATTAGGGTTAGGGCCTAAATATTTTTTGACCATCCTAGAACTTTGAAGCAGATTCCTGTACGTGGTTCAGTTGGCCTCCTTTCTCGCTGAGTTCCAGATATGAAATTTTTCTTTTGTTTTGCTTTTCATAATAGGTCACTGCTTTGTGAGTTTCTTCTATTTTTCTGGCTGGTTATTTAGGCTACATTTGATATGATGATACTCTGTACACCTTTTTTTGGATTGGAGCTGAAGTAGTAGAGCTCCCAGATTAAATTCACTAATTTGAACCTGCAATGAAATCAAAATATGTCTGCAAGAGTTGCTAACTAGACCAGAAGTGCATTTTGCCAGTGCTGGAACGGCTGCACTGGTTTCACCTGACTAATTTCTCTAACATATAGACAACCTGCTTTACTCCCAGGTGCTTTGGATTACAATTCTCAGAATTCATGACATTGCTCACATTGGCTGGAGTTAATCAGATTTGTAGTACAAAATATGAGGGGGTGCAATATGCTTTTCATGCACTGCACAAATCATAGTACCTTTCATGCATTTCTTGAGTGGACAAATAATTCAGAGCCATTCCTAGGATTACAAAACGAATTCCTGAAAAGGAATTAGGAACCCATAGGACTGTATAGAAAACATCCTGATTGGAAGAAGCTATTGATCTCTCAACCGATACGAGAGAAATTGCAATCAGAGATGAAATGAAGACAATTAGAAATATACAAACTGAGTCCTAGATGAAAGACAGGATTCAGAATTCATTTGTTGCTTTTAAGGACATTGTCTTATTAGTTCTCTTATGTTCAGAGGAATTTTAAAAAGTACTAATTCCTCACTTCATCTTGATTCAATCCCTCTGTTAATGCAATTTAGGATTGTATTGGCTTTTTTGACTTCTGCTACACGCTGCTGGCTCATATTGAGCCCACTAGGACTCCAAGGTCCCTCTCACCATTACTGTTTTTGAGCCAGGTTTCACCTAAACCTAAAAAGTATGTGTACTTTTGGTTTTTCTTGCATAATAAGACTACTTTTCTCTATGTTGAATTTCATTTTATTAGATAGGGCCCAGTGTTCAAGTCTGTTGAGATGCACATGGATCTTGAACCTATCATCTAGGGCAGATATGTCAAACTCAAGGCTCGTGGGCCACACATCTGACCCACAATATGGTTAGAGCTGGCCCATGGGACCATCCTGAAAATGGTGAGGAGCCAGCCCCCACTATCTTGGCCCCCACCCTGCTGCCTCAGCCCCGGCCCCCACTGCTTCAGTCCCAGCCCAACTTAGCCTGGCACTCCCCTGGGCGCGCACACAGGAGGCTGGAAATGCACAGGGGCTGGCAGTGCCTGGCAACAACTGCCGCTCATTGGCCTTGCCCAGCATTGCCTTTCAAATTTATTAACTATATGGGAAACAGAACCTATTGTTTTTACAGAATTGTAAGAAGACATGCTAGCCGGGAGGAAAATACATTGTATACATTTCTAATCTCATGAGCCAGGCTGAAGGCTGAGAATTGTATGTAGGAGCTAGGATCAGAGGCCTCTGCTATGCTAAAAAGTAGTCTTAACCAGAATTTACTGATATGATAGTTACTCTAAAGTCAAACCCTAGGAACTAGAACCATCAAAGGTAATTTGTAAATAAGGGCAGGGAGTGATAGATTTCAAGTAGTGGGAGATGTCATTGGGATGAAGATAATGCATTTACTTTAGATGCTTTGAATAGATTGTGACGGCATGAGTAATTAAGCCAATAAGGAAAAGGTGGGAGATAAATTTGTAATGGCAATAGAGAATATAAGGCAAACATATTGGTGATTTAGGGCAGGGGTGTCAAACACAAGGCCTGGGGGTGGATCTGGCCCGCAATGTGGTCTGATCCAGCCCGCGGAGTTGAGCTGGAAAATGTAAGGGGCCAGCTTGCATTACTTCAGTCCGGTCTACCCAATGCAAAGAGGAAACATTGGGCCAGCGTGGTGTTGGCTTGGTCTACCCAATGCAAAGAGGAAACATCAGGCCAGCATGGCTTCAGTCCAGTCTACCTAGTGCAAAGAGGAAACATGCCAGCAGTTTGGGGAGTGGTGTCAAGCTGGCTACGCCCACCCAGTTGGCCACACTTGCCCAACCCCCCAAGGTCAACCACAGCCCTGATGCAGCCCATGATTTACAGTGTGTCCACTTGTGTGTGTGCGGTCCACCCTCTTTGCAAAGCAATAAATAAAATTACAATTATTTTCTCTTGGAAGTTTTGGCTGGTGATTTCAAAACTAGACAACAAATCCCACAACTATAAAAGAAAACAGTGAAACAAAATCAGCAATTAAGATTTAGCTGTTCACCATTGAATGTAAGTTTGAATGTATATCTCCCAGATACTGTAATGTTGCCGTTCTCAACTCAATTACTCCTCTGACAAGGAATTCTGGGAGTTGTAGTTTCAGCATCTCTGGGTGGAAAAAATCTTACCCAGTCAAGATAACAATATAAAAACAATTACCACAAATTCACTGATAGATTAATAACCCAGGAACAGCTGGCTTTAAAGAAGTACAAAGGAGAGAGCAGACCCATTTTTACTCATAATATTTAGCAGATTTGCACAGTGGCTAGGTAACATTTTGCAGATTCTTTCTGTTCATTTTGAGCTTTTTGGCTTCCACTGTGCCCGTTGCCACAAGCCAAGCTGTATCCATAGCAACAGTAGAGCAAATGTTGCAGCCTGGCCCAGATGGAACAAGTCAAAGGGAGCTTATAAAAAACCATGTGCGATCAGCAGCCTTCTTTTAAGCTTTTAACAGCATTTTTTACAACCTATTCGGGTGAATAGGTTGTAAAAAAATGCTTTTAAAAAGTGAAAAAAGGCTTTGATGATCACACACCACAGCTGTGATCGTCAGAACCTTTTTTTACTTTTAAAGGCATTTTTTAAGAACCTATTCGCCCGAATAGGTTGTAAAAAAATGCTTTGAAAAGTAAAAAAAAAAAAGGCTCTGATGATCACAGCCGTGGCGCACGATCGTCAGAGCCTTTTTTTTACCTTTTAAAAGCAGGAAGTAACAACACCCGGGCAGGTGGGCAGAGCCTCGCACCACCATCGCTACCGGTTCTCTGAACCACCTGCCACAATCGCTACTGGATCGCCCGATCCGATCCGAACTGGAGCATTTCACTCTGGTTGTGATCTACTTTGTTGAATGCATTACTGAAGTCTAAGTATACTATGTCCACAGCATCTTGCTTTGTTTTTTAACAAACCTATTGATCTGTCCCCCTCTGCAGATACCCACAAAAACACAGCCAGTCGAGGGTTAAGGAAGCACTTGGCACACTCCACAGTTCTTATCTCAAACTTGGCAGCGATATGCACACCGTCTGCCAAGGGCTTTAATAGTACACAGAAAGAAAAGCACAACAAATATTCAGCAAAGTCTCTGATCAGCTTCAGCTTTTAACTCCAATGCCTATCCGATTGAGTATTTGTTCATCACAGAGATCATTACCACCACCCTGTCTATTATATAGTCTCTGGGTGTGGTCCAGTGACTCATTGATCCTGTGACTCCAGTCCAGTGACTCAGGTCTATTCCCTCATGCGTCTCCGCAGCTGCTGTAAGCGTTTATCTCGCCTTCTTTGGCGTGTGTCCAGGAATGACGTCTCTCCCTCACTCTCATCTGAGACACCTGTTTCCCCACTACTTGGCTCTCTTTCAGCTGGCACCTGAGACGGTGCCGGGGGGGGGGGCTGGGAGATCTGGCTGGCTCCTCTTCCTCCTGCTCAGAGCTTCCTTCCTCCAATGGGATAGGCTCAGAGGACGGGGCCACAACACCTATTGTCAGATCCCTAAAAGTGATACTACCATTCAATTGGGAGAAGGGGGAGACTTGGATTCGATTTACTAGCATTGCCTGTGTCAACAGATTTTACAACCTATATTCTGGCGCCAAAGAGCCCTGAGATCCCCTTAATGTTGAGGAATGTTTATGACAGCCATGTGGGCTATTTCACTTTAAAGAATAAAGGAGAAACGATGTGAATACATACTTTTCCGGTTCTCAGGGTAGACGGTAAAGAAAACATCTTCACACTTGTCTATTGGCTAAAATTTACATTCTGACTTAAGGGAGGGGTCTCTACTGCTTTAATCCTACTTGTCTTGCCTATGAGTATTCAGACCTTGCTTTGAATTCATTGCTGTCACTCCTGCTTAATAAAAGGTTCCTTTTGAAATACTCCATTTCAAGAGTTTTTACTTTCTTAAGTTGGGAGGAGAGGCAATCCTTACAGAAAGCAACATCTGCAAAACGGTCAACCCAGAGAAGCAATCTTTGCTCTACTGCGGGGACCTTGCAAACCATATCTGAACGAAGCAGAGAACTGGGAGAAGCCAAATGCTGGGAAGAGACATCAACCACCACCCAGTCGGATGTCTGTTTTGTACACCCTATTAGAGAGGATGAGGTAACCCTGGAGAATCTTGAAAAGCCCCACTGGTCAATTGGCATCGGGAAGAAAGACAGCTGGGATGAGAGATCCAGAGGAGTCACTCTCAGCCGCAGCAACCGAAAACCGGGGTGAAAACTGGAACTAGAAGCCCTTGCTGACCAGGGGGAACTAACCAAACCATTACTGAGGAATGATTATCTGAAGAGGCATATAACCCAATTGGTGATGGAAACTTTGGAAAATCTCAACATCCGAGGGGAGCCAGGATGACAACCAGAGCGCTGAAAGGGCAGCAGTTGGGAGGCACCCCTCTTCTGGAGCCCACCTAGGAACAGATGGTGCAGCAGCAGTGGGAGAAGACCCAGCAAACTCTCCCCCCAGGCAGCACGCACACCGGCATCCATTCCCAACTAGCCACGAGTCCCGTAACTGGAAAGAGAAACTCCCTCCCTTGGAGTGAAGTTTGATGTGAATCCACAGCAATTAGGATTCTTTGCGGCACACATGCTCACCTACATGCAAGAGTACAAGCGTGATTTCCAAACCCAAGGATCCCGAGTCCGAGTTGTGACCCTAGCCCTAGAGGGTGCCACTGCCAGATGGATGGTGACCCTGCATTATGCCAATGTACCAGAACTGTAGGATTTCAACTGTTTCATGATGGTCCTGCGACGACGGTTTAAGGACCCACTAGCAGATCGCAAAGCACATGACTGCATTAAGGTGGTAAGACAGGGGTGACAGCCAGTAGCATACTGAAGAATTCCGGGACCTCATGTGTCGGGTGAACTGGCCAGAGGTTATTTTGGTGAGCTGTTTCAAGGATGGTCTGAGTGATGATCTATACAATGCCTGCGTGGCCCGTGGTGCACCAAATCACCTACATGAGTGGTACATCATCGCCGAAGAAGTTGAGATCAATATGGCCAGAAACCAGTACTGAGCGGGGCGAACATGGAAGAAATCCCCACCCCAATGGAAGCAAGAGCCCCTCAAACCAGAAACGCATTTTCTCCAAAATCCTCAGCCTGTTTCAAGTGTGGAAAAGAGGGGCACTGAGCTGCAGAGTCTTGTTCGCAAACACCCGCCCGGAACCACCCGCTGGGGGGGGCGGACTTGCAAAACCTGGCTAGCGCAGGAAGGAGACTGCCCTGAGGAGCAGGGAGATCATAGAATTTCCATTCCCCCCTCCCCACTTTGCGGAGGAAACCCTGGCATCTCAGCAGTAGGAATCACACTCATTCGAAAGTGATCCAGAGGGACCGGAAGCTGGCGTCTTAGCGAGACGGGCAGGGGATTTCTGAGCTCCAGAAATCCCCGATAGCCCCGACAGGGGACAGTCCACCTCAGACCCCGCAGTCTAGTTTTGACTGCGGTAGAGAGGAGCACATCCCGATGGTCTCAGGGGCATCGCAAAACCCCTGATTAATCCAGGAAAGCTCCTTTTCCTATGTGCGGGGTAGCAGCTATCCAAGCTTCCGAGGCTGCGGCAGTTTCAAGGAGTGAGAAGGAAGAGACAGAGGATCAGATCAGTGAGAGATTTATTTTTTAAATAATTCAGAGGACAACCTGAGTGGACAATGAACTTGGAGATTGAGAATAAGATGAAATAAGCAGCAAATTTAAAGTGAGAAAGTTTTTTTTTTCCTGCTATATTTCACTTGGCTTGTGAGAAGGATTTAATTGCTTTACTTTTACTTTCATTGCTGACTGAGATTGGAGCTGATTTGAGAGAGAGGAAAATCAGTAGGTTGTGTATATTGTGCCTTTTAAAAAAAATAATTGATGGATTTTGGTTGCTGTATGTGAATTGAAGCTTTTCTATTTTCTTTTTTCTTTTCTTTTTTAATTATTTTTTCCTGGGAACTTTCTATTAACTTTAGAAGAAACACAAGAGAGTGTGCAACATTACCACCTGCTGGAAAAGAAACTTTGTTTGGATGTTTATTCAAGTAGCAGTCTAGTGTTACTAATTTGAAAGAATGGCAGAAGGGTATTAATAAATTTGTTTGGGCAGGGAAGAAACCAAGGGTAAAACTAAAAATAATGCGATATACGTGAAAGAGGACGCTTGAAAATGCACGATTTAAAATTATATTACGAAGCAGCTGTTTTATCAGCAATTAATTGGATTAATTTAACAAATGAAAGGACACTGAATATTGAAGGATATGATTTGGTATATGGTTGGCATCTTTATTTAGTGTATGACAAAAAGGTGAATAAGACATTTAAAAGTCATATATTAAGGAATGCTTTATTGCATGTCTGGAAGAAATATCAATATAAATTAAATGATAAGATACCTATATGGACAGTACCCAGGCACGCGACAGAGAACATAAGTATAGAACAAAGACAGGATGTAATTACGTATAAAGAAATTCTTAATATAAAGAAAGGTATACTAAAACTAAAGCTTTGAATGTATTAAAAGAGGAAAAGATAATTCAAACTTAGTTTCAGTATGTACAATTACAAGCTAGATGGAGAAGAGATCAGAAAACTGGTATTACGCAAAGTGAAGAAAACTTGGTAAAACAGATTAGAGATCAGAGTCAAATGCATTTAAAAAGGTTGTATAATATATTGATAGAAATAGACTCAGAAACAGAGTTAGTTAAAGATTGTATGATAAAATGGGCACAAAATTTTGAACAACCAATAATGATGGAAACATGGGAAAAAATATGGGTAAGAAATGTAAAATTTACACAAGGGCAAAATTTAAGAGAAAATTTTTGTAAAATGTTTTATAGATGGCATTTAGATCCTAAAAAGTTAGCTTGTATGTATCCGAACTTACAATCTAAATGTTGGGAGATGTGACTGTGATGATGCTACTTATTTTCATGTATGGTGGACATGTAAAAAGGTTAAAGCATTTTGGATAAAAATTTGGTGGATTATTCAAAATATTCTTAAAAAGAGGATAAAGTTTACTCCACAGTTGTTTTTGTTGGGTATAGTCACGGACTGTATGGCTATAGAGACTAATTTGATTCTGAATTTAATAACCGCAGCAAGATTGTTGGTGGCGTAGTACTGGAAGAAGCAAGATTTGCCTACTATTCAAGAATGGACATTAAAAGTAGCAAACTTAGCAGAGATGGCAAAAATTTCAGCGTATTTGAAGGACCATTCAAATGAAAAATATGTGAGGGAATGGAGAAGATGGATAGATTATATTCAAAGTAAATATCGGATTAAAAATTTTCAGATAGTTTATGAATAAACAGAAAGATATTATTAGGTAATTAAATTTAGTATGGTAAATGGGGAGTTAAAGTATTAGAGAGATGTAAGAGGCTATAGTTAACTAGATTATGATGGATTATGATTGTTGAATGTTATACCCTGTATTTTGTTCTGGGAAGAAGGGAGGGGGGAGGGTGGGAGGGAAAGGGTTGGGGAGGGGGGACGGGAGGGGGGATATATATGTAAACTTTTCTTTAAAACTTTTCAATAAAAAAAGACTGGTGAATAGCAGAGAAAGTGGCTTATCTCTATTATTTATACAGGTGCTTGTGATGATATTACTTGAAGACAAAGAAGTCGTCTTGAAACACTAATTGACTTGATTTTTTTTTTTGTAACTGCTACTTTACATCTCTAACTTTTCCTTTTAATATTGTGGCTAGACCAAAAATCACTCTCTGTATGCTTTCTGAATATTAAAAGGATTAGATTTTCCTTTTCTTCTTTTTTTTTTTGATTCCTTCCCTTTATTTTTCATTTTTAATTTTATATACATATTTTTCCCCCTCTTTTTTGTTTTTAAAATTTTGGCACGATAATATTGGATTAAGGCAAGCAAGAGCCTGAAGACGTTTTGTTTTTGGATTTTTGTTTTTCTATTGCCATCTTTGGTTTTTTCTTTTTCTTTCTTTTTCTTTTTATTATTCTTTCTCCCTTTTCGTATTAAGGATTAAAATTTGGAAGAAACTGAAGAATTTGAATTGATTGTTTTTTCTTGTTTTTTTTAAATTACTTGTTTATTTTGACATTGGAAATTTTAAATAGAAATATTAGAGAAGAAAAAGAGATAAAAGGTATGAAAATTCAAAAAGAAGAATATAAATTACAAGTTTTTGCTGATGACCTTGTCTTTATTATTGAAGAACTAGCATCAATTAAAAATCTGATAGAAACTATTGGAGAGTTTGGGGAAGTTGCTGGTTTGAAAATCAACAAAGACAAGACAAAAATAATGACTAAAATATGTTAAAAAAAAACAAAAAGAATTGATGGAGATTTCTAAGATGCAGGCCACAAACAAGGCAAAATATTTGGGGATACATTTGACACCGAGGTGTAGTTCACTTAAAGAAAATAACTATAATAAGCTTAAGCAACAGATAGGGTTAGACTTGGTGAAATGGGGAAATTTGCAGTTATCTATGATTGGTAGGATTGCAACTATTAAGATGAATGTTTTAGCTAGAATTCTGTACCTTTTTCAGACTATTCCAATAAAATTGGATAAGGATTTTTTTGTAGACTTGAATAAAATGGTGTTGAAATATATTTGGCAGGGAAAAAAGTAAGAATAAAATTTAAGCTGTTGCAGGATGCTAAAATGAGGGGTGGTTTTGGACTATATTATCAAGCAGCTAACTTAATGTGGATTAAAGAATGGATAATATTGAAAAATACTAGACTTTTGAATCTGGAAGGACATGATTTGTTGATGGGATGGCCTGCCCTTTTATGGTACAAAGTAAATAAAATACAGGGGTATTTTAGAAGACACCAGATACGTGAAGCTTTACTGGGAGAGAATTAAAAAATATCATTATTTGAAGATTCCAGTCTGGGTATCGACAATTGAAGTCTTCTCATATCCAGTGATATTTAAAGGAGAACAAATTGTTAGATACAGTGAATTATTGGATGAAAAGGGTGATCTTAAGTTAAAACAAGATTTAGAAGATCAGGGATTTAAGTTGGATTGGTTTTCATATATGCAAATATTTTCTAGATATCGAGAAGATCTCAAACAAGAAGGTATTTATAATGTTTTGAGTATTTTAGATAAGATATTAATGGGTTCTGATGACCATGTAATTAAAAAGTTATACGGATATCTGTTAGAGGTAAAATTGGAAGAAGAATCAATGATAGCATGGGGGAAAAATTTTGGTTATGGTATTGATTTGGAGAAATGGCAAAAATTGTGGTCACATAATTATAAAATGACAATGTCTACAGCATATAAGGAGAATTTGTATAAAATGTTTTACAGGTGGCACCTACCCCCGACGAGGATAGCCAGAATGTTCAAGAATAAATCGGAGAAGTGTTGGAAGTGTCATCAGATCCCAGGATCTTATTACCATATGTGGTGGACATGCATAGAAGCAAGGAGATTTTGGATTAAGATACACACATGGTTGGAAAAAATGACAGAGAGACATATTGACCTTAAACCAGAGATATTTTTATTAGGGATCTCACCAGAGACATTCAATAAAGAACTGCAGTATTTAATTGTAAATATTTTAACAGCAGCTAGAATTGTATTTGCAAAAAATTGGAAAGGAGAGAAAATTGCTGATGAAGGAATTATTTAAAAAAATTGGACTGTACTAAAATGAGTAGATTGACATTTGAAATAAGAAAACAGGAAGATAAACAATATCATTTGATATGGGAGCTATTTAACAATGGGTAGATAATAAAGAATGGAGATGAAATATTACATGTGAAATGAAATTTGGATAAAATGTGTAAACATTTGTTTTTAGTTAGATGAAAGAACATTTGTCAAAATGGAAATTTTGAAAATGTTGAGAGCACAAAATGATTTTAACCGACCGAATCACTGTCTGTAAGTATATGGAAAGATGATGTTTTTTATGTTGTTTTTGTTTAAAAATAAAGAACTTTATCAAAAAAAAGAAAAGAAAAAAAAAGTGATCCAGATGGCGAATCACTGGTAAGCAAACCAATTACCCTCCCTTTAAGACTGTTTATCCCAATTCAGGACAGGGAGATAAATATCTCCGCTCTAGTGGACTCAGGGTGCTCCCATTGTTTGATCAGTCCAACCCTAGTAGGGAAGTTGAGGATTAACAAACTGAAAAACTCCATTGCTTTCTGCAAACTAGATGGATCAATGGGGGGGGGGGGGAGCCAGCTTCTTTTGCCACCGAGCCTCTACATATAGGCATCAGAAGCCATGAGGAAATACTTACGTTTATAGTGGCACCAGGCATGGAATGGCCGTTAGTGCCTTGCATGGCTGAAAAAACGGAACCCCAAAATCAATTGGAAACAAGGCATCATAAAATTTCAGATGCACATGACTTTTGCCAAGAATCCATATAAAGGAACTGAGAGGACAGAGAACCGAGAAACAGCCATGCCTGGTCACGCCATGCGAATTGAGGGCATACCCATAAAATACAAGGATTTGGCTGAGGTTTTTAGTGGAAAAGCCTCAGACAAGCTTCCTCCCCACTGCGTCACTGACTGTGTGATAGAAATCTTACCTGGCGCTAAACTCTCTAAATCCAAGATGTACAGCATGTCCCAGAGGGAGTTGGAAGAACTGAGAACATTTATTGAGAAAAACCTAGCAAGGGGTTTCATCGAGCCAGCCCAGCCAAAAATCGCAGCTCGAGTGTTATTTAGAGAAAAAAGAGATAGCTCAAAACGTCTCTGTGTTGATTTTAGAAATATGAATATGATCAGTGTGGAGAACATGTATCCCCTCCCCCTTATAAAAGATATGCTAGCACACCTCACTAAAGGGAAAAAAATTTCAAAGCTGGACTTAAGGGAAGCTTACTACCGTGTCAGAATTAAGGAGGGGGATGAGTAGAAAATGGGATTTAACACCCCCCTCGGGTGCTACCACTTCAAAGTGCTCCCCTTTGGGTTACAATGAGCCCCTGCAGTGTTTATGCAGTTAATAAATGAAGTGCTACATCAGCATTTGTATATATACAAAAGTATGAAGGCTATTGCTTAATGCATTTTAAGCCGCCCCGAGTCTCCGGAAAAGGGCAGCATATAAATCGAA
Source organism: Masticophis lateralis (assembly GCA_030761175.1). Taxonomy (NCBI): domain Eukaryota; kingdom Metazoa; phylum Chordata; class Lepidosauria; order Squamata; family Colubridae; genus Masticophis; species Masticophis lateralis. The sequence continues at coordinate 100,470,901 of JAUDYJ010000003.1, read as the reverse complement.
CAAACAAAGACAAATCGAGACAAATAAATAAGAATAAAAGATAAAGAGGAATCGATGTATTTCAAGACATGGAGAAGATTTTCTGTATGGTTAGAAAAGAAATATGAATAAAAGATGATAGATAAATGATTTAGATAATAGAAAGTTAAATGAGGGAGAGGAGAAAAAAAGAAATAGAAACCCAGATGACATCAGAGTAAATGGAAAAGGGGGATGGGAGGGGAGAAAAGAAAGACTATAAGGATAAATGTACAAGTATGAAGATAATAGCGATAGATTGAGTAAAATTGAAAAGAAAGCGAAAAGAAAGTATATATTATTAGAATACTGGAATTGTTCAGATACCAAACAAGGAAAATATTCCATAACAAAGGAGAAAGAAAGGAGAGAGGAGTAGAGGATAAGAGGAGAGAGAGAGAGAGAGAGAGAGAGAGAGAGAGAGAGAGAGAGAGAGAGAGAGAGATGGAGGAATGGAAGAAAAGGGAAAGGCGAGGAAGAAAAGGCAGGGGACAGGAGTAGAAGAGAAGGTGAGAAAGTGGGAAAAGTAGAGAGGAGTGGGCGAAAGGAAGAGGATGTAGGAAGAGGAAGGAGAGGAGGGAGAAAGTAGGTGAGAAGAGGAGGGAGGGTAGGGAAAGAAGGTTTGTTGTGAAACGAGGGAAAAGAAAGGGTAGAAAAGCAACCCCAAATGTAATTAAAATATCTTATTTTTATACTTTGTAAAAGAAAAATATGTATATGTATGACCAATTATATAGAACAGAATGTACATTTATATTATGTGTATAAGAAATAAAAATGAAACACTTTTTTCAAAAAAAAAAGGATAGGGGAGACATCTGTCGGGCAAGGCTGAGGGAGAGAAAGGGATAGGATAGGGAAGACTTCTGCGGGGCAACACTGAGGGAGAGAAGGGGATAGGAAAAGAGATGTTTCTGTGGGGCAAGGCTGAGAGAGAGAAGGGGGATAGGATAGGATAGGGTTGTGGGGCAAGGCTGAGGGAGAGAAGGGGATAGGAAAGGGAAGGCTTCTGCAGGGCAACACTGAGGGAGAGAAGGGGATAGGATAGGGTTGTGGGGCAAGGCTGAGGGAAAGAAGGGGAGAGGATAGGCCGATCGTAACTACTCATTAATTTTCAAGCTGTAAGTGTTGATTTATCAAGCCCAATCACATAGTTTCATAGCGAAGCACGGGTATCCAGCTAGTGTTCTATGTTTGCGTTATTCCAATATGACATGGTCACTCTCACCCAAGCTTCCTGCAATTTCAATTCCTCTATCACTACTTCTCTCTGTTTGTAAGAATTAAGTCCAGTATGGCTGTCCCTCAAGTTTCCTCCTCTACCTTTTGGATAACAAGTTGTCAGCTAGGTTGGCTAGGAACCTATTTAATTTCTCACTTGGTGTGGAATTAGTCTTCCAATTGATGTCAGGGTAAATTGAAGTTCCCCATTACTATTGTAGTGTTTCCTACATGTATATGTTAGTTGCAAAAAGTATATCTATTTTTTCTGCTTGGTTGGCTTGTAGTATACACCTATAGCAATATCATTCTTCTTTTTTTTTCTTTTATATTAGTCCATAAGCATTCTAGGAAGCTTCGTCTTTGGTTTTGTGCATTTCTGTAACAATATAATCATGTTTTACATATAATGAAAATCTACCTCCTCTTTTATGGGGCTGGGGTTTTTTTAACAGTTTGTATCTTTCTGTCAGCATGTTCTAGGCGTGGGTTTCATTCCACAAAGTTTTGGTAATTGCAACCATATCATATCTACCCTCATGTGCTAATAATTCAAGTTCACCCTGTTTGTGCCCCATACTTTGAGTTTTTGTATATTGGCATTTGAGATATTTTATGTCTGACTTTTATGTCTTCCTGATGTTTGAGTTTGTCTTCCTTCCCATCACTTCTTCCTTATTATTTGATTTGTTTTTTGGATGCTTTTGCTTAGAATTAGGTCCTGGAGATCCTAGAGATTGGTCATCCTCCCCACTCAATTTTAGTTTAAAGCCCTCCTGATAAATTGAGCCAGTTGTTTTCTGAAAACATTCTTCCTGGTTTTTGTGCAGCCCATTCCTTATCAATAGCCCATCATGGAGGTAGTGCAGACTATGGTCCAGGAATCCAAAGTTCTCTTGGTGACACAAACCTTTTAGTAAGTGGTTTACTTCTAGAATCCTTTGTTCTTGTGGTGACCTTTCATTTTTTTTACGTGCTTTTGAACTGCTAGGTTGGCAGAAGCTGGGACAAGTAACAGGAGCTCACCCCATTATGCGGCACTAGGGATTTGAACCACTGAACTGCCGACCTTTCGATCAACAAGCTCAGTGTCTTAGCCACTGAGCCATCACATTGACCTTTCATTGGCAGTTCAGATGAAAAAACTACTTGTGCACCTAACTCCCTAACTTTCTTGATTAGCTGAATCACTCAAAATTGTTTCATTTTTGTGTCATTTATCCCTAAGTGTAGTAATAGAAAAGGATAGTAATCTGTTTTATTATTTTGGTTTGGTTCTCAGCCACCTCTGATTTTTGTTCCAGGGAGACAACATACCTTTCTAGATTGACTGTCTGGTCTATAGACGGCTGGTTCTATTCCCTTGAGAATTGAATCTCCCAACGCTTGCTTTTTTTTCATAGGGAAGTTTCGGGTATTTTTCTAGTCACAGAAGCAGTTGCAGATGCTATTGTTTTAGGGACATTTGATTATGTTTCTTTTCTAGGTGTCTGCAGGTTTTCTTCCAGGGAGGGTCTATGAAATCAATTGCTCAACTCCAGTGGCGCTGCATCAGAGTAGGTTGGGTTGGACTGGGGTTTTGTACTAGGTTGGTGTTTTTTTCTATGAGTTGCATGTTTCCATCTGTCTTCTTCTTCTAAAGATTTATTTACAGGGCCAATTCTTTTAGAAGTTGTCATTATTATGTTCAGTTTCGGTATAATCTTCTTACAAAGTTTGGAGTTCCTTACTTTGATTGAGTTTCAGAATGGTTAGTGTTTCTTCTAAGACCCTTTACTTTTTCTTCTAGAAACTCAATTAATTTATATTTGGTACATATAAAGTCTGGGTTTCTGTGGGCATAAGTGTATACATGTTTTCCAAAAAATAGAAAATGAAAATGTAGAAGTTTTTACCACAGATTTTTAAAAGGGAAAAATGTCCAATTTAGAATTTGATATTCTAACTGATCATTTAAAAATTTAGGGGAAAATATCAAGTTTAAGAAATAAAATTCTAGCAGTTCATTTAAAAATGTCAAATTTTTAAATTTTCAGTGTTGAGTAAGGCTTAAATGCAAGGTTTGTTCTTATCTTGCCATGGAGTGTTCTATAATTATCTCCTTCTTCCCTGCCTTCTTGGGATCCTTTCCCTCCTTGCCTTCTTGTGAGCTTAATTTACCCCTTCCATCTCTGCTCTTTTATGTTCTACACTTGCTATTGTCTACTCTGCCTACTTATTTATTCCCTTATTCTTTGCCTTGTTTTTTAATCCTCTCTTCTTATTTGCCTTCCGCCTGCCATTACTGGATAGTCAGCCCTTTCTGCTTTTCTTAGTGATAATACAAAAGCCACAATTGTGGTATTTGCTTCAACACTGCCCTGCAAGTAAGAGTGGAGTTTGTGTCATGATGTCACCCCGAACATGTCATCTTTTGATATACTGACATTTTAGTTTGCACATTTCTCTGCCAGTGAGTTTCCAAGGATGAGAGTGGATTCAAACCTGTTACATAAAAGGTACCTTATGAGCATGAATCAAGAATTCCAGGAGTTCTAAACACATTTTAGACACTGCAGATCTACAGTGGGATTACAATTTATATGTTTAAGAAGCTAGATTCAAAATCACAAAACTAATGCCATAATATGCCACATAATATTGCTTTTAATTCAGAGATATATTTATTTTAACCACCCATGCCAAGAAATCGGTTAGCAGTCAATGCAATTTAATAAGTTGAATTTTCTTCCTTTCCTGTAGGGTAAACAGGTGATCAGAAACTATCCTGGTAGTTTGTATGACTGGGTAATATAACTACCTGCAGCTGTGAACTCTGGCATTTCTGCCAGAAGGTACTGAACCATCTTTTCTCTTGGGAAAGGAAGATGGGGATAAGATCTTCCTTAGCTGAAACTGACAGAAACAAAAGAAGTCAAGTATATCGTAATTTTGAATCTAGTAAACAATGTCATTCCAAACTATGGATTCCTGCTTTGAGATATTGTCTTCTGTGTAATAGGGTTATTAAAAGTTTTACTATACTTAAAAGCACATTATATGGTGCATACTGGCTAACATATATAAATTCCTTAAAATTAGTAATAATTATCTAAAAACAAACATGTGAAGTCCAGCACTTACAATCATCTTCTTATAGAGTCCATAATGTAGCACCAGACTGTGGGTCAATGCCAACCGATGTGGTTTCATGGGATGTCCTGCTCCTAATATGGGGAGCGAAAGAAAAGAAAAACATGTAATTAACATCTCCACAGCAGAAGCACAGGAATCTACCTGATCACTACCACAAGTCCTCAAGAATAATATGGAAAGTAAAAGTGGGAGGCCTTTTAAAAGACTATCGATTTCATTAACGGGATCTAGACATATTTATCTTGTTTTGGAAATTTCCTTAGTTTAAACAATCGAAACAAGTCCGGTGTGCAACCATATCTTTTCACAAAGTGATCATCTGTAATTTACATGTATATACCTTGGAATGGACTTGAAGTTCTGCACAACTGCAATAAACTTCATAAAGTAAAAAGCATGGATACTTGATACAACTCTGTATAATAATAATATCAAGAATCTATGATTATGCACATACCCTCTAACATTTCATAGATGAAGATACAGGCATTCTCACAGAACAATGCTTGAATTCTATCACATTCCATAAATACAGATATAATTATACATCACTACAAATAGTGTGCCACTATATGTTAGGCTATCAGATCTGGACTGCAAAAATCCAGGTGCTCTTTGCTGTCTGGGCCTTTGCAAACACAAGGTCTGTTACTCTGAAACAGAAGTTGGTTGGGTCATTGATGATGTGTGTGTGTGCGCGCGCGCGTGTAAAAGTAAGCACTGCTGTAAGAATTAAATCAAGTTAGCTTTTGAACGGCACAATATTCTTAAGTTCATGATGAATATGACTGTAGTAATAATAAAGGAGCAGTTCAAACGTAATCATGAGCACTCAGAAAGTCTCATATCGTTAGAATGGTCTCCTGCTTGAGCAGGGGTTGAATTAGTTGACCTACAAGGTCCTTTTTAAATCTGTTAATTCTATTCTAATTCTATTCTATTATTCTCCTTTCTCAAAACATGAAACAGTGTGAAATGATTCCTACACGTGCACAGAACTCCAGTCTTTTAAATCTGGAAAGAAAGTTAAAAGCTTTATTTCAGCGTTGCCGCAAAAAACAAAGACAAGGACCGAAACAAACCCAACACCTTTTTGATAGAGGAAAAACTCTAGCACATGGCTGTTAAGAAAAGTCCGCTCCTTCCCTCAACCGAGGAAAAATCAAACAGCCTTCACTCGATCAGAAAGCATTCCAAGATTTCCCAATTACCGCTGCTGCGCACGCACCGTAATGAAAATTGCCCACATCGGGATCATAGAAATAAGCCACAGTCTTCGCCATACCCTCCACACTCGGAAGGACTCGATCACCGAATGACCTCCCGGTTGCGTTCCTCCACCCACCGGCTTACGTCACCGCGTCGTCTAGGCGATGTGCGGAAGCTCTAGCCGGAGGGAAGAAAGGGCTCTCTTTCCCTGCGCGCAGGCGCCTAGTTGCTGTCTCCGTTCTGATTTGGGGTCGGGAAAAGTTGCTACGTAGCGAAGAGCAATAAGGCCGTGAGGAGTCACGTTGCTTCTTAGTCAAATAACAGGCTTCAGATTCGGATCGGTTTGCTGTTTTTATTTGCTGCTGTATCTGGGCGGCCAAAAGTTGGACGATAACTAAGCGACAGTAACGATATATTTTTTTAACTTTTTCTTTCCCTCGTTTCATATGGATTTTTCTCAGCCCAGCTTCTAAACAATTATATTTAAATAGTTTAAATAGCGCTAATATAAAATAAAAGACTCGCTTCTACCATCTTTTTAAAATACTTTCAAAAGGCATAGGTTCCAATCTGTAATATACCAAATTGTGATAGAATCTTCAACTAGACCGAAGGGAGGGATTGAGGGGGGCCCGAGACGAGTCGTTTGCAGGATGCGGCGTAGACCTGACAATCCTTGAAGCCTTGTTCGTGGCCAGGAAAGTAATCAGTGGTAAAGGATTTAACTTGTTCATCAAAAATGGAAATAATATATCAGTAACCCTCCCAAATTAAACAAAATTTAAGCACCTTTACATAGAGGACTGTTTTCCCACATCCTTAAAACAACATATATCAACTCAAATTCTACTATTATGAACTACCATTAAGCTTTTAATAATCTAAGGACGTTTTCATATTTATTAAAAAATTTGTTTGCAATAATAAAAGTGAAAACAAACTAAACTCCGAAAAAGTGTAAAAGTAAGTAGTAAGATAAAGAGAAAAGAAATAGAGTGACTTCCAATCTTTATTACAAATTTGATAACTCTTCATCCCCTACAAGGCTACAAACAAATATTTAGTTACAAATATTTAATTTTTCACACACATTCTCTATTTTGGGTTTCTTTTTGTAAAATAAATGATAATAGTGCATGGGGGTCCAACTTGCAGCGTCATGTGACTTTTCGCAATGTTTTTCCCCTTTGCGGAGCTGGGATGGGTGTGGCCTACACATAATGCATCCAGTCCGCAGGCCATCAGTTTGAAACCCCTGATATAGTGTAATACGTGTTGGAAAAAATATCCTTCTGGGTTCCGTTCTAAATGGGGAAAAGACACTGGAAACATAAGAGACTGGAAAGATGGGTTAATAATGGACGGAATCACATGGCTTAAGTTCCTGAGCAGAAAAAGGGCAGAGATCAGAGTGCATTCGTTTTATGCCCTCTCTGGGCCCCACCCTAGAGTTTCCTGTTCCTGTGTAAGAAATGCATTCTGATTGGTGGACAGACTTCCAGGGGGTGGGAGTTTTAGCTAACCTTGTAGGCTGTCTGTCTCCCATGCTTGGTTGAGCCTTGCTGGGGCTGATGTGATCTCCCAGGTGCCATATGGTGACTTCTGTTGCTAGATGGGTAGAGGGCTATTCCTATCTTTGTTATGTAGAATGGACTTGCTCAGACTTTAATGGCCCGTTAACAAAGGTAGGGGGCGGGGGGGGGGGTGAGTTTCTGCCTCCCTTTTTGTGGAAATATTCTGCCCTTTTAATATTTCTCAAAATATCTTTCATTGTCCTAGGAGAGGGGTGGGTGCTAACTTCCTACAAATGTCATGTGTTGTTGCTCATCTGAGGTACCGTATTTTCCGGCGTATAAGACGACTTTCTAACACACAAAAATCTTCTCAAAAGTTGGGGGTCGTCTTATACGCCGGGTGTCAGTCTCCTGTAACCAGGCAGACCAGCCCGAAAGGCTTTGACAAGCCTTAAATGGCTCTAAGGAGCCAAGCTGAATTGCCTGCTGAGTTGCCGCTAATCAGCTGAGTTACACGCAAGCCCCCTGTAAAAGGGAAAAACTTTCCTTTTACACAAGGCTGGCCATCCCAGATGAGATTAGCAGGCAACTCAGCTGGGATCGCCAGAGCTTGGATGGCCAAGCGCTGTGTAAAAGGGAAAAACTTTCCTTTTACACAACGCTGGCCATCCCAGCTGCTAATTTTTGCCTTCTAATTGGTACGTAGCAAAAATCCCCCCCCCCCCACCTCCAGCTTGCTTACCTTAGCTGCTAGCCGCAACGCTTGCCTTGCCTTGCCTGCAATCCATTGCATCAGCAAGCAACTAAATCTCCCTGCCTGCAATCAAGCAGGCAGGGAGTTGTGGACTTCAACTCCCAGAATTACTCAGCCAGCAAAGCAAAGCTGGCTGAGGAATTCTGGGAGTTGAAGTCTACAAGTCTTAAAGTTGCCAAGGTTGGAGACCCCTGTTCTAGTGGGTAAGTTTTTTTCCCCCTTTGGGAGCTTTAAAAAAAAAGTTAATTAAGGGGTTTTTAGTTGTTCTTTTTTAGACCTAGCCATTTAAAGGCTAGGTCTAAGTTTTAGGCTAGAAGTTTTAAATTTAGCTTTCATATAAAAATAAAAATAAAAATAAAAATAAAAATAAAAATAAAAATAAAAATAAAAATAAAAATAAAAATAAAAATAAAAATAAAAATAAAAATAAAAATAAAAATAAAAATAAAAATAAAAATAAAAATAAAAATAAAAATAAAAATAAAAATAAAAATAAAAATAAAAATAAAAATAAAAATAAAAATAAAAATAAAAATAAAAATAAAAATAAAAATAAAAATAAAAATAAAAATAAAAATAAAAATAAAAATAATAAAAATAAAAATAAAAAAAAATAAAAATAAAAATAATAAATAAAAATAAAAAAAATAAAAATAAAAATAAAAATAAATAAATAAAATAAAAATAAAATAAAAATAAAATTTGTGCAACTTTATGAGATTTAGTGTGTTTCTGTAGTGTTTCACTCTAACTACACAAACACACAAAATCTCACAAAGCTGTATGTGTGTGTAAACCCACAATGTAAAAGTTGTTTTTTGGGGCTTTTTGTGGCTGTGTGAGGTTCCTGCTTATTGCAGGGGCCATTTTGGGTCTAGCACAGCTGCTTTTACATTGTGGGTGAGCCAGTTGATGTTTTTTAATTTTTATTTGGTGTGCGTTGGAAGAGGGGTCGTCTTATACAGCAAGTATAGCCCAAACCCTATATTTTTACAGGAAAAGTTGGGGGTCGTCTTATACGCCCAGTCGTCTTATACGCCGGAAAATACGGTATATTTTCCTACTTCTAATAGCAATAGCACTTAGACTTAGATATTGCCCCATAGTGCTTTACAGCACTCTCTGGACAGTTTACAGAATCAGCTTATTGACCCCAACAATCTGGGTCCTCATTTTACCAACTTCGGAAGGATGGAAGGCTTCAATCAACCATGAGCCCTGCAGGATTGAACTTTAGACTATGGGCAGAGTTAACTTGCAATATTGCATTCTAACCACTGCACCACTAGAACTGCTAAGGACCAGATGATTTTTTTTTACTATGTCCTGATATGTAAAACCATAGAACTCAAAAGAGGATGTTCTTTCTTTTTCACATGATTGTATATCTAATAGACAGTTCTTAATAGGGTTATTCTCTTAGCTTCTCACTTGTAATTCTACTGTAGCTGCCTTATCTAGTAAATTCACACTTGTTTGTGTTTCCATTTTGATTTTCAAAACCTTAATGAGCTTCTTTTGTGTACTTTGTAAATATCAGGATTATTCTCTGGGCTTTGTTATTTGCAATTCCACTTTAATTGCCTTCTCTATCTTGTAATACATATTTTTATTATCCAGTATTTCTGATTCTACTGTTTTTGCATTAGATTTAACATTTTTTGGACATCTGTCCATATAAGCAGGCATCATTGCTTATATTTCTAATATTTTAGCTACTAATGTCTGATCCCGTTCTCCAAAAATTTGAAATATTACTAAAATTTCAGCATTTTGTGTCATTTTGTAAATTCCCATACTAACCAAAACAAAAAAATTTACACTTTTTTCTTTTTTTCCTTTTTGCCTGGAATCTTTACTCCCTCCTCCAATTTCTGAAATCTAAGTTTCTGTTGGACAACCAGTTTGGTGTAGTGATGAAGGCATCAGGCTAAAAACCATGAGTCCATGAGTAAAGTTCTGCCTTAGGTACAAAGCTAACTGGATGACCTTTGACTAGTCACTTTCTCTCGGCCCTAGAAAGGAGGCAACGACAAACCCCTTTGAAAAAGCCTTGTTAGACAACTGCGCTCTCTGAGATTCAGACACAATTGGAAGAAAAAAAGGTTTCTGTATTGACTTTAAACAGAACAATCTGTCATGAATGAGGGAAAATATACGTGTCCCAAGGATAATTATGCAAAATCTGTTCTCATGAAATACTATTTATTTCCAAAATCTTAGAGTAAATAGTAAACACTGTTCTTTAAAAAATGCTGCCAGGGTTCTGGGCATGATGGCTGATTCTCTTCATCCACTAGTATTTAGACAACTTCCAGTGAAAAGATGGCCAATTGACTATACCCCAAGGGAGAGAACCCTGAAGGGTTTTTCCCTGGGCTATAGTTTTTTCTTTTTTCCTTTAAGTAGATTCTTTAAACATTTCCACATCGGTATACTTCTATTATATATTCATTTCCCCCCCTTCAATTTACCTTTATCTATACATGTGGTTCCATTATTTTTTATACATATTGATATATGTATGGATATATGGTATAGGAGCAGCTCTGCAGCGGACAAAAAAGCTCTACAGAGAATCATTAAAACTGCCCAGAATATCATCGGGCTCCAGCTTCCAGCCCTGGACATCTCTTTGAGGAAGTTGCATAACATTCTCAGAGACTCTTCCCATCCTGTTTACAAACTTTTTGGAGTGTTGCCTTCTGGCAAAAGATACGGAACAATTAAAACTCAGACCACATGTTATCTGAATAGTTTTTATCCCAGAGCTATAATTGCACTCAACAATGAACTAAAGGGTCATCATCAGTGAGTTGTTGGACAGCATTACTTGGTCTGTTGTGTGGATGTTTGGGTGGTTCAGGGGCAGGGAATTTGTGATGGGTGGAGATGTGTTTGGGGATTGTTATGTGTGTTGGGCCTGGTCTTTGGGTGTTATGTGAATTTCGTTGTATGGGTATACTGTGTATATATGTACAATGACAATAAAGTTATAATAATATACTAAATTACAATCATACATTATGTATCATTTCCATACATACAAATTTGTTACTAATTTCTAACTCCTATATCTTCATTTAATCTTTCCTTAACCTTTACACCTATCCTCTAACCATTTATACCATTTATTCCATACCATATAGTACTGGTTCTTCTTTACCTTTTATTTCTTTTGTGAGTCTATCCATCTCTGCACACTCTAAGACTTTCCTTATAAATTTTCCTCTGATGGTACATTGTTATTCTTCCAAATTTGTGTGTACATTATTCTCACTACTGTTGTGATATGAAAAACTAAATATTGTATTTTTTGTCATAATTCCCTGAAAACATTTCTAATAGAAATAATTCTAGTTTCCTATCTATTTGCTGTTTGGTTATATCTTCAAGGCATTTTCATATTCTATTCCAATATTGTTTTGCTTTTGGGCATGTCCACCACATATGGTAATATGTTCCATGATTTTGTCTACATTTCCAGCAGGCTGATGATGTATTCGGGAACATTTTGGCCAACCTTGCTGGTGGAAGATGCCATCTGTAGAACATTTTATACATATTTTCCTTATAGGCTACAGACATTGTCAATTTATAATTTTTTTTTCCAAATACTTTATTGGTTTACTTTATTGGTCAAGTCTCTACTAAAATCAGATGTGCAGTATTTATACATATTTACAGAGAATAAATCAGGTATACTTCAGACTCTTAATTGCAAGAAATAAACACACCCTGAAATCATGATTTTGTCCTGTTATTTAACCATTTGTACCACTTTTCCCATACTACATAGTGTTTTGCCTTCTCATCGTTATTTACCTCGTACGTTAATTTTGACATTTCTGCGCACTCTAAGATTTTGTTTATTAATATTTCCTCTGGTGGTAAGGTTTTATCTTTCCAAAATTTCCAGATAAACTAATCTGGCCGCTGTTGTTATATGGATTATGAGTTGGATTTTTTCTTTAGTAAACCCATCCCTGATTATTCCCAAAAGAAATATTTTGGGGGATAAATCTAATTCTTCTTCCAATATTTTCCGCAACCAATTTCGAATTCTTGACCAAAACCTTTTTATTTTTGGACAGGTCCACTACATATGATAGAAGGTGCCGACTTCCTTACCATACTTCCAACAAATTGCTGATGCATTAGGGAACATTTTAGCTAATCTGGCAGGCGCTAGGTGCCACCTGTGGAGCATCTTGTAATGGTTTTCCCTGTATGTTGCCGCTTTGATCATTTTATACTTTCTGTTCCAAGCCTCTTCCCAGTCGTTAAAATTTAATCTATATCCAATATTTTTTCCCAAATATTTAATTGGTTTTTGGCTATCTCCTCTGCCCTATCCTCATCTAATAAAAGATTATATATTTTTGCTAACATTTTCTTTTCTACCCCCATCATAATTTTGTCTAGGTTTCTGTACCTTGCTTCTATGCCATATTGGTCCTTGTCCTTCTGATACCTTGAGTTTATCTGTAAATAGTTCCACCAATCTAGTTTAAAGCCTTGGTCTCTTGGTGTGTCCAGAGATTTAAGATTCCCATTTTCGTCTAATATATCCTTGTATGTACCAAATTTTTGCATATCTCGTCTGTTTGGGAAGGTCAGGGCCTCCATAATAGAAAGCCAATTAGGTATTTTAACATAGAACCGCTGCCTAATTTCCTCCCATGTTTGTAACAGAGACTTCCTTACTTTGTGTTTGTGAAACACAAAGGATTTCTTCTTGTTTCTTGGGTCCCACAAATAGGCGTGCCACCCTTTTTCTAGATCGTGACCTTCTAAGGTCAGGATTCTCATATTTTGCAGTGTGACCCACTCCTTAATCCAGACTAATTTAGCTGCCTTATAATATGCTTCCCAATCTGGGAGTCCAAAGCCACCCATATTTATTTTCCCCTGCAGTATCTTGTACGAAATCCTCACCTTTTTTCTCTCCATACAAATTTCCTAACACTTTTATTCAAATCTAAAAATTTTTTTTATCTAAACTCACCGGTATACTTTGGTATAAAAATATAATTTTAGGGAGAATATTCATCTTAATTGCTGCTATTTTGCCCGTAAAAGACAATTTTAGTTTCTTCCATCTATCTAAATCCTGATGTATTTTTTGTAGTAATGGAGTGTAATTATCTTCTTTTAGTGATGAATACCTTGAGGTTATCCATATTCCTAAATATTTTATTTTCTTCACTACCTGGAGACCTAAAGATTCTTCCAACTCTTTCTTGTATGCTTCTGTTACGTTTTTCGTTATTATTTTGGTTTTTGTTTTATTCAGTTTAAAGCCGGCTACTTTTCCATAACTCCCTATTTCCTGTAGTAGTTTTGGGCCAGTTTCTAAGGGGTCTTCTACTGTTAGAGCCACATCATCTGCAAAAGCTTGCGTTTTGAAAGTTTCTTTCCTAATATTTAGGCCTTTAATTTCTTTATTAGATCCAATCTTCCTAAGTAATACTTCTAATGCCAAAATGGAAAGTAAAGGGGATAGGGGGCATCCTTGCCTTACTCCCTTTCGGATCTGGAATGTTCGAGTCTTATCCCCGTTTATTAGAATACTCGCCCTCTGTTTGTGATAAATATTTTCGATCATTTTTCTAAAGTTTGCCCCAAATCCCATTATATTAATTTGATTGACCATGAAGCTCCAATTCAGGTTGTCGAATGCCTTTTGGGCATCCACTAGCGCCAACTGCTATTCTGGATGTTGCTCATAATACTCTAAAATGTTTAATACGGTTCTCAAATTGTCCCTAATTTGCCTCCCCGGGAGGAATCCATTCTGGTCTTTGTGGATCCAGGAATTTAAATTTTTTTTTACTCTTTCCACTATTATGCTCGTAAACAATTTATAAGCTGAGTGTCAGTGTTCCAAAACTGACATAGAAGCAAGGAGGGGAAAGTTTGACATTTCACCTAGAAAAACTTTCGGTGAATTCAGTCTCCTGGGAGATGTTGGGAGGGGTGACATTCCTGTGTACTGAAGAGACAGATAAGAGAGAGTATCTGGAAGGCAGCCAATGGAGAGCAGTTTTGGGGAAGGAATAGGAGGGGTTTTGGATGGAGGGGCCAGTTCTGTCTGCACTGTTGTCTGGCTTGGATGCATCTCTCAATAAAGAGAATATTTCCTAAAGATACTGCTTGGAAATTAACTTATTTCGAGGATGAAATCGCAAGCTCTGACACTGAGTTTAGTAAGGAAATGGGTCTGTAATTTGCAATTTGTTTTGGGTCGGCACCTTCTTTCAATATGAGTGTAAGGTACGCTTCTCTCCATGTGTCTGGGATTCTTGTGCCCACCAGGACCTCATTAAAGATTTCTAGTAATTTTAATTGCAATGTTTCGTCTAATCTTTTATAAATTTCCCCTGGGAGTCCATCTGGGCCTGGGGTTTTATTCTTTTTAATTTTGGTAAGGGCTGTTTTGAGTTCATCTATTGTAATTTTCTTATTTAACATTTCCCTCTCTTTTTCTGTTATTTGGGGGAGACTAGCTTCCATCAAGTATTGTTCCACCTTATCTACCTCAAACTCTTCGTCATTATATAAAGCTTTGTAGAATTCTCTTGCTCTTTCTAATTTATCTTCTTCCTTCGTCAGGAGGTTACCCTTAGAATCTTCTAGCGCAAGGATCTGGCTTTTTTAATTTTCTTTTTTTAGTTTGTACGCGAGCCACTGTCCAGACTTATTAGCGTTCTTGAAATAGTAATGCTTTGTTCTTTTTATTTTTTGCGCTATCTCCTCCTGTTCTAACATGTTCAACATATGTCTCGTCATCGTCCAATTTTGTTTTGCCGCTTCGTCTCCAGGGTTTTGCTGTAGTTTATTTTCCGCTTCATCTAACCTTTTGGTGTGGGCCTCCCGGGCTTTCCTCTTTTCTTTATTTTTAAACGCCGTATACAATATGGCCACCCCTCTCATGTATGCCTTTGTTGTATCCCAAACAATTTCTCTAGCTGTGCCTTGATTTCCATTTTCTTTGAAGAAGCGCTTTACTTCTTCATTCAGTTTATCTGTAAACTCTTTTTCATTCAATAGGCTCGTCTTAAGTCTCCATCTCTGTTGTTTTCTCTTGTTCATGCAATTCCAATTTATTTCAAGGAGCTTATGATCTGCCCAGGTGTTCATGCTCATGTCGACCTTCTTAATTTCTAATCCTATTTTCCTGGTGGCCCATACCACATCTATTCTAGACCAGGAATTCTGCAGGTTCAAGTAAAAGGTGTATTGTCTATCAGATGGGTGCAAAGTTCGCCACATATCAATTAAATTTAGTTCATCCACCAAATCAAAAGAAACTTTTTGGCAAGGGTATCCTTGTGGCGATGCACCTCTGGTGGGTCGCTCATGAGAGCCAATTAAAGGAAAGACATGGAAAGGTTTTCCTTGGGATGAAGCCGACCCTTGCCAAAACCTGGGTCGCCCCTTTTATTGAGTACAAACAAAGAACTGGTGTGTACAATTACATCATAAACACATGATTAATAACAAGCCAATAATGAGGTTACAGCACATTAAGAAGCGATGCCTCAAAGGTGGGGAAAAGGGGTGAAACGGGGGGGTAAAGGATCCTACACATATTTCTATGGTCCATCTCGAAAGCTCACCAGCCAGGCATTTCTCATGTTGCTTTGTTGTTAGAAGTGCTTATCAGTTGATATATTTCGAAATGCCAAGGCCTTCTTCTTCACTAGCAGTATGTTACATTGCTGTAGCTAGCTAGAAGGAATGTTACACCAAGATAATGTTGTCCATCGACCTGAGCTTTGTACATGCCTCGAGAGGAGAGTTTTAGATAGGGCTGGGTACAATTTGTTGCAACTTTATATGTGAGCTTAGAAATAACATAATGGCATATTGTAGCAAATATCAAAGCATATCAAGCGTATATGAAAGCATATTGCAATACATGATTATATATTGTCATAAGAAATATAATGCGTATAATTTCATACAAAAGCATATAAAAGGCATATAAAAAGTATATTGCAACATCTCCTCATTTTTTGTCTTTAAATGAAGAGAGGAAAAACTTGTTTAAGTAGACAGAAAAACATCTTAAAATGCAGAAATGTTCTCATCACTGGGCATAGTAAAAGGACGTTTCAGATGTAGCTGCCCATTATCCATTTGGTCACTGATGTCCTCTGAGTCCAGAAAGTACTTTGTTTCACAAACATGAACATCTTTCCTATCAGAGGAGAAAAAACTTTTGCACAATTGGAAAAGAGAAGGAATACATTGAATGCAACAACACAGCAACACAAGAATGACAATAACACACATGATGGAATAACAGAGGCTCTTTAGCCAAGAGCCATCCGGGAGCCATGACCACAGACCATCCCACCAGGCTGGGAGGATATCTTCTCGAATCTGGGAAGCCAGCTCCTTCAAGGAATCAATCTGATGTTTGACTAGCCGGGAAGTGTCAGACAAATTGAAACAACACATGTTTTTGACAGATTCACAGCCTAAATGATGTAATAGCAATAAGAAATCTATAGCAGCACGGTTGTCTAAGACAGCATGTCTAAGTTCTGACTGTTCTAGGTTGAGAGCAGCTATCGCTGCAGACGTGAAATTGATAGTTTTTGCTAGTGAGCAAGCAATGCGATGAGCAGTCCTGTGGTTGTGCATAGCTAATGCTGGAACACCGATTATGGACACAGCGAGGGAAATGTACTCAGCCTTACTCATGAGATATATTGAGCTGTCACATGTTTCATCAAGGACCACCGTGGACCTCCTTGTTCGTTGAATGGGGTCATATGTGTGAGTAAGGTCCTGTTTGGTCGGTAGAACTGCAGTAAGGCGAATACAGCACAAGGAAAAAATTGTAGAATGATAGGAAAAAGTTCTGCAAGGCACAGGTTTCATAAGTTCCTGCCATAAGGACAGGGGATAGTCAGGAATCCGTCGGCGGAATAGGGGGCATCCTTCTGGTGGCAAGTACTGTGGAGGGGATTCAGGCGGCGAATACGGAGGAGGGTGTCTGGTCCCAGTCTCTTGGTCAGGACAGGAAATAACCTCTGCAGGCTCTTCCTCAATCGGGGGAAGATGGATGGAAGGCATCCTCTGGTGTGTGTGATGGTGTTTTAGGAAGAAAAGGTCTTACGTGTCTTCCGGGGACCCAAAGAACTCAATCAGGAAGTTGGATTGCCGCGTATCCCCGCCCCCAGGTGATAAGGTCAGCAGGACCACGCCAAGTCAAGTCCGGAAGGCAGCGGTAATAGACAGGAGGTCGAGGTGAGGTGACCGGTACAGCTGCAAAATGACGAGTAGCTGCTGAGGATGGTGGGCTGCCAGTAAGATTCAAAAAATTAAGAGTGTAGAGACAAAGATTAAGCGTATTTTGCACTGCTGGGAGACCAGGGAGCATTTTTCCCTTATTGCCCTTATATCTGTCCAGGGCATGTTTTAATGTCAAATGAGCTCGTTCTACCAGCGATTGACCCTGGCTGTTGAACGGTATTCCAAATTTATGTACAATTCCCCACTGGTTGCAGAAGGTGGCAAAAGCCGTACTAATATATGCGGGGCCATTGTCAGATTTCAATTCTTTTGGGCGTCCCAACGATGCAAAGGTCCGAATGCAATGATTGATTACATGTTTGGTGGCTTCACTTCTTTGGGGGGATGCCATGATGTAGCCAGAAAATGTATCAATGGAAACATGTAGATATTTCCAAGGGGCAAAGGGAGGATACTGAGTAACATCCATTTGCCAAATTTGGCAGCACTCTGTCCCCCTAGGGTTCACCCCCATAGGGATAGAGTTTGCCTGTCTGCTACAGGTAGGGCACTGCTGAACAATGGCAGAGGCCTCATTTGCAGAAATGCCAAATTGTTTAATGAGTGCTTTCTTATTTTGATGAAAATAGGAGTGACTCTCCCATGGGGTGGGAGCTGTCAGAGTCAAAAAGGAAAAAGAGCTGTGAGCAGCCGCTGCAGCAGCGTCCGCTACGTCATTTCCCTCCTGGAGAATCCCAGGAAAAGGTTGATGACTTCTAATATGAGAAACATGAAAAAAATGAGTGCGAGCTGAGATTAGCTTCTGCAAAGATAAAAAAAGCGAAAGTAATTGTGGTTCCAATGAGGGAGAAAGATAGGCCTCATAAATTGATTTCACTATTTGAGTGACATAGAGGCTATCCAAAATCAAGTTAAAGGGTTGATTTGGAAAAGTAAAAAAAGCCAAAATAGAGGCAGCAAGCTCTGCACGTTGAGCGGAGGTCTGCGGGGGGGTGATTTTTGTACACCATTGACCATCCTGCTGCCAGGCACAAACTCCATACGTTTTGCTTCCATCGGCAAAAATAGTTAAGGCTTGAGGAAGCGGACTAGGGGAACATGGAGTGTGCCATTTCAGGGGAACAGTTTTTAAAAGAGCCAATCTGGGGTCTGGAGGTGCATGACAAGAGATCTCACCTGGCCAATCAGCGAGTGCGAACTGGAGGGTGTCCGAACTGGCAAGCAAGGTCTCCCAAGTGGATAAGGAACAAGGGACAAAAATGATTGAGGGTTCAATTCCAGCCAGCAACTTTGTTCTGGCACGGGCTTTTGTTATTAAAGCTGCAAAAAGAGCAGGTTTCTGGGAAATGGTGGATTTTGGGGTGTGAGACAAATGAATCCATTCAATGATTAATAGTTTCGAAGTTTTTTGCACGACAGCCCCTGTAGGTAGGCCACAGGAATAGCAGTGGCTACCAAGGAGCCTTTAGAAACATACAGTGGGACATTAGGAATAAAGAGGAAAAATTAGCAACAGAGGAAAAGTCAGTAGAATCAGTAAGGAAAGGTGTAGCAAGAACACCTTGAGATGTGAAATCACGATGAGGGAAGACTAAGAGAGGCACAGTGGGGGGTAATGGAGAAGAAGTAGCTGGAGTGAGTGGAAGGAAATAAGGAGAAGCAGGCAGGGGGGCATCAATAGATTCTGCTGACAAGAGATTAAAAGAAGAAGAAGAAGCAGACATAACCTCTTCAGCCTTGAGGTAACAAAAAAAAGAATTAGCCAAGTTGTTAATAAGGCCAAGAACATAGGTATTTTGTATCCCATACAAAGTAACTGCCTGTTTCAGATCTCTAATTAATTTCATGGGGATCGGTTCGATATTTGGAATGCCATTGGTGTCGTATTCCACTGGGTAACAAAACTCATACTCAGCAGATTCCAATTCCCCAGTTAATTTTGCATTATGTAAAGCCTTTGCAATCACTCCAGCAGGAGATTCAGGAAGAGTAGGATTTTCCTCGCTAGGAGCAGAGGCTTCCAGAGACGCGGCAGTCAATGTCTCTGTGTTAGGAGAATGGTAAGGCGGAGGGGGGCCTGAATTCCCCCGCAAGACATTCTCATGCACTTGCAAGCATTCAATTACAAGCCGGCAAGTAGAAAGAATTTCAGGAGGGGCCCTTGGGGGCTCATTTAAATGCCTTCCTAACTTTTGCCATGTAGAAACCGCAAGAGATCCTTTGTCAGGGTAGGCAGGACAGTTTTGATAAATAAATGTCAAAAGAGATTTTAAGTCAGATTTGGTTGGCAAGGGGAGAATTTTACCATGATTTCTTAATACAATAATTGAGGACTTGGTTAATTCCCTAAGTTTGTGGAGATGCGCGATCTGAGGCTTAGAGAATTCTGCTCCCATACTCACGTATCCAAGAGGAACTTGGACGGGGAGGGTGCTCTGTCCGCAGACAGCCGGCCCTGAGATGAGGGGATGCTCTGTCCGCAGACAGCCGGTCCCGATGTGCACGAAGCTTCTTCGATATCCAAGAGGAACTTGGACGGGGAGGGTGCTCTGTCCGCAGACAGCCGGCCCTGAAATCGGTATCCAAGAGGAACTTGGACGGGGAGGGTGCTCTGTCCGCAGACAGCCGGCCCTGATGTGCACGAGGCTTTATTTTCTTCTTCTTCGCTGGTGAGCATAGGAGTACCAAGTGAGACGAATGAGGCGACGTGCTTGACCCGCAAATCACGTCGGGGTCACCTGTTGTGGCGATGCACCTCTGGTGGGTCGCTCATGAGAGCCAATTAAAGGAAAGACACGGAGAGGTTTTCCTTGGGATGAAGCTGACCCTTGCCAAAACCTGGGTCGCCCCTTTTATTGAGTACAAACAAAGAACTGGTGTGTACAATTACATCATAAACACATGATTAATAACAAGCCAATAATGAGGTTACAGCACATTAAGAAGCGATGCCTCAAAGGTGGGGAAAAGGGGTGAAACGGGGGGGTAAAGGATCCTACACATATTTCTATGGTCCATCTCGAAAGCTCACCAGCCAGGCATTTCTCATGTTGCTTTGTTGTTAGAAGTGCTTATCAGTTGATATATTTCGAAATGCCAAGGCCTTCTTCTTCACTAGCAGTATGTTACATTGCTGTAGCTAGCTAGAAGGAATGTTACACCAAGATAATGTTGTCCATCGACCTGAGCTTTGTACATGCCTCGAGAGGAGAGTTTTAGATAGGGCTGGGTACAATTTGTTGCAACTTTATATGTGAGCTTAGAAATAACATAATGGCATATTGTTGTAGCAAATATCAAAGCATATCAAGCGTATATGAAAGCATATTGCAATACATGATTATATATTGTCATAAGAAATATAATGCGTATAATTTCATACAAAAGCATATAAAAGGCATATAAAAAGTATATTGCAACATATCCTTTTTTTTTTTTAATTTTTCCACTTTTATAATCTCTATCTGGATCTATAACACCATTAAAATCACCTAACATACATATTTCATTATGTGCCCATTTTCCTAACTGTTCATGTAATTTTTGGTAAAATTGTCCCTGTTTTTATTTGGGGCATAAATACCCACCGATGTCATTTTAGAATTACCGCTCGTAACCTCGATCATTAGGGTTCTACCTTTAGCATCCTTATATTTTAATTCTGCCTCGATTCCTCTTCTAACATACATTACAAACACTCCCCCTTTTTTTCTCTCTGGTAGGGACATAAATACTTTGCCTAATTTAGTATATTCTAGATAATTGGCCTCTTCTTTTTTTATGTGGACTTCTTATAAGCATATTATATCAGGATTTTGTTTTACTAATCTTGAAAGTATTAGCTTCCTCTTTTTATGATTATTTAAGCCGTTGACATTTAGAGATAGAAGTTTTATACCATTCATTCCTAGTACTTGAATCTAGCTCCTAGTTCTTATTTGCTTTTAAAGTTACTGCTCTTACTGGTCTGGTTTTTTCCCCCTTGTCGTTGTCGTCTTCTCTCTTCTTTTCCTCTTCTATGTCTTCCTTTGTGATTTGTTCTTGCGAAGTTTCTTCTTCTGTATTTGCCATTTCGATTTCCTCTTTACTACTCTGCTCCTCTTCCCCTCCTCTTAGCTGCTCTAGGAAATCTTGTGCTGCACTTAAGCTGTCGATTTTAATTTTCCTTCCCTGCCATGAGATTAGCACCCCCTCTGGCAGGAGCCATTTAAATAATATACTTCTTCTATTCAGTTGGACTACCAGAAATCTATAGTTCTTCCTCATTTCCTTCACTCTTCTTGGTACTTGTTTTAAGATTATCACCTCTTTCCCTCTGTATGTAATTTGTTCCTCTCTCGCTATGTTATATAAAATGTCCCTCACTTTTTTCCTTGCGAACCTTACATGAACTTCCCTAGGGAGCTGTTTCTCCTCGCGTAATTTGTTTGCACTCTGTAGACATCGTCGAGCTCTCTAATGATTTCCTGCTTGTCCTGCTGGAGAGCTTCTGCAATCAACTCAGCCATCTTATCCCCCAGGTCTTCTTTGTCTTCAGTGATGTTTTGAAAGCGGAGGTAGAATGAAGCCTTGTCCATTTCTAATTGTATCAACGAGTCCTCGATTTCCTTGTTCTGCGTTGTAAGAGTTTGATCTACCATATCCAATTTCTTTTCATTTTGTTCGATTCTTTGTTCTGCTTTTTGAATTCTTCTTTCATTGTTGGCAATTGAAGCTTGGATCTTGTTCATCTTTGAGTCTAGCACATGAATGTCCATCTTTAGTTCAGAGTGGTTATTCAACAGTTTCTCCTGCATCGCTAACATAGTTTCTTGAATTAATGTCAGTGATGACTGTACAGTTTGCAAGGTTGGAGTTGTTGGAGGTTTATCTATTTTCTGCAAGCCTTCTTTTGACTTCTGAGTAGCTGGGGACGACATCGTTATAGTGGGATTGGAGGGTACTTTTTTCCCAGTTTTCAGGATTGTTGATGTCATACTTGCCATTTCTTTCAAGATTAAGTTTTGTTCTCTTATTATTTTCTCAATACTTCTCCAAATAATCATTCAATGGCTCTTGCCACCGTTGTCTGATATTTTCTACTTCTTGGAGTGCTAATTAAATTGCTTTATTGAATGTGAGAGATCTATTAGCCCTTCACTCTCAGGCTGTCAATCTAGTGCTTCTTATGTCCTTCAGAGGCACCTTGAATCAATTATCTTTAAATTCGTATCTCTATGTTGAAAATTAGGGAAGTACAGACACTTAACCAGCCACTGGCATACAATAAATATTAGGAATTAAATCAAAACCTCTATCTCCTGCCCTCTAATATCTTATATCGCTCTGGCCTTACGATTATTATCTAGAACTATGTTTATAAACTATTCCTTAAATTCCTATCCTTAACCTTCTTTAATTAATCCCAATGATTTATAAATATAATTAGTTCACTTAATAAGTAACACTGTATAACTATTAACTCTTATCTACTTATATACTTTTAATTCCACACGTAAATTTAAATTTTGTCAAAAAAATTACTTAACCCTATCCTTAGTCGATTAATTAATTGATTAAATAAAGCAATAGTTAATGATAATTTGGGGTAGACAGTTGAATAGTAATCTCAAATGCCCCCCCAAAAAAGAAGAAGAAAAAATACAATTGTAATCTATTCCTTAAATTTCTATATCTTACTTAATTCCTAAAATTAATTCACTTGGAAGGTAAAAAATACAAATGTTAAATCTTATATGCTTATGTGACCATAGATAAATTAAATTAATATAAATAGATACTTAAAAATATATTAAGTGAGTAGGTACGTAATGAATTAATTAAGTAATTAGTTAATCAATTAATCAAAGACGGCTAAATAATTAAATATAGTTAAATATAGTTGGATAAATATCTAGTAGAATATACAAAAATAGATGTTATATATGAAGAGATTTATATTTTCAAAAGGTTAAAGTGATTGTCAAAAATTAATATTACTGGCTTCCGGTCGGCATCCCCGTCGTTGCCGGACGGTCCTTTCAAGACCGCCGGCTTCGCTGTTCGTTGGGGCCGCCTCACAGCTGTTAGGCGGCTCGGAAAAACCACTCTTTAGGATTAAAGAGCAGGTAGAGCCGGCGAGACAGGGTAGAGCCCCTTGAGATGCCCCCAGGATTTTTTTTCTGTCCTGGGGAGAGCTAAGGGTGAAGGCTCCCCTTCCAGCTCGCTGAAACTCCGTGCAGCGAGGGACCTCTGTTTGCAACAGAGCTAGACGACGAGAGCAACGCCACCAAAACATCAGAAGTCTACAGCAAATTAAAAATTGGTGAAATCCGGACTTTTCAAAAGGAAAAAAAAAGCAAGTATTTGTGTTATTAATAACTTTTTACAAAAGAGACTTAAACGGGAGAAAGTGCTTGAAAGCTTAAAATGGCGACTGGCTTAAACGGAAGAAGGGAAAGTGAAAAGTGAAAGTGAGAGCCAAGCCTGCCTTGAAGCACTTAAATGAAACATTTTAACAGGATTTTACAAAAGTTGATTTAACCTCTTTCCCTATAAAACTGGGGAGAAAAGGTGGAACAAGTGGAAAAGGAGGGAGATTTTCTTTTTTGGAGAGGCTAAGACTGTGTAGAGGCATGGCTTCAAAACAAACTAAGTCAGGGGGGGATTCCCCCACTCATCAGATAAAGGAAAAGCCAGCTAAGCCACAAATGCAGACTCAGAGTCAAGTACAAGAAACTGGAAATGAGGATCTCAAAGCTTTTATAGCTAAGACATTAGGAAGTGTTGTTGAAACAATGGAAAAATTTCAAACTGAAATGAAGGAGTTGGTGCAAGAAAAGTATGACAAGCTGAATCAAAATATAACCAAAGTAGTTGCTGGTCTTTCAGATGCGGTGGTGGAGGTGGAGAGAAAAGTGGATGAATTAAACACAGAAGTTGAATCTAAGATGAGAGTAACAGAAGAGAAATTTTTTAATGCTGATGTCAGAACCCTAAGAATTGAAAATGAAGTTACAATGATCCAATTCAGGGCTATGGAGTTTGCCATAAGATTGAGGGGAATAAAGGAAAATAACAGAGAAGATTTAAGAGCAGTTTGTGTAGAGGCATTAGCTGCGTTGTTAAAGATTGATCCTGAGCAAATTTTTAGTAGGATTGATAAGGTCTACAGGGTGAACTCTCATGTGGCAAGACAAAGGAATTTACCTAGAGATGTTGTGGTTTATTTTACTGACAGAAGACTGAGGAATGATATTTTGCAGAAATCCTTTCTTGCTAACATTCAAGTAGAAGGAAATCAGATTGGTGTTTATAAAGAGTTACCACCCAAGATGTTGAAAGACAGAAAGGATTTTGGTTTTTTGGTGAATGAGCTGAAAAGAAACCAGATCCCATTTAGATGGGATGCTCCAGTTGGCATCATTTTGAGATATGAAGATGTGAGATATCGTTTAAATACCGTTGAAAAAGCAGAACATTTTTACTACAACATCCTTAAAAGGGCTGCCACATCTCCACGCTCATCCACGTTGTTAACTATAGAAGAAACTGTTAAAGATAAAGAACTTGAAAGAGAGATTGAGGAACGGTCCAGGCGATTTGAACTAGAGGCAATACAAACTCAGAGAGCAATAGAAGAATCTCAAGGAGCAGTAGGTGCTTTTTTAGATGATCCTCTCATAGATTTTCCAGAGCCCAAAATAAAGCATCCCAGAAGCACAAGAGAAGTGGCAGTGGACCTTGAACTGTTGACGCAGGAACCGAAAGACAAACGTATAACTCGTGCAGCAGAGAAGCAAATGCTAGAGAAACAAAAACAGCAGAGGTCCACTGTACCACAAGAGGAGAAGGGGGCTAATGGGAAATCACAGAAATCAGAAGCCGTGGGAGGAGCTAGACCGAAGACTGCTCTGCAACAGAATCTTCGGCAATTGCTCGATTCGCTTCGTGAAACTTCAAATGGCAGTTAAATTTTTATCTTGGAATGTTAATAGTCTGAATTCGCCACAGAAAAGAAGGAAAGTATTTAATTATTTGAGACAATTTCATAATGATGTTGTTTGTTTGTTTGCAAGAAACCCATATTAGAACTCAGGATCAAAAATATTTGATAAATTCTAAATTAGGATCACATTTTATATCTTGTAGTTCTGGGAAAAAGAATGGTTGTATATCTCCAAAAGATTACCAGCCAAAGTTATAGAATCAAATGATGATGGAAGATATATTGCAATTGAGATAAACCTACAGAATGATTCATTGCCTTTGATAGGAATTTATGCGCCCAATCAGCAGCAGGAAAATTTTTATAAATTATTATATGCTAAAATATTGCAATGGAATTATAAATCAATTTTGATTATGGGAGATTGGAATGGTGTGATTGATACAACATTGGATAAAAAGACATTGCCTAAAACAGGGATTAAATTGCCACAGACTTTCTTTGCGATGAAAGAGGATTTGGAATTGAAAGATGTTTGGAGAGTTCAACATCCGAAAGAATTGGATTTTACATTTTTTTCAGATCGATATAGATCTTTTTCTAGAATTGATTTTATGTTGGTCACATCTGATTTACTTACTAAAACGACAAAGACTAAGATATTTCCCAGGACCTTAACGGATCATAGCCCGATATGGATGGAAATTGAATTTGGGAAGAAGGAGAGAAGATCCTGGAGACTGAATGAGAATTTGTTTAGATATGAAAAGAATATATCTGAACTTAAAAAACATCTGAAGGAATTTTTTCAAATGAATTTGAATAAGGGTACACCTATTGAAATTGTTTGGGCGACAGGCTCTGCCTGAAACGAAAGTGTCAGTGGAATGGAGTGCAGAGCTTAGTCTTGAAAGGAATATCCTGTTACAGACAAAGAACCCAAAGGAATAGAGGCTGATTTAAACAGATTTTTTCTACCCTTTTTTTTTCTTTTCTCTATTGAAGTAAGGAAGATTCTTTTTCTTGGTTTTTTTAAAAAAAGTAAAGATGCCTAAACCTAAAGGAAGGGGGGGCTCCCCTTTGAATCAGATGAATAAAGTTGAAATGTCTCATGTGCAGAGACTTACAGAACAGGAGTTAAAAGAGTTAATTACAAGGTCCTTAGAGAGTGTGGTAGATAAGATAAAAGGTTCACAGAAGGATCTTGAGGAACTGGTTTCTGGGAAATACGACCAACTAAATCAAATCATTGCTCAAGTAGCCTCAAATTTTTCAACAGCGCTGGCTGCAATGGGGAAGAAAATGATTGAGATGAGTAGTAAATTTGAACTTCAAATACAAGAGTTACAAATGAAACTCCTGGAAGCAGAGGCCAATAATCATAATATTCAGAATGATGTTATTATGCTTCAAATTAAGTCTATGGAATCTGCAATTAGATTGAGAGGGATAAAAGAAGATAACAGAGAAAACCTAAGGACAACTTGTGCAAAGGCCTTTGCAGAATTATTAAAGTTACAAGATGAACTAATTCTGGGCTCTATTGTGAAAGTTTATAGAGTTAACTCACGTTTGGCTAAACAAAGGAATTTGCCTAGAGATGTTGTTGTCTACTTCACTGATAAAAGACTGAGAGATGATATTCTACAAAAGTCTTATTCTGATAGATTGCAGGTAGCTGGCACACGAATCAGGGTCTTCAAAGAGCTACCTTCGAAGGTTTTAAAAGACAGGAAAGATTTCGATTTTTTGGTCAAGGAATTGAAGAGAAGTAATATCCTATTTAGATGGGACTTTCCAACTGGTATAATTTTTAGATATCAAGGTGTGAGACACTGTTTGAATACTATTGAAAAAGCAGAATATTTTTATCAAAATATTTTTAAGGGAGCACCGAAACATCTCAAGAATAAAAAGTCAAAAACAGAGTTTGCACAATGTGAAAACAGAGAAGAAAATCAAAGTGTGTTAAAAGTAAAAGGAGATTTTGGTGGTTGTCCAGAGGATTCTATTATGGATTTTTCAGATGAGAAAACTGAACACCCCAGTGTTTCTGGGGGATTACAAGACCTTGAACTGCTGGAGGAAGATTCAAAAAACAAAGTTTTACATCGAGATGACCAGCAGCAGAGGTCTAATATTTCTCAAGACATGGGGGTTGATGCTAATCGACAGGAATTAGAATCCAACGAAGAAATCCGACTGGAAACCACAGGTGATAAATTCAAACAGCATCGTGAATTGCTTGATACTGAATCTGAAAGCATTGAAAGATTTGGAAAAAATGGATTAAGCACAATAACTGGTTAAAAGTTCATTCTAAACTGGATTAATTTTAAACTCACATATTAAAATGGATTATAAAAACTTTTACTATGAAGTTTATCCTGGATTGGACATGATATCCTGAGTTTTGATAGATTGCTGCAAAGCTAGCAGCGATCATTGGTTACCCAATTATATATTTTGGTGGAACATATCGTCTGGAAGAAGACTAAGAACTTGAAAACATTTTGTAACCCGAAGGGTTGAATTGCAAAGGGTGGCAGGATTTGAACTAATTTCAAAGGAACATCTGGGAATGCAGCTTTTGTTTGAAAGGCTGCAAAAGCCTATTTTTAGGTATAGTATAAGCTAGTTGGAATGATTTTTTCCTAGAGGAGTGAATATCTTCGTGGTTGGATTTTACTTATATAAAGTCACTCGGGGGGTTGTGTGGAGAAATGTTTTACTTTGCTGATGGGGGCAGCGGCAAGATGAAGATTATTGAAGCGGATTTACGAGAGGAAATATATTTGACATCAATCAAGTTAAAGAGAAGATCGAAATTTGGATTATATAGACTGAGAAATGAATTAAATAAAAGACAATCCTTCTTTTGATATAACTGTATGATTATAACTATATATGCATATATATTTTTTGTGTTTTATGTTTTTGGGGTTTTTTTTTTCTCTTTAGTTAAGGGTGTAGTTAGGATAGAACTATAATGGTGCTTTTATTTATAACTATTCTTTTTTTATTATAATATTGTTTAAATATATTAATGTTTGTTCTTGTTAGTTTGTTTTTTACTTTTTTGCCCTATTTCCTTCTTTCTCTTTCTTTTCCTCTTTCGAAATTTGTTTAATTTAGAATTTGAATATTTAATAATCTTTTTCTTTTTCCCTTGTTCTAAATTTTGTTTTTTTAAAACTTGTAGCGGAAGTCAGGGGGGGGATAGGGAGGGAAAGGGTTGGGGAGGGACGATGGGAGGGGTAGGGGAGGGGGATTGGGGGGGGAGAAAATGGAAAAATTTTTGTATTGTAAAGCTCTTTCAATAAAAAAGAAAAAAAGAAATTGTTTGGGATGCAAGCAAGGCATACATGAGAGGTGTACTGATTTATATGAACTCTAAACATAAGTCAACTCAACGAAAGAAAAGAACAGAATTGGAATTAGAAATAAAGAAAAAGGAACAATTACACATTAAGAATCCGTCTGATAATAAATTGCAGGAAACTATAAAACTTTTGAAAGATAAATTTCAAATGCTTATAGCTGAACAAACGGCAACTAACTTACAATTTGCAAAACATAATACCTTTTGTAACGCTAATAAACCGGGCAGATGGTTGGCTTATACCTTGAGAAAACAGCGATGTTCTCGTATAATTGATACTATTGAATATGGAGGCAAAGAAGTTTTTCAACAAAACTTAATGAAACAAGCTTTTTTAGACTATTATTCTAAATTATATCGTAAAGATAACATAAAGAACGAGCTTATAGATGAATATTTGGAGGGGACTAGAATTACAAAAATTTCTAGAGAACAAAAGGAGAGAATGAATTATGGAATAACGTCTGAAGAGATTGTACTTGCAATAAAACAATTGAAAACAGCAAAAGCTCCAGGGACGGATGGTGTGACAGCAGTGTATTATAAAACTTTACAAACAGAAATGATTAAACACCTTAAAGACTTATGTTGTAGTATACAACAAGGGGGAAAAATACCCCCTTCGTGGAAGATGGCCTTTATTTCATTGATACCAAAAGAGGAAGGTTCTACAAAACCAGAAAATTTTAGACCAATATCTCTCTTGAATACAGATTACAAAATTTTTGCAAAAGTATTAGCCAACAGATTGATGCCAGTTATCCAAGAGGTGATTCATCATGACCAAGCAGGATTTATAGAGGGCAGATACATGAAGGATAATGTAAGGCAACTCATAGACTCCCCTCTTTTTTCAGTTTAAAGTTTTATGGGTTTTAAATTTTAATTGCCTATTGCGTTTTTTAAATTTATTGGGCCAAAAATATTTAATTCTTTTATTAATATTTTAAATTTTGTATTGGAGTGCTTTTTATTCTTGGCTGTACACCGCCCTGAGTCCACTAGGAGAAGGGCGGTATATAAATTTAATAAATAATAATAATAATAATTGGAATATCTTGAGAAAAGTAAGCAGATCCCTGCAGTGTTGGTGTTTTTTGGATGCGGAAAAGGCTTTTGATCGAGTTAATTGGGATTTTCTAATAAAGACTTTGTCTAAAATGAATTTTGGGGATCAGTTTGTCCAGGCGATATCAGCAATTTATCAGGAACAGGCAGCACAAATTATTATTAATGGGAGTTTAACAACTAATTTCAATATACAAAAAGGAACAAGACAAGGTTGTCCGTAATCCCCACTGCTGTTTATTTTAACTCTAGAAGTCTTGCTGAATTCAATACGGGATTCGAAAATTTTGAACGGAATAGTTATAAGGCAGAAGGACTACAGAACAAGGGCATTTGCAGATGATCTGGTTGTTACCCTAACATGACCTTTGGAATCAATCATCCAGATGAAATACATCATAGAAGAATATGGTCTGGTTTCAGGATTTAGACTAAACCAGAAAAAGGAGTAAGATGATAGTTAAAAATATGTTGGAACCACAAAAGAGTGAACTGGAAAGGTTGGCAGGTTTTGAAATAGTTTCAAAGGTGAAATATCTAGGAGTCCAGGTTGCAGCCTCTAATATAAAACTTTTTCAAAATAATTACGAAGTTTTGTGGCGTAAGGTTCAAAAAGATTTGGAAACTTGGAAAAAACTGCAACTTTCTTTACTTGGCAGAATAGCAGCAGTTAAGATGAACGTTCTACCTAGATTTCTGTTTCTGTTTCAAATGATTCCGGTGCTTAAAAGTGATAAAAATTTGGCCGAATGGCAATCAGGATTGAATAAATTTATTTGGAATGAGAAAAAGCCAAGAGTAAAACTGAAAATTATTCAAGATGTTCGGGAAAGAGGTGGCTTTAAGGTTCCAAACTTACAGTTATATTAT
Source organism: Masticophis lateralis (assembly GCA_030761175.1). NCBI lineage: Eukaryota > Metazoa > Chordata > Lepidosauria > Squamata > Colubridae > Masticophis > Masticophis lateralis. Next base: position 100,440,533 of record JAUDYJ010000003.1, on the reverse strand, counting down.
GAAGCAGCTGCGTTAACACAAGCGAGTGATTGGTTTGGAACAACAAGGACTGAAATTTTGAATATAGAAGGCCATGATTTGGAATTTGGTTGGCATGTATACTTATTTTATGAAAATAAAGTGGACAACGTATTTAGAAGTCATATACTGAGAAATTCTTTGATGAGAGTCTGGAAGAAGCACCAGTCTAAATTGGATTACAAAATACCTTTGCGGTTGGATCTTGGGCATATTATACGGAATATAAAGTCACTCGGGGAGATTTTATATAAAGAGATGCTTTTCAATGATGGGGGCAGCTGGAGCTTGAAATCTTTAAAAACTCTGTTGGAAGAAGGGACTAATTTAACTTGGCTACAGTATAATCAACTTCAATCAAGATGGACAGAAGATCAAAAAAATGGTTTAATGTCGCACGAAGAAGATTTGGTGATACAGATAAAACAGAAAGGGCCGATGCATATTAAAAGGGTTTATAATATATTGTTAGAAAGAGACTCAGAAAGCGAATTGGTTAAAGACTGCATGATAAAGTGGGCACAAAATTTTACTGAACCAGTTATGTTGGAAACATGGGAAAAGATTTGGGTTCAGAATGTTAAATTTACTCAGGCACAGAATTTGCGGGAAAACTTTTATGAAATGTTTTATAGGTGGCACTTAGATCCCAAGAAGTTGTCATGTATGTATCCAAATGTTCAACCTAAATGTTGGAGGTGTGATTGTTTGGATGCTACATATTTTCATATTTGGTGAACTTGCAGAAAAGTGAAAGCTTTTTGGATTAAACTCTGGTGGGTTATGCAGAATGTTTTGAAAAAGAAGTTTCAATTTTCTCTGCAATTGTTTTTGTCGGGTATAGTTAAGGATTGTTCACCGAGTGAAACAAGACTGATTTTATACATGATTACTGTAGCTAGGTTGCTGATTGGACAATATTGGAAAAAAGATAGTGTACCTACTATAGAAGAATGGACTTTGAAGATGGCTAATTTTGCGGAAATGGAAAAGATTTCTGCATATTTAAAAGATAGGACCCATGAAGTTTTTGTTCAGGAATGGAAGAAATGGGTGGACTATGTGCAGAATAAATATCAAACTAAGATGTATCAGTTAGTATTTGATTGAAGATATAGGGGTTACTTGATGTTTGGGGATAGGTAATTGGGGGACTTATCAAGGGGGTTTAATTAATATAGTTAATTAATATAGATAATTAGTTTTACTATATTTACTATATTGATACTTAGAAAAATTTTAATGTTAAAAAATATTTGACATGTTATTTGGATTTATCTTTATTTTTGTTTAATGTTGGTAGACGTATAAGAATATTTAGAAAAAATTTAATGTTAAAATATTTGAAATTATAGCATATATTTGAGAGAATAATTTTATTTTATATACATGATATATTAGAATTGTTAAATTATTAAGATAGCATACTATATTATATTATATAGGGATTAGTTAATGTTTGATGTTATCTGGATTTCACCTTTATTTCTGTTCAATGTTGGTAGACATATAAGAATAATATTTTTTGCAAGGGAAACCAAGGGGGGGAAGGGAGGGGAGGTGGGGTTGGGGGGAAATGGGGGGGAGAAATGATAAAATTTGTATTGTAAAACTTTTTCAATTAAAAAAAAATTAATATTACTATGTAGGATGTCAGTCCACTGAAGAAAGGAATGACAGGGAGAGAGTCAATATCGAACCCTTAAGTTTTCTTCTTCTCTTCTTTTCTTCTGATCTTCTTGGGAAATAAAATGTTCTTTAAGCCTCAGCCTCCAAATTTCTCTAAAGTCGATGTTCAGTATTAATTCTCCCTACTGATTCGTCTCTGTGTCAGTCTAGTCCAATATTGCACTGTCAGCACTCTATAATGTCTGAATGTCTATAATTCCTGTTCTTCGCTGCCACCGAGTAAAGTCAGATCTCTTCCTTGACTCACCCTCCGCTTGTTCACAGCAGACGGCCACAAGAAAAAAAAAGGATTTTTTCCGGATTCTTTAATTTTCTTGCTCGCTGAATCCTCCAAGCCTCTTTTTGCACAGTTGATCTAGCAACTTCCATCTTTTCCTCTCTGCACCGGCTCGTCAGGCTCCGTGATCTTTCACACTGCTCCTTTATTAGCAATAGCCGCTCTTCTCCTCTTTGAGCCCTTCTCGCCCGATTCCACCAACCCCTTCTTCAGATGCCCAATTTTATTTACGAGGGAAAGGTACGCTTCGATTTTGGCACTGCAACATCCGATTCCCCTCGCTCCTGAATAGCTGTTGGCTGCTACAGCTTCAAATCAGCCATTGAATGGCTGACTCACAAGCGTTGGCTTGACAGAGCCGCCCGATCTTGCGAGAAGTGTTTGCGCTTTGCTTTCTCACTCACCCGACTGTCTCTATTGTCCGCAGGGCTCTCCAGGTCCCGCGCCCCCAAAGGAATCCCCAAAACGCAGTGACAGACGGTGCTGAGGAGTAGCAATCACTCACTCAGCACCATATTGCTGCAGCTCACCAACCGGAAGTCCCATCAATTTATAATTTTTATCCCAGAGTTTCTCCCATTTCTCCAGTTCAATATTAGCCAAAGTTTTTGACCCAGGTTATCATAATTTTTTTGACTACCTCCTCCATTCTATATCTCAGTAAATAATTGTAAATTTTCTTAATCAATTTGTCCTCTGTACCTAGTAAAATTATATCTAATTCTTGTGGTTCTTTTTGGAATCCATATTGTTCTAAATCTTTCTTATGTCTAGTTTGAATCTGCATATATGGCCACCAATCAATGTCTATGCCCTGTTCTTTTAGTTCTTGTTTTGTTTTCAGTTCCCCCTGGTCCTTTAGTAAATCTGTGTATCTTTATTTTATCCATATCTAATACTGTGTTTCCCCAAAAATAAGACCCTGTCTTCTATTTTTTTGAACCCTGAAATAAGCTCTTGGCCTTATTTTTGGGGAAGTCTTATTATTTTGAAGCGCATGGAACAAGATCGGGCTCCTCTTGCCATCGTACCTAATTTCCAGCTCTGTGTTAAGATACTTTTGGGGAGGGCTTATTTTCAGGGGAGGCTTATTTTAGCACATGCGCTCAAAAGTCCGATTGGACTTATTATCAAGGAGTGTCTTATTTTCGGGGAAACAGGGTACGTTCGGGTAAATTAATGCTTCCATCTTTGATAGCCAATTTGGTATTTTGTTATAATGATTTTAAAAAAAAATTTGCCATACTTGTAGCAACGTGTCCCTAATTAGATGTGTCTGGAAGTAACTGTGAGATTTGTTTTTCCCATCCCATATGAAAGCATGCCATCCTATCTGTAGGTCATGCTCCTCTAATGTCAGAATCCTTTTACTTTTTAGCTCTATCCAATCTTTGATCGAATGTGAGTTCCATTGCCTGATAGTATGTCACCCAGCCTGCAAGCCCGAATTCTCCTCTTTCTTTGCTGGCCTGCAATAATTTTATTTTAATCCGTGTTTTTTTCCCCAGCCAAATGTATTTTGTTATTAGTTTGTTTGGGTCTTCAAAAAAGTTTTTCCCTAAATTTATTGGTGCTACTTGGAAAAGAAACAATATTCTTGGTAGAACGTTCATCTTGATAGAGACTATCCTTCCAATGAGAGACAGCTGTAGTTTTTTTCCAGATTTCTTTTTTTTTAAATAATTTTTATTAATTAAAATAACATTACAGACAACGTATACAATACTTCACCCTGTGCTATACATAAGAAAGGAAGATTTGGTTCTTCGGATATATCCTCATGAACACCAAAATCCACGTTCTCGGGGTACAGGTACCGAAGCATCCAATTTTCCCAGCGCATAGTCCACAAATGGTTTCCAAATTTTCCAGAAAACATCTTCTTTATAATCGCCATTTCTAACTTTAATATCATATGTCATTTTATCGTTTAGGGCTAGTTTCCACATTTCACAATACCATTCTTCTATTCTAAAATTCACCTCTAATTTCCAATATCTGGCTACTATAATTCTACCAATTATAATCATAATTCTGATCAATTCTTTCTCATATTTTGTTGGTTCTATTTCCTTGATTATCAACAGTAATATAGATTCTGGTCTCAATATTATTGCTTTCCCCATCATTTCAAATATCATTTTCTCCAATTGTTGCCAAAACTTTTTAACTTTATCACATTTATACCACATATGTTCATAAGTCCCTATTTCCATATCACATCTCCAACATCGTTTACTAATTTTGTTATCCATCAGTGACAGTCTTAATGGAGTCAAGTACCATTTCCAAACAACCTTGTAATTATGCTCTTTAATCCTTACAGATAAAGTCTTCATAATTCTGCTCTTCCAATTCACATTCCAATCTAAATCTGATATTTTAATATTAAGTTCTTTTTCCCAATTCATCTTCATCACCCTTTGTGGTTTTTCATTAAAATTTATAATCTTATATATCTTACTAACGAGTCCCTTTAGCCTAATTTCATCTTTCATAATTTGGAATACTAAATGTTCAAATTCAGTTTTACTTCTGCTTATCGCACAATTGTCCCTTACTTTCTTAGTCCATTTTTCTATCTGTATTTTTTCAAACCAGCCTAAACCCAATTTTTCAAAGATTTCTTTTTTCCTCCTTTCATTTTCTAAGGCTTTTAACCAATCTATTATAATTTGTATATTTTCATCTTCCATTACCCTATCGCGACTTATATTAGTTTTAATCGGCCAATTTTCAATTGTCTTCCCTAAGAAAATTATATCTGGGATTAAGATTTTAACAAATTTATTCCAAATTTTACTCAATCCCTTTAACCAATAGCTATTAATTACACATTTTGATTTTGCTTTATCTAAAAACCATGTTGAGCCGAATCTCTTGATATCTTTTAATTCTAAATCTCTCCAATGACTATCTTCACCTTTAAATATTTTTACCACAGTCCGAATAGTATGAGCCCAATAATAATTAAGTAATTTAGGGATTCCCAATCCACCTTCCTTTTGACTTTGATACCACAGTTTCTTCATTAATCTAGGTCTTTTCCCACCATTACAAAATTTATCTATTTTCTTCTGATATCCTTCAATATCTTTCTCTGTCAAATTTAACGGTAACATCTCAAATAAAAAATTAAACTTTGGCAACAACATCATCTTACACATTGCAATTCTACCAAACCAAGACAACTTTATCGTTTTATATTTACTTATCTTTTTCTCAATTTCATTCATCATCTCATCATTTCTTTAACTTAGAGTGAAAGTGTTATACCCAAATATTTCAATGTATTTTTAATCCTTATCCCAAGTTGTGCTTGCATATTCTTTCGCTCCTTACCATTATTATTTATTAATAGTTCAGATTTTGACCAATTTATTCTCAAACCTGTCATTTTCTCAAATTCTTTCAAGTGCTTATGTATCTTTTTAAAATCTTTCTCTATATCTTTCAAAATAATCAAAGTATCATCCGCATACAAATTTATCTTATATCCCTTATACCCTTCCAATTCTTTATCTTTTTCTATCATTTTAGTCAAAATTTCCATAACTAATAAAAATAATGTTGGAGACAAGGGGCATCCTTGTCTCGTACCCGCTTCCAATCTTATCTCTTCTGTCAGCCTTCCGTTCACCTTCACTCTTGCACTACTTTTTTGATACAATTTTGAAATAACATGTATAAACTTGTTACCAAAACCTAATACCTCAACGATTGTTTTAATAGTTTCCCATTGTACAGAGTCAAAAGCTTTAAAAATATCTAATGATACTATACCTATTTTATCAGCATTATATTCAGCAACATCTATAATATTTAATACTCTTCTGACAATATCACTCATATATCTACCCTTCACAAAGCCTACATGGTTATAATTTATATATCTATCTATAAATCTGCTTAATCTATTATTTATAATGGCGGTAAATATCTTTGCATCTTGATTAATTAAGGAGATAGGCCGATAGGACTCAATCCTTTCTAAGTCTTTATCTGGTTTAGGGATTATAGATATCACCGTTCTATTCCATGACAATGGAACTTCTCCACCATGTAGAATTCCATTAAATAGTTTTTGCAATTTTGGTATTATTATTTCTTTAAATTCCTTGTAAAACTCAGCAGGTAATCCATCTTCACCTGGAGCTTTCCCTGTTTTTATTTTTTGTATTACTCCATTAATCTCATCTTGTGTTATATCTTCTTCCATCAAGTCTTTATATGTTTGGTCGATTTTCACCACATATTTTTCTAAATGACTTCTCAGTTTTTCCCGATCTATTAATTTTTTCGAATATAAATTTTGAAAGAAGTTCCTGACCACTTCACATTTTTCTAGTTTTTTATAGCATCTTATACCCTTATCATCTATCAAAGCTCCAATTTCTCTCTTCTTTCTTTTAATTTTTGCCATCCTTGCCAATAACTTAGAGTTTTTATTACTAAATTCAAAAAAATTCCTATTTAAATATCTCATGTTCTTTTTTACCAATTTTATATCCTCTTCTATCAATTTATTTTTTAACAAATTTAGTTCCTCCAAAAATCTTTTTTTTTAGTAAGCAAAAATTGATTCTCCAATTCCTTAATCTGGTTTTTATCTTTTTCAATTTTATTTTTATAATTTTTATATTTTCTGCTTGATAACTTAATACTTTCCCCTCTAAACACTGCTTTCATCGCATCCCAAACAATTTCAAATTTAACCTCTCCATTATCATTCAATCTCCAACATTCTTCCCATTTTTTAAATATCCATTTTTTATCCTCTTCATTTTTATACAGTTTTTCATTGTATCTCCAGCAACTTTCTTTTTTCTCGAAATTAAAATCTATTTCCATCGTAACTTCTGCGTGATCAGAATCCTTAAAAATTCCCACATCTATCTTATCCACATTATTCAACAATTCTTTAGAAACTAAGATATAATCAATTCTTGAATATGTGTTATGTGTCTTAGAATAGAAAGTGTACACTTTTTCAGTTCCTTTCACTTCTCTCCAGGTATCCACCACACCGTTTCGAGACATCCATTTATTTAAAAGCCCCATTTTATTTGCTCCTTCACAACGAGTGGGGTTAGTACTATCTATTTTATCTCTAATTAAATTAAAATCCCCAGCCACAATATTTCCCTACACTTTCAATTTCCAAAATTTTAGTTATTTTTTCAAGAAATTCTTTTTGTTTCTCATTTGGTAAATATAAATTAACCAGTGTCACTTTCTCTTCATTAATATTTCCCACAATTATTACATATCTTCCTTCATCATCCACGATTACTTGTTCTTTTTCAAAATGTACCTTATCTGCTATCAATGTCGCAACTCCTCTAGCTTTTGAAGTTCCAAAAGATTTTTCATAAATTTGCATATCCTTTATATACATTTTATTTGAATCTTCAGATTTCTGATGGGTTTCTTGCAAGAATAATATATCTGGCAAATCTCTTTTAATTTTAAGTTCCAATCGTTGTCTCTTGATCTGATTTCCTGTACCCTTCACATTCCATGTCATTATTTTTATTAAACCCATTTAAACTGTGACTTTTTTATTCCTTTCCCCTCCTCTTCCTTTCTGTGCCCAGATCCCAACACCAATCTCCCACATTCCAAACAACATTCAGCATAGAAGAAAAAAAATAAAAAATAATAAAAAAGGACAGTAGACATATCAAACATTAAATAACAAACAATCTTCGTCCCCCACATCCTCAATTGGATTCTGCCTCTATAAAGAGAGTGGGGGAAAGGGGACGTGCTGATGGTCGGGTCACTTCTTTCAGGCAATCTATTTAAGTTCATCTCTCAAAGAAAAGGGTGGTAACTTTTCCCCACACTCAGCTTCCTGCAATTCTTTTTCAAGGTCCTTCATTTTCTTATCCGCTCCATCTCCCATTATATCATCACGACTTTTCTTTTGTTCAACCATTGCAGGTGAGATTTCCTTCCGCTTTAATCCTTTAGGGTCTTGTCCTCCAGCAGCCCCTTTTTCTTCTGGTGTTGATGTTTTTACATATGTTCCACCCATCTTAAGCATTTGATCTTTAATTTCTGTTATATCCTCATTCTTTACAATCAGTCCAAGTTCATGTAAGTATAACACTGCATCTATTTCCGAAGTAATTATTTGCTTTCTTCCTTTATAAAAAAAATTTAGTTGCTGTGGTAACCTCCAGTTATATTTAATTCCATTGTCTCTCAAAACCTTTGTAATTGGTTTCAAAAAAAATCTCCACGCTCTTTCTTCTCTTGATATGTCCGGAAAGACTTGGATAATTTTCTCCTCAAATTTCAAAGCTTCACCCGTCTCTCTCACTTTCGCCATCACTTCCAATTTATCACTAAGATTTGCAAATTTGACAAGTACATTTCTATTTAAGCCGTTTTGTCTTTTATGCCCAATTCTAAAAACACCTGCGAGATTTGTTGCTGTAAATGTGATCTGTATATCCAAATCATTGAGCCATTTTAAGACTTGTTGTTTCAAATTGTCCACTTTTTCTTCTTGAATTCCTCGAATAACCAAATTATATTTCCTCACTTCTTCTTCCAAAAGACAAATTTTTTTATCTTGTTCATTTTTTAAAAAAAATTCTCCAATTTGTCGACCTATCTTTACATCATGTACATGAATCTGCTCAATTTCATCTTTAATTGTTGTCATTCCTACTGTTTGCTTTGCAAAATTTTCATTCATTTCTTGTTTCATTCTTCTAATTTCCAATGTCATATTATCCATACTATCTGACAGTCCTGATATCTTTTCGCCAATTTTAGATAAAGCCACAGCAACTTGTTGCATTTCTAAAGATTGTTGAGTCGCCATTTTAATAAGTTCTGGTAGGTTTTAGTTGTCCGCTTTTGCCAAGAGGGTCTTTAATGAAGATTAACAGGCAGTAATTCCTAATTGAAGCTGAGACAGCTTGTTATTGCACTTAAAAGAGCCAACAATAAAAGTTTATAGCTCTCAATTCAGCTTGCGTATTTTCCTTAAAAAAAAAGAAAAACCTAACATCCGTTGGAAGGCACTGGCCAGAAATGCGTTTTGCCGCTTCGGCTCCGGCACTTTCACAAAAAATAAATTAGCTTAAAATTGACATGTTCTTCTGAAAAACCCGTGCCTTTACCCCGCAGCAAAGTCAAATGCAGATCGTGATGATAATGAGAACAAAAGGCAGCTATTTACTCCGAATACGCAATCGCGACTGCCTATCTGGTCACCCCCTCACTCCTTCCGCTTTCCCATGCTAGGAAAAACTTCAAAATTCGAGTGGTTCAGGGTGACCTACCAATTCCAAAGTCAGTCTGCTGGGTCAGTAGCTCTTCCAATACAATATATAAAATTTTGGCTCTTATCGGTGCATTTCAAACACTTTAATCCACATTTATCTTCCGTAAAATGCCCTGCGAAGTGGAGAAAACGTCCTCACACCACCACGGCCATAACCACGCCCCTTTTTCCAGATTTCCAAATCCTTTTTTATCTGTTGCATTAATTTGTTATAGTTATCTTTCTTGATTGATGAACATTTAGGTGATAACCAGATTCCCAGATATTTTACTTTTTTGGTCACTTGTATGCTCATTCTTTCTTCCAATTCTCTTTCCTGTTTTGGTGAGGTTTTTCATCATTGCCTTTGTTTTGGTTTTGTTAATTTTAAGTCCTGCTACTCTACCATATTCTTCTATTTGTTGCACTAATTTAGGTCCTGTCTCTAACGGTTGTTCTAGAATGAATACTAAATCGTCCGCAAACGCTTGGACTTTATATTCTTCTTTTTTTTATTTTCAGGCCCTTTATTACCTGTTCACCTCTGATTTTTATTAGCAACACCTCTTAAGGTTAGGATGAATAATAGGGGTGATAGCGGACAACCTTGCCTTATTCCCTTTGCAATGTTAAATTTTTCAGTAATAAGTAAGTAATATTTACTATTATTTTTGCTGTTTTAGTTGTGCATGTTTTTGCCACCATTCTTACAAATTTATCTTCAAAATTCATGTTCTCCAATTGTAAGATAATAAACCTCCAATTTAGATTATCAAAAGCTTTTTGGACATCCAGGAAGATTAATGCTGTTTATTTTCTGGGATGGGCTTCATAGTATTCTAATGTGTTTATTATAGTTCTCATATTATTTTTTATTAGTCTTTTTGGTAAGAATCTGTTTTTTAAAAAAGTTTATTATTTTTTAAAACATAAACATAAAACACATCTTTTCAAAACAAAACTTTTGATTCAGTCACAAATTAATACAAATCACTAACAAATCTTAGTTTTCATTTAACACAACTTAATATTTTACTCAGTTATTTCCCTCAAATCTGTCTATTTAACTGTGCCATTATCCCCCAAAACCCGTTACTTAAATCTTAAATCCTAACCAAGTATCATTCCCTTTTTCTCTTTTATTTGCTTAAAAGGATATATTTGTTTGTTTGTTTGTTTGATTGATTTATATTCCGCTCTTCTCCGGAGACTCGGGGCGGCTTACAATGCATTAACAATAGCTTTCATACTTTTGTATATACCTGCTTAGTAGGGCTTACGCCTCCCCCCCCAAGTGGTGTTCTTTTTTATACAAAGTCAGCTTATTGCCCCCACAATCCAGGTCCTCGTTTTACCTACCTCAGAAGGATGGAAGACTGAGTCAACTTTGAGCCTGGTGAAATTCAAACTTGCAGTAATTGCAGGCAGCTGGCAGCTAAGTGCTATTTAACAGCGCTTTAGTCCACTGCTCCACCAGTATAAAGTATAAATCACACAATTATTATAAACGTTCATAAAATATTTAATTCCAGCATAATCATTTTATTTTTACTATTGAACTCAACATTTATAATCTTTGTTTCTGTTATTAAACCTAACTTATTCATTCCATTTTAACTAATTCCATTTAACTATTAATCTCAACATACTCCTTATTTTGGCTATCCCACCTCATTTTATTTTTGCTATCAAACCCAGCATCTTTATCTTTGTTGTTAAACCAATCATTTTTCTTGGCTGTTAAACACAGCATAACCATTTTGTTTTTGGCTGTTAAACACAGCATACTCATTTTCGTTTCTTAGCCATTACACAGCATATCCATTTTTTTGTTGGCTGCGCTGTTAAACAGAGCATAATCATAGTTGGTTTAACTATTGATCCCTTCTTAATCCTTTCTTTGCTGTTTCCATCCATCTATACATTGCTTATTTTCAGATAATCATATTTATCCTTATCCTTTCCCATGATAATTTAACATTGAGACATGGTTCTTGCTTAAGTCATACCTTTAAATATAGTTATACATTCCTTTTAACATTTTTAATTAATCATATTTATCCTTATTCTTTTCCATAACAATTTAACATTGAAACATGGTTCTTGCTTCAAACATACCTTTAAATATATTTGTAAATTCCTTTTACAAGAAATTTACACTTAACATTCTTAATTTTTTTTAATTAGATTTATATGCCACCCTTCTCCAGAGACTCAGGGCGGCTTACAATGCACTAAGCAATAGCCTTCATACTTTTGTATATTTTATACAAAGTCAGCTTATTGCCCCCACGAACTGGGTCCTCAATTTACCTACCTTAGAAAAGATGGAAGGCTGAGTCAACCTGGAGCCTGGTGAGATTCGAACTTGCAATAATTGCAGACAGCTGAATGTTAATAAGAGGCTTTTAGTCTGTTGAGCCATCTAGCTATTTAATTTCTATAAAAGCCTCCTTTTTATTATTACAATTCACCATTACATTATTTTATTTTAAATCACATTGCTTAAATTTTCTTTTTTCTTTTTCCAGTCGTGTTTATCTTACTTCTACATTTCCTTGCCTGCAAACATATTCCTTCCATTTTCAAAGTTTTCAGTTTTGTCCTCCATAAATCATATTAAATCTTTTTCTTATTTTTAATCTGGATATAATGTATCAAATCTCACTCTCTTGAGCCTGCACTTATCATTCTTTCATTCCTGCACCAATTTTTCAGTTATTATTGTTTCAACTATAGGAGTTCCATTATAGTTTTCTTTTCACCAAAATCCACCTGTCTGCAGACAGGGAAAAACTCCTCCGCAAAATCCCACGGCTTTTATCTGTAGACCTCAGGATTTTCCATAACAGAAAAACTTGCAAAGTTCCTTTTTAAACCAGATGGTGTCTCTCTACAATCCACATTTCTATTAGTCATGCAAGTGTCCATTTTGTGCAATTCTTTTTAATTTTAAAAGTATCAAATCATCTTTTTTTTTCAGAATCCAATTTGAATTTTAAAGTGTCCAGTCTTTTTACCATATCTCAATAATTAATTCCCTTAATTCTGTTCAAAAATTAGTTGTTTCTCAGGTCTTTGTCTCTTTAAGGTTGCAGTTTAAAACTTTCCAAAGCCCCTTTGTTGCACAGCCGCTGTTTTAGGCTAGGGGTCTTCTAAATAATAATATTGCTCCATACTATTGTTACAAGTCACTCACCTGGCTTCAAAAAGCTCCGTTTCACTCTGCTTTCCTCCAGCACTTTTCTTAGCCTGGTTGTCCCAGCTTCGTGGCAGCCTCAATGGCTGCCACCCCCCTCTGCTAACTCACAGAGGGTTCCCTCTGACCTCCGAGGAACTTGCCTGTTCCTCTTGGTCGTCTGAGGTGCCCCTCCTTTTTCTCCACCCCTGCAGGATGGTTCTGGTCCGAAGACCCATCGGCGGTGGTTCGGCAGCTGTGGTTTTTGTGGGACTCATCAGAGCCCACTATTTCCCCAACTGTCTCACTGCGACACCAAACCGGAAGTCCGGTAAGAATCCGTTTTGATCTGGGTGGATAAATTTGTTTAAAACTTTTTTAACTCTTTCCGAAATTTTAGCTGCAAATATTTTATAATCCACATTCAGTAGTGAAATGGGTCTGTAATTTTTAATCTGTTGCAGGTCTGTATCTTCTTTTGGAATGAGTGTGATAAGTGCTTCTGTCCAAAAATTAGGTATTTTAGCTTCTACAAGTGCTTCATTAAATACTTCCAGCATTAACATGCCTAGTGGTTCATGTACCATCTTATATAGCTCTGCCGGAAGTCTATCTGGGCTGGGTATTATATTATTCTTTTATTTCTTTCTTGCCTGCATCAATTCCATCATGATTATTGTTTCGTTTAATATCTCTCTTTTTGTCTCTGCAATTTTAGTTAGATTCATCTCGTCCAAGTTTTGTTTAATGTTGTCTTCCGGGATGTTTTCTTGGCAGTATAAATTTTGAAAAAAATTGTTATGTTAGGTCCTTTTGTTCTTCTCTTCTATGGTGTATCACTCCCTCCTCATCCTGCAATTTTTTATTTTTTTTTTAAAATTAGATTTATATACCACCCTTCTCCAAAGACTCAGGGCGGCTTACAATGCGTTAAGCAATAGCCTTCATACTTTTGTATATTTTATACAAAGTCAGCTTATTGCCCCCACAAACTGGGTCCTCAATTTACCTACCTTAGAAAGGATGTAAGGCTGAGTCAACCTTGAGCCTGGTGAGACCTGAACTGGTGCAATTGCAGACAGCTGAATGTTAATAACAGGCTTTAGTCTGCTTGTTAGCCTGTTGAGCTATCCAGCTCATTTATTGGATATCCAGGTATCCAATAATTGATATATTATTTTTTTTCTCCTTTTCTTTTTTTAATTTATATGCTAACCATCGCCCTGGCTTGTTTGCATGCTCAAAGAAGTTTTGCTTTGCCATTTGTCTTTTTGTACCATTTCATCTTGTAGTCATATTCAACGTGTTTTGTTAGATCTCTTTTTTCTTTTATCTTGTTGTTTTGGGGCTCATTATGTAAATCTAGTTCTAATCTTGTGAATTCTTCCTGCAAAATATCTTGTTTTTCTTTTATTTCTTTTTGTCATGTATGCTATTATAAGTCATTGTATATATGCTTTTGTAGTGAAAAATTGGCCAACTTCCAGTGAAAAGATGGCCAACTGACTATATCCCCAGGGAGAGATCCCTGAAGGGTTTTTTCCTGGGCTATAGCTTTTTCAATTACCAGCAGAAGGAACCGGCATTCCTTTAGTTTATATGACTCCCCTGGATTAGGGAAAGTCCTAGAATTATCTCTGGGGTGGATTTGATAAAGTTGATTTAAATCACAATTTCCCGTAAATCATGATTTAAGTCATTAATAAAAAGGCTTGATTTAAATCAGGGGTGTCAAACTCGATTTCATTGAGGGCCACATCAGGGTTGTGTCTGACCTTAGAGGGCCAGGTGTGTGTGTCTTAGTGTGTCTCTGGGGATGGGCATGGTCATGGGTGTGGCTGGGGTTGGCATGGCCTTGGTGGGCGTTTGACACAGGCTTAAGATGCATTTTTTCTCTTCTTTCTTTCCACAGTTCTTTACTATAACCATTTTCCAATTTCTTCTACCAGATATTACTAGCATTTATTACTTATTCTTCAAACTGCACTAAAGTTTTTATTTCTAAATTTATACCCCATTATTTAATAGTAAATTGCTTTTCTAGGCAGAAAAGTTATTTATACTATTATATTTTTATTATTCAACTAATAAAAATACAATGGCATAAACAACATGATAATACAAGATCTAACAGCAGAGGTAAATTTCCAGGATAGTAAGTAGAAATGGCTGTCAATTATAGATTGTTGGTTGTAGATTAAATGGACATACAGTATATAAAATCTGGCATTAAACTGTAGTATTAACATATTTATTTATTTATTTATTTATTTATTTATTTATTTATTTATTTATTTATTTATTATTACATGTATTTATATGCCACCCTTCTCCTGAAGGACTCAGGGTGGCGAACACAAATTAAGAAACATGTACAATAAAATCGCACTTTAAATCAAATAACTAATTAATGATAAATAATAAAACCCAGAATCAGAGTCAGCCTATTTGCTTGAACAGCCATGTCTTCAGGTCCTGACGGAAGGAGCGGAGATCAGGAATCATCCGGAGCTCAGTAGGTAATTCATTCCAGAGGATCGGAGCACCCACAGAGAACGCCCTACCCCTGGGCACCACTAAATGACATTAGCTTGCCGTCGGAACCCTGAGGAGAGCGGCCCTATGTGAGCAAACAGGATGGTGGGAAGCAGGCAGGAGAAGGTCCTGTAAATATCCTGGACCTAAATCATGTAGGGCCTTATAGGTGAGAATCAGCACCTTGAAGCGGACCTGGAGAATCACTGGTAACCAGTGAGCTCACGCAGGAGGGGTGTTATATGGGAGTAACGAGGGGCTCCTGTAACAACCCGTGCGGCTGCATTCTGGATCAGCTGGAGTCTCCGGGTGCATCTCGGGCAGGCCCATGTAGAAGGGGTTGCAGTAATCCAAGTGGGAAGTAACCAGGGCATGAGTGACTGCGAAGGTCATCTCGGTCCAGGAAAAGGCGCAACTGGCGCACTATGTGAGCCTGTGCGAAGGCCCCCTTGGTCACGGCCGTTAGATGTTCTAGGGACAGCCGAGCATCCAGGAGGACAGCCAAGTTGCAAGCCCTATCAACGGGGCAAGTTTTTCTCCATCCATCAAAAGTGATGGGGCTTCTGAAATCCGAGATGCTGGCATCCACAGCCACTCAGTCTTGGAGGGATTGAGTTTGAGTCTGTTTCTACCCATCCAGGCCCGTACCGCCTCCAGGCAACGGGACATCACGGAAAGGGCATCTCTGGGGTGGTCTGGGGTAAAGATGTATAATTGAGTTATATGATGTTGTTTGTTTTCTATCCAGATCAGGTACTTACTTGAGGCCACATAATCCAGTCCAATGCAGTCCTCCTGCAGCACTGTGCCAGCCGAAAACGGGCCTAACCCTTCTCTCCCTCCCTTCTTCAGAGGCCTCTCCCCTATTCTATCCCCTTCTCGCCCTAGGCTTGCCCCACAGAAGCCTCCCCTATCCTATCCCTTATATTTCATAGGTTGCTGCTATGAAAATAAAACTGAAAGTGAAACTGCTGTTCTCTGCTTGTGTTTTGCATTTGGAACAGAGTTCTTTTCAGGTGGGGAGGGGGAGTAGAACTTCTTAGCATCAGAGGGCTGTTTGGAAAATAAAACAGTATTTGCTGTGTGAGGAAGAAGGAGCCAGGCCATGGCTTAGCTCAAGTGTTCTGTATTAAAGCTGCTTCCTACTGTGAAAGTGAAACTGAAAGTGAAACTCCTCTCCTCTGCTTGTGTTTTGCATTTGGAACAGATTTCTTTTCAGGTGGGGAGGGGGAGTAGAACTCATTAGCATTAGAGCGTGTTAATCATAATATAGGAAATACTAATGCTTTGATGGTCATTTCGAAAAATCCTTTCTTAATGAGCACCTAGAAGCCAAGAGGAACCTACGTGGCAAATTTCAAGTTTGTAGGCTTTACGGTTCTAGAGATTTTGTGATTACAGCGTGAGTGGTTTTCCTGTTTATATATGTATATTGTTCCCTGACAAACCTCATTGATTTTATGTTTTCTTTGTCTCCCTCTTTTTGTTTTCTTTCAAGTGGACTTCCTGTTTTTCTAGGGGGGCAGCATGTCAGGTCCCATATATTTCTATTGGACGCTGGCATTCTGGTGGGAGGGAGGAGGATTGGAAGGATCTCTATATGAAGTTTCTGTTTCTGTTTCCTGCATTGCTGTGCTGTGAGTTGCCATTTCCTGCATTGCTGTATTGTGGGAGGAGTTTTGTTTGCACTGCTTTAAATTACTGGTTTTTAAGTGGAAAGTTTAGTTCTTGCCTAGACCTCTTGCTATCACAAGCCTTTCAATAAAAGCTCCTTTTGGAAGAATTTCAGTTTCAAGA
This sequence comes from Masticophis lateralis, assembly GCA_030761175.1. Taxonomy (NCBI): domain Eukaryota; kingdom Metazoa; phylum Chordata; class Lepidosauria; order Squamata; family Colubridae; genus Masticophis; species Masticophis lateralis. Next base: position 100,423,757 of record JAUDYJ010000003.1, on the reverse strand, counting down.
GTCCTGCTTTCTTGGGAAAATTGGAGAGGTAAGACCTTACTTTTTTTTTTTTCAATTACAAATATCAAACCGATAAAAATCCATCCTAATTCCAATTGACTCATTAAGTTTAAGTCAATCCTTCCAGTTTGTCTTCATGTAATAAAATGTTTTTCATCTCTGAAATATTTGTCAAGTAGTTATAAGCTTCTCTTTTTCTCAAGGATTTCTCAGCCTTGTTAATGTCCATCAGGAAAAAGTCCCAAACTTGTCCTTTTAAAAGTTGCAAATTTTCTTGGAGCTCTTCTTTCACGGTTTTGGGAGGTATATATTTAAACCATCATAATAAGTGTCAGATTTATATTCCAAAATTGCAATTGATCCCTGATCCCTCTGCATTGCCAGCTTCTTGTGAAATTGCCCTGGTGATTTGGTAACTTTCTATATGCATTTCTGAAGTAATTTGAGAAGTTTTTTCAACATCCTTGGAACATAGCTTATCTATGAACTGATAGATTTTTTTAAAAAAATTTTCAAATACATCCTGCTAAGTCCTCAGACTTACAACAGGTCCTCAGACATACGACACATCGTTCCCATTGGCTAAGATGCGCCCAGAAATGGCGGGAGAATTCCAGCAGCCTGATTGGCTGAGCGGTTTGACAGCTAGTGTATAAATAGCTGTCAAACGCCTGAGTTGCTGTTCTAGTTCTGAAGCTGTTTTGTTAGCTGTTAGCAATAAACCCTTGTTCCTTTACACCTGTCTCGCCTCAGTTACTGCCCACCGTCGCTCTACAGAGCACTGGCGACAAGGATGGGATTCTGGGCGTGAGGTGACAGGTAGCTAAAGTCACTACGAGCTGGGTGAACTAGAACCCCATTCTTGTCAGGATGGCTCCTCCAACCTTCGCTCCTTTCAACCCACTGACAGAGACCTGGAATTTGTATGAAGCTCGCTTCGAATGCTTCCTTGAAGCAAACGACTATACCGGCCTGTCCAACAACCGTAAGAGGGCTCATTTTTTGAACGCGTGCGGCCCAGAAATGTTTACCACTGCGATGGCTTTGATGGCCCCTGTTCCTGTCCAGACGGTTCCCTGGGAGGTCTTGAGGGAGAAGCTTAAAAATCACTATTCGCCAACCCCCTCACGAATCGCTCGCAGGTTCAACTTCAGACAGATTCTCCAAGCTGAAGGGGAATCTATCAACCAATACATAGCTTCCCTCAGAATGGCAGCTTTGAACTGTGAGTTTAAAGACTTAGAAGATTCCCTTTTAGAGCAATTTGTGTACGGGGTTAAAGACCCATGCATACAACGCCACTTGCTTGAAAAAAAGGAAATCACTCTCCTGTCAGCTATTGAGGAGGCACAGGCGTGTGAGCTGTCCAGCAAATCCACCATGGAGATAAGGAAATCGCAAGGCTCCCTCCCTGCTAGCAAGCCTGCCACCATACATTCGGAAGAAGTGGACCCAGAAGAAGAGGATGAGGGGGAGGACAACATTAGCCGCCTCAAAACAGTGAGGGGAAAAATAAAAGCCTCTGAAAAAGAGTTTGCCGGCCCTCCATGTCAGGGTTGTGGTGAAAAACATCCCAGAGCCAGTTGCCATTTTAAAACTGCAGTTTGCCACAGGTGTGGGAAGAAAGGACATTTGGCACGTGTCTGTAGAGCCAACCTACAGACCTCCCAAACAAACCCCAATAGACAGCCTTTCCTCAAAAGCACGAAGCCAAGTGGGGACTGCTACACCATTCGGCGGGGAACCAGATATCCTGATGTGGCCACCTGCCAATCAAAAACACCATCTAGCCACAAAATTTACCTCACGATTACCATTGAGGGTGTCCCTTGCCAAATGGAAGTTGACACCGGATCCTCCAAGTCCCTCATTTCATGGGACACATTACAGAAGTTGGTCCCTACATGCAAGAGAAGAAACCTGAAACCCTGCCATCTCCGTCTGCGAGATTACCAGGGAAATCATATTCCCACTCTGGGCCAAATTAAACTCCTGGTGGAGTACAAAACTTTCACCGGCAGCCTGCCCTTGATCATTGTAAGTGGCCACCTCCCCAGCCTGCTGGGCCTTGACTGGTTTGGCGCCCTTGGGCTTGGCATCACTGGCATCTGCTCGACCACCTGTGATGACTTTGAGGACATCCTGACTGAGTTTGCCGAAGTTTTTGACAACAAACTAGGTAAATATAATGGATCACCTATCTCCCTTACTCTAGACCCCCAAGTCGCACCAATTAGGTTAAAACCTAGGAGAGTGCCTTTCGTACTTCGACCCTTAGTAGAAAAGGAACTGGATAAATTGATAGCACAAGGCGTTTTAGTGCCCACCGACCATGCCCCCTGGGAGACCCCCATAGTCATGCCCATCAAGCAAGATGGGTCTATAAGAATCTGCGGGGATTTTAAATGCACAGTAAATAGGGCGCTCCAGGCTAACCCCTATCCAGTGCCAGTGGTGCAGCACTTGTTGCACTCTTTGGGGCGAGGCACCATTTTTGCCAAATTAGATATGGCTCAAGCCTATCAGCAGCTTCCGGTGGATGCTGCCATGGCTGAGGCTCAGACAATTGTGACCCACCGGGGCGCTTTCAAGTGCCAACGTCTCCAGTTCGGCATCAGCGTCGCCCCATGCATTTTTCAGGGTCTGATAGAACAACTCTTGCAGGGCTTGCAAGGAGTCGTTCCATACTTTGACGACGTGCTTATCGCAGCCACCAACCAGGCTGACCTGAAGCACAAGTTGAGGGCAGTCCTGCGCCGTTTCCAAACGGCCGGGCTCAAGCTTAAGAAACAAAAATGCAAGATAGGTGTGCCTAGTGTGGAATTCCTAGGATATCTCACCGATGCCACCGGCATCCATCCAACTCTCTCTAAGGTAGCTGCCATCAGACATGCCCCAACTCCTTCCAATAAAACCGAATTGCAGGTGTTTTTAGGGCTTCTCAACTTCTATAGCATCTTCCTGCCTCACAAAGCATTGGTAGCTGAGCCCCTGCACCGGCTTCTGGACAAGAAGACCCACTGGTCCTGGGGCCCCACTGAAGCCGCTGCTTTTGCGGCTGTAAAAAACCTTCTAACCTCCGATGCTGTCCTTGTCCAATATACTGACAGCCTCCCCCTGGTCCTAGTTGCTGACGCTTCCCCTTTTGGCATCGGGGCTGTTCTCAGCCACGCCTTGCCCAATGGCACAGAAGCTCCCATTGCTTTCTATTCAAGAACCTTGTCCTCTACCGAACGAAATTATGGACAAATTGATAAAGAAGCATTGGCTGCAGTTGCCGCCATAAAACGCTTCCATGACTACTTATACGGCCGGCCGTTCACACTAGTCACGGACCACAAGCCCCTACTGGGACTGGTGGCAGGGAACAAACAAACCCCTCAGGTTCTCTCTCCCCGTATGTTGAGATGGGTAGAGTTCCTAGCTTCGTACTCCTACAACCTCATTTACCGCCCTGGCAAGCATCTTGCCCACGCAGATGCTCTCAGCCGCTGCCCCCTTCCTATCACCGTACTAGACCCTTCCCCAACCTCTTCAGTGCTCCTCATTGACTCCCTCAATCTGCCAGTGACTGCTTCTGACGTCGCTGCCCTATCTGTCAAAGACCCCATCCTGCGCCAGGTCCTTGACTGGGTGTGAAGGGGCTGGCCCATGGGTAAAGTGCCCTTAGAGTTTAAACCGTACCAGGCAAGGCAACACGAGCTGTCAGTCCAACGAGGGTGCCTTCTATGGGGAAATAGGGTAGTAATACCATCCCAGCTACAACACCGAGTAATGGAATGCCTTCACGAGGGACACCCTAGCATCATCAGGATGAAGGCATTGGGTCGCAGCTACGTATGGTGGCCCAATTTTGACCAGTCAGCCACTGCGTGGGTCACTAGGTGCCAGGCATGCCAACTATCACGTCCAGCAGCCCCAGCAGCTCCTGTGAGAGAGTGGGAAATGCCAAAAAGCCCATGGTCCAGGATTCACGTGGACTTTGCAGGCCCCTTCCATGGACAAACCTTCCTGATCGTGGTGGATGCATATTCGAAGTGGGTTGAGATAGAAGTGATGGCATCCACCACAGCTAGTGCTTTAATCAGGGCAATGCAGAGACTCTTTGCCACCCACGGCCTCCCTGATGTCCTCGACTCTGATAATGGGCCGCAACTAACTTCTGCTTCCTTTCAAACCTACCTAGCGGGGCTCGGGATCTGCCATGCCCGAGTCGCCCCGTTTTGCCCGGCCAGCAATGGGCTGGCTGAACGCGCTGTAAGAACGGCCAAAGACGCCCTATCCAGGTTCGCAAAAGGGGACTGGTCAGAGAAAGTGGCGAGATACTTGTTGACCCAACACGTAACCCCCTGCCCTTCTACCAACAGGAGCCCTGCTGAACTGTTAATGGGCCGTCAGCTCCGAACGACCCTTGACCGTCTGCACCCCAGTTACACCCCAGATAAGCCCCCAGGGTCTACCAGCCGCGCTCGCAGCTTCTGTGTGGGTGACCTCGTTTTTGCTCAAAACTACTCAGGGGAACCAAGGTGGCTTCCTGGGACAATAGTGCACGTCTCGGGGCCCTACTCCTACCAAGTTGAAGTACCCGATGGCCGGCTCTGGCAGCGCCACATCAATCAACTGCGTGCACGCATCACAGGAGGCGGAAAAGAATCAATAAACCAGCAGTAATCCGAAACCCATCCAGTCCCTAACTACGAAAATCCAGGCCCTGTCTCAAGCACGCCACCCACAACCAACTTACCTGGTGAACCAGGCCCGCCTTCTGAAGTCGAGTCCGATGTTGAGATTCCAGAAGAGTCACTGGGAGTTCCACAGGCAGCACAGACACCTCCCACTCCTTCGGAGGCCGTCCCTGAACTGCGTAGATCTGTGCGGACCAGGCGGCGCCCTGCCTACTTGAGCGATTACACATGCGCTATCCAGGAGGGAAGGGGTGCTAAGTCCTCAGACTTACGACAGGTCCTCAGACATATGACACATCGTTCCCATTGGCTAAGATGCACCCAGAAATGGAGGGAGAATTCCAGCAGCCTGATTGGCTGAGCGGTTTGACAGCTAGTGTATAAATAGCTGTCAAACGCCTGAGTTGCTGTTCTAGTTCTGAAGCTGTTTTGTTAACTGTTAGCAATAAACCCTTGTTCCTTTACACCTGTCTCGCCTCAGTTACTGCCCACCGTCGCTCTACAGAGCACATCCCTAATGATTTGCTCCTCCATCTTCTTCTTTACTCAAAGAGTAACTTTTTTGTAAGAACTGCTGGCCAATCGGGAATCATGAAAATCGGAGGTTTTAGCCACCCTCAGCAAACCAGACCAAGCTACAAATTACTAAAAATAATAAACTAAAACCATAACTTTCTGGCCTTATATTTTTCCATCATCTTTTTTTTAAAAAAGATAGTCCACACTTCCTTATTTTGGCTTGCCTTAGCAGCCTCCTTCCTTGTTTAACAAAAAGAAATCCCCAAAATGTCACAGATCATCAAAAAGGAATAATAGGCTGTGGCTAAAGCGAGCCTCTTTTATCTTAATAAAGATTAATAATTCTTAAAATGATTAAGAAGTGAGAGGCACAACTTACTGTCTGTTTGAAAAATAAATTGAAAAACAGAAGCTTCAACAACAAACTGCAGCTCCGCCCCCCAACTTTCGGCACATAGGCTGCTTCAAACCACCGTTTCTGAAGCTACTTGTAGACCTTTCCTGTATCAAAAGATCTTGAGGGATAATCAGGGTGTCAACCCTGAAGCTGACCTGTAATATGACCTTGTAATATGACCAAGATCCAACCACAACAGTATTTTGTAATCCAATTTAAGCTGGTGCTTCTTCCATACTCTCATCAAAAAATTTCTAAATATGTGGCTCTTAAATACTTTATCAACTTTACTTTCATAAAATAGATATACATGCCAGCCATATTCTAAGTCATGGCCTTCTATGTTCAATATTCCAGTCTTTGTCATTCCAAACCAGTCACTCGCTTGCGTCAACGCTGCTACTTCATAATACAATCGTAGGTTTGGAACTTTAAGGCAACCCCTTTCACGAACATCTTGCATAATTTTCAATTTGACTCTTGGCTTTTTCTCATTCCAAATAAACTTATTCACTCCTTTTTCCCATTCAATCAAGTGTTTATCATTTTTAAGCACCGGAATCATTTGAAAGAAAAATAAAAATCTAGGTAGAACGTTCAACTTAACTGTTGCTATTCTACCAAGTAAAGATAGTTGCAGTTTTTTCCAAGCTTCCATTTCTCTTTGTACCTTTTGCCACAACACCTCATAATTATTTTTGAAAAGTTTTGTATTTGAAGCTGCAACATGAACTCCTAGATATTTCAGCTTTGCTACTATTTCAAAGCCTGTCTTCCTTTCAAGTTCCTTTTTCTGAGCATCTGACACATTTTTAACTATCATCTTGGTTTTTTTCTGATTCAGTCTAAATCCTGACACCATACCATATTCTTCTCTAATGTCTTTCATCTGCATTACCGATTCCATAGGTCGTGTTAGGGTAACAACCAGATCGTCTGCAAATGCCCTTATTCTGTAGTCCTCTTGCCTTATAACTATTCCATTCAAAATACTCGAATCTCGTATTTTATTCAACAAAACTTCTAAAGTTAGAATAAACAACAGTGGGGATAGTGGACAACCTTGTCTTGTCCCTTTCTCTATACTAAACATATACTGACATCATTAAGCAGACAGAACAACAAACTTATTACGACCATCTTATTCAGAACGAGCCGCCGTTAGAGGATGACTAGATTTTTATTCTCTGCTTATCCTGAGATTGCACTAAACTCCTTCCCCCTGCTGTGAGAGGGCAAGGGAGACCAGTTTCTTACCCACACTGAATTTATTACTCGACTGCCTCAAGACTCTTACATCAGACTATTGGACCAGACCCAAATGCTGTACCCATCTGACTTACTAGATGTATTTGGTGACCGAACTCTTGGCATTGCGAGACTCCCCCCTCTCGCAAATTTGGCCCTCCACATTATCGAGGGCCCACCTTAATGACGGGTTTTGGGACCCCGAGAGGTGGCATGCCAAAAAACGGGGATTGAGGGGTTTTTTAAGCTCTTGTTTTACTAAATTTTTAAGGGGTTCAGGGGTGGGGGTGGGAGTGGGTTTGGGGGAGAACCCACAGGGGGGAAGGTTAGGTCCAGCTGTTTATGGGGCCGCGGGGGGTCAAGATTCTGGAGGCAAGAGGGCGTCTACTAAGCCCTCTGTCGAGGGCTGTGCGATCAAGATACTGTGTGAGAGGGGCAGATATGGCGTGGGTAGGGGACCATATCATGTGGTGGGGGCTCGCACTCGCTGTCTTCGAGCGATTGCGTGCCCCGGTCCCCCGAGCCATTCCCGTTCCCCGGGTTGTTTAGAGTCTCAGGACCCGAAGCTCCGGCTGTTGTTATGCAATGCGAGGTCCGTTGTCAATAAGGCCCCCCTCATATGTGACCTTCTCCAAGAGGGGGGTGTGGACCTGGCCGGCATTACTGAGACCTGGTTGGGCCACGAGGGGGGGGTTCCCCTCGTGGAGATGTGCCCACCAGGTTTCCTTGCATTCCACCAGCCGAGAGCTCAGGGGAGGGGTGGGGGAGTGCGGTCATTATTAAGGAAGGTCTGAGTCCGAGGGAGACCACTGTACCGCAGATAGCCGGGTGTGAGTCCATCTTCGTGAGGTGGGGTCGTGGTGGGCAGATGGGTCTGTTAGTCACGTACCTGGCTCCCTGCCACGTGGCAACAACCCTGCCCGAGCTTCTCAATGTTGTAGCCGAAGTGGCGGTTGATACCCCTAGGCTTATGGTCATGGGGGATTTCAACCTGCCATCTATCGGTGAAACATCTGAGTTAGCCCGGGAGTTCATGGCTTCCATGACGGCCATGGACCTGACCCAGGTAATTCAGGGCCCGACCCACGTTGGTGGACACACCCTGGATCTAGTTTTTGTCTCTGGTCAGTGGTTGAGTGGTCTAGATATTGGGGATATAGTTATGGAGCCCTTGTCATGGACTGACCACTCGCTCCTTCGACTCGACTTTCAGACCGCTGCACCTCACCGCAGGGAGGCGGAACCGACTAGGTGGTTCCGCCCCAGGCGCCTGATGGATCCTGATAGGTTCCAGACGGAGCTTGGGCCATTTCCTGAGACACTGACACACGACTCGGCTGAGGATCTGGTGGCTGCCTGGAATAGGGCAGCCGGTGGGGCCTTGGACCGTGTCGTGCCTTTGCGGCCTCTGACCCGGCGCCGAACTCACTTATCTCCTTGGTTTACCGAGGAGCTGAGGGAGATGAAACGCCGGAGAAGACGCCTAGAGAGCAGTTGGAGGGCCAGTCGCTCTGAATCTGACTTGACACTAGTAAGAGCTCACATTAAGACTTACTTAGTGGCAATAAAAGCGGCAAAATCTAACTATTTTGCCACCCTTATCGCATCATCAGATAATCGCCCAGCCGCCCTGTTTAGGGTGACCCGCTCCCTCCTTCATTCGGGAGCACGGGAGGATCCCTTGCAGGGTCGTGCTGAGGATTTTGTTCAATATCTGGATGACAAAATAACTCAGATTCGGGATGACTTGGCCGCCGACTGGGTTAGTTCGGGCGAGGTGACTGAGGCAGGTCTTGAGAGTGTTATCTGGGCTGAGTTCGATCCTGTGGCTCCCGAGGACGTGGACAGGACCTTGGGGAGACTGAATGCAACCACATGTTTATTGGACCCGTGTCCCTCCTGGTTGGTGCTGGCCTCCCGGGAGGTTACACGAGGCTGGCTCCAGGAGATCATAAATGCTTCTTTGCGTGAGGGTGCCCTACCGACCGCCTTGAAGGAGGCGGTGGTGAGGCCCCTCCTCAAGAAGCCCTCCCTGGACCCGGCTATTTTGGCTAATTACCGTCCAGTCTCCAACCTTCCCTTTTTAGCGAAAGTTGTTGAGAGTGTGGTTGCATGGCAGCTCCCTCGGTACCTGGATGAAGCTGTCTATTTAGACCCGCTCCAGTCCGGCTTCAGGCCTGGATACAGCACTGAAACGGCGTTGGTCGCATTGGTGGATGATCTCTGGCGGGCCCGGGGTAGGGGTTATTCCTCTATCCTGGTGTTATTAGACCTCTCAGCGGCTTTTGATACCATCGACCATGGTATCATGTTGCGCCGATTGGAGGGACTGGGGGTGGGAGGCACCGTTTTACGGTGGTTCTCCTCCTACCTCTCCGACCGGTCGCAATCTGTGTTGACAGGGGGGCAGCGGTCGACCCCGAGGTGCCTAGTGTGTGGGGTGCCGCAGGGATCGGTCCTCTCGCCCCTCCTGTTCAACATTTATGTAAAGCCGCTGGGTGAGATCATCCGTGGTTTTGGGGTGGAGTTCCATCAGTACGCTGATGATACGCAGCTGTACATTTCCACCCCAGACCACCCCAACGATGCCGTGGAAGTGATGTCCCAGTGCCTTGAAGCCGTGCGGGCCTGGATGGGGAGAAACAGGCTTCGACTCAACCCCTCCAAGACTGAGTGGCTGTGGCTGCCGGCGTCCCGATATAGCCAGCTGACACCATCACTGGTTATTGGGGGCGAATCATTGGCCCCCACGGAAAGGGTGCGCAACTTGGGCGTCCTCCTGGACCCACGGCTGTCTTTGGAAGATCACACGACAGCTGTGGCCAGGGGAACTTTCTATCAGGTTCGCCTGATACGCCAGTTGCGGCCCTTTCTAGATCGGGACTCCCTACGCACAGTCACTCAGGCACTCGTCACCTCTCGCCTGGACTACTGCAATGCTCTCTACATGGGGCTCCCCTTGGGATGCACCCGGAGGCTCCAACTAGTGCAGAATGCGGCCGCGCGGGGGATTATGGGAGCGACGGGACGCTCCCATGTGACACCTCTCCTGCGCGAGCTGCATTGGCTACCTGTGGACTTCCGGGTGCGTTTCAAGGTGTTGGTGACCACCTTTAAAGCGCTCCATGGCTTAGGACCAGGGTACTTACGGGACCGCCTTCTGCCGCCAATAGCCTCCCACCGGCCGGTGCGTTCCCACAGAGAGGGTCTCCTCAGGGTGCCGTCAGCCAGACAATGCCGGCTGGCGACCCCCAGGGGGAGGGCCTTCTCTGTGGCAGCCCCTACCCTCTGGAACGATCTTCCTCCAAAACTGAGAACAATTGCTGACCTCCGGACTTTTCGTCGGGCCCTGAAAACTCATCTCTTTCAGCTTGCTGGTCTAGCCTGACCCCGCTGAATTTTTAAGATCTATATTATAGGGTTGGGTATTTTAAATATTTAATGGTTAATGGTTTTAATTTTTAGCCAAAGTTATATGCTTTTTTAAAGAAATTGTTTAACTTTTGTGTACTATTTTATTTGGCTGTTCACCGCCCTGAGTCCGCAAGGAGAAGGGCGGTATACAAATCTAAACAAATAAATAAATAAATAAAATAAATAAAGTTTGTAGTTAAACTTCCATTGATAATGATCTGTGCAGTTTGATCTTGATAAATTGCTGTAACAGCTTGCACAAACTCATCCCCAAAACCCATCTTTGTTAGTGTCTTTAATAGAAAGTTCCAATTAACTCGATCGAAGGCCTTCTCCGCATCCAAAAACACAAGTATGGCAGGGATCTGTTTACTCTTCTCAAGATATTCCAATAAATCTATCATTTGCCTCACATTATACTTCATATATCTGCCTTCTATAAATCCTGTTTGATCATGATGAATCACTTCTTGCATAACTGGCATTAGTCTGTTGGCTAATACTTTTGCAAAAATTTTATAATCCGTATTCAGGAGGGAAATTGGTCTGAAATTTTCCAGTTTTGTGCAACTTGTTTCCTCTTTTGGTATCAACTATACAAAAGCTGCTTTCCATGAAGCGGGTATTTTGCCCCCTTTTTGTATGCAGTGTTTAGAATTTGTCAAATATTTTTGGTCTTGTAATCTAATATGAGTTTCTTGCAAGCAAATAACATCATTATTAAATTGTTTCAAATAGTGAAATATTTTCCTTCTTTTCTGTGGTGAATTTAGTCCATTCACGTTCCAAGATAAAAGTTTAATTGTCATTTGTGGTCTCTTGAAGCGTTAAGAGCATTTGCTGAAGTTGCTGTTCCAAAGTGGTAGTCTTCGGCCTGGCTCCTCCCATAGCTTCAGGTTTCTGTGATTTACTATTGACTCCATTCTTATCTTGTAGTGGCAAAGATCTCTGCTGCTATTGTTTCTCTTGAAGTTGCTTGAAAGCTGCTCTGGTTGTATGTTGATCTTTCGGTTCGTGCAATTTCAGCTCGAGGTCCAATGCTATCTGTCTTGTATTCTTAGGTGATCCACTTGTAGTTTCCAGGGGGAAATCTATCAATGGTTCATCTAGAAACCCCCCTCCTGTTGCTCCATGAATTTCTGCCACCTCTGCATATGTTTGCTTCCGCTGTTCTTCAGACTCTTGTTCAAATTCCTTCTCTTTATCACCCTCCTCTACACATAACAATGAGGATGTGCGTGGAGATGCTGTACTAGTTTTAGAATATTGAAATAAAATTCTTCAGCTTTTGAAACAGTGTTTAATCGATATCTCTCTCCTTGGTACCTCAATATTATGCCAACTGGAGCATCCCATCTAAATTGAATTTGCTGTTTCTTCAACTCATTCACTAGGAATCCAAAATTCTTTCTATCTCTTAACATCTTCGGTGGCAGCTCTTTGTAGATCCCAATCTCCTTTCCATCCACTTGGACAGTAGAAACAAAAGACTTTTGCAAGATATCATTTCTTATTCTTCTCTCTGTAAAATAAATCACCACATCTCTAGGCAATTGTCTTTGCTTTGCCACCCGAGTATTCACTCTGTAAGCCTTATCAATCTTACTTAGAACATCTTCAGGGTTAATCTTTAATATCACAGCCAGGGCCTCAGCACAGATTGTTCTCAGATCCTCTCTGGTATTTTCTTTTATTCCTCTCAGTCTTACAGCAAACTCCATAAATTTAAATGGCATCATGGTCAATTCGTTTTCAATTCTTTGAGTTTTATTATCCACATTAGTAATTTTATTACCAGTTTCCCTCATTTTAGATTCCAGTTCTGCGCTGAGTTCTCCCACTTTTTTGTCAATCTGAACAACCACTTTTGACAAGCCAGTCACTGCTGTCAATATATCATGTTTCATTTTGTCATACTTTTCTTGAGCCACCTCTTTAATTTGAGACTTTTCAAATTTTTTGTTCAAATCTTCCATAGTTTTAGTTTGATTCTTCAGAGCCACAGTAATAAATTCCTTCAGATCTTTAAATCCAGTCTCCTGTTCTTGGCTCTGAGTCTGTAAGCTTAATGACTGCTTTTGTTGGTGGATAGGGGAACACCCCCCCCCCCAGCGCCTTTAGGAGCTGACTTTGTCTGTTTTGAAGCCATACTGCTATGCAATCTTATTCTTTCTAGAAAGGAAGTCTTCCCTCTCTTTCCACCACCACAAAATCTTTTCAAAAACTTCCCCAGTTTTAATCCAGTCTCTAAGGGAGAAGGAACAGATGAAAGTCTCTTTAAAAAACTTTTTCCTTTTCTTCTGACAGGTACAATTACTTTAATTGCTTTGTAACATGTTAGAACACACAGGCATAATCACTTTCGTTTTCAGCTTTCTTCTCTCCACTGTAGCCAGATGCCATTTTAAAATCACTTTCATTCTTTCTCCATTCTTAAATATAATAACAGGGCTAGTACAAATACTTGCGGTTTTTAGTTTGCAGTCCAGATTTCACCCTGCTTATTTTTAAAGGCTTGCTTAAACTTTGCTGCTTGAGTTGGTCGCATCGTCTAGCTCTGCAAGAATGCAGAGTTGTCCCGGAGTCCGGAGCCTCGGCAAGCTGTTTAGGGAGCCTCTCCTGCTTCCTCCCCAGAACTAGTCCAGGGGTTTCACAGGGGCTCTACCTGCACTCGCCGGCTCTGCTCTCATTTATTTCCCAAACGAGAGTTTTTCAAGCTGCCTCTCAGCTGCAGGGGCGGCTTTTTTACGGGCAGCGGGGCTGGCGGTCATAAAAGACCGTCTGCAACGACGATGGCGCCAACCGGAAGTCCCATTGAATTCCGTTTTTACAATACTAATGTTAATACAGTCACCAATATTAATTGTATTTTTTCCATTTCCATTTCATTTAAATTTCTATATCTTATCCCCTAATAAGTTCCATTATCATTTTACGTTACCTTAAATTCAATTTTTGCAATAGTAATATTAATACAGTGCTATATGTATCTTTTCCTTCTTTCTCTTATTGTTCTCCATTCTACCATTCATGTTACATAATATGTTTCAACTTATTCAAATATTACTATCACCAATATTAATAATACAATTCACTTGTTACTATGAGTATATATCATGTTACCCTTCTTCCTTGCCATTAATTACTCCTTTTAACCATTTTCTCTTGGACCATCCAACAAACCCCCTCTTAAAATCCTCCTTTTCCATTCTCTTATTTTCTTTTTTTTTCTTTTTGTAGTTGTGTCTTTTCTCTTGTATCCTTCCTTTAATTTTTAGATCTATTAGTCGCTTAGTTTGCCCTAAATTCCCATCTGATCTATTTCCCTTTTCTCCTTTCACCTTTCTTATTTCCCCACTGTTAATCTCAGTATAATCATTTAATTTTTCCCCTCTACCCTCTTCCCTTTTTCTTGTCTCTCTTGGTTCTTCCTACTCTCTCTATTTTTACCACTGTTAATCCCAGTGTAGTCTTTAAAAATATTTTTCTCTAACCTTTTCCCCTTTTCTTCCCTTCCCTTCATTTGCTTCTTTTTTATTGGTTGTTTCCTGTTAACCCTTTTTTCATTGTTACTCCCAATGTAATCATTTAATTTTTCATCAATGTCTTTATCTTCAATGCTGTTTTCTTGCTTCTTATCCATAGCCTGTTTATCCAGTTGAGTACGTTCTGACAAAAATCTTGGTTTTTTTTCTATCCAAATCGAATGATAAACGCACCATTTTAACCATCTTAATTAGTTCCTGCCACATTTTGCCATTCTGGTTTGTTTTTGGTTCCAATTTAAAGTTTTATTATTTTCCACTTCCTTTGGTTATCAAAGTCAAACAGCTGAAAAGAGAAACAAATCCTCCTTAAAATTTCTCACGGTTCTTGTAGATCAAAGTCACTGTAATTTTTTCCGGCTTTCAAAGTGTTTGGTGTAGTGATTTTTTTCCACTAGGATATGTCTCTCTCAATATCCTTTACAGGGCTTTTCTATTTGGAGGTTCTCTTTATTCTTCCTTTAAAGTTCCAATTTTTTAAAAAAACTATGTCCAATCCTATTCAAAAACTATTTTCTTTTGAGTTTCTTTTTCTTATAGTGTTTTTAATATTTCCAAATACAATTTCCAATTCCAAATATCAAACTATGTTTTGGGCTTTAGTACTTTCACTTCCGCTTTGTTCTTCCCCCTCCATTAACATTCCCCGACACTAATTCGTTACTGTTTCCACGCCAAGACTCTTTTTAAAAAATTTAAAGTATTTCTTTTTTGCCTATGAGCTGGCCAATCACTCACCCAGTTCCAATACTCTGTCTAAAACAAGGCTCCTGCACAATTCTTATTCTGGTTGCCCCAGCTTCATGACGATCACAATGGCCAACGCCCCCGATGCCGGATGGAAGAGTTTCCTCCAACCTCCGAGGAACTTGCCTGTTCCTCTTGGTTGTCCGAGGTGCCTCTCCTTTTTAAAAATTTTTTTTTTATTTTTTTCAAACTTAAACATAAAATATAACTTTCAAGAGCACAGTCTCGATCCGGTCATAGATGGTTACCACACTTACATTCCTTTACCAAGCTCCATTCACAATTTCCCATTACATCTTTTACAAATAAAAATTCAAAACATAAAAGAACAAATTTTAACATAAATTCTAGCATCTTCATCTAAACAAATCCGTTATATCAATACAATTTTAATTTCAAATTAACTTTCGCTCATTTTTATATCTATATATCAATCCTGATTATATCTTGTTCTTCACCTTGTATCTTTTACCATCAGTATCAAAATAATTTTTAACAATATTCTAATCTCTTATTCTAATTATTTACCTTACAATTTTATCACCACAAATCTTAATTTCAAATTCAATACAACTCCATTTTTATTACACTTTATAAAACAAAGTTCTATCTAATTCTTAATCTCTTGACTCTTTTCCTCAAATCTTAATATCTTAAACTTTATCAATTTATCTTTGATTTTATCATCTTATCATCTATTATCATCTATTACACTTTTCACGTTACACAGGTTTATCACAAAAACATGTTTTATTTAAACTAATTTCCAGCATATTTTCTTCCATACCTCCCGCTATTGTTTGACTGTTTTCCAGCATATTCTGTTTGGCTGAATCCCAGCATAGTCTCCTCCAGAGCACCAATTATTTTTGGCTAATTTCAGTATAGTCTCCTCCGAGCCTACCACCGTAATTGGCTGATTTCCAGCATATTATGTTTGCCTCATTTCCAGCATAATCTCCTCCTAAACTCCCTCCATTATTTGGCTGAATTCCAGCATAATCTCCTCCAACTCTCCTATTTGTTTGGCTGATTTCCAGCATAGTCTCCTCCAGGGCTCCCACTCTTGTTTGGCTGATTTCCAGCATACATTCCTCCAACTCTCCTATAATTGTTTGGCTGATTTCCAGCATTTTATCTAGTTTCCAACATATTTCCTCCGAGTCTCAAACTCTTACCTAGTTGGTATCCATCCCTCTTATTTTAATTTTCCCTTAGAATATAATTATTTTATGTCAATTTCCCAGCATGCTCTTTCAAATTAATTCTCGATATATTTCATTGTAATCATCATTTCCAGCATATATTAAATTAAATCACAATTTATCGCTAAAATCTGTGTATCTTATAGTTTGTTCAATAAAACCTTAGTCAAGCATAATCACCAATCTAGCATTTGTTTGCAAATTAAAATTAAAACATATTACAACAAGCAGTAAATTTTCTTAAAGTTGACTCACATTAATATATACTCTTCTTTATTGTTTTTAACCACCTATATACAGTGGGGCAAAGAAGTATTTAGTCAGCCACCAATTGTACAAGTTCTCCCACTTAAAAAGATGAGAGAGGCCTGTAATTGACATCATAGGTAGACCTCAACTATGAGAGACAAAATAAGAAAACAAATCCAGACAATCACATTGTCTGATTTGGAAAGAATTTATTTTCAAATTATGGTGGAAAATAAACATTTGTTCAATATCAAAAGTTCATCTCAATACTTTGTTATATATTCTTTGTTGGCAATGACAGGTCAAATGTTTTCTGTAAATCTTCACAAGGTTGGCACACACTGTTGCTGGTACGTTGGCCCATTCCTCCATTCAGATCTCCTCTAAAGCAATGATATTTTGGGGCTGTCGCTGGGCAACACGGACTTTCAACTCCCTCCAAAGGTTTTCTATGGAGTTGAGATCTGGAGACTGGCTAGGCCACTCCAGGACCTTGAAATGCTTCTTACGAAGCCACTCCTTCGTTGCCCGGGCGGTGTGTTTGGGACCGTTGTCATTCTGAAAGACCCACCCATTCATCTTCAATGCCCTTGCTGATGGAAGGAGGTTTGCACTCAAAATCTCACGATACATGGCCCCATTCATTCTTTCCTGTACACAGATCAGTCGTCCTGGTCCCTTTGCAGAGAAACAGCCCCAAAGCATGATGTTGCCACCCCCATGCTTCATAGTAGGTATGGTGTTCTTTGGATGCAACTCAGCATTCTCTCTCCTCCAAACACAAGTTGTGTTTCTACCAAACAATTCTACTTTGGTTTCATCTGACCATATGACATTCTCCCAATCCTCTTCTGGATCATCCAAATGCTCTCTAGCAAACTTCAGACGGGCCTGGACATGTATTGGCTTAAGTAGGAGGACACGTCTGGCACTGCAGGATCTGAGTCCCTGGCGGCGTAGTGTGTTACTGATGGTAGCCTTTGTTACGTTGGTCCCAGTTCTCTGCAGGTCATTCATTAGGTCCTGGGATTTTTGATCACCATTCTTGTGATCATTTTGACTCCAAGGGGTGAGAACTTGATTGGAGCCCCAGATCGAGGGAGATTATCAGTGGTCTTGTATGTCTTCCATTTTCTAATTATTGCTCCCACAGTTGATTTCTTCACACCAAGCTGCTTGCCTATTGCAGATTCAGTCTTCCCAGTCTGGTGCAGTTCTACAATTTTGTTTCTGGTGTCCTTTGACAGCTCTTTGGTCTTCACCATAATGGAGTTTGGAGTGTGATTGTTTGTGGTTGTGGACAGATGTCTTTTATATGGATAACAAGTTCAAACAGGTGCCATTAATACAGGTAATGAGTGGAGGACAGAGGAGCCTTAAAGAAGAAGTTACAGGTCTGTGACAGCCAGAAATCTTGCTTGTTTGTAGGTGACCAAATACTTATTTTCCACCATAATTTGCAAATAAATTCTTTCCAAATCAGATAATGTGATTGTCTGGATTTGTTTTCTCATTTTGTCTCTCATAGTTGAGATCTACCTATGATGTCAGTTACAGGCCTCTCTCATCTTTTTAAGTGGGAGAACTTGCACAATTGGTGGCTGACTAAATACTTTTTTGCCCCACTGTATCCTCTATTTTAATTGCCATCTCTTATTTTCTGTTTTTATTACTCCAAAAACCCTCCTGTTTTTATCCAAAAATCATATATACCTTTAGGCTTTTAAACTTTACATTTCAGTTTAATTACATTTAAATTTGTCTCCTTTATATCCACCTTTTCTTCCTTTTCCTATCTGTCCATAAATGTTCCATTTCAAAGTTCTTCTGTTCAAATTGAAAAATTCTGTATGTCCCTTTAATGCTTTTATAATGTCTGTTCCATGTGTGATGCATCAACTTCCTGTCTTTTGTTCCTGCACCACACCTACTTTTTTTTGCTAAGCTTGTTAATTTCCATTGTTAAATGTCCAAAATATTCCTTCTTTCTTCTTGAAATCATCTGGGACAGAATAGGAATCTCCAAAGTCCATAGATCTAATGTTAATTTCAAAGTAATCCAAGGTAAAAAGCCATTTAAAATGTTTCTTTTGCAAACAGAAAGGGAAATCTCTTACATCCACTCTCCTGCTTAGGCACCGCAGACTCCATGGCAATTATGTAGCCATCTGTCTGTCTTCATTAGCTTCGTTAGCTTTCAAAGGTCCCAAAGAGACATTTCTCTAATCCAAATAAAAGTCACTTTTCTAAGTTATTAAAAGCCAATTCTTCCAAGCCAAATTTATTAAAACAAGGTCTGTTTGGGGTCTTCATTTCCATTTTTTTCCCTTTTCATCTTCAAGCCCCACAGATCTGTAGCCGCTGTTTAAAGTTTGGGGTCCTTTTTTTTTAATCCAAATAAACACGTTGTTTTGCCTGGGTTGGTGTCACTCACCTGGCTTCAAGATACTCGCTCTTTCTTCTTCTTCCCTCCTGCACAATCTTGTATCCTGGTCTGCCACTGCTTTGTGGCAGCTGCCATGGCTGCCTACCCCCACTGCCGACTTCAAGGATTCCCTCTGGCCTCCGAGGAACTTGTCTGTTCCTCTTGGCACACCGAGGCGCTCCTCTTCACCCCCCATCCCTGCAAGATGAGGGTTGGTCTGAAGACTGGTTGGGTGGTGGTTTGTCAGTCGGGGTTTTCGCAGGCTCATAAGAGCCCGCTATTTCCCCAACTGTGGCGCCGCGGCTCCAGACAGGAAGTGCCTCTCCTTTTCACTGTCCCTACAAGACAGATCTGATCCAAAGAAACCCTGACAGTGGTTTGTCTGGCTGGATTTTCACCAGGCTCAGCATGCTATTTTCCAGCCAGTCTTGCCACGACGCTTCCAGTTCTCTCGACCAGACAGCATCTTGATTGGACCATGTGGCTGACTGTTTGGGGTTGTGGGAAAACTTTCTCTTTTAACTAGGTGAAAACCATGGGAACTTTTAGAGTTGGTTAAGTCATCTTTTTCATTGGATTTTCAGGCCTGCCACATTTACTACTATGGGAAACTGGGAGGGGGGATTATATGGAGCATGGGTGATATATAGTCATAATAATATTCCTTTCTCAGAAAGTCAAGGACATCTTGTCCTGCACCTGGATGGCTGGAACTGGGAGACATCTCCAGTTGGCATAGTGTTTGGATTGGACCATGTGATGGACATGTGGGTGTTGGGCAGG
Organism: Masticophis lateralis; assembly: GCA_030761175.1. Lineage (NCBI taxonomy): Eukaryota > Metazoa > Chordata > Lepidosauria > Squamata > Colubridae > Masticophis > Masticophis lateralis. The sequence goes on along the minus strand of JAUDYJ010000003.1, from coordinate 100,404,540 downwards.
GACTTGAACATTCCTTTGGGTGGGGAAAACCTGGAAGCTTTCAGATTCAGGTTTTCCCAGATGTGCCAGTATGACTTCTCTAATAAAATGGAATTTTGAGGAAACTCAAGCCTCGGAGTTTTCTTTCGTTGGGGGTGTTACTTGGAACCCTGGTCATCTGCCTACTTCGAATTGGAGAAGGAGGGGCACCATGCAGCTGAGTGTTGTTCAAAAACTCCCGCTTGAAAGCCAGAATGCCTGTTTGGAGGAAAGTCCGCAAAAACAACCCCCGAGGAAAAGACACCGCATTGAGAAGTTGATAGGCTGTGGAGTTTCATCCCCTCACAAAATCAGGGGAAGGAACTCTGGCATCACCTGGGGATGAGTCAGGCCCATCTGAGAGCAACCCTGAAGACGATCCACTGGTAAGCGAACTGATTGAGCCACTCACCCTGCTCCTAAGACTATTTGTCCCAGTTGGAGGGCAAGATTGAAAATCTCAGCCCTCTTGGACTCAGGGTGCACCCGGTATTTGATTAGCCCAATCCTTGTGGGAAAATTGGGCATACACTTGCCGGCACAAGCTAAACAAGAACCACTAATGGACAATGCTACCACTCAGGCATTTTAAAAAGTCCTACAGAACAATGACTGGTTCCTAGCTCATAAAAACACCTGTTTAGTCTTTTCCCATTTCCTTCTCTTCCTTTCTTTTTTGGGTGATATTTCCCCCATCCACATTTTGTTCTTCACTGTCAATCCCAGTGTAATCATCTATTTTTTCATCTTCAATTATTTTCCTTTCAACATTACGTTCTTGCTTCACATTTATATTCTCTTTTTCATTTTTTTTGTATTCTGACCAGATTTCTGCTTCTTTATCACCCTTAAATGCTTCATGTGCCTTCTTAAACATTTCCATTAGTTCCTCATATTCCCAATGTTCCATATTGTCAATTCCAAAAAAAATTTTTTTTTAATTTATATGTAGTTAAAATTCAAGTCCATGTAGTGTCTCCCTTTTTTTAAATTTCCAAATAATATCCAATTCAAATATTTATCTAGACCATTCCAGTTTAAGGCTTTGTTCTTTTTCACTTCTTTTCAAAGTTGGGATCCAGCTGTTTAAACAAATACTCCTTAAAATTTCCCATGGTAGTCAAAATTCTTACTGTTCCTTCAATGTTTAAAGCGTTTGTTGTAGTGCTTTCTTTCCACCAGCAGATGTCTCTCTCCAGTCCACAAATCCCCAGGCAACAAAGTGTCACTTTTAAGTCCACATAGAAAACTTTTCCTTTTATTGTTAAAAAATGCTTTCTCTCAGTTTTCTTTTTCTTGTTATTTCTAATATCTCCAAATTCAATTTTAAGTCCAGGTAGAAAGTTTTCTTTTGGGGGCTTTAGTCTTTTAACTTTTTTTTAAATTTGATTTATATGCCGCCCTTCTCCGAAGACTCAGGGCGGCTTACAATGCGTTAAACAATAGCCTTCATACTTTTGTATATTTATACAAAGTCAGCTTATTGCCCCCACAAACTGGGTCCTCAACTTCATCTTTATTCTTTTCCCTCCAATTAACATTCCCAAGTTCCAATTAGCTGCTCATTTCATGCTGGGACTTCTTTTAAGCTTTTTTTCAAAGAATTTATTTTTACCTTCAAATTGGCCAAATCGTTCATCTGGTAACAATACTCCATTCAGACATCGCTCCTGCACAAATCTTAGTCCGGTTGCCCCAGCTTAGGTTGTTTTGATGGCCGCCACCCCCGCCACCGGATCAAAGAGCTGCCTCCGACCCTTCAAGGAACTTGCCTGTAACAATTTTATAACAATTTTTACAAAGGGTAAATATTTTTAAAATGAGAGAAAGGATTCAGGGGGAAAAATACAGTAATATAAAAAGAAAAAAGAAAATAAGAGAATGGGAAAAAAATATTAAGAAGTGGAATTTTGGAGAGAAAAAGGGAAATAAAGCATTTATTAGTTGATTTAAGGGAAATGTATTAATAGTAGAAATTGTATGTAAGAAGTAAATAAGAAGAAATATATTGTTTATTGTAAAATGGATCAGCAGGTGAAATGTGAAATGAAGATTGGTTTAAATGTAAAAATAACTGAAATTTAAGATATAAAATTGAAAGGCTAGTAAATGAGGAAAATAATTGATGTTGGAATAAGAAATTAGGAACTAAGGAAAATAAGAGGTGGAAGGTTAATTAAGTCAAAAGATTTCAATGTAAAAATGGAATGAGTTGAAATACATTGTTAATAATTAAAAAATGTGATGGGGACTTTGAAAAATATAGTTAATAAGTGGAAAAAAATTGAGGTTGCCTGGATACCATTGTGAAAATATTGAATTGAAAATAAATACAACAATGGAAAGAGAATTGAAGGTGTAGAGGGAAGAAGGCGAAGTGAGGAAGGAGAAAGAGAAATAGAAGAAAGGGAGGGGAAATAAGAGTAGGAGAGAAGTTCTTCTTTAGTTATCTCTCTGTTTAACATCTCTCTATCCTCTTCCGTAATTAGTGAGGTCTTATCCTCCTCCAAGTATTGTTTTATTTTCACATCTGATGTCTCCTCTTGACTGTATAGTTCCTGAAAATACTGGATTGCTATCTCCTTTTTCTGTTCGATATTTTTCTGTAAGTTTCCTTGTTTATCTTGTAATTGATGTATAATCCTTTTCTCTTTTTCTTTTCTTAATTTGTAAGTCATCCATCTCCCTGGTTTGTTTACATGCTCAAAATATTTTTGTTTTATATTGCCCATAAACACCAAACCAAGAACATCAGCCAGAAGATGACGAATGCGATTTCGTCGAAACGTCGCTACCACCCTTCTAAAGATATGTTTACAATTACATGAGAAGAAACCCGAGATATTATCTGTACACACATATATACCCGTGAAAACTTACATAGACAAATATATATATGTAGGTCTTTAGTTATTCGGGTCTTCTCCCGCGTAGAATTGGAAGTATCTTGGCGACGTTTCAACGAAGTCTCATTCGTCATCTTCAGGCTGGTGTTCTCGGCTTCGTGCTTCCAGGAACAAATTTGCACAAATTTCCACCATTTGCTCCTGGAAGTGTATGCAAATATATATATGCAAAAACCACTCTTGCTGTAATCACGAAATCTCCAGAACCGTAAAGCCTACAAATTTGAAATTAGCCACCTAGGTTCCTCTTGGCTTCTAGGTGCTCACTAAGAAAGGATTTTTCGAAATGACCATAGAGAGCATTAGTATTTCCTATATTATGATTAACACACTCTGATGCTAAGGAGTTCTACTCTCCCTCCCGACCTGAAAAGACATCTGTTCCAAATGCAAAACACAAGCAGAGGAGTTTCACTTTCAGTTTTACTTTCACAGTAGGAAGCAGTTTTAATACAGAACACTTAAGCTAAGCAATGGCTTGAACTAAGAAATACAAGACTATTAACATTAGAAGGACATGATTTACAAGTGGGATGGCATGCCTTTTTATGGTATGGTAGAAGCAAGATACATACTTATTTTCAAAGACATTACGTAAGAAATGTGTTATTATTAGTGTGGGAGAAGGTTAAAGATAAATGCTATTTGATGATACCAGCATGGTTATCGACAGTGGAAGCATTAATACATCCAAATATTAGTAATATTCTTAGATATAAGGATATGTTAACTGATAAGGCGGAATTGAAAGGGGAACATGAAATAGAGGAACAAGGGATTGAGTTAGTTTGGTATACTCATATGCAATTCAAAAAAAATATGAAAAAGATGCTAAATTATATGGCTTTTATTTAGAAATGACAGAACTGGATAAGATACAGGAACAGATAAATATATAATTTAAAAAATATATAATCATTTACTTAGTATGGAATTAACAGAAGAAACAGGTAAAAGAAACAATGATAGCATGGGCAAAAAAATTTGGTTATTCAATTGAGTTAGATAAATGGCAACAGTTATGGGAAAGGAATTATAAACTAACAATTTCCACAGCATATAAGGAGAATCAATATAAAATATTTTATAGATGGCACATGCCACCTGAAAAATTGGCAAAAATGTTTAAAGACAAATCTGCAAAATGTTGGGAATGCCATCAGATTCCTGAATCGTATTATCATATGTGGTGGACATGTCCAGAAGCAAGAAAGTATTGGATGAAAATTAAACATGGTTAGAAGAAATGATACAACAACATATAGATTTAAAACCTGAACTGTTAATATTGGGTATCTTACCAGAGAAGTTTAGTAAGGAAAATATATACTTGATTGTACATGTGTTAACTGCAGCAAGGATAGCATTTGCGCAAAGATGGAAAGCAGAGAAAATTCCTATGGAGGAAGAAATAATTGGATTGTGCAGAAATTGGATTGTGCAGAAATGAATAGTTTGACCTTGACACTTAAAGAAAGAGAGGAATCAGAATATTTTCAGAATATTTTCAGATATGGGGGCAATTTTATTATTGGTTGGAGAAGGGATATATATATAGACTAATATTGTAAAGAAAGGGGAGAAATGTTATAACAAATGAAATGATATGTCAACTTGCAAAGCTTTCCAGACCAGCTTTCAAGTTGCCATAAGCAGGAGGGGGAGAACTGACGAAGCTGTTCAGCTGCCCAAACGGAAGATACATTCCACACATGCCTTGTCAAATATTGTATCCTAGGTTACTGGGGTCAGCAGGAGTGGTGGAGTTTTTCAACCCGCCAATGTGGTCCATTGGAGAATGTGATTTATGACATGCCCAGGGAGGAAGGGAGGAACAGGGTCATAGGGGCCCACAAATCGTGGGGGGTTAGAGCTGACTCCATTTGAGTAATTGCCGGAATGGTGCTCCTAATAAATGACTGGATTTCTTTTGAAACTTGGCCCGAGGCTTATGATTTAATTAGGGCATCTTTCAGAAACTTCACAGAGAATCATCTCTCTTAAATGAAGCGAGATTGCTGGGCTACCTGAATCATGGACTCCCAAATCACTCCCCAATATCTGGGGGCTTGGAGACAAAATCAAGCAACCATGGCAGAAAGCAGGCTGTCTGAAGAAAGCCTGCTATAAGCAACTGGAAAAGAGGCAATTCCAGGCTCCAGCAACCCAACTGCAACTGGTGTGCAGCCTACCCAGGACATCAAAGCTGAGGTGCCCGTTCCAGCAGCTGAAGCAAGAAGGGATAAGTACTGGTGGAGATTAACCCCTAAAGCAGCTGAGGTTGAATTCCCCCACCCCAATGTCCAGAAAAAGGGGAAGCCCCTGAGTGAACTGGGAAGAGTGGATTGGATGTGGGATTGGGAACAAGCCAGGCTCCCAAAGGTCCTGAGGGAGCCCCTGGGGAGCTCCATAGAGCAATGGAGGGAGGAATCTGATCATGCCACCATTCGGGAGAAGGGGCCATCATGCCAGCCAAAGGAGAGGGGAGGGACAGCTGATCCTTTTGAAGTGAGAAGCCGCAGACTGGAACACAGCCCCCCTCCTCCACCTGTCAGAAGAAGAAAAAGCCTGGGACTGCATCCAGTGCTCCTCCCACGCAGCAAGCAGGCCAGCCTGGGCAGACAACCCCCGCCTTCTCTCTGAACAAGAGCTGAGGAAAAAAGCCAGCTGCATTGAGAACAGGATTACAGAGGCCCATAGGAGGAAGGAGGAGCAGCACTGAATGACCTGCCCCGATGACTCAGCTGAGATCCACCTAGAATGCTATGGACATTTCTACCCATCCCCCAGAGCCATAGTGAATGCCATCGCAGAAGGGCTAGAGGGAGAGGCAAGGGAATGGCTAGCAGCCCTCCAAAAGAGGAGAGCCCCCCCAACTGCAAGATGCTGTCAGCCTCCACTCTTTCATTGCTTACTTGCTCGGCTGCCATAAAACAGGGGGAGGGGGGAGCTATTGGAATTGGGAGGGGGGAATTGAGCTGGAGGAGAAGGAAAAGAAAAAAACTTTGCTGTAGCGTTTTCTTTCAAGCTGATAACGTCTCAAGGTCAACGGTCATGGCACAGCAAGAGGATGACACTGCCAGACGTTTGCACCCACATGACTCCTGGAGAATCTGTGGATTGGATGATTTATGCTGGACAGTTGGGGAGGCTGCTTTCTATATGTGATTTTCATGCCTTTGCTTCAGACCTTGCTTTTCTTTGGTTGCATTCAGTTCTCACTCAGTAAAAGTACCTTTCTCTATGAAAATGGATTTGAGGTTTTTCTTTCTTGAGGGGTGAAAGGAGGCATGCCTGACAATAAGCAAGGTCTTGTTTTAACAGCCATCTCGGAAAACTACCAAGGGGGCTGAACAAACAATGTCTGATCAAGACAGCGACCAGATGGGAACTGACGGCCCAGCAGCTTCATCCTCCCACCCGGCCAGGGAAGCCTTGGACTGGATGGCTAATTTACAGCTGGAAGAATTATTGGAGCAAGCCAGATGGTTGCTTGGAGTGGGGAGGCTACTGGAGCTGGAGAAGACCCCCCACGGAGTAACAAGCACCAGACCCTGAAAGGGAGAATCAGCCTCGATGCAGAAGCAGAAAGAAAACTTCCTAGTCACACAGGCCCTGCAACTTTTGAGAGAAGCTGAGGAGAGCCATAGAAGCCGGGAAAGATATGCCTACCCTGCGGAAAGATGGGGGGGGAGGCCCCAGGGATGAACCAGAGGCTGCTGCTTGTGGGGGAGAGAGAGATCAAGCTGGGGAAGGAACAGCTCAAGCCTGCGGAACTTAAGTGGGTGATGCAGCAGCCCAGGGGCCCCCAGCAAGACAGGCACCATCCCAGAGGCAAAGAAATCCGAAAATTCCCCCCATATCAGAAAAATTCGGAGGATACCCGAAGAAATTGGGATTTTTCCTAACCCAAGTGTGGAATCATATGCAGGACTAGGGAGAGGACTTTCTGTCAGATGCCGCATGCGTGAGATGCGTTACCAAAGCCCTAAAGGTGGTAGCAGATGAATGGATGGTGGGTCTCCACAATAACAAATCCCCCTTGCTGAGAAATTATGATCAGTTCATGACAGCCCTCAGAACGCGTTTTGAGGACCCTTCAGCTGAGCAAAAAGCGAGAATCAGAATGAAGGGCATTCACCAGGGCTGGAGATCGGTGGGGGAATACCCAGGAGTTCCGCAAGTTGGCACCCTACATGAGAGAGTAGTCAGAAGTGGCCCTACTGGAGAATTATAAAGGTGGGTTGAATGAGGATGTCTACAAAAATTGCCATTCACGGGGGGCCTCTGATGACCTGCAGAGCTGGTACGTGTTGGCAGCAGACGTGGAGATTGACCTGGCCCAAAGCCGTCTCAATGGTAGGTGCATTTGAGATCAGCCACCCTCTTCATTCCACAAGGGGACGCCAAAGGCAGCAGTGGGGAAGGCAGGGCCCAAGCCAAAACCCTCCACGTGTTTCAAATGTGGAAAGGAGGGGCACCGAGCCGCTGAGTGTTTCTCCAAGCCAGTGCTCAAGGCAACCTCTACTGAAGGAAAGAAGGCTGATAAAACACCCATGAAAGCCCGCAAGACCGCCCTGAAAGGATAAGTCGTTGAGTTCGCTCCCCTGAAACAGGATGAGTTGGAACTCTGACCATCGCTGACGACAGTGAAACCGAAACCGATTCCGACAACGACGACCTGGTGAGTCAGAAAGGGGGCCCCATGACCATCCCAGTAGAACTAAGGGTACCATCCACCGGGACCCATGGCCAAATGCCAGCTCTCCCAGATTCTGGATGCACCAGGTGCGTAAGCCCAGATGTGGTTGAACAGATGGGACTACAACTAAAAAAGATGAAAAGGCCCATTGCATTCTGTCAGCTAGACAGATCAGTGACAGAAGGGGGTCCGGCCCATTTTGTGACCGAGCCAATCGAGATGCAAATGGGGGATCACCTGGAGACTCTTAGTTTTATTGTGGCCCCGGGCATGGAACGGCCCCTCATACTTGGACTGCCTTGGCTCCGTAAATGGAACCCGTGCATAAACTGGAAAATGGGAATGTTGCGCACCTGCTCCAAACTATAAGGGAAGGAAGGGGAGGAACCCCACTTTGGGAACGGAGTGGAAAATGAGGAGGCAGCAACGGCAACAGATTACATTATGGGGGAGGAAAAGATCCCAAAAGAGTACTGAGACCTCCATGAGGTGTTCAGAGAGAAGGCATCAGATGTGCTGCCCCCCCCCACCGACCAACGGACTGCACCATTGAAATCCTCCCTGGAGTAAAACTCCCTAAGCCAAAAATCTACCCCATGACCCCCCGGGAGCTGGGGGAACTACGAGACTTTATTCACAAAAACTTAAAACACAGTTTTATCCAACCGGCTAGGCCATGGGTGGCAGCACCAGTACTATTCAGGGAGAAGAAGGATGGGTCCTTTTGCCTGGTGGTCAATTATAGAAACCTGAATGCGATTTGCGTAGAAAATGTCTACCCCCTGCTGCTCATGAAGGATACATTAGCCCACCTAGGCAAAGGAAAATTTTTTACAAAGCTGGACTTATGGGAGGCACATTATAGAGTTTGGATTAAAGAAGGAGATGAATGGAAATTGGCTTTTAACTGTCCACAAGAATGTTTCCAGTTTCGGGTGCTCCCTTTCGGATTGCAAGGAGCCCCTGCTGTGTTCATGCAACTAATTAATGAGGTACTGCATGAACACCTGTACAAGGGGGTTCTGGTTTACTTGGATGACATTCTTATTTACACTGAAAGACAAGTGGACAAGTGGAAAGGGGGTACCCTCAGACTGAGGATAGCAAGGGGGCCGCAATCCCTTCCACACCAGCAAGCAGAGACACCACCCACACAGGGAATCCTCCAAAAGAGCCCACCAGAATAACTGGCAACCACGTCCGACAAAAGCCCAGAGACTGAACAGATTCCGAGGGAATATCAGTACCTTGCAGAAGTATTCAGCGAGGCCGAGTGTGACATCCTGCTTCCCTACCATGAAGCAGACTGCACCATCAAAATCATTCCCTGGGGCAAAACTATCCAAGCCCAAACTGTATTCCATGACACCCTGGGATATGCAAGAAATGCACAATTACATAGACAAAAATCTAGAGAGGAGGTTCATTGAGCCAGCCAAGCCATGGGTCGCAGCGCCAGTCCTCTTCAAAGAAAAAAAAAAAGACAGAACTATGAGATTGTGTTTGAATTTTCGAGGAATAAATGCCATGTGCATACACAACCTATACCCACTCCCCCTCATGAAGGACATGCTATCCCACCTGGCCAAGGGAAAAGTCTTCACCAAACTAGACCTCAGAGAAGCATACTACCGAGTATGCATCAGGGAGAGAGATAAGTGGAAAACAGCATTCAACTGCCCCCTAGGGAGCTTCTAATTCAAAGTGATGCCTTTCAGATTGCAGGGAGCAAGCGGTGTTCATGCAATTAATAAACGAGGTGCTGCATGAGCACCTCTACAAGGGGGTTCTTGTTTACCTAGATGATATCCTCATTTACACTGAGACCATGGACAACCACACACCCCTTGTCCGCCAAGTACTAGAAAAACTTCTAGCAGCCAACCTGTATGTGAAGCTATCAAAATGCAAATTCCATCATGCATGGCTAGACTACCTGGGGTATCAAATATCAAATGAGGGAATAGAGATGGATCCAGCCAAAGTGCAAGCCGTCCTAGGCTGGCAAACCACTCGTACCCGCAGACAACTACAAAGCTTCCTAGGGTTCGCAAACTTTTATAGGCAATTCATCCCCTCCTTCGCGAAAATTGCCAAACCAATGATGGACCTCCTAAAGACAGGGATCACAGGAACAAAATCCCACCCAGGACAACCTCTACAGTGGGACTGAACCTGCCAAGAAGCATTTGAAACACTAAAAGAAATGTTTGCAAATGAACCAATGCTGAAGCATCCTGACCCTGAACAACCCTTCATTATCCAAACAGACGCCAGCGACATGGCAGTGGGAGCAGTGCTACTCCAAAGAAACAGCCAAGGAAACCTACAGTCCGGCGCCTACACCTCCTGTAAGTTCACACACAGAGAGACGATGGGTCGCATGGGAAAAGGAGCCTTTTCCAGTGAGAAAAGGGCACTGCTAACCTGGTGACACCTGCTGGAAGGAGGCCAGAAACCATTTCAAGTCTGGACTGACTACAAAAATCTGGAGGCCCTCAGGACCCCATGAAAGCTTTCACCCCCATGAAAGCTTTCACCCAACCAGTCCGTTGGGCTGAATACTTCAACCGTTTTGACTTCATGCTAAAGCACATCCTGGGGAGGGGGACGAACTTTCTAGTTGATGCCCTCTCCCGCATGCCCCAGTACAAATGCGAGCGGGAACAGTAGTGGACGCAATCATTGCTCATACTCAAGTAGCTGCCAAGTGACCACCAGACAACCAGATGCCAGGCCACCAGATTGCGAGACCGACAAGATCAATCAGCAAGCGACCTAACTGCAAAATTCAAAACTGAACTACTAGGAGACCCCTGGTTCCGAGACAATCAACACATTTTGACAAAAAGAGATGACCTCGCATGGAAGGAGATGAAACTCTATGTTCTGGTACCCTAATCCTCCAGAGGAGCCACGACGCTAAACCAGCAGGCCACTTCGGGTTCCTAAAGACTTTAACTTACCATGAAGGCAGTTCTTGTGGCCTGGCATAAAGAAAGATGTAGACAGTTATGTGAAAAGTTGTACCATCTGTGCCATAATGAAAAAACGATCAAGAAACACCTCCGGACTGCTGCAACCAGTAGCAGAGCCAATGAGACCATGGGAGGAGATTGCAATGGACTTTATAGTGGAGTTGCCAAAAAGTGGGGGAAATACTGCGATCTGGACTGTAATAGATTTGTTTTCCAAACAGGCACACTTCATACCCTGCAGTGGACTACCCTCAGCCCACCAGTTGGCCAGACAGTTCCTGAAACATATCTACCGCCAGCATGGAGTATCACGAAGAATTAATTCAGACGGAGGGGTTCAGTTCACCGCTAAATTTTGGTGGGAGTTCCTGCGGTCCACTGGGTCGTCCCAGGGCCTTAGCTCGGCTTTTCATACAAGCACCAATGGGGGGGGGGCAGAGAGACTGACTGCCATGGTAGAGCAGTACCTGAGATGCAGTGTGAACTATCAGCAGTCCAATTGGGCAGACATCTTGTCTTTCGCTGAGGTCACGTACAATAATGCTGTTCACAGTAGCACAGGACAACCCCATTCAAGAGTTGGCATGGACTTTGTCCCAATGCCTGAGTACCCAAGGGATCTCCTCTCCTCAGTCAGCTTGACTGAGTGGATGGCAACACTGAAAGTGACTTGGGAGAATGTCAAGAAAGCACTAGCTAAAGCGGCACAAACGCATAAGAAACAGGCAGACAAACACCAAGCTCCCCAAAGGCCATTCCAATTGGGGGAGAAGGCTTACCTCCTCAGGCGTCAAGTCGCTCCTTTTAAGAGCGTTAACCCCGCAATCTCATAAAGCCGCTAGAACAGCGAAAATCAACTGTCTAGCGGCTAAGAAACTTCCCCTTTGGGAGAAGAAGGGGAAGAGAGCAGCCAGGTGAGGATAGAGCTCACAAAGAGCCCTAGAAATAATTCTGGGACTCGAAGGGTGAGAGCTCCCCAGGAACCTGGCAAAGCTCCAAATCCGGGACGTGTCTGCCTTCGCAGAACAAGATGCCGCGACCATCCCTGCAAGCAACTTTTTAACAACATTGAAATTCAAAGCAGGCAGAACAAAGACAGGAGACATCGTAATTACAAGTACTTAGCTTTAACTCCAGCTGAGCATTGTTTCTTTTCGAATCTTTTAACAGCAGGGAAGTTGAAAAGAGGAAAAAAAATGGCGCTGGTTTGTTAAGGGTGAGGAAAGGCAAGGAAACTGAAAGTTAAAGAAGAAAGTGCTTGTTAACTCATTAAAACTTTTAGCCCCGGTCAACTTTTATGGATTTGCTTTCAAAGAATTAAGACTCTGGGATTAAAGAACAGGACATTAAAAGGCTAAAGACTAGAACTAAAAGTACTTTTTGATTTTTGATTCATTGGGCTGGTTGTTGGAGAGTGTAATTTTGAAATGGCTTCGAAGCAAACAAAACCTGGTGTGACAAAAGGGGTTGGAAGTGCGGGAAGTTCTCCTGCTCAAACAACTAGATTGCAATCTTCGTTGGCCCCAGCAAATACACAAACCCAAGCACAAATGCAAACGCAAGTATTAACACCTGAAATACTCCAGGTAGCTTTAAAGGAACTGCAGGGGAAAATTAAAGAAGAAATTACATTTGCATTCAAAGAAGTGTCTGAGGAAATGGCTGAAATTAAGGAGATAATTAAAACCCGAAATAAACAAATAAAGAAGATATTGTATGTGTATTTGGTGGGTCATGTGACATCGTTAGAGGAAAAGGTTGAGGAGATCAATCAAGCTAATGTGAATCTGGAAAGTAAAGTGGATGAGGCTCAAATCAAGATTGATAAGACAGAAGCAGGCATGATGACACAGTACAGGGCAATGGAATTTGCTTTGAGAGTGAGAGGCTTGAAAGAAAATACCCAAGAAAATTTGAATGAGATTTTTGTAGAAGCCCTGGCACAGTTGACCAGAGAATCTAAAGCAGAGTGTGATTGGCAAATTGATAAAATTTACCGTGTTAACTCATGGATTGCTAGACAAAGACAACTATCAAGAGATATTGTGATCTATTTTGTTACCAGAAAGATGAGAACCTCCTATAAAAATAAATTACAAGTGGCAGGACAGGAGGTTGCAGTATTGAAGGAAATTCCTCCTAAAATGTTGAAATCCAAAAAGGACTATGCATTCCTAGTGGATGAACTTAGAAACCATTAGATACAGTACAGATGGGAGGTTCCAGCTGGAGTAGTGGTGAATTATTTAGGAGAACAGTATCGTCTTAATACAATTTGGAAGGCAAGAAATTTTTATGCCAATATACTAAAGGCTGGACACCCACCATCCCCGGGAACTAGAAAAGGGAAAAAAGCAGCAGAGAGGAAGAAGGAAGGTATGTCAGCACAAGCACAAGGAGGTGCTATGAGTATGCAAGAAGAGTTATTGCAACTTTCGGGTGCTGTACAAGCTTGGAGCTATCTGAAAAAATAGAAGATGTTAAAGAACAAAGACAAACTAGAGCAGCAACCAAGCGGAAAGAGCAAGAATTAAAGATGCAACAAACTCAGATAATAACTCAAGAAAGTACAACTACAAATACAGAAGCTGGGGGGGAGGCAAGACTGAAGAAGAAGTTCCAGGAAGACTTCCAGTCAGTGCTCGAAAAGCTTCGGGAGGCCAAAGATGGCGTCTAGGTTCTTAATCTGGAATATTAACGGCTTAAATTCACTGCAAAAAAGGAAGAAAATATTTCATTATTTGAAACAATTTAAAAATGATGTAATTTGTTTGCAAGAAACGCATTTTAGGATAAATGATCAGACATATTTGATAAATGTGAAATTGGGAACACATTTTGTGGCATCTGCCCCAGAGAAGAAAAATGGTATAGTGATGTATTTAAGGAAAAACTTAATGGCTAAATTAACTGAAGCAGATCAGCAAGGAAAATATTTAGCAATTGAACTATTAATAGAAGGAAAGAAAATGCTTTTAATGAAAGTATATGCACCCAACCAACAACAAGAAAAATTTTACAAGTTGTTGCATACAAAATTAGTACAATGGGATTATAATTCGTGTATACTGTTGGGTGATTGGAATCGAGTATTGGACCCTAAATTGGTCAAGAAAAGGCTTTTGCAAAATATTAAAATGCGAGCAAGATTGCCTAAATCATTTTTTGATATGATGGAGGACATGGAATTGAGAGATATTTGGCATGAATGGAATTTTAAAGAACAAGATTTTACATTTTTTTCAGACAGACACCAATCTTTTTCAAGAATTGACTTTATACTAATTACAAATGATTTTCTTTCTAGGGTGAAGAAAACAAAGATTTGTCCCAGAACTTTAACAGGTCATAGTCTGGTGTGGATGGAGTTGGAATATGGGGAAGGTCTAGGAGATCTTGGCAATTAAATGAAAATCTATTTAGATATGAGAAAAATGTGATAGAATGTAAAAAATTAATGAAGGAATTTTTTGCTTTAAATATGCATAAGGGAACATCTATAGAAATGGTATAAGGTTGCAAAGCATATATGAGAGGTGTTTTAATAAACTTGAAAAGGGAAAAAAGGAGGGAATTAGAAGAAGAGATAAAGAAGAAAGAGCAGGTGTTAAAATACAATCCAGAGGATAAGAAAACTAAAGAAGCAATTACTTTACTCTGAGGGCAGTTTAATATGTTGATATCAGACCAGGTGGCAACTAATTTGCAATATGCTAAACACAATACTTTTTGTAATGCAATAAGCCAGGTAGATGGCAAGCATATATGTTGAGGAAAAAACAAAAATCCCGTACTATAGAGAAAATAGATTATAAAGGTAAAGAGGTTTATCAACAGAATATGATTAAAAAGGCTTTTTTAAAAAAGAATTTTATACGAGATCGTATGCTGGAGATAAAATACAAGGTATAGATATAGATATAGATAGATATTTGGAAAAGGAGAATATTCCTATAGTTACAGAAGAGCAAAGGGAACGGTTGAATCAGCCAATAGTTGAGGAGGAAATTCTCCTGACAATTAAGCAGTTAAAAGTTGGTAAGGCCCCTGATACAGATGGACTGACGGTGGCGTATTACAAAAATTTACAACTGGAAATGGTAGAACCCCTTAGGGAATTATTTAGTAAAATGCAACTGGGAGGAGTGGGTACCACCATCCTGGAGAACAGCCTTTATTTCCTTGATTCCGAAAGTAGATCAAGATCATACTCAGCCAAAGAATTATAGGCCTATATCATTACTTAATACAGATTATAAGATATTTGCCAAGATATTAGCAAATAGGTTATTGTTGGTAATGCAACAAATGATTCACAGTGATCAATCCGGTTTTATACAAGGGAGACAAATGAAAAATAATGTAAGGCAAATTGTTAATATATTGGAGTATTTGGAAAGGAACAACCAAATCCCTGTGGTGCTTATATTTTTGGATGCTGAAAAAACCTTTGATCAATTGAATTGGCAGTTTTTACTGAAAATGGTGCAAAAGATGCAGTTTGGAGAGTATTTTACACAATCTATTAAGGCAATATATCAGGAACAGACAGCTCAAATAATTAATGGTAATTTAACAGAAACTTTTAAAATTGAAAAAGGAACAAGGCAGGGGTGTCCCCTGTCTCCGTTATTGTTAATATTAACTCTGGAATTATTGTTGAATAAAATATGTAATTCAGATAAGATAAGGGGAATTTAGATTAGGCATTATGATTATAGATTACGAGCATTTGCAGATGATTTGGTTGTAACCTTAACCAGTGAAATCAACTATAGGTTTGATGGAGATAATTAATCAATATAGTCAAGTATCTGGGTTTAAAATAAATACTGGGAAAACAAAGATGACAGTTAAAAACATGACAATAAATCAAAAAGAAGAATTAGAAAGAGTAACGGGATGTGAGATAGTTAGAAAGGTTAAATATTTAGGAGTTTATATTACAACTTCAAATGGGAAACTACATAAGCATAATTATGAATTGTTATGGCATAAAATACAGAGATGGATAATTGGAAAAAATTACAATTCTCTTTGTTGGGTAGAATGGCAGTAGTAAAAATGAATGTTTTGCCTAAGTTTTTATTTCTTTTTCAAATGATACCAATACTTAAAAAGGATGCTAATTTGGAAGAATGGCAGAACGGTATTAATAAATTTGTTTGGGCAGGGAAGAAACCAAGGATAAAACTAAAAATAATGCAAGATATATGTGAAAGAGGAGGTTTGAAAATGCCCAATTTAAAATTATATTATGAAGCAGCTGTTTTATCAGCAATTGGTGACTGGATTAATTTAACTAATGAAAGGACATTGAATATTGAAGGATATGATTTGGTATATGGTTGGCATGCTTATTTAGTGTACGACAAAAAGGTGGATAGAACATTTAAAAGTGATATATTAAGGAATGCTTTATTGCATGTCTGGAAGAAATATAAATATAAATTAAATGATAAGATACATACAGTACCCAGGCACACAATAGGGGAATATAAGTATAGAACAAAGATAGGAGTTGCCAAAAAGTGGGGGAAATACTGTGATCTGGACTGTAATAGACTTATTTTCCAAACAGGCATATTCATATCCTGCAGTGGACTACCCTCAGCCCACCAGTTGGCCAGACAGTTCCTGAAGCACATCTATCACCTGCATGGAGTACCATGAAGAATTAACTCAGACGGAGGGGTTCAGTTCACCACTAAATTTTGGCGGGAGTTCCTGCGGGCCACTGGGTCATCCCAGGGCCTTAGCTCAGCTTTTCATCCAAGCACCAATGGGGGGGGGGGGCAGAGAGACTGAATGCCATGGTAGAGCAGTACCTGAGATGCAGCGTGAACTATCAGCAGTCCAATTGGGCGGACCTCTTGTCTTTCGCTGAGGTCGCGTACAATAATGCTGTTCACAGTAGCACAGGACAACCCCATTCAAGAGTTGGCATGGACTTTGTCCCAATGCCTGAGTACCCAAGGGATCTCCTCTCCTCAGTCAGCTTGACTGAGTGGATGGCAACATTGAAAGTGACTTTTTTTTTTTAATTTGATTTATATGCCACCCTTCTCCGGAGACTCAGGGCGGCTTACAATGCATTAAGCAATAGCCTTCATACTTTTGTATATATATTTATACATAGTCAGCTTATTGCCCCCACAAACTAGGTCCTCAATTTACCCACCTTAGAAAGGATGGAAGGCTGAGTCGACCTTGAGCCTAGCTAGGATTGAACTCACAGAATTACAGGCAGCTGGATGTTAATTGCTGCCTTTAGTAGGAGGCATTAGCCCCCTATGCTACTCAGGCTCCTTTAACTTGGGAGAATGTCAAGAAAATACTAGCTAAAGTGGCACAAACCTATATGAAACAGGCAGACAAACACCAAGATCCCCATTCTAATTGGGGGAGAAAGCTTACCTCTCCACAAAATATTTGAGGTTAAAACTCCTTAGCAGGAAACTGGGGCCAAGGTTCATGGGACCATTCCCCATAGTAAAGATAATCAACCAGTCACAGTGCAATTGAAATTACCCCGACTGCTAGGGAAGATACACCCGGTCTTCCACAGTAGCCTCTTAAAACCCGTAAACAACTCAACCTTGAGGCCACTATCCCATGGGCCCCAAGACCACATGGCCATAAGGGGCCAAACCTATTATGAGGTGCAGTGAATCCTCGATTCGAAGTGGCACAGGAGACAACTCCAATATTTAATCAAATGGAAGGGTTACCCGTTGTCGGAGGCATCTTGGGTAAAGAGTAGAAACATCCAGGCTGCAAATTTCATGCAGAAAATCCAAAGAAGCCTGGGGGTGCCCTACGCCCCTAAACTTTATACCTGTACTCAAATTGTTTTTGCTTTGCAAAGATCACCTTCAAGAAGTGAGGGGAGCCGAATGTCAACTTGCAAAGCTTTCCAACCAGCTTACATGTTGCCATAAGCAGGAGGGGGAGAGCTGATGAAGCTGCTCAACTGCACAAACGAAAATGAAACCATGCTTGAGCTTTTTGTCTACAAATTGCCAGTTTTTTCCAGTTCCTGGGGAAACGGAAAGCATAAAGTTTTGGTTTGGGTAGTTTGGCCCCTGATAAAATCTTGATGGTACAGTCTATAGACCTGGGGGAGGGGAGTTCATCTGAGGCCACTTTGCTGAAAACATCCATCACATCTCGATATTCCCTTGTGATGCTCGGTAGAGGTCCATTCACTGTAGTCACTGCTAGATAGTTTAGTTTAGTTGGTTTATTAGATTTATATACCGCCCTTCTCCCGAAGGACTCAGGGCGGTGTACAACCATGATAAAACAATACACCATACAACATTTAAAACTGAAATTAAATAAATTTGGCTCTCTCCATTAAAACCCATTCTTTAAAATGCCCCGTCCAAATTTTATTTTATTCAAACAGGCCAACTTGCTGAAATAACAGGGTCTTAAGGGCCCGGTGAAGGGTACGGAGATTGGGAATTGTGTGTATCCCAGGGGGTAGTTCATTGCAGAGGGCGGGTGCCCCCACAGAGAAGGCTCTCCCCCTGGGGGTCGCCAGCCTACATTGTTTTGCCGACGGCATCCTGAGAGCCCCTCTCTGTGGGAGCGCATTGGTCGGTGGGAGGCTACTGGTAGCAGAAGGCAGTCCCGTAAATATTTGGGTCCTAAGCCATGGAGCGCTTTAAAGGTGGTAACCAACACCTTGAACTGCACCCAGAAGACCACTGGGAGCCAGTGCAGCTCACGCAGGAGGTGTCACATGGGTGCGTCAAGTCGCACTCATAATCACCCACGTGGCCGCATTCTGGAC
Organism: Masticophis lateralis; assembly: GCA_030761175.1. Classification (NCBI taxonomy): domain Eukaryota; kingdom Metazoa; phylum Chordata; class Lepidosauria; order Squamata; family Colubridae; genus Masticophis; species Masticophis lateralis. Next base: position 100,386,135 of record JAUDYJ010000003.1, on the reverse strand, counting down.
CAGTTGGAGCCTCTGGGTGCCCTTCAAGGGGAGCCCCATGTAGTGAGCGTTGCAGTAGTCCAGACATGACATGACGAGGGCATGAGTGACCATGCGCAGGGTGTTCCGGTCCAGAAAGGGACGAAACTGGTATATCAGGCAAACCTGATAAAAAGCCCCCCTCGCCACAGCCATCATATGTTCTTCTAAGGACAGCCATGCATCCAGGAGGACACCCAGATTGCGAGCCCTCTCTGAGGGGGCTAACGTTTCACCCTCAATAGCCAGCGATGGCACCAGCTGGCTATATCGGGACACCGGGAGTCATAGCCACTCAGTCTTGGAGGGGTTGACTCTGAGCTTGTTTCTCCCCATCCAGATCTGCACAGCCTCCAGACAGTGAGACATCACGTCAAGGGCATCATTGGGGTGGTCTGGGGTGGAGATGAACAGCTGCGTATCGTCAGTGTACAGAAGACACTCCACCCCAAAACCACGGATGATGTCCCCCAGCGACTTCACATAAATGTTGAACAATGGGCAAGAGAACTGACCCTTGTGGCACCCCATAGATAAGGTGCCTTGAGGCCGATCTCTGTCCCCTTGCCAACACCATCCCAGACCATCCCAACGATGCCATGGAAGTGATGTCCCAGTGCCTTGAAGCCGTGCGGGTCTGGATGGGGAGCAACAGGCTTCGACTCAACCCCTCCAAGACCAAGTGGCTCTGGTTGCCGGCGTCCCGATACAGCCAGCTGACGCCATCGCTGGTTATTGGGGGCGAATCATTAGTCCCCACGGAAAGGGTACGCAACTTGGGCGTCCTCCTGGACTCACGGCTGTCTTTAGAGGAACATCGGATGGCTGTGACCAGGGGGGCTTTTTATCAGGTTCGCCTGATACGCCAGTTGCGACCTTTTCTAGATTGGGACTCCTTGCGTACAATCACTCAAGCACTCGTCACTTCTCGCCTGGACTATTGTAATGCTCTCTACATGGGGTGCACCCGGAGGCTCCAACTGGTACAGAATGCGGCCGCGTGGGGGATTATGGGAGCGACAGGCCGCTCCCATGTGATACCTCTCCTGCGGGAGCTGCATTGGTTGCCGGTGGACTTCCGGGTGCGCTTCAAGGTGTTGGTAATCACCTTTAAAGTGCTCCATGGCTTAGGACCAGGGTACTTATGGGACTGCCTTCTGCCACCAATTGCCTCCCACCGGCCAGTTCGCTCCCACAGAGAGACGGCACCCTCCTCAGGGTGCCGTCAGCCAGACAATGCCGGCTGGCGACCCCCAGGGGGAGAGCCTTCTCTGTGGTAGCTCCCACCCTCTGGAACGATCTTCCTCCAGAGTTGTGAACGATCTATGATCTCCGGACTTTTTGTCGGGCCTTAAAAACTTATTTCTTCCAGTTAGCCGGACTGGCCTGATCCCATGGAAAAATCTTTTAAAGTTTTTATATTAATTATTAATTTGAATTGTTTTTAACTATGGGCCAAATTTATATTAGTTGCTTTTAAAACTTTTAATTTTTGTAAAATCTGCTTTTTATTTCTGGCTGTTCACCGCCCTGGGTCCGCAAGGAGAAGGGCGGTAAATAAATAATAAATAAATAAATAAATACTGCATCCGATCAGAGAGGAAGGAGGAAAACCGCTGCAAGACGATGCCTCCCACTCCTAGCCCCTCCAGCCGGCACAGCATTATACCATGGTCGATGGTATCAAACGCTGCTGAAAGGTCCAATAGTACTAGGACAGAGGAACAACCCCTGTCCCAAGCCCTCCAGAGATCATCAACCAATGCAACCAATGCCGTTTCCATGATGTATCCCGGCCTGAAGCCCGACTGGAACGGGTCTAGATAGACTGCTTCATCCAGGTACTGGGGAAGCTGTTACGCCACCACACTCTCAACAACCTTCGCCACAAAGCGAAGGTTGGAGACTGGATGATAGTTTGATAATACAGCCGGGTCCAGAGAGGGCTTCTTGAGGAGGGGCCTCACCACCACCTCTTTCAGGGTGGAGGAGAGGAAACCCTCACTCAAAGAAACATTTATAATCTTCTGGAGCCAGCCTCGTGTAACATCCCAGGAGGCCTGCACCAACCAAGAGGGACACGAGTCCAATAAATATGTGGCAGAGCTGAACCTACCCAGAATCCTGTCCACATCCTCGGGAGCCACAGAGTCAAACTCCTCCCAGATAACACTCTCAAGACTCACCTCCATCACCCCCCTTGGTCCCACCCAATTGGAGTCCAAGCCTTCCCAAATCTGAGCGATTTTATCATGCAGGAGTTGCGCAAAATCCTCAGCCCTATCCTGCAAGGGGTCTTCCCGCGCTCCCATATGGAGGGAGCGGGTCACCCTAAACAGGGTGGCTGGGTGGTTCTCTGCAGATGCAATAAGAGCGGAAAAATAGATTTTGCCGCTTTTATTGCCACTAGGTAGGTCTTAATATAAGACCTCACGAGTGTCCAGTCAGATTCAGAATGGCTGGCCCTCCAATCACTCTCCAGGCGTCTTTTCCGATGCTTCATCTTCTGAAAACCAGGGAGCTAATTGGGATTGGCACTGGGTCAGAGGCCGCAAAGGCACGACACAGTCCAAAGCTCCAGCAGCCGCCCTTTCCCAGGCGGCCACCAGTTCTTCAGTCAAGTTGTGAGCCAGAGCCTCAGGGAATGGCCCAAGCTCCATCAGGAACCTATCAGGATCCATCAGGCACCTGGGACGGAACCACCTGGTCGGTTCCATCTCCCTGCGGCGGAGAGGAGCAGCTCAAAAGCCTAGTTGAAGGAGCGAATGATCTGACCATGACAAGGGTTTGATGACTAAATCCCCTAATTCCAGATCTTTCAACCACTGACCAGAGACAAAAATCAAAAAGAGTGTGAGTAGGGTCTTGAACTAACTGGGTCAGGTCCATGGCCGCCATGGAAGCCATGAACTCTCGAGCACCGATGGATGGCAGGTTAAAATCACCCATGACCATAGGTCTGGTGGTATCCACCGCCACCCCAGCTATTACGTCGAGCAGCTCAGGCAGGGTTGCCGCCACGTGGCAGGAAGCCAGGTATGTAGTCAGCAAACCCATCTGCACCCCATGACCCCACTTCACAAGAAAGGACTCACTACCTCCTCACTCTGCGGTATTCTAGTCTGGTGGGGTTCTTCACTCTGGATTAGTTCATTATTAGGGAATTGGAGGGTCCCCTCCATCCAGTCCACCTTGGGTTTCACTTCTTTAACCAGGTTAGTCCAGAACTAGGGGCCAGTCCATCCCTGGTGTCACAATGAAAGCAATGATTTTGGAGTGATTTGCCATCGTTAGTTTGAGTGGTTCACTGGCAAATGTGGCTAGGGCATCCCCTGCAATGGACCCATCAAGTTGGCAGAATGAGACTGGGGTTTTTAGTGGCCTCAGTTGAATGCCCAGTTCCCCGACCAGAGTTGGACTTATTAGGCTTCTTGTGCACCCCAAATCCAGCAATACTTTAAGTCTCACTTTTCTCCCCATTAATGGAATTAACAATTCTATAAGGATTGTAAGGGTTTGACAACCCCACTTACCTAAGTGTCTTTGTAGTCACTCTCTGACTAATCAGGTTCCTTCCCTGGAGGGCTCGGAATTCCTTGCACTGTAATTAATTTCAGCGTGAACTCAATGACCGCATGGGTCTTTAGGGTGGTGTCTCTGGAACACAGTGGTGGCTTTGAGGGTTTCCCTCTGATCTGCTTTTCTCCCTTCCAGGTGGGCATCCTCGCATGGCACTTGGCTGCACTGTGGCCTTCCTTCCCGCAATTGAAGCAGGCAGCTAAGTGCGGTGGGGCAGAGCAAAGTTTGGTTCCCTCCCTTCTCCCTTCTGGTAGGAATCTCTTCCAGGAATACCTTGCATGGTACTGGTTTCGAGTTTGGTCAATTTCAGCTTCCTCAGCCAAGACACACCAGCCATGCAGGTAGATTGGGCTCCATGGGCAATGCAGGCATTGTACAGGTCATCTTTTAAGCCATCTCTGAACCAGCTCATGAGTATTTCCTTTGAAAACTTCTAGTTTGGTGTCGCGGCAATGCAGTCGGGGAAATAGCGGCGCTCTGAGCCCCGCGAAAACCCCGCCTGGCAAACAGCCACCGACAGGTCTGCGGACCGATCCTGTCCTGTAGGAACAGGGGAAAGAGGGGGACCCCTTGGGCAGCCAAGAGGAACAGGCAAGTTCCCCGGAGGCTGGAGGAAACCCTCTGAATTGGCAGCAGGGGACGGCAGCCATGGCGGCTGCGATGAAGTCGGGACAAACTGGGACAAGAAATGTGCAGGAGGAAGGAACAAAGGGCAACATGCTTGGAAGCTGGGTGAGTGACACCAATCCAGGTCAGAAACAACGATTGTGTATTGATGCTTATACTCAGGAGCCTGAGTAGCGTAGGGGAGTAATGCCTCCTACAAAGGCAGCATTTAAGATCCAGCTGCTGCAATTACTTGTGAGTTCAATCCCAGGCAGGCTCAAGGTCGACTCAGCCTTCCATCCTTTATAAGGTGGGTAAATTGAGGACCCAGTTTGTTGGAGGCAGTAAGCTGACTTTGTATAAATATAAATATACAAAAGTATGAAAGCTATTGCTTAACACATTGTAAGCCGCCCTGAGTCTCCGGAGAAGGGCGGCATATAAATAAAATTAAAAATAAAATTAAAAAAACAAGACCGCCCGCTTTAACTAGCAGCTGAAGATCTGTGGGGCTTGAAGTTTTTGCAAAGTAATGAAAGGAATTAAAGACCCTTTAAGAAATCTATTTCAGCACTGATTGATTGGAATGAACTGACTATTAACTAATTAAAACTGGCTATTTGAATTTCTTTAGTTAAATTGAAACTGGAAAAGAGAAAAGTGGTATATCGGGAGAAGGGCGGTATATAAATCTAATAAACTAACTAACTAACTAATTAAGGACTTGGCACCTTTAAAAGCAAGACAAAGAGATCAAATGGATAGCTACGTAATTCCTTCAAAATGGCAATTGAATCTGTGACTAAGTGAAAGTGTGGACTGGAGAATCTTGCTCTCTCCTGAAAAAGAACCATTTTGACTTGCTATTTATTTTGGATTACTTTGAAAATAACTATGGACTTTTGAATTTTGGAGATTCCTAATCTGTCAACTGATGTTTTACAAAGAAAGAAGAAATACAATGGAACTAATAAACTTTTAACTAATTGGCGTAGTAATAAAAGGACTGGCACAGGAACAAAAGTGGAGCTGATGGACTTCACAGGAAACAGACTTTATAACAGAATTAAAAATGATATACAGAATTTTAAGCATGGAACTATTGACTATGAATTGAAATACTTATGGACAGATAAGGAAATGAAGAAATAAAATAGATATAATTAAAAGGCAATGTTTAAATGTCTAATTGGTTAAATGGTTAAATGAGTTTTAAATAAAAACAAGAGGTGCCTATGGTGTAATAAAGATAGAAAACAAAAGAAGATAAATAAAATAGAAGTTGGAAGTTAAGGTGACTAAAAGTGATATTTTTATAAAAGCATAATTTGATATAACATGTTGGAAATGACTAGTACCAAGAAACAAATGGAGAAACACCCTGGAAGAGTGTATTTGGAAATAGTGGATTAATAGATAAACATACTGAAAATACTTAAAACAAGACATGCTGGTTATCAGCTAAAAGAAAAAAGATGGAGATGGAGGAGAATATACTAAAAACTCAGCCAAAATAAGTAATGCTGAAAATCAGCCAGATAATAGGTGGAGTTATGGAGGAGAATGCTGAAAATCAGCCAAAATAAAGCATGCTGGAAATCAGCCAAAATAATGGAAAATGCTGGAAATCAGCCAAATGATAGTAGGAGTTATGGAGGAGAATATGCTGAAAACTCAGCCAAAATATGCCTTGCTGGAAATCAGTCAAAATAAATTATGCTGGAAATCAGCAAAATAACAGTTGGAAGTATAGAGGAGGATACATTGGAGAGCAATTATTAATAAGGGGTGAAAAAAAGAAATTGTTGGATGACAATTAAAATGAAATAAAAAATTTTGAGATGTCTGTGTAAAAGTTCAAGATTTAAAGATTGGATGAAATGGGTTTAGAAACCAAGAAGAATAGAAAGAATTGTGGTTAATAAATTGAAATAAAAATTGAGTTGTATATATTTGGAAATTAAGATTTGTGGTGATAAAATTGTAAGGTAAGTATATAGATTAAGAGATTAGAACATTTTTGTGTTTTAATGTTGATCTTAAAAGGAGCAAAGGAGAAAAACTTAGAAAGAGCTGTATTGAATTTTGGTTTATAATTGAATATAGAAATTAGCAATGTTTAGTATGAAATTAAGATTTATGGCAATATAAACAGAAAGATTTAAATTAGAATGTTTGAATTTATGTTAAAAGTATTTGTTTCTATTTGTAAAATCAGTCTACCTATTTGTGACCGGACTTTGTTCTTGAAAGACTTTTTTTTATGTTTATGGTTGAAAAATGAGTATTTCCTCTGGCCAATCTACATGGCAAGTCAAGTCACAAAACTCTTCAATGTACTTGGTGACTAGATGGCGCCCCTGCCTCATGTGCCTTATGCGGTCTCTAGCCTTGCTGTCAGCGGTCAAATCTCTGTCTCAGGGCTGTTGTGAAATGGTTGAATTGCGGAGCTCTGATGCATCTACATTATGGAGGCTCACCATCCAAGATGCAGCTGATCCTTCTAGAGCAATGGTCATCCTGTGACCTTGGACCATGGATCTTCCATGGTGGCAATGGGTTTGCCAGTAGCCCTTGCTACTTCAGTAGATGCCCCTGGGGTTGCTACTTCAGTAGATGCCCCTTCATTCATCGGTAGCTTCCTTTTGCACTCCTACCTCACCTGTAGCACAAACTGGAGTGCCCTGGATCTGCATGACATGGATGGCCTCCCTAATGAGGTTCATGGCTTCCCTCAGGAGTTGGTTGGACCGATCTGGGGCTTCTTCCAGTTTATCATTGTCATAGAGGTCTTCCATCTCCTGCTTCTAGCCGGGTCAACGACTCCCATGGGTGAGGGTGACATCCTTGGTCCTGCCACCCCAGCCATCCTTCTTCCCAATGCTGATGGACCACATCAGCTTGGCAGCAGTGCTGGAGGCAATGTTCAGGCATTGAGGGCCTCCTTTGCTTGGGTTTGGGGAGTTTTCTCTCCCAGCATTCAGCCTCTTCGTGGTTGCCCTGGGCAGACATGGTGTGCATGGTCCTCATGGTAGGGCTATTACCTCTCCAAGCTGACTAGTTTGTAGTTCCTGCCTAATGTAAGGTCTTGCTTCTCCAATCTTCTCAAGAAAGCAGTACTCTTGAAACTGAAGTTGTTCCAACAGGAGCTTTTATTGAAAGGCTTGTGATAGCAAGAGGTCTAGGCAGGAACTAAACTTTCTCACTTAAAAAATAGCAATTTAAAACAATGCAAACAAAACCCCTCCCACAGTACAGCAATGCAGGAAACAGAAACAGAAACTTCATATAGCGATCTCTCAAGCCGGAAATAAAAACAGGAACTTCATATAGAGATCCCTCCAGTCTTTTCATCTCCCACCAGAATGCCAGTGTCCCAATATGGGACCTGACAGAAAGTCTTAATCTTAAGTTTGAAAAAGTAATTTTCCTTTATGTATAAATGCTTAAGTAATTCCTAAAGTTTATAAAATATTATTGAACCTATAATTGAGAGTAAATGCGTTAAGAGAAAATTAAAGAAAAGATGTATTAGTTTAAAGAAAAAATTATAGATTTTAAAAAGAAGAAAAATTATTCTATGAGTGTAACTTGGAGGGAGTGATCTAAATTTGATCGTGAACTTCAAAGTATATATGTTAAGAGGAAGTTAAATAATATATTAGAAAGTTTTGATTTTAGAAACGTTTTTAAAGAAAAGTTTGGTATTTTAAAATGAATGGAAAAAAGTATTTTTCCTTTGAAGTTAAAGAATCTGAAAGAAGAAGTGAATTTTGTTAATATAAATGGTGATAGTTTATAAAGATTATTAAATGCAAATAGAAATATATATTATTTCCACAGCAAGGAAGATAAAGCAGAAATGATTAAATTGATTGTTTTATTCAAAGAGGAGAATATATTTAATTGTTTTTATTTGTATATCACTTCTGGATTTTGTGCTTGTGATGAAAAAAATGAAACTTTGATTTGGTTTTGCCAATTAGATAGATTTTTGTTATAGAAATGGCTAGTTATATACTAATGTGTAAAAGTAAAAAGTTGAGGCTGTAATGTTATCTTGTACTGTGCTAAAAAGAGTCAGAAGTCAATACTTCCCCACCCCTTTCTCCCCTTTGTGGGAAGTATACCCCAAAAGGACAGTGCCAGAAACCTCACAGCACCAGAAACCTCAGAAAACAGTATCAAGAGACTCAAGACAGCCCTTCTCCCTTTAAGAAAACTCCAGGCAAAAGCACCAGCTGAAAGGAACACTTAAATAGAGCCATTAAGATAAGGGGAAACAGGCTAAAAATAAACTCTCCAAGGTAAACCAAAACTCCCTTTTTCCTGCCTCCCTGACAGGATTAACTCCTAGGATAGGAAAAACAAAAACCCAGGAAAACAGAAAAATAAAACCCAGAGCAATCAGAAACCCATCAAAACCCATCAAGCTACAGGAGCTTCAAAGGGGAATTAAGCATATTAATTCCCCTTTGCTTGCAAGCCAGGAACATTTTTCTTGCCTTCCTGAATTAAAAGATCCCTTTTCTGGCAGCTGGCTTTCAGGTCTATTTCTTCTCAGCATCCGTGACTGCTTCCCAGCTGGGAAACGAACACAGGAAATTTTCTTCCATGTACCTCATATATTTTTTTCTTCCTTTCTTTTTCCTTCCCTTAATTTCCTATTTTTATTTTTCTTTGTATTTTATATATTAATAACACAATAAAAAACATTAAACTCTAGTATTCAGACTCATAGGAGACCACTACAGCCTCCTCACAAGGAGCTGCTGTATGAAGCAGATGATTTCTTGTCTTCTTATTTGGAGAGTTCTGAAGTACTTGTTTACTGGCTAATTCTAACAGCTGATTTATTCTCTTAATGTATATAATAGTGTACACTATACTACTGTACAATGTATACAATAGTATACAATGTATTGTAGGAAGAAATATCCTTCTGGGTTCTGCTCCAAGTGGGAAAAAGACACTGGAGACATGGAGACTGCTTGGAAAGATGGTTTAATGGTGGACGGGATCACATGGCTTGAGTTCCTGAACAGAAAAGGGCAGATACAGCCAATCCTTGGGTTTTTATGCTCTCCCTGGCTTTGCATTTCCTGGGGCCCCGAAACAGTATCCTGATTCGTTGTCAGACTCGCAGGGGGTGGGGGTCTTAGCTAGCCTTGCTGGCTGATGGTCACATCCGCTTCCCAGGTCACATGCTTCCCAGGTCACGTGGTGACTTTCTGCTGCTATTGTGTAGAGGGCTAATCCTATCTTTGTTGGATCTTTGGCAATTCCTACTATGGCTCTGCTTGAAGGAGGTAGATCTTTGTTATGTAGAATAGACTGCCCCAGGCCTTAATGGCTCATTGACAAAGAGTGGGGGCAGGAAAATGGGAGCTGCTTCAAAACATGCTTATCCATTTCTCATCCAGGGAAATATAATATTCTGCCTTTTTAAATATTTCCTAAAAATATTTCATTCCTCTAGGAAAGGGGTGGCTGCTAACTTCCTACAGTATAATAGTATATTATTTTTAAATTGTTATCTGAGGAAAGGCTTTTATGCTTTCCACTAATTGAAAAATCTACTATAATTTAAAATAGGGAAAATATCAAAAAAGATTACAAACTTGATTTAGCACAGCACAGAACTTACAAAATCAAATCATTATTATAATAAACAAATACTGTGTCTAAATTAAATGCAAATAATCAGAAATTGAGTTTTCTACAATTCAAAGAACTTAAATATGAGGTCTTCTTTTATGTTTTTCCTAGTTGTTGGTTCTTCAAGATCTAATCCAGCTCCCGCTTCTTGTTCCTCATCTGCTTCTCTGATTTCCTTCCTTTTTTCCACTACTTGTTGCTCCACTTCTAAATTATCTGTCTTATCAATTACACTTGAGCCTTGGTTTTGTACTACTCTGTTTGCAATGTCTTGCAATTCTGTATTAATGAAGACCTTATACTTCAAAATAATATGCCTATGGTTTGTTTATTATTATTATTGTACACAAAAATGACAATATACACAGCAAACAAGATAACCATGCTGGATTTCGTATCCCAAATCTCTAGTTGAACACTTCCCAAGCATTTAGGACTGTGTGATGTATCGGTGGATTATGTGAGCAGATCCCAGTAAGGTGGCTTTCTGCAACTGACCAATGGTGATCTTGTCAGTGCCAATTGTTTTTAAGTGCTTGCCTAAGTCTTTTGGCACAGCACCCAGTGTGCCGAGTACCACTGGAACCATCTGCACCGGTTTATGCCAGAGTGTCAGCCTTCGCTCTTTCATTGCTTGCTTGCTCGGCTGCCATGAAACGGAGGAGGGGGGAGCTATTGGAACTCTTGCGGTGGGGAAGTGAGCTGGAGGAGAAGAGGAGAGAAAACTGCTTCAGCGTTTTCTTTGAAGCTGATAATGACTCAAGGTCAATGGTCATGGCATAGCAGGAGGATGACACTACCGGATGTTTGCACTCACATGACCCCTGGGGGTCTCCCCCTCCCCTTGTCCCTTCCTGAGCGCGGAGGAAGGGAGGGAGGGAGGAAGGAAGGAAGAAGATGGGAAGGAGAAGGAGAAAGGCAGGGAAAGAAGGAGGGCAAGAAGGAAGGAGATGGGAACCAGAAGGAGTAAGGGAAGGAAGGAAGGAAGGAAGGAAGGAAGGAAAGAAGGAAGGAAGGAAGGAAGGAAGGAAATGAGAAGGAGGGAGGCAGGGAAGGAAGATGTGAGGGAGGAAGGGAAGGAAGGAGATGGGAATGAAAAGGAGTAAGGTAGGGGAGAAAGAAAGGATGGATGGAAGGGAATGAGAAGGGAAGGAAGGAGATGGGAATGAGAAGTGGGAGAGGGAGGATGGGAGGGAGGAAGGGAAGGAAAGAGGGAGATTAGAATGAGAGGGAGGAGGGCCTGAGGGAAGTCCTGCCTTAGCACTTGGCCACTAGCAGCCCTGCTGCCCTTTTCCCATCCCTTTGTCCCCTTCTGGCCTCACCTGGTGGTCTCCCATCTTATTGCTGAGGATGCTTTGGTTACAAAGTTGGGTCTCCTCTCATGGAGAGGGAGTGGGCCTCCCTCTGACCCATGCACTTTGCCCTCCTGCACTCACTATGAGCATCCTGGCCAAGGAGAGCGAGCACAGCAACAGCCTCGAGGAAGAGATAAGTATAGTTGGGCATCCCCTCAGGGAAGCGGGGCTGGGCTGGGTTGCAGTGTCCCAGTGCCCTGGGAGCTCAAGGACCAGGCTGAGCCTTTGGCCTCTACTGTCCAGAGCTCCAGGCAGCCCGTGCCACCGTCCAGGGGTCTTCCATGTGACTTGAGAGGTACAGCAAGTGAGAGAAATGGAATTATTCCTGGAAAGAATATAGCCTGAGTGACTCCATATTTACCCTTCATATAACCTGAGCTAACCCTAAGCAATTTAGCTGTGTAAAACACTTAGAAAGGGGAAGTATGTATGATGCCCTTTCTGAGGAAATAATGCCAGACACTTAAGTTAGTACATTCTGAGCTGGGTCAAGCTGACCCAAGCTAAATTAGAAGAAGGAAGGAAGATACCTTGTTCCAATTATTTGTCTTAAGGACGTATTGAAAGGGTATTTTTAGGAGGGAAATGCCCCTCCAAGGGGGAATTTTTAGTTAGGAAAAATGTTGCTGAGAAAGCCAAAATGCTGTGTAAAGTCCAAAAAATAATAAGTGGGGGCATTTTTAACAATTTGCTGATTGCCTGAAAATGTATTTAAACCATGTATTCGGAGTTGTAAGACGTTTTCTCCCCTTCATGGGAGAACCCTTTTGCAAAAGCTTAAGATATATTTATATATATATATCTTTATAATAAATCTGCGTTTTTACTTGTTCATGGTCTCCATTTTCTTTTTTATGAGGTTTGCTGTTTTTTTTAAATCTCACAGCAAGACTTCTCTGGTGGACTAGGCTTTGGTGCTCTCCCTTGTCTCATCTTTCTGTGCTGGAGACCTCAGGAACTCCCCTTCCAGCCTTGCCTGGTCTCCCATAAGAGCCAGAGGACAAGGTTGCTCCAGGTTATCAGCATACCCTCTGGTATAACCAACAGAACATTATACTATGTTTAATCAGTTTAGAAGAGAGGAATTGATAGTTCCTATGTTGATCATGGATTCTTTTTGGTAATTGTTTAAGTATTATAATTTCTTTTCCTTTGTAAGTCAATTAGTCTTCTCTTGTCTTTCTATAAATTTCATCATATACTGATTTTTTTGTGAATCTAACATGAATTTCATGTGGTAGTCTGTGTTGTTTCATGTAATTTGTGTATATCCAATATACTTCATCAATACTATTCCTGTTTATCCATATTCAGGGGCTCTGCTAGAATTTCCACCAGGAGTTTATAGAGATCCCCCTCTCTATTCTCTACTATGTTTTGAAATCTAAGGTAGTGGGAGGATCTCTTTAACTCAAGATGTGATACTGTTTCTTTCAACTCCTTTTTCACTGCTATCCATCTCTCCTCTGCAGCTTTCAATTTCTTTTTGGTTCTTTCTGCTCTTGCCTCTACTATTTTAATTTTTTGTTCATTATTTGCTATTGATTCCTGAATCTTTTTCATTCTGTCATCTAATTTCTTTATGTCTCCCTTCACCTCAGACATTTCCCCTTTCATTTCTTCATGATTATTATTTTTTTTATTTTTTTATTGAAAAAGTTTTACAATACAAATTTTATCATTTCTCCCCCCCACTTCCCCCCACCCCCCACCTCACCCTCACCCCTCAATCCCATATCTCTCCCCTTCCCCCCCTTGGCTTCCGCTACAATTTTTTAAAAAAAAATCTTTACCTTACTTATATTGATCTAGGAAAAAAAATACAGTGAAATTATTAATAGTATATTAAAAAAAACTAATAATAATACTACTCTTATCATATTTAAACCCCGCTACAAAATGTCAACATTTCTTTTATCTAATATTAATTACCTAACTCAATCCCCCTAAATATAATATATAACATCCATATCAGATAATTTTCTGTATCAAGCAACCAATTTTGGGTCTTTTTCTTCATCTTAATTAAAATTAAGTATATTCCAAGTACCCCATCAACAAAAAAAAAACATCAAACATTTCTCTAATCTAATATTAATAATTATTACCTAAATCAATTCCCCTTGTTGTATGCTAATAAAATATAATATATCATATATAACAATTATATCTAATACTTTTCTATCTTAGTAATCCAATTTTAAATCCAACATAGTTTTTATAAACTTCATATGCTTTCAGAATATATAACAATTATATCAAATAATTTTCTATCTCAGTAGTCCAAATTTTTGTCTTCTCTTCATCTTGATTGAAGTTAAATCCTCCGACATAGTTTTAATAAACTTCTTATTCCAGCTGCCCCCATCAGCAACAAACATCTCTCCATATATAAATCCCCCCGAGTGACTTTATATTTATAAAATCCAACCACAAAGGTATTTTGTATTCCTCTAGGTAGATCATTCAAACTGGCTCCTGTTGTATCAATTAAAAAGAAAAAGAAATGCAGCTCATCCCAATTTACCAAACCTTGTATAAAAAAACTGCAAGCTGCATTCCCAGATGTTCCCTTAAAACTCTTTCAAATCCTGCCAACCTTCCCATTTCCTTCCTTCGAGTTTCCAAGATGTTTCCATCTTTATTTTCTTCATCTAGATGATTAATTCCAATAAGTTATAATAGGGTAACCACAGATCCTCTGCATATATTGCAGTGGTCTGTTTACCTTTCTCAAAATGTCAAATCCAACTCAGGATGAGTTTTACAAAAATTTTATAATCCATTTTCATATATAAATCAGGTATGACCATGATTGTCTTTTAAACTATTTCAGTTAGTAAAATATTTGCCATCCTTTCTGTAGAGAATTCAATCTATTCATAAATATCCTTTAAGTTTCACGAAGCGACTCAAACAATTGACGCGATTTCCATTGCACAGCAGTTTCAGTGGTTTTCAGGTTATTTCCTCCCTTAACTTCTGCATTCTGTTGCTTGCCATCATCCCCCTTTTCCACTTGTGGAGTACTGGGCCTTTGCTGTTTCTTCTTTAATAATATTTGTTTCTCATCTCGAATTATATGTTTATCTTTCAATTCTTGCTTCAACAGTTCAAGGTCCAGCACCACATCTTTTGAATCTCTGGGATGCTTTGTTTTCAAGTCCGGGAAGTCCATAATAAAATCATCTGAAAAACCACCTGATGCTCCTTTTTCTTCTAACACACTTTGGTTATTTTGATTTTCTAATTCCATCTGCATACATTGTTCCTCAATCTCTCTTTCAGACTCTTTATCTTTAATTTCTTCTTCCATAGTTAACAACATAGATGAGGATGAAAATATGGGGGCTCCCTTAAAAATATTATTATAAAAATGTTCCGCTTTTTCAATAGTATTTAAACAATATCTCACATCTTGATATCTCAAAATTACAACAACTGGTACATCCCATCTAAACGGAATCTTACTTCTCTTCAATTCCGTCACCAGAAATCCAAAATCTTTTCTGTATCTTAAAATCTTAGGTGGTAACTCTTTATAAACACTAATTTGTATACCTTCTACTTTCAGAGTAGCAGAATAAGACTTTTGCAGAATATCATTTCTCAATCTTCTGTCAGTAAAATAGACAACAACATCTCTGGGCAGATTCCTTTGTCTGGCCACACGTGAGTTCACTCTATAGACTTTTTCAATACAACCAAGAATTTGATCATCTTCCAAGTTTAATAATGCCGCTAATGCCTTAGCACAAAGTGTTCTTAGATTTTCTCTATTATTCTCTCTTATACCTCTTAGTCTTAAGGCAGATTCCATAGCTTTAAATTGAAGCATCATGACATCATTTTCAATTTCTTGATTTTTGGCATCAGCTTCAGAAAATTTTTCTTCTATGTCTTTCATCTTAGAATCAAGCTTTGTACTGATTTCAGCCACTTTCTTCCCCATTTCCAACACCACATTTGAAAGGTCAGAAACTACTTTAGTAATAATTTGATTCAATTTATCATATTTTCCCTGTACCAGTTCCTCATGCTTCTGTGAGCTTTCTGTCTTCTCAACAACACTTCCCAAAGAGCTAGTTATAAAGTCTTTTAAGTCCTCATTTCCAGATCCCTGCAACTGCATTTGAATCTTTTCTGCTTTTTCCTTTGTCTGACAAGTAAGGGAGCCCCCCCTTGATTTTTGTTTAGGAGTCATACTTCACAAAATCTTAACTTTTCCCAAAAAAACAAAGAGATTCTGTTTAAATCAATTTTGTTTCTTTTTAGAATCCTGCTAGAATGTTTCTTTTAAGTACTTCAGCGCGGGCTTAGCTCTCACTTTCACTTTCCACTCTCCATTTTCTCAGGCGTTTTGCGAGCAAAGCCAGTCGCCATTTTCCAAAACATTTTCTTAAGCCTCTTTTTTCCTAAAAATTAATAAAAAAACAATGCTTGCTTTTTTTTCCTCTTTAGTAAATCCAAGTTTCACCAAATTACTTGCTTGCTGTAAGTTTCAATCATTGTAGTGGCGTTACTCACTTCATCTTGCTCTGCTACTGCGAGCAGAGGTCCCTCGCTGCACGGAGCTTCTGTGGGTGAATAGGGAGCCATCACCCTGAGCCCTGTCCAGGACAAAAAACAAGTCCTGGGGGCAACTCAGGGGGCTCTACCGCACCCCACTTGCTCTACCCGCTCTTCCATTCAAAGAGTGGGTTTTCTGAGCCGCCTGCCAGCTGTGAGGCGGCTCCAACGCGCGGCAAGGCCGGCGGTCATAAAAAGACCATCCGGCAATGAAGGAGACGCCAACCGGAAGCCACTTCATGATTATTATTAATAGATTCCTGCATTTTGAACATGTTCAGTGAGATTTGCAGGTTTTGTACAGTTGATGCTGATCATAATTTTTCAGTGATTGGCATATCTGTTATTAATTTCTGCCCTGTAGGTGAGGCTGTCATAGAAATTGTCTTTATTGTTTTTGTGACAGCAGTTGCATTTGACATTTCAATTTTTTGAAGGAGACTATTCCACAACACCATATATATCTAATTTACTACTCCAGTCTGTGTCTATATCTCTTTCTATCTGTAGTCTTTCTTCCTAAACTTGTTATAATACAAATACAATTGCAATTTAAATCAATAAAGTATAATTTATCACTTAATCACAACTAATTGTATAAATCTATTTTCTATATCAAATTAATTATATAAAGCACCGTTCTGTATTTACTATTTATAATCAATAATTACTTAATCAGTAATCTCAGTCCATACTTATTTTTAAATCTATAGTAGTAAGAGAAAAATAGATGTATTTCCTATTATTAGAGTATTTAAATTATTTAACAATATTTAAAAAGAAAAGATAAGAGGGACCAATAAGTAATAAAAAAGGAAAGGGAAATCACAAAAAGGTAAGAAAGAGTATAACTATGTTTGGTATTGCTTATATTAAATCTTAAATATCAAGTTCCAGGATTGCATTAAATATTAAATCCAAAGTTCCATATAAATTTCACAGGAATAGGTTAAAAGTCCATTACCAATCCATATACTTAATTTATTTGATGTTTCCAGTTCATAAATCTTCCTCCAAAGTACCAATGTTCTTTCTTTCTCAGTTTCAGTTCCTTTTTTCCCCCTTCTCTCCTATATCCCCTTCTCCAAGCTTGAAAATGGCAGCTTCCTCCGATTTGCCCAGTCACTGTCCCTTCGTTACACTTCCTCCTTCTCTATCTCCAAAAGCAATTCTTTTTTCCTTCTTTTCTGATCCATTCATCACTTACGCGCACCCTCAACACTTTCTCACAGTCTCAATCTCAGTTCCAACTTTCTGTTTGATTTTCTCAGCAATCCAATCCCTCTCAACACCCCTCGTAAAGCACTTTCACTCTCTGTCTGTCTTCCTTCCGCTCCCACTGCTTAAGTGCTGTTTTTAACTCTTTGGAGACTCACTTTATTCCTCGTCTGTAACCTCCACAATTTCACTGGGATAGTTCAGATATTTCGCCATTTATAAAATTCCTTTTGCCGATGCTTCTTTTTTTTTTATTAAAAAGTTTTACAACAAAAGAGAAAATTTACCCCCCCTCCACTGTTCCCCCCACCCTGTTTCCCTCCCCTCTTTCCCCCCCACCCCCCCAGACTTCCCAGAGCAAAATACAGGGTATTGCAATTAACAATCATAAGCTAAAATAACTTAACTATCCCTAGTCTACAAATCATCCCGACACCTTAACTCCCCTATAGATAACATAACATTTCTAGAATTTAACCCTCATTCATAAGCTAACTGAAATGTTCTTGTCTGATACTTATTTTGAATATATTCAATCCATCCTCTCCATTCCAATATGTATCTTTCTTGTGTATAATCCTTCAAATACGTTGATATTTTTGCCATTTCTGCTAGAATTGTAACTTTCAATGTCCATTCTTCTATAGTAGGCAAAGAATCCTTCTTCCAGTATTGCGCTACCAACAGCCTAGCTGCTGATATTAGGTTTAAAATCAATTTAGTCTCTATTAATGTACAGTCCGTAATTATGCCCAATAAAAACAATTGCGGAGTAAATTTCAACCTTTTTAAAAAAATATTCTGCATCACCGACCAAATTTTTATTCAAAATGCTTTGATTTTCTTACAAGTCCACCATACATGGAAATGAGTTGCATCATCACTATTACATCTCCAACATTTAGCTTGTATATTTGGATACAAACATGATAATTTCTTAGGATCCAAATGCCATCTATAAAACATTTCATAAAAATTTTCTCTTATGTTTTGTGCTTGTGTAAATTTAACATTTCTAACCCAGATCTTTTCCCATGTTTCTATCATCACTGGTTCCTGAAAGTTTTGTGCCCACTTTATCATACAATCTTTAACCAATTCCGTTTCCGAATATATTTCCAATAATACATTATACAACCCTTTAATATGCATTTGGCTTTGATCTCTGATCTGTTTTACCAAGTTTTCTTCATTTTGCATAACACCAATTTTTTATCTTCCCTCCATCTTGCTTGGAGCTGACTATACTGAAACCAAGTATAAATTATCCCTTCTTCTTTTTTTTAAAAAATTTGATTTATATGCCGCCCTTCTCCGGAGACTCAGGGCGGCTTTCACTGCGTTAAGCAATAGCCTTCATACTTTTGTATATTTATATTTATACAAAGTCAGCTTATTGCCCCCAACAAACTGGGTCCTCAATTTACCCACCTTAAAAAGGATGGAAGGCTGAGTCGACTTTGAGCCTGCCTTGGATTGAACTCACAAGTAATTGCAGCAGCTGGATCTTAAATGCTGCCTTTGTAGGAGGCATTACTCCCCTATGCTACTCAGGCTTTGAATGTCTTTCAGTACATTCAAAGATTTCAATTGCAATTTGCCCCTTTCCATAAAAAGAAGCTCTTTGTAAGTAACCACCTTCTGTTTTTGTTCTATACTTATATTTTCTATTGCATGTCTAGGATTAGCCCATATAGGCATCTTATAACTTAGCTTATATTGATATTTCTTCCAAACCCTCAGCAAAGCATTTCTAAGTATATGATCTTTAAACACCTTAGCCACTTTTTTTTCATATAACAAATAGGCATGTCATCCATGCCTAATCATATCCTTCAATATTTAAAGTTCTCTCTTCAGTTAAATTAAACCAGTCACTAATTTGTGATAAAACCGATGCTTCATAATACAATCTTAAATTGGGCATTTTAAGTCCTCCTCTCTCCCGTACATCTTGTATAATTTTTAGTTTTACTCTCGCTTCCCCCCCCCCCCAATAAAAGTGTTAACCCCTTTCTGCCACTCCTTCAAATTCCCATCTTTCTTAAGCACTGGTATCATTTGAAACAAAAAAAGAAACCTAGGTAACACATTCATTTTTTTTTTATTAAAAAAGTTTTACAATTACAAATTTTTCCCCCATTTTCCCCCCCTCGCCCCTAACCCCTCCCTTCCCTACCCTCTCTCCCCTACCCCCCTACCCCAGCCCCCCCTCCTCTAACCCCCCCAGTCCCTCCCCCCCGACTTCCCCGGGTGAAATCCAAATCATACCATCATTTACTATAACATACATTACCCTCCTACAACCCTAACCCCTAACTATGCTACAAATTTCTGAATCTTAACATTCAACTAAAAACTATCTGGTACTTCCTTGTTTGATATTTGTTCTGCACATAGTCTATCCATTTCTTCCATTCTAACATATAAGTTTCTTGGGTCTGGTCCCTCAAATATGCTGATATCTTCACCATTTCTGCAAAACTGGCCACATTCAAAGTCCATTCTTCTATAGTAGGCATAGAGTCTTTTTTCCAGTATTGGCCAATCAGTAGTCTGACTGCTGTAATCATGTATAATATCATTTTTGTCTCAGTCATTGAAGAATCCTTAACTATCCCCAAAAAAACAATTGAGGAGAAAATTTCAATTTTTTTCTTAAAAACATTTTGCATGACCCACCATATTCTAATCCAAAAGGCCTTCACTTTCTTGCAAGTCCACCATATATGATAATATGTAGTGTCTAAGCATTCACATCTCCAACATTTTGCCTGCACATTAGGATACATACATGATAATTTCTTGGGGTCTAGATGTAAAACATTTTATAAAAAATTTCCCTCAAATTCTGTGACTGCGTAAATTTAACATTCTGAACCCATATTTTTTCCCATGTTTCCATCATAACTGGTTCTACAAAATTCTGCGCCCATTTTATCATACAGTCTTTAACCAGCTCATTTTCAGAATCTCTTTCTAACAAAGCATTGTACACCATTTTAATATGCATATGGCTTTTATCTTTTATTTGTCTTACCAAATCTTCTTCATACAGCATTAAACCAGTTTTTTGATCTTCCCTCCATCTCAATTGAAGTTGATTATACTGTAACCAAGTTAAAGTTATCCCTTCTTCCAACAGTGTATTTAATGTTTTTAATTGTAAGCTACCCCATCATTAAAAAGTACCTCTTTATATAAAATCCCCCCGAGTGATTTTATGTTTATATTCCATGTAATATGACCAAGATTCAACCACAACGGTATTTTATAATCCAATTTAAGATGGTGCTTCTTCCAAACTCTCATCAAAGAATTTCTAAGTACATGACTGTTGAATACTTTATCAACTTTACTTTCATAAAATAAATATGCATGCCACCCGTGCACCAAGTCATGACCTTCTATATTTAATATTCCGATCTCTGTCATTCCAAACCAATCACTCGCTTGCGCCAAAACTACTGCTTCATAACACAGTCATAGGTTTGGAACTTTAAGGCCACCTCTTTCACGAACATCTTGCATAATTTTTAGCTTAACTCTTGGTTTTTTCTCATTCCAAACAAACTTGTTCACTTCTTTTTGCCATTCAGTCAGATTTTTATCATTTTTAAGCACTGGAATCATTTGAAACAAAAATAAGAATCTAGGTAGAAAGTTCATCTTAACTGCTGCTATTCTACCAAGTAAAGATAGTTGCAGTTTTTTCCAAGCTTCCATTTCTCTTTGTACCTTTTGCCACAACACCTCATAATTATTTTTGAAAAGTTTTGTATTTGAAGCTGCAACATGAACTCCTAGATATTTCAGCTTTGCTACTATTTCAAAGCCTGTCTTCCTTTCAAGTTCCTTTTTCTGAGCATCTGACACATTTTTAACTATCATCTTTTTTCTGATTCAGTCTAAATCCTGACACCATACCATATTCTTCTCTAATGTCTTTCATCTGCATTACCGATTCCATAGGTCGTGTTAGGGTAACAACCAGATCGTCTGCAAATGCCCTTATTCTGTAGTCCTCTTGCCTTATAACTATTCCATTCAAAATACTCGAATCTCGTATTTTATTCAACAAAACTTCTAAAGTTAGAATAAACAACAGTGGGGATAGTGGACAACCTTGTCTTGTCCCTTTCTCTATACTAAAGTTTGTAGTTAAACTTCCATTGATAATGATCTGTGCAGTTTGATCTTGATAAATTGCTGTAACAGCTTGCACAAACTCATCCCCAAAACCCATCTTTGTTAGTGTCTTTAATAGAAAGTTCCAATTAACTCGATCGAAGGCCTTCTCCGCATCCAAAAACACAAGTATGGCAGGGATCTGTTTACTCTTCTCAAGATATTCCAATAAATCTATCATTTGCCTCACATTATACTTCATATATCTGCCTTCTATAAATCCTGTTTGATCATGATGAATCACTTCTTGCATAACTGGCATTAGTCTGTTGGCTAATACTTTTGCAAAAATTTTATAATCCGTATTCAGGAGGGAAATTGGTCTGAAATTTTCCAGTTTTGTGCAACTTGTTTCCTCTTTTGGTATCAACTATACAAAAGCTGCTTTCCATGAAGCGGGTATTTTGCCCCCTTTTTGTATGCTACAAAATAAATCTCTCAGATATTCAAGCATTTCTGCTTGTAAAGTCTCGTAATATACCACTGTTAGGCCATCCGTCCCTGGAGCTTTAGCTGTTTTCAATTGTTTAATTGCAATAATAATCTCCTCGACTGTTATTAGTTGATTCATTCTTTCCTTTTGCTCCTTAGTAATTTTCATAACTCTCCCTTCTTCTAAGTATTTATCTGTAAGTTCATTCTGTATAACATCTTTGGCATATAGTTTTGTATAATAATCTAAAAAGGCTTCTTTGATTGCATTTTGTTGAAAAACTTCCTTCCCTCCATACTCAATTCTACCGATAACTCGAGAACTCCGCTGCTTCCTCAATGTATAAGGCAGCCATCTGCCCGGTTTGTTAGCATTACAAAATGTGTTATGTTTTGCAAATTATAAATTAGTTGCTGTTTGCTCCGCTATGAGCATTTGAAATTGATCTTTCAGAAGTTTTATAATTTCTTGTAGTTTTTTTATCTGCCAGGTTTTTTATAAGTAATTGTTCTTTTTTCTTTATTTCTCCTTCCATTTCTAGTCTTTGTCTTTGCTGGTTCAATTTATGTCTAGAGTTCATATGTATTAGTACTCCCCGCATATAGGCCTTGCTCGCATCCCAAACGATTTCAATAGGGGTACCCTTATTCAAATTAATTTCAAAGAATTCTTTCATTTGTTTTTTAAATTCATTTACATTCTTTTCATATCTAAACAGATTTTCGTTTACTCTCCATGATCTTCTCTCGTTTTTCCCCATTTCTAATTCTATCCACACCGGGCTATGATTAAAATTCTCGGAAATATCTTCATTTTCTTTGTCCTAGAAGTTAGATCAGCTGTAATTAAAATACAGTCAATCCTAGAGAAGGATCGATGTCTATCTGAAAAAAAGGTAAAATCCAATTCTTTTGGGTTTTGCTCTCTCCATATATCTTTCAGTTCCAAATCTTCTTTCATATCAAAAAATATTTGTGGTAATTTGGCATGTATTGACGACTTTGCCAGACTCTTCTTATCTTTTTTAGTATCTATTACACCATTCCAATCTCCCATAAGCAAAATAGATCTGTAGTCCCATTGCAATATTTTAGAGTATAATAATTTATAAAAATTTTCTTGTTGTTGGTTGGGCGCATAAATTCCAATCACCAATATTAATCCATTTTGTGTATTTAATTCAATCGCTAAATATCTTCCACAATCATCTGCCTCTATTATTTTGGCTGATAGTCTTTTATTCACATAAATCACTATCCCATTCTTTTTCTCTAAATTTGATGCTATAAATTATGCACCTAATTTGGAGTTTATCAGGTATTTTTGGTCTAGCAGTCTGATATGAGTTTCTTGCAAACAGATAACAGATAACAGTTAAATCGTTGTTAAATTGCTTCAAATAATGAAATATTTTTCTTTTCTTCTGTGGTGAGTTTAATCCATTCACATTCCAAGATAAAAATTTAATTGCCATCTGTGGCCTTTTGAAGCTTTAAGAGCATTTGCTGAAGTTCCTGTTCCAATGTAGAAGTCTTCGGCCTGGCTCCTCCCATTGTTTCAGATTTTGTGACTTACTATTAACTCCATTCTTATCTTGTGGTGGTAAGGACCTCTGCTGCTGTTGTTTCTCTTGTAATTGCATATAAGCTGCTCTAGTGATACGTTGATCTCTTGGTTCTTGTAGTTTCAGCTCAAGGTCCAATGCTATTTGTCTTGTGTTCTTAGGTGATCCACTTGTAGTTTCCAGGGGGAAATCTATTGATGGTTCATCCAATAACCCCCCTCCTGTTGCTCCTTGAATTCCAGCCGCCACCTCTGCATATGTTTGCTTCCGCTGCTCCTCACACTCTTGCTCAAATTCCTTCTCTTTATCACTCTCCTCTACACATGGAGATGAAGATACACGTGGAGATACAAACCCAGGTTTTAGAACATTGAAGTAGAATTCTTTAGCTTTTAAAACAGTGTTTAGTTGATATCTTTCTCCTTGGTACCTCAATATTATGCCAACTGGAGCATCCCATCTGAATTGAATTTGCTGTTTCTTCAGCTCGTTCACCAGGAATCCAAAATCCTTTCTATCTCTTAACATCTTCGGTGGCAGCTCTTTATAGATCCCAATCTCCTTTCCATCCACTTGGACAGTAGAAACAAAAGATTTTTGCAAGATATCATTTCTTATTCTTCTATCTGTAAAATAAATCACCATATCTCTAGGCAGCTGTCTTTGCCTTGCCACCCAAGAATTCACTCTGTAAACTTTATCAATCCTGCTTAGAATATCTTCAGGGTTAGTCTTTAACATCACTGCCTCTGCACAGATTGCTCTCAGATCCTCTCTGTTATTTTCTTTTATTCCTCTCAGTCTTACAGCAAACTCCATAAATCTAAATTGCATCACAGTCAGTTCATTTTCAATTCTTTGGGTTTTATTATCTACATCAGCAATTTTATTATCAGCTTCCATCATTTTAGATTCCAATTCTGAACTAATTTCTCCCACTTTTTAATCAATCTGAACAACCACTTTTGACAAACCAGTAACTGCTGTCAATATATCATTTTTCATTTTGTCATACTTTTCTTGGACCACATCTTTAATCTCCTGTTGAGATTTTTCAAATTTTTTGTTCAAATCTTCCATGGCTTTAGTTTGATTATTCAGAGCCCCTGCAATGAATTCCTTCAAATCCTTAAATCCAGTCTCCTGCTCTTGACTCTGAGTCTGGAAGTCTGATGGCTGCACTTTTTGTTGGTGCGTAGGGGAGCCCCCCCCCCGCACCTTTAGGAGCTATCTTTGTTTGCTTAAAAGCCATGCTGCTGTGCAACCTTATTCTTTCAAAAAAAGGAGTCTTCCTCCCCTCTTCACCACCACAGAGTCTTTTCAAAAACCTCCCCAGCTTTAATCCAATCTCTAAGGGAGAGAGGACAGATGAAAGTCTCCCTTTTAAAATTTTTCTTCTTCTGGCAACTTTAGTTACTTTGTAGCGCGTTAGAGCACAAAAACCCAGTAATCACTTTCACTTTCGGCGTTCTTCTCTCCGCTATAATCCAGATGCCATTTTAAAGCCACTTTCACTCTGTCTCAGATCCTAAGTACAATAACAGGGCTAGTTCAAATACTTGCAATTTTAATTTTGCAGTCCAAATTTCACCCTGCTTGTTTTTGAACTTGCTTGATCTTTGCTGTTTAAAGTTGGTTGTGTTGTCTGGCTCTTCATAAATACAGAGTTGTCCCGGGGTCCAGAGCATCAGCAAGCTGTTTAGGGAGCCTCTCCCTGCTTCCTCTCCAGAATTAATCCAGGGGCTTCGCAGGGGGCTCTACCTATGCTCACTGGCTCTGCTCTCGCTTATCTCCAAAGCGAGAGTTTTTTCAAGCCACCTCTCAGCTTCGGGGCGGCTTTTTAATGGATGACGGGGCTGGCGGTCATAAAAGACCGTCCACGACAGAGGCGGCGCCAACCAGAAGTGGTAACACATTCATTTTTATTGCTGCTATTCTCCCCAATAAAGATAATTGTAACTTTTTCCAATTATCCATTTCTTTCTGTACCTTATACCAAAGAAGCTCATAATTGTTTTTATTTAATTTCATATTTGAGGCTGAAATATTTACTCCTAAATATCTAACCTCCTTAACTGTTTCAAACCCCGTTACATTCCCTAAATCAGCTACTTCAGATATAGACATATTTTTAGTTATCATCTTCGCCTTATGTTGGTTTACTTTGAATCCAGATACCTTTCCATATTGACCTATTATATTCAACATATAAGAAGCCGATTCAGTGGGTTGAGTTAAAGTGAAAACCAAATCATCTGCAAAAGCTCTTAGTTTATAATCTTGCTGTCTGATTACAATTCCTTTTATTTTGTCAGATTCATGTATCTTATTCAATAAAACCTCTAGGGTTAAAATAAACAGCAATGGAGATAAAGGACAGCCCTGCCTTGTTCCTTTCTCAATTTTAAAAACTTCCGTTAAACCTCCATTAACTATTATTTATGCTGTTTGTTTCTGATATATTGTTCTAATTGATTGTATAAAATACTCTCCAAAATGCATTTTTTCTATTAACTTCAACAGAAATTGCCAATTCAAGCGATCAAATGCCTTTTCCACATCCACAAATATAAGTGCTGCTAAAACTTGGTTATTCTTTTCCAAATATTCCAGTAAATTTATAATTTGTCTAACGTTATATTTCATTTGTCTCCCTTTTATAAACCCAGATTGATCATTATAAACTACTTGCTGCATAACTGGCATTAATCTATTTGCTTAGATCTTGGCAAAAACTTTATAATCAATATTCAAAAGTGAGATTGGCCTGTAATTCTCAGGTTTAATACAGTTCTGTTCTTCCTTCAGGATCAGTGAAACAAAAGCTGTTCTCCAAGAGGGAGGAACTTCTCCCCCTGTTTGTATTTTACAAAATAAAACTCTAAACGGTTCCACCATTTCAGCCTGTAAATTCTTATAATAAACAGCTGTTAATCCATCTGTTCCTGGAACTTTACCTGTTTTTAATTGTTTAATTGCTGCAATAATCTCCTCAGACGATATAGGATGATTCAATCCTTCCCTCTGTTCTAATGTTAACTCAGAAATGTTCCCCTTAAAGAACCTTGTACTGGTTCACTAGCGAAACAACTTTTTATAAAAATCCAAAAAAGCTTGTTTAATCAAATTCTGTTAATAAAACTCTTTACCTCTGAATTCTATCTTAGTAATTACTCGTGATTTCTGTTTTTTCCTCAACATATAAGCCAACCACCTGCCTGGTTTATTAGCATTGCAAAATGTATTATGTTTAGCATATTGTAAGCTAGTTGCCACCTGATCAGCCATTAACATATTAAATTGCTCTTTTAATATTTTTATTGCTTCCCTTACTTTTTTGTCTCCTGGATTAGATACAAGTAATTGTTCTTTCTTTTTTATTTCCTCCTCTATCTCTTTCCGCTTTTTTTGTTGTTTTATTCTATGTTTCTTATTCATGTGTATTAAAATCCCCTTCATATAGGCCTTGCTTGCATCCCATACCATTTCCATAGAAGTACCCATATGCATATTAATAACAAAAAATTCTTTCATTTGTTTTTTAAGCTCAATCACATTTTCTTCATATCTAAATAAATTCTCATTTAACCTCCAAGACCTCCTTTCTCCCCTCTCCTGTTCAGATTCCACCCAAACAGGACTATGGTCAGTTAGGGCTCTTGGACAAATCTTCGTCTTCTTTACCCTAGAAAAAAAAATCATTTGTGGTTAGTATAAAGTCAATCCTTGAAAAAGATTGATGCCTATCAGGAAAAAAGGTAAAATCTCTTTCTTCAACATTTTGTTCTCTCCAAATATCTCTCAATTCCATATCTTCCATCATATCAAAAAAAGATTTGGATAATTTTGCACGTGTAGAAATCTTTGTTAAACTTTTTTTATCTCTCAAAGTGTCCATTACTCCATTCCAGTCACCCATTAGTATTAGAGATTTATAGCCCCATTGTATTATTTTGGCATGTAAAAATTTTAAAAAGTTATCTTGTCGTTGATTAGGTGCATAAATTCCAATTAAAAGCCTTTTCACATTCTGAATTAGTAATTCAATTGCAATATATCTTCCTTGCTCATCTGACTCTATTAAATTAGCTAATAGTCCTTTCTTTAAATATATAACTATTCCATTTTTCTTTTCTGGTGATGATGCAAAAAAGTGAGTACCTAATCTTGAATTTATCAAATATTTTTGGTCCAAAAGTCTAATATGTGTTTCCTGAAGACAAATAACATCGTTATTAAATTGTTTCAAATAATGAAATACTTTCTTTCTTTTTTGTGGTGAATTTAGGCCATTAACATTCCAGGATAGAAATTTATTTGCCATTTTTGGCCCCTCGAAGCTTCATGAGCATGTGCTGAATATCCTCCTCCATCTTACTCTTCAGCCTGGCCCCTCCCACTGCTTCTGTTTTTTTTCCTCTTGACATAAATCTTGAGTTTGTTGTAGTTTTTGTTGTTGTTGTTTATAAGTTGATCATGTCAAGCGTTATTCTTTTGGTTCCTGATTGGTTCCTTGCAGTGATGTTAAAGGTAAAACCTGATGAAATTTTTAGTAGGATTGATAAGGCTTACAGAGTGAATTCTCGAGTGGCGAGGCAAAGGAACCTGCCTAGAGATGTGGTAGTCTACTTTACTGATAGAAGATTGAGGAATGATATTCTGCAGAAGTCCTTTCTTGCTACTATCCAGGTAGATGGAAATCAGATTGGTATTTACAAAGAGTTAACACCTAAGATGTTAAGAGACAGAAAGGACTTTGGATTTTTGGTGACTGAACTGAAGAGATGTCAGATCCCATTTAGATGGGATGCCCCAGTTGGCATAATCTTGAGATATGAAGGTGAGAGATACCGCTTAAACACCATTGAAAAAGCGGAACTTTTTATTACCATATTTTTAAAAGGACATCTCCACGTTCATCCACGGTGTTAACTATAGAAGAAGGTGATAAAGATAAAGAATTTGAAAGAGAGACTGAGGAACAGCGAAGCAGATGGAATTAGAGGCAATAGAAACTCAAAGAGCAATAGAGGAAACTCAAGGAGCAGTAGGTGGCTTTTCAGATGACTTATTGTTGGATTTTCCAGAGCCTAGAAAAGGGCCACTCAGAAGTACAAGAGAGGTGGCATTGGACCTTGAACTGCTGATGCAGGAACCTAAAGATAAACATATAATTCGAGCAGCTCAGAAGCAAATGTTAGAGAAGCAACAGCAGCAGAGGTCCATTATACCACAAGAAGAGAAGGGGGCCAATGGTAAACCGCAGAAATCTGAAGCCATGGGAGAAGCTAGACCGAAGACTACTGCTCTGGAACAGAGACTTCGGCAAATGCTTGATTCGCTTCGTGAAACTACAAATGACAGTTAAATTTTTATCTTGAAATGTGAATGGTCTGAACTTTCCACAGAAAAGAAGAAAAATATTTCATTATTTGAGACAATTTAACAATGATGTTGTTTGTTTGCAAGAAACTCATATTAGAACTCAGGATCAAAAATATTTGATAAATTCCAAATTAGGACCACATTTTATATCCTCAAGCCCAGAAAAAAAGAATGGTGTTGTATTGTACATCACCAAAAGATTATTAGCTAAAGTTATAGAAACAGATGATCATGGAAGATACATAGCAATTGAACTAAATGTACAGAATGATCCACTTCTGGTGATTGGAATCTACGCCCCTAACCAACAGCAGGAAAATTTTTATAAATTACTATATGCTAAAATATTGCAATGGAACTACAGATCTATTTTGATTATGGGAGATTGGAATGGGGTGATTGACACCAAAATTGATAAAAAGAGCTTGGCAAAATCAGGGGTCAAATGGTCACAGATTTTTTTTTTTTTTGCTATGAAAGAGGATTTGGAATTGAAAGATGTATGGAGAGTCCAGAATCCGAAAGAATTGGATTTTACATTTTTTTCAGATCGACATAGATCTTTTTCTAGGATTGATTTTATTCTGGTGACAGCTGATTTACTTACTAAAACAACAAAGACAAAAATATTTCCCAGGACTTTAATGGATCACAGCCCGATATGGATAGAAATAGAAATGGGGAAGGAGAAGATCATGGAGATTGAATGAGAATTTGTTTAGATATGAAAAAAATATAATTGAACTTAAAAAACATGTGAAGGAATTTTTTCAAATGAACTTGAATAAGGGTACACCCATTGAAATTGTATGGGATGCAAGGCATATATGCGAGGAGTACTGATTTATATGAACTCTAAACATAAGTCAAACCAACAAAGGAAAAGAATAGAATTGGAAGTAGAAATAAAGAAAAAGGAACAATTATATATTAAAAACCCGCTAGATAAAAAACTACAAGAAACCATAAAATTCTTGAAAGATCAATTGCAAATGCTTATAGCGGAACAAACGGCAACTAATTTACAATTTGCAAAACATAATACATTCTGCAATGCTAATAAACCGGGCAGATGGCTGGCTTACACACTGAGAAAACAGCAGAGTTCTCGAATTATTGACACTATTGATTATGGAGGGAAGGAAGTTTTTCAACAAAATTTAATAAAATAAGCCTTTTTAGATTATTATTCTAAACTATATGCCAAAGACAATATAAAGAATGAACTTATAGATGAATATCTTGAAGGAACTAGAATTACAAAAATTTACAGAGAGCAAAAGGAAAGAATGAATCAAGGAATAATCTGAGGAGATTATATTTGCAATTAAACAACTGAAAACGGCTAAAGCTCCAGGGACGGATGGTTTGACAGCAGTGTATTATAAAACTTTACAAACAGAAATGATTGAACATCTTAAAGACTTATTTTGCAGTATACAACAGGGGGGAAAAATACCCCCTTCGTGGAAGACGGCCTTTATTTCAATGATACCAAAAGAGGAAGGTTCTGCAAAACCAGAAAATTTTAGAGCAATATCTCTCTTGAATACGGATTACAAAATTTTTGCAAAAGTATTAGCCAACAGATTAATGCCAGTTATGCAAGAGGTGATTCATCATGATCAAGCAGGATTTATTGAGGGCAGATGTATGAAGTATAATGTGAGGCAAATGATAGATTTATTGGAATATCTTGAGAAGAGTAAACAGATCCCTGCCATGCTTGTGTTTTTGGATGCGGAGAAGGCCTTCGATCGAGTTAATTGGAACTTTCTATTAAAGACACTAACAAAGATGGGTTTTGGGGATGAGTTTGTGCAAGCTGTTACAGCAATTTATCAAGATCAAACTGCACAGATCATTATCAATGGAAGTTTAACTACAAACTTTAGTATAGAGAAAGGGACAAGACAAGGTTGTCCACTATCCCCACTGTTGTTTATTCTAACTTTAGAAGTTTTGTTGAATAAAATACGAGATTCGAGTATTTTGAATGGAATAGTTATAAGGCAAGAGGACTACAGAATAAGGGCATTTGCAGACGATCTGGTTGTTACCCTAACACGACCTATGGAATCGGTAATGCAGATGAAAGACATTAGAGAAGAATATGGTATGGTGTCAGGATTTAGACTGAATCAGAAAAAAACCAAGATATGTGTCAGATGCTCAGAAAAAGGAACTCGAAAGGTTGGCAGGCTTTGAAATAGTTTCAAAGGTGAAATATCTAGGAGTGCAAGTTGCAGCTTCCAATATAAAACTTTTTCAAAATAATTATGAAGTGTTGTGGCGAAAGGTGCAAAAAGATTTGGAAACTTGGAATAAACTGCAACTATCTTTACTTGGTAGAATAGCAGCAGTTAAGATGAACATTCTACCTAGATTTTTGTTTTTGTTTCAAATGATTCTGGTGCTTAAAAATGATAAAAACTTGATTGAATGGCAAAAAGGACTGAACAAATTTATTTGGAATGAGAAAAAGCCAAGAGTAAAACTGAAAATCATACAAGATGTTCAGGAAAGAGGTGGCCTTAAAATTCCAAACCTACGGCTATATTATGAAGCAGCAGCTTTGACACAAGCGAGTGATTGGTTTGGAATGACAAGGACTGAAATTTTGAATATAGAAGGCCATGATTTGGAATTTTGTTCGCATGCATATTTATTTTACGAAAAAAAAGTTGATAATGTATTTAGAAGTCACATACTTAGAAATTCTTTGATGAGAGTTTGGAAGAAGCACCAGTTTAAATTGGATTACAAAATACCTTTGTGGTTGGATCTTGGGCACATTATATGGAATATAAAGTCACTCAGGGGGATTTTATATAAAGAGATACTTTTTAATGATGGGGGCAGCTGAAACTTGAAATCATTAAAAACTCTGTTGGAAGAAGGGATTAATATAACTTGGTTACAGTACAGTCAACTTCAATCAAGATGGAGGGAAGATCAAAAAACTGGTTTAATGATGCATGAAGAAGATTTGGTGATACAGATAAAACAGAAAGGGCCGATGCATATTAAGAGGGTTTATAATATATTGTTAGAAAGAGATTCTGAAAGCGAATTGGTTAAAGATTGTATGATAAAATGGGCACAAAATTTTGCAGAACCAGTTATGATGGAAACTTGGGAAAAGATATGGGTCCAGAATGTTAAATTTACTCAGTCACAGAACTTGAGGGAAATTTTTTACAAAATGTTTTATAGGTGGCATCTAGATCCTAAGAAATTGTCATGTATGTATCCTAATGTTCAGCCAAGATGTTGAAGATGCGATTGTTTAGATGCTACATATTACCATATATGGTGGACTTGCAGAAAAGTGAAAGCTTTTTGGATTAAACTCTGGTGGGTTATGCAAAATGTGCTGAAGAAGAAGCTCCAATTTTCTCCACAATTGTTTTTATTGGGTATAGTTAAGATCTTTTCATCAAATGAAACAAGATTGATATTATATATGATTACTGCAGCTAGGTTATTGATTGGACAATATTGGAAAAAAGATATCTTACTTACTATTGAAGAATGGACTCTGAAGATGGCTAGCTTTGCAGAAATGGCAAAGATATCAGCATATATAAAAGATAGGACCCAAGAAACTTTTGTTTCGGAATGGAAGAAATGGATAGATTATGTGCAGAATAAATACCAAACAAAGAAGTATCAGTTAGCATTTAGTTGAAAAATGTTATGTTGTACTGAGAGTTATAGTATATAGGGCGTAAAGTAATTGGAGGTAATTAAGATTTGGATTAAACATAGATTGATATATTGATATAGAATGTCATGTAGAATATGTTAAGCAGGAAATAGTTTAAATGGGGGTAGAGTAATTGGGGCAAATTATGTTTTATCTTGTAATAAGGGGGATAGATATATGTAGATAATTATTATTTGCATGTTATCTAGAAAATTTTTTTTTACTACTGATAGGGGTAGATTAGATGAGAGAAATGTCTGATATGATACTTTATCTGGATTTCACCTTTTCTTTTTCTCAATATCTGCGGACTGTATAAGAATAATAATTTTTGTAAGGGAAGCCAAGGGTGGGATGGGATGGGGGATAGGAGGGTGAGGGGGGGATTTGGGGGGGGGAAAAATGAAAAACTTGTATTTGTAAAACTTTTTCAATTAAAAAAAAACATTCCAGGATAGAAATTTATTTGCCATTTTTGGCCCCTCGAAGCTTCATGAGCATGTGCTGAATATCCTCCTCCATCTTACTCTTCAGCCTGGCCCCTCCCACTGCTTCTGTTTTTTTTCCCTCTTGAAGTAAATCTTGAGTTTGTTGTAGTTTTTGTTGTTGTTGTTTATAAGTTGATCGTGTCAAGCGTTGTTCTTTTGGTTCCTCTAGCTTCTTAGATACCTCCATAGTGGGAGATGGACCCCCAAATTGCAACAGTTCTTGTTCCATAATAATTCCTCCAGCTGCCACTTCAGCATAAGTTTGTACCTGCTTTCCATCTTTCTCTTCTTGCAGCATGTCCATTTTCTCCCCCCCCAGGTGAGGGTGGGTATCCAGCCTTCAAAACATTGACATAAAAATCTTTTGCTTTCCAAACTGTATTTAAACAGTATCTCTCTCCACAATAAGTCACTATTAAGCCAGCTGGAACATCCCATCTGTACTGCACTTGCTGTTTTCTCAATTCATTTACCAGAAAACCAAAGTCCTTTCTGCTTCTTAACATTTTGGAGAGATCTCTTTAAGAAACAGTAATTCTTTTCCATCCACTTGAACCTTGTTATTGTACGAAGCCTGCAAGATGTCATTTCTAATCCTCCTGTCTGAAAAATATATAACCACATCTCTTGGTAACTGCCTTTGTTTTGCTATCCAGGAGTTCACTCTGTAAATTTTGTCAATATGAATTGCCATATCCTCCACTCTTTCTTTAATGATCTCTGCTATGGCTGCAGCACAAATATCCCTTAAGTTTTCCGGACTATTTTCTTTCAACCCTCTCAGCCTCAAAGCAAATTCCATGGATCTATATTGTAACATAACCAGTTCATCTTCCACCTTCTCTGTTTTAGTCATAATCTCTCCAACTTTTCCTTCCAAATTCAAATTAGCTTCGTTAATTTCTTCCACTCTCTCATCTAGCTTAATGAGATGTTTTGATAGTCCTGAAACTGCCAGTATAATGTCATCTCTTATTTCATCATGCTTAACCTAACCACATTCTTAATTTCCTTTATGTCCTCCTCAAATTTTTGAAGTTTCTCTTCCATAATTGCTGTTTGATTATTCATAGCTGCAGTTTGATTATTCAAGGCTTCCTTAATAAATTCTTTAAGATCTCTAAAGGAAGCCTCCTGACTCTGTGAATACACCGGAAGCTGAACTTTCTGTGTTACTACAGAAACTGTTGGAGAGCCTGCTCCAGCTTTAGGAATTCCTGACTTTACTTGTTTAGCAGCCATTTTAAAAGGGAATCTTTTTTCCTCTTCACAACCACAAAGTCTCTTAAAAAGCTTCCAAAAATTTATAGATTATTTTTTCTAGGTCAAAATAGTTCAAATAGACATTTCTCCAGCAGTTTCTTAATTTCTTGAAGCTTTAAGACACTTTTAAAGCGCAATACTCTTAATAGGCACTTTTGCTTCTCACTTTCACTTTCACAACAAAGGCGTCATTTCTTCCAGCCTCCCAGTCATTTAGATACAATTAGCAACACTGTATTCCTGGAGTTAAGCAACAATACTTGCAACAGTTTGGGCTCCTGCTCCCGCTCTGTCTGCTCTTGCTCTCATTAAATCTGCTTCTTGGTTGCAGAGTTGCTCGTGATGTCTAGCTCTGTAAAAACAGAGGCATCCCAGATCTGGAGCTTCCAGTGGGGTAAACGGGGAGCTCCCTCCTCCAAGCCTCTGGTGTTGTCCAGAGGGCTTTCGGGGGGTCTCTACCCACCCTCACCAGCTCTCCTCTCCTTCTTTTCCCAAAGGAGAGGTTTTTCAGCCGTTTGACAGCTGATCTGCGCTGTCAAAACGGCTTTACAGAATCACGGGGCTGGCGGTCTGAAAAGACCGTCCGCGACGACGGCGGTGCCAAACCGGAAGTCTTGCCGATGCTTCTTGTTGCTTCTCACTTTTCTGTTTCCTCATTATACATTTGGGCTGTCATGTCTCTGGACCTGGCTCTGACAGCCGGTCTCTTCCACACTGGATTTTGGGGGGGGCACCCTCCATGATGGGGGATTGCCCTTCTCCCTACCACCTCTGAGCTATCTCCTTTCGATCACTGTCCTCTCAAAGGTTCAGCTTTATCAGTTACCAGTTTCCAGACGTGAAAGATCGGGCAAAAGAAACGGAGCCTCCAATCCCTTGCACCGCACCAGTGTGATAGTAACCCCAGAAGTCCCACAACTTTCAATCTTTATTTTTCTGCATCAACTTTTCTTTTTCTCTCTCAGCAAACTTCCTTATTTGGCTTGTCTTAGCAACCTTCTTCCTTGTTCTTTAAGACTTGAAATGGTACAGATGTTCAAAAAGATATAGCAGGCTGTTGCTAGAAAGAGACTCTATTAAATTGATTTAAGATAGAATAATAATCTTTGAAGGTGATTAAGAAAGGAAGGCATAACTTACTGTTTAAATAAAAAACAAAAAACAGACGGCTTCTTCAACCCCCAAACAGATTGCAGCCCTTCCCCCTCCAGCTTTTGGCATGCCTTGGAGTTCAACTCCAAAAGCAATTTTCCGTCTTACAGCTATATAGAAGGGTCCTTAGGGGAAGTTCTTCAACACATCCTAACCAGGTGAGTCATGAAAACTGATGGGATATAAGTCCCTTCAGTTAAAAGATAGAAGAGCAAAGATCTTCAAAGATCTTAGAAGATATCTTCAAAGATAAAATCCTTTGAAAATCTCTCCCTGTGCATGTGTTCAGTTAGCCATATTCCCCACATTTTAATGTGTATATTTCTCCAAAATTTCATTAAGAATTATTGATAAGTAAATATAGATATCTTTGTAGCTAAACTGGACAAATGTGGCAGCCCCTCAAATATTGGAACATTGATATCATCCTTAGCAATGCACTAATGTTAATTGGCAAATTATATAACAGCAGCATTAGTTGTCAGATCCCCAAAAATGTGATACTGCCATTCAAGTGAAGAAGGGGGAGACTTGGATTTGATTTACTGTGTCATCAGATATTTTACAACTTATATCCTGGCACCAAGGGGGCCTGAGAAGGGAACTTTACCTGCAGGAATTTATATGATAGCCATGTGAGTTGTCTTACTTTAAAGGATAGTGGTGGGAATGCATGTTTGTTCCGGTTCTCAAAAGAAATGGTAAAGAAAACATCTTCACACTTGTGTATTGGCTAAAATCTGCATTCTGACTTAAAGGGAGGGGTCTCTACCACTTTAATCCTACTGCTTTGCCTAAGGGTATTCAGATTGTACTTTAGCTGGATGGCTTTCACTTCTGCTTAATAAAAGAATCTTTTTGAACAACTACATTTCAAGAGTTTGTACTTTCTTAGGTTGGAAGGAGAGGCGATCCTTATAGAAAGCACAATCTGCAAAATGGTCAACCCAGAGAAGCAATCTTTGCCCTACTGAGGGGACCTTGCAAATTATGTCTGAATGAAGCAGAGAACTGAGAGAAACCGATTGCTGGGGAGAGACAGTAACCGCCATCTAGTCGGATGCCTGCCTCATGCACCCCATCGGAGAGGATGAGGTAACCCTGGGGAATCCGGAAAAGCCCCGCTGGTCGATTGGCATCGGGAAGAAAGATGGCTGGGATGAGAGAACCAGAGGACTCAACCGTGGCAACCAAAAACCAGGGTGGAAACTGAAACTAGAAGCCCTTACTGACCAGGGGGGACTGACTGAAGCACTCCTGAGGGAGGACTATCTGAAGAGGCATATAACCCAATTGGTGATGGAAACTTTGGAAAATCTTAACATCCGAAGGGAGCCAGGACAACAACCAAAGGGCACTGTCAGAAGGATGGCCCCCTCTATACCTCCAGAGAGGCTCCGCGACGAGACTGTCCTCCGCTAGTTAGTTAACTAGCGGAGCCAGACGCTGGAAGCAACACCACAGCATCTATGGAGCAAGCCGAAAAAGAAAGAAGCAAAGATGAAGCAAGTATGGATTTTTTTTTTTTTTTACTAATTTTTTATTGAAGAGGAACGAGAGGAGGGGGGAAGGAGAGGAAGAGAAGTGAAAGTTTCTAAAAAAGTTTTTTTAAGATGGCGACTGATCTTAATTGGAAAAAATGCCAGGGCGATTGAAAATGGAGGCTTTGAAATGAATACTTTGCTATGGGAGAGTCACTTAAAGTAAGAAGAAAAAAAATTTTTTTTTCCTTTTTTCTGGATATTTTTCTTTAAAACAAGGATTAAAGTAAAGTATGGCAAAGTGAAGTAAAGCATAGTAAAGCCATTCAAAGTAAAATAAAGATGACTAAAGGAAGGGGGGGCTCCCCCTTGAGCCAGCTGAAGAGCAAAGCTGAGATGGTGCAATTGTCTGGATTGGCAGAAGGGGACTTAAAAGAACTTATAACAACTTCTTTATCGAGTGTAGTTGACAAAATTAAAAACTCACAGAAGAATCTTGTGGATTTGACTGCTGGAAAGCATGACCAATTAAGTCAAACTATTGTTAAAGTAATTTCAGATCTTTCAAATGTGGTGATTGAAATGGAGGAGAAAGTAACTGAAATTAGCAGTAAATTTGGCTCCCAGATTCAAGAAATACAAGAAAGGTTTGTGAAAGCTGAGATTTGTAATCAGACTATACAGAATGATATTATCATGCTTCAAATTAAAACTATGGCCTCAGCAATCAGAGTAAGAGGTATTAAAGAAAACCAGAGAGATTTAAAAGCAACTATTGCAAAGGTTTTTGCTGAACTACTAGAGCTTGAGGATGAGATAATTCTTGGTTGTATAGAGAAAGTTTACAGAGTCAACTCACGAGTAGCTAAACAAAGGAATTTATCCAGAGATGTTGTTGTTTACTTTACTGATAAAAGGTTGAGAGATGACATCTTACAAAGGTCCTATTCTGCCAGAGCGCAAGTAGAAGGTGAACAAATTAATATCTTTAAAGAGTTACCACCGAAGGTTCTAAAGAAAAGGAAAGAATTTGCTTTCTTAACTAAAGAATTGAAGGAAAGTAATATCCCATTTAGATGGGATTTACCAGTTGGCATAATTTTTAGATATTATGGCGTGAGATATTGTCTGAATACTATTGAGAAAGCGGAACATTTTTATAAAAATATTTTTAAGGGAGCTTCGGAAGACCTCAAGAATAAGAAACAAGAAAGAGAGTTTGTAAAAGGTAAACAGAAGGATGAGACTCAAAGAATGAATCAAAGAATGTTAAAAGCACAAGGAGTGCAATCTGGTTTCTCTGAGGATCTTATTATGGACCACACCAGTGAACCTAGACTAGGAGCACCGGACCTTGTACTGCTGGAGCAAGATTTAAAAAATACTATAATTCAAGATGATCAGCAGCAGAGGTCCAACGCTCCGCAAGAAAAGGATGGTGATATCGAGCAGCAGGAACCAGATTTTAACGAGGAAATTCGAGAGTTAACTAACGAGTGTCGTAGAGTCCTTCATCAGATGCAGCTGTTATCAGAAAGCTTGGATAATTGTGAAAATTGGTTATAAACTTTCTAAAGTTTATATGGATTTGGATTTAAGGATTATAAAGTCTTCATCCTGATTTGGAGTTTCTTTTTCTTATTTTTGAATTGGATTTAACATCTTGAGCAAGCTTAACAGAGGGCTGCAATGGTAGCAGCGTTCTGTGATTATCCTACCATAGTTTTTTTTTTGGAACTTATCATCCAGGAGGAAAGAATGGAAAGGAGAATATCTAACAACCAGAAGGAGTGAAAGGGTGGCAGGTTTTGAAACAACTTTATGAGAACATTTGGGCATGCAGTTGCTAGGATTTTTTTCTTTTTTTTGATTCTTTCTGTCATTAAGGTTTGGCGGAGCTGCATTGGGTTTCTTTTTGTCGTAATAGAATACGCTAGTTTGAATGTTTCTACCTAGAGGAATGAATATCTTCGTGGTTGGATGCTATCTATATAGTAGTAGCGTTTTGTGATTACCCTATCATAGTTTTTCTTTGGAATTTATCATCCAAGAGCAAAGAATGGAAATGAAAATGTCTTACAACCAAGAGTGAATGACAAAGGGTGGCAGGATTTGAAACAGTTTTTATAAGAACATCTGGGAATGCAGTCTATAGGATTTTTTTTCTTTTTTCTTGATTTTTTTGTTTCTAAGGAGCTGCATTGGGTTTTTTCTCATTGAAATAGAACACGTTTGTTTGAATGATTCTACCTAGAGGAGTGATTATCTTCTTGGTTGGATGTTATCTATATAAAGTCACACGGGGGGTTCATGTGGAATGTTTTGTTTTACTGATGGGGGCAGATAGAAGATGAAGAGTATTGGAATTGGATACAGGTGAAGAAAGAAGACCTAACTTCAATCAGGAAGAAGAGAAGATTGTAATTCGAGTTATGGAAAATTATAACAATATATGCATAATTATATTATATTATAATATACTTTATTTTTTTTTTCTTTGAAGGGGGGATTTCTGGGCTTTTGAATTAGGGGGAGTAGTTCGGATTAAAATATGTGGCATTATTTAATATGAACAAGTAAGTTATATAATTTTGGAGTGATTGAGTATGGTATATGATTAGTAATGTTAGTAATGTTTCTTTCATTTTTATTTTTCTCTGTTTTTAAATTGTGTTAAATATTATAATGGTTATTTTTTCTGGTGTTTTTTTTTATTACAATACTGTTAAGCTTAGACAAATATTTATGTTTATGGGTCTTTCTTTGTACTACTTTATTTTATTTTATTTTATTTTTTTATTTTTTTTATTTTTTTTTTTAATTTCTTTCTTTCTTTCCTCTTCCTCTTAACTTAGAACTGAATATATAATAGTATTTGTTTTCTTTGTTGTTATAAATTCTTGTTGTTTTTCTTTCTTAAGAATGTGTAGCGGAAGTCAGGGGTGGGTGGGAGAGGGAGGGGGTGGGGTTGGGGGGAGGTTGGGGGGCATGAGAGGGTGGGGGAGGGGGGAGGGGTGAAAAAAGGGGGGAAAATTTTTTATTGTAAAACTTTTTCAATTTAAAAAAAAAAAAAACAACAACCAAAGGGCACTGAAAGGGCAGCAGTCACAGATAATGCCATGGGAGGCACCCTCCCTCTGGAGCCTATCTATCAACAGGGGGTGCAGCAGCAGTGGGAGAAGACCCAGCAAATCCTCCCCCACAGGCAGCACATACACCAGCGCCCATTCCCAACCAACCCCGGGCTCCTCAACTGAAAAGAGAAATTCCCCCTCTTGGGGTGAAGTTTGATGGGAATCCGCAACAATTAGGATTCTTTGTGCACATGTGCTAACCTACATGCAAGAGTATGGACATGATTTCCAAACCCAAGGCTCCCGAGTGCAAGTTGTGACCCTGGCCCTAGAGGGTACCGCTGCCAGGTGGATGGTGACCCTGCATAACGCTAACACACCAGAACTGTGGGATTTCGACCATTTCATGATGGCCCTACGACGTCAATTTGAGGACCAACTGGCAGACTGCAAAACACGTGACCGCATTAAGGTGGTGAAGCAGGGGCGACAGCCAGTAGCAGAGTATACTGAAGAATTCCGGGACCTCACGTGCTGTGTGCACTGGCCGAAAGATATTTTGGTGAGCTGTTCTATACAATGCCTGCGTAGACCGAGGGGCACCAAATGATCCTTACATTAGTAGATATTTCAATGGTGTAACTCACAGAATTTTTCATTAACAACATAATTGTATTAGCTATGCACCAATTCACCAATCAACGTTAGGTGATGGCTGAATGAAGATATGATGTTCTCCAATGTTCTCCAACATAAAACAGACAAATGAGCAATCATGAAGAAGCTATTACATTCTCTCATAGTCAATAATGTACCAATGCCTGTGCATTCTTCTGTATTGTGGATTATGTGCTTTCTACCTCTTGAATTTTCAGATGGCATAAGTAATGTGATTCATATTTGGTCAAATGTGGTATTTGAAAGCATTTTGGAAGTTAGTTTTGTAATTGTACAACTAGCAGCATGTTTGTGACCTAGAATAGGAGATAACTATTAATATCATACTTACAATTTCAGTTATGTATTGAATCATGAAATCATAGAATTGGAAGAGACTATTTAGGCCTTCAAGTCCAAACTCCTTTTTTATGCAGGCATCAAAATCAAAGTATCTCCATTTGATGACTCTCTACTTCTACTTGAATACATCCAGAGAAGGAGAACCCACCAATGTCCAAGCAATTGAATACTCTGTAAGAATACTCTTGCTATAAGATTTTCCCCTAATATTCATTTGGAATCTGTCTTCATGAACTTGAAATCCATATTCTGTCCTGTTTTCAAAGTATGATGGAGACGTTTTTCCATTTAATATCCTTTCCAGGAGTATTAAGAGTGCTATCTTATTTCCCTTCAGTTTTCCTTTCATAAAGTTAAGCTTTCTCAATCACTTTCTTCTTTTTTCATCTGATTATATTCAGAGCCATTCTTCAAACTAGATAGTTTGTCTGAATCCTTCTTAAATTGGGAGCTTGGAATTGGACAGAAAACTCCAAAATCATAGATTCTGGTACTAAGTAATAGTAGTAGTAGAACACCACTATTACTAATAGTAGAACACTAAGGCACAGTGTTCTAAGGAACACTAAGGAACAGTATCACTGAGAGGCATACAGAAAATAATATCCTTGGTGCTCTCTGAGCTCGGTTGTTTTCTTGCGGACATTTCATTACCCAAACTAGGTAACATCATAAATACTAGTCTGTTGATGCTAACTCTAACACTGATAATATTACCTAGTTCGGGTAAGGAAAAATCTACAAAGAAACAACCAAGCTCAGAGAACACCAACGATCCTCATTTCAACCCTGAGCTACAAATATTCTCCTGTATTGGTACCAATAATACAATAATTTATTAAATTTGTATACCATCCAATTCTCAATGATTCCAGGTAGCTCACAACATTCAAACAAATGACTATCAAATAAATAAAGTATGTAAAGACAAAAGATGGCAAGCATGATGAAGTGGGGTGGGGGAGTTTTAGCTCTTCTTTTTTTTTTATTAAAAATTTTATAAAAATACAAACATAAAAAATATAAACCCCCCCTCCCTCCTTCAACCCCCCCATCCCTCCCCCCTTCAGCCCCCCTCCCCCCCGACTTCCCAGAGTGAAATACAGGGTTTTTCTTCTTCGACAAAAAAGATAAACCAATCATTAACCTATCCAATTTCTAGTTTACAAACACCATCAAAATCTTAACTCCAATCTAATAAGAAAATTACAACTCTATAGTTCTTCATTCATTCATACGCTATTTGATGTCTTCTTATATGATACTTATTCCGAATATAGTCAATCCATTTCCTCCACTCCAAAATGAATTTTTCTTGCGTATGATCCTTCAAATATGCTGAGATTTTAGCCATCTCAGCTAAGTTCATTACTTTTACAATCCATTCTTCTACTGTGGGCAAAGAGTCTTTTTTCCAGTGTTGTGCAACCAGCAATCTGGCTGCTGTTATTAAATTTAAAATCAGCTTAGTCTCCAATAATGTACATTCATTTATAATACCCAATAAAAACAATTGTGGTGTAAATTCCAACCTTTTTTTCAAAATATTTTGCATTACCCACCAAATCTTTATCCAAAATGCTTTAACCTTCTTACAGGCCCACCAAATATGAAAATAAGTTGCATCTTCACAGTCACACCGCCAACATTTAGCTTGTACATTAGAATACATACATGACAACTTTTTTGGGTCTAAATGCCATCTATAAAACATCTTATAAAAGTTTTCTCTAAGATTTTGTGCTTGAGTAAATTTAACATTTCTGACCCAGATCTTTTCCCATGTCTCCATCATTATTGGTTCTTGAAAATTTCTAGCCCATTTAATCATACAGTCTTTAACCAACTCTGTTTCAGAATCTATCTCTAATAATACATTATATAATCTTTTAATATGCATAATACCCTGGTCCCTAATTTGCTTTACCAAATTTTCTTCATTTTCCATAAGACCTGTTTTTTGATCCTCCCTCCACCTTGCTTGAAGCTGACCATATTGAAACCAGGTATAAATTATCCCTTCCTTCTTCAAAACCTCTAAGGGTTTAAGTTGTAGTTTGCCCCTTTCTCTAAATAAAAATTCTTTATATGTGATCACCTCCATCTTTTGTTCTATACTTATATTTTCTATTGCATGTCTGGGATTTGCCCAAATAGGTATTTTATAACCCAATTTATATTGATATTTCTTCCACACTCGCAACAAGGCATTTCTAAGCATATGGCTTTTAAAAATTTTATCCACTTTCTTTTCATACAGTAAATAAGCATGCCATCCATAAAGTAAGTCATATCCTTCTAGATTCAAAATTCTATCCTCTGTTAAATTAAACCAATCACTAATCTGAACTAATACCGAAGCTTCATAATATAATCTTAAATTTGGCATTTTTAAACCACCTCTCTCCCGAGCATCTTGTATAATTTTTAATTTAACTCTAGGTTTTTTACCTGACCATATAAAAGTATTGAGACCTTTTTGCCATTCCCTCAGTTGTTCATCCTTCTTCAACACCGGTATCATTTGGAACAAAAATAAAAACTTAGGTAATACATTCATTTTAATTGCTGCTATTCTACCTAATAAAGATAATTGTAACTTTTTCCAATTCTCCATTTCTTTCTGCACCTTTCGCCATAAAACTTCATAATTGTTTTTAAATAACTTTGTATTTGATCCAGCAATAAACACACCCAAATATTTAACCTTTTTAACTATTTCAAATCCCAATATTTGTTGAAGCTCTTCTCTTTGATTAAAAGACATATTTTTGGTCACTATCTTAGTCTTATGTTGATTTATTTTAAATCCCGAGACTTTACCATATTGTTCTATCAGTTCCAACATATATGAAGCTGTATCTATAGGTTGCGTTAATGTAACAACTAAATCATCTGCAAAGGCCCTCAATCTATAGTCTTGCTGTCGAATCACTATTCCTTTTAGTTCTTTAGATTCACGTATCTTTTTCAACAACATTTCCAAAGATAA
This sequence comes from Masticophis lateralis, assembly GCA_030761175.1. Classification (NCBI taxonomy): domain Eukaryota; kingdom Metazoa; phylum Chordata; class Lepidosauria; order Squamata; family Colubridae; genus Masticophis; species Masticophis lateralis. The sequence goes on along the minus strand of JAUDYJ010000003.1, from coordinate 100,342,383 downwards.
AACAAACAATAAGGGAGATAATGGACAACCCTGCCGCGTTCCCTTTTCTATCTTAAAACTATCCGTTAAACTTCCATTAATAATTATTTGTGCAGTTTGTTCCCTATATATTGCTTTAATTGAACTCATAAATTGCTCCCCAAATTGCATTTTATCTATTATTTTGAATAAAAATTGCCAATTCAATCTATCAAAAGCTTTCTCTGCATCCAAAAAGAAAAAAGCTGCAGGAATCTGATTATTTTTCTCCAAATATTCAACCAAATTTATTATTTGTCTCAAATTGTATTTCATATATCTCCCCTTTATAAACCCTGATTGATCATTGTGAATTATTTGTTGCATGATAGGCATTAATCTATTTGCCAGTACTTTGGTAAAAATCTTATAATCAGTATTTAAAAGTGAGATAGGTCTAAAATTTTCAGGTTTAACACAGTTTTGGTCCTCTTTAGGAATCAATGATATAAAAGCTGTTTTCCATGAGGGTGGGGTTTCTCCCCAGATTGAATTTTATTAAAAAGCATCCTAAGCGATTCCACCATTTCCATCTGCAAGTTCTTATAATAAATAGCTGTCAACCCGTCCGTTCCCGGTGTTTTACCTACTTTTAACTGTTTGATTGCTAAGATAATCTCTTCAGAATTTATTGGTTGATTCAAACCTTCTCTTTGATCCAAAGTTAATTCCTGGATATCAACCTCTCTAAGATATCTATCTATATCTTTACCTTGTATCAAATCTCCTGCATATAGTTTTGTATAATATTCTAAAAAGGCTTTTTTAATCAAATTTTGTTGATAAACTTCTTTACCTTTATATTCCATCTTACCAATAATACGTGATTTTTGTTTTTTCCTTAACATATAAGCTAACCATCTGCCTGGTTTATTAGCATTGCAAAATCTATTATGTTTAGCATATTGTAAGGTAGTTGCAACTTGATCAGCCATTAGCATATTAAATTGCTGTCTTAATATACCTATTGCTTCTTTTACTCTTTTATCTTCTGGATTATCTATTAACAATTGTTCTTTCTTCTTTATTTCTTCCTCAATATCCTTCCGTTTCTTTGTCTGCTTTTGTCTATATTTATTATTCATATATATCAACACTCCCCTCATATAAGCCTTACTTGCATCCCAAACCATTTCCATAGAAGTACCTTTTCATCTGGATTCCATTCTCTCCAAACATCCCTTAATTCTAAATCATCCATAATTTCAAAAAAAGGTTTGGGTAATTTGGCACGCGAAGCAACTTTAGATATAGTCTTCTTATCCTTAGAAATATCAATTACTCCATTCCAATCAACCATCAAAATAATTGATTTATAATCCCATTGCGATATTTTGGTATGTAAAAATTTATAAAAATTTTCTTGTTGCTAGTTCGGTGCATAAATTCCAATCAAAAGCATTATTCCATTTTGAGTCCTCACTTCAATTGCTATATATCTTCCTTGATCATCCGCCTCTATCAAATTTGCTGTTAAGTTCTTTTTTATATATACCACTATTCCATTTCTCTTTTCCAAAGATGATGCCACAAAGTGAGTCCCTAATTTGGAATTAATTAAGTATTTCTGATCTGTTGATTTAATATGTGTCTCTTGTAAGCATACAATATCGTTATTAAATTGTTTCAAATAATGATATATTTTCTTTCTCTTTTGTGGTGAATTCAAACCATTGACATTCCAAGACAAAAATTTAACTGGCATCTTTACGAGACTGAAGCGTATGGAGCATATTTTGAAGATCTTCTTTCACCTTGATCTTCGGTCTTGCCCCCCCCCCCCACAGCTTCTGATTTTGTATCCAGTTGTTGTTGTTGTTGTTTAGTAGTTGATCTTGTCACACGTTGTGCTCTTGGTTCCTCCAGTTTTGCAAATTCCAGTGGTCCTTCCAATTGACTTAACGGAAAAGGAAGTGATGCTGGGTCCGATTGGTTCTGGTCATCTTGATTCTTAGATTCTCCAATCACTGCCTCAGCATATGTTAAAGACTGTTGCTTTCCTTTTTCTGCTTTTTTATCATCTTTAGGGGGGTGTTCCACTTTCTGTACACTACGATAAAATTCTCTTGCTTTCTCAACGGTATTCAGTCGGTACCTCTCTCCAGCATAATCCACTATTATGCCTACTGGTACATCCCATCTGTACACTATTTGTTGTCTTCTTAACTCATCCACTAAAAAACCAAAATTCTTTCTGTCTCTGAGCATTTTAGGAGGAATCTCTTTCAGCACCTTAATTTCCTGTCCAGACACCTGTACTTTATTGTTGTAAGAAGCTTGCAATACATCATTTCTAATTCTTCTCTCAGTAAAATAAATCACAACATCTCTTGGCAAATTTCTATTTCTTACAATCCATGAGTTAACTCTGTAGACTTAGTCCAAGTGACCAATTATTTCATCCTTCTTCATTCCAGCCACTGAGGCAATCACTTCAGCACATTTCTCTCTTAAGTTCTCCCGTCCATTCTCTTTCAACCCTCTCAGTCTCAGGGCAAACTCCATTGACCTGTATTGCATCATAGTAATATCACCTTCCATCCTCTCCGATTTGGTCTGGAATTCTCCCATTTTACCCTCCAAATCTTGAGTAACCTCACTGATTTCTTCCACTCTTTCATCAAGTTGCACAAGAAGTTTGGACAAACCAGAAACAGCCAGCAAAATATCTTCTCTTATTTCATCATGTTTCTCTTCAACAGTCTTTTTAATTTCATTTCTGATTTCTTTTACATCTTTTAAATCCTCCTCAAATTTCCCCATTCTCTCTTCTATTTTAGCTGTTTGGGCAATCGCAGTTTGCGTTATAAACTCCTTAAGCTCACTCATAAAGTCCTCTTTACTTGCTACCTCCCCCGGAAATTGAGTCTTTTGTGTCACAGTAGAAACTGAAGGAGAAGCCCCTCCTGTTTTGGCTGATGCTGGCTTGGTTTGTTTAGAAGCCATTTTAATTTCAAAAAAACTTTTTTCCTCTTCACCCCACTTTGCAATTACTTAGCCTTAAATGTCGCCAAATTCAGTCCAAATTATTTTAAATTGCTGCTTTCAATGTCTTTCCCAGGTTACTCTCTTCTGGCAGCTTAGTTTCTCTTTAAAAGTAGAAAAAAAAGTCCTTTTCAGTACTCACTTTCTCTTCTCAGCACAGTCCATATACTCTTAATTGGATACTTCCTCTTTCAATTAGGCTCATTCAACCCGAAGTACACAGGAGTTAAGCTCTGTAATTTGTTGCAAGATCTCCTGCTTCCACTCCGTCTGCTGCAGAAATCACTTAAGCTGTCAATTTGCTAGCAGAGCTGGTCGCGACCATCTAATGCTGCTTATGCAGCAGCGCTTTGAATCCGGAGACTTTTCCCTGGGGAGCCCAACTTTCAAGCCCCTGAACTTGATCCCAGGGGCTTTTTTGGCGGCTCTACCTGCCGGAAACTTCTCTGCCCCTCTTCTTTTCCTGAAGAGGGGTCTGCAAAACCGCCAGACAGCTGTTTTTCGCTGTCAGGGGCGGTTTAACGGAGTTCAAAGCCGGCGACCTGAAAAGAGGTTGTCAACGAGGATCGCGGCGCCAACCGGAAGTCCGAGTTTTAGCTCTTCCTTACTAAATACTTGAGTGAAAAAACAGGCCTTCGTGGCTCTTCTAAACAACAGGACAAAAAATCCAGATATCATTATTATCATAATCTCTTCGTTTTATTTTTTTATTGAATTTATTGCAATTTCTTTAATTGTTATGAGCCACCTAGAGTCACTGAGAATTGGGTGGCATACAAGTTTAATTATTACTATTACTATGATCTTCATAATAAGAAAATCTGTTTTTCATTATTACTTGACCTTTGTAGAAACTAAAAAATTATAAAGTGCATATAAAATATAAGTTGTGGTGATATTACAAAACATACTGGTACTTCTCATATTAGTCTTTACATTTAGTCTTTACAGGTAGGAAAGCCTAGCAAAACATATTATTCTGATGCTTTATCATTCTTTCTCCTGGATATTCCATTTAAATTAATAAGCATTATATTGTAAGTGCGATATCTTCATAACATTCTTCTGCCTATTTTCAGTAATTTCTATATTTGCAGCGCAAATCTCTGTTGGCATGCTGGTACTGCATCCTGGTACTGTCAGAAAATGCAACATTTTTAAAAAACATTTTATAATCAAGAAGAAAAAAGCTTTCAATCTAATCTCTTTCTCTTTTCCCTTGTAGCTGTTATTCCCATTTCAAAGTAATCCCTGAGGGAAGTTGTATTTAACAATTTATAGTTTCATTTCCCCCATTTTCTATCCAACCTTTCTACCACTTCTTTAATCTATACAGATTAAATTTTTGAGTAATTCCTAAAAAGACCATTCACTTCAGCTTCTTAATTTATCTAACAGTATTGCTGGAGATTCTTATCATTCTGTTAATGTTTAGGGGAGCCAAATGCTATAATCATTCAGGGTGAGGGGAGGAAATCCACATATTGTATTCTCAGATGAAATGTTACTGTTCTTTTTGCTTACATTTGTGAAACTCCACGATTCTTTTGAAATGCAGTGCAGTGTAAGTGATTAAAGACACAAGGGCTGAAAGTGGGAGGCAACTGAGTTCTAGTCCTGGCATAGGCAGAAAGCCATCTGGGTGACCTTGGGCCAGTAACTCTTTCTTAGCCCTAGGGAAAAGGCAATGACAAATCTTGGCAAGAAAACTGCAGGAACTTCTCTATGCAATTGACAGAAGTCAAGTTTGACTTGATGGCACAAAAAAAACCCTCCCTTAATTTTAAATTTACACATATGTGAACTTAACAAATCTAGTTTTATGAAAACTTGTAGGATATGTTGTTCTCTTTTAAGTACTGTAGCTAGTAATTATATTTAAAGGCGCAGGAGAACTACTAGTTATAACATATCACTAGCCTAGACCCCAATATCTGTGCTTTCAATACCAATTGTGAATGCTATGTCCCTTGAATATTTGTAGGGCTAAACATGCACCCACACAGAAGTTCAACTCCCATGGGGTCTTTATATTGTATATGTAGACAGTCCTATATCTGTTGTCCACATCTGACATGAATGGCTTTTTTTAAATGTGAATACCATGTGGAAGAGAGTTGCAAAAGAGACGATATAAGAAAGGCTCACTAGAAAAATGAGAAATAAGTACACACATAAGCTTGGTGATTGCTTTTATATGGAGATGATAAACTTATTTCTTAGCCCCATAGTTATCTGTAGTGGTTCCTCTAGAAACCTTCCAGCTATTGCCCTCTCAGACCAGGGGTGTCCTTGTAGGCTTTTCTTGATATTGCTAAAACTTCAAAGATATTTCTTAGATGCTGGAAGACTACTGCTATTCCTGCAAAAAAGCTTTGGTAGCCACTGAGGTGGATAGAAATAGCTTGCTATTTACTCTTCATATTTGTGCCCAAATGAAAGGGTGAGACTAGAAGGTGCTTAGAATAATATCTGGCAATGCAAGATGCAGAGTTGCTAGGAGACAGATGAAGGTGGATAGATTTACCCAAAGTCGAATCCTTCAGGTATACCAGAAGCTGCAGCATTCAGGATACTGCACCTTAAGCTGGAGTGCACAATTCTGATGACAGAAGGGGGCAGTGCCTCATGGTCAGGGGTATTCTGAGGGGAGAGATTTTTTGTGATGGGACATACCTCTGAAGTACAATTAAGTAGATGCAGAGATCAGTGCTGAGTCTGGAAAGGACGGCTTGGCAGGCAGTTCTGGAAATAGGTAAATGGTGGGGCTGGTAGGGCTGGTGCAGTCTAAAAAGGCGACTTGTTTATATTCTGGTTTTTGCAGCCTTGCTGCAGTTCTATTGCTCACCTTGGATTCCTACATTCGCAGCTGAAATCGGCCTTCTTTTTTTGTGAGTACAGTACCTGGGATAGAGAATAAGAAGGAGCGTCGCGGAGGGGGTGGCATCAGCAGAGCCAGTGGCGGGGCCAGTTTGCGTTTCTAATGTAGAGGCGATGCAGCAAAGACGAGCGTGAATGCAGTCTTCGCTCTGCCCTTGGGAAGAATCCGCGTCCCGGAAAAGGACAGGGCTGAAGCTTGAGGGAGGTCGTACCAAGGAATCTGGATGAGAGGCATTAGTAAATATTAACCCCACCCACCCACCATAGCTCTTGCTCCTAATAGGAAAAGGGGTTGGGGGTTGGGGTCCTCCGAGAGGCGATCAAAGCGCAGGAAGATTATTGCATATTGCAAAAGCAGCAGCGACCTTGGGAAATGTCATGAAGGAAGCGGCAATGAGTGCGAGTCACGGAGGGAAGGGGTGGCGGGAAAGTGCGCGGGCGCGCGAGCCAGCAAGGTATCTGGAATTGACTAGGAAAAGTAAATACGAGAATTGGAGGAAAGAGGAATCGCAGTTTTCAAAATCGTTTAAATCGGAAACCCAAATACCTCGAGGAGGAGGAGTTTTCTAAGTGTAGCTGAGAAGCAGAATATTTTTGGAAGATCCTTCCTTCCTCATTTGTATATCTCACTTTTCGGTTGGATAATCGCTCAATTAAGACCAAAATGTTGCTTTTAGGATATGTTTGTGGAGTGATGGATAGTAGTAGAAATAGCAGCAGTCGCCATCACAATAATAGCTGCAGCAGGAACAACAAAAGTGAATCTCAAAGAACTCTGAGTCTTACCATCCCTTTTGTAGCTCCGGATGTCAGAGCACAGCAGCACCAAAGATGGGGATGTGGACCCCCAGCATGGCTTATATATGCTGATCCTGCTGGTCTTGGTCTTCTTTGTCATGGGTCTTGCGGGCTTTCTCATTTGCCATATCCTAAAGAAAAAGGGATACCGCTGTCGGACATTCAGTGATGAATTTGACTTTGACAACAAGGAATCACTGACACAACTCCAAGATGGTAAGTAACTGGAAGGTGGGGTGGGGAGAAAGAAACTAAATTTCTTGGCAGCATCTTTTTCAACTCAGTTGTGATGAGGAGTTCAGTCAAGCCAGAAACTGCTTCTTAATTCTAAAGTCGCAAGAATGGTGCTTTAAAGTATATTCTGTTGGGTAAATCAGATTTAGGATCATATGCAAGAAGGAATCAAGCTTATATAAGTGTTTTAGTGGAGGGCTGAGAGATTTCAGATCAGCCACTATCAAATTTGGCATTTCCCATCCATCTACACTTGTCTAGCACCTCTATGAGTGGTATCTTTATTTCTAAAATATAGAAACATAGTTCCTAGTCTAATATGTGTTGGGTTGTAGCTACTACCACTTTTGATAATTTGAGGTAAATTGACACAGAACTAAAGTGAACTTACATCAAAGCAGAATGTATGTAGTTGTCTTTTCTATTCTCTTGATTTTGCAGCTCATTTAGTTTTATTGTCAAAATATACTGACAATCGGAGTCTGAGAAATCTCCCCAACCAGATGGGTTTCAGAGCCAGACTGTGGGAGGAGTGGGACTGGAGCAGTGAATATAGGCAACCCAGTCCTAGCCCAAAGATCCTCCAGGGTCTAAGAGCTGTTTTCATTAATGGAGATGATTCAAATTGACATGAGCTGCCAAAGACGTTGTGGTATCCACATAGATAGTAATAACTGAAGAAGCCAAAACAGAGAGGCCTGTTAGGGTACAATTAATCTTCATTCTTTAAATGAAAAACCTTTTAATGAGATTAACAATTGGCCAGGTTCAGACATAAAAATAGTTTCCCCAAAATCCCAAACATTGTTTGTGCTACTTCCATTTTTCATCCTCTTCTTTTGAAGAAAATGACTCCATTTCTCTTGAAATTGTCTGATACCAAGATTTTAAAATGTGATTTTATTAACTTAGGTTTTAGTGTTCAAATTATGCATGCATTAACAATTTACTGACAGGAAATTGCATTCCAATTTTTCTAAATAACTTATACTTTTATAAACATGCATTTACAATTGTGTATAAAATACTACTTTGTGCAATGACATGTGGTACATGTTATAAGAGGTATATTTTTCTTGCTTCATCGGCACATTGTTTCTAAGAATAAGTCACCAGAGAAATAAACTGGCTATAAAACAGGATTTTTCTTACTATCCTTCATGTACAAACTAACATTTAGAAAATTCATTTCTTTATATGATGATATCAGGTACTAAAATAAGGAGATTACATTACTTTGTACTGTGTCTCCCTGAAAATAAGCCCTATCCAGAAAATAAGCCCTAGCTTGATTTTTACACATGCACCTTACCTCCAAAATAAGCCATAGTTAAGACCCCTCCCACCTGGTTCCATGAGGTGGGGCGAGGTGCACAGATAAAAATCAAGCTAGGGTGGGGATGGTGCGGTGGAGCTGTCTCACATGCCCTGCACCCATTTACCTTAGGATAGTTGCAGCCAGGCCTCCCATACCCCAACATCTGCCTCACCTTGCTGGCCCACTTCTGTGGTGGCTTGCGACGTCCTTGTGCATGTTGCCCCCGGCTTCTGTTTTACCATCAGAGACCTTCAGGAAAGGCCTCTGTAGCTGAGAATTGATACATATGTTGCCCCTGGCCTCTGTTTCACTTTCAGAGTCCTTTCCAAAATGGAGGCCATGGGGGGTGCTGCTGCGCACATTAATCCGTAGCTCATTTCTCTGCTGGCAGAGGCCTTTCCTGAAGACCTCTGATGGTGAAGTGGAGGCCTGGGTGCATTGCACGCATCAATCCAGTGCTCATTTCTCAGATGCAGAGCCCTTTCCTGAAGGCCTTTGACAGTGAAATGGAGGCCAAGGGGCACAGCACATGTCAATCCAGAGCTCGGTTCTTGGCTGCAGAGGCCATTCCAGAAGGCTTCTGATGGCAAAGGAGGCTGGGAGGCACCACACACATCAATTTGGAGCTTGTTTCTCGGCTGCAGAGGCTTTTCCTGAAGGCCTGTGATGCCGAAATGGAGGCCGGGAGGGTGCCTTGTCCATCAATCTGGAGCTTGTTTCTCAACTGCAGATACCTTTCCTGAAAGCCTCTAATGGCAAAATGGAGGCCATGAGGTGCCACGCAGGAGTGGCAAGTGGTCGCAGAAGAAGTGGGCTGGCAGTGACCACACATGCTCGTGCTGGGCGGGTTTGTCAGTGTCACCACTACGAGATGAGACAGTGGAAGACATCCCCTGAAAATAAGACCTAATGCCTCTTTTGGAGGGAAAAAAAGACCAGGTCTTATTTTCAAGGAAACACGATATTATTGTGAAATGAAAGAAATGGAGCAGGAAATCAGCATCACAGAAAGAATGGTAAAAATAACAAGAGACAAGAAGTGAAAATGCTGGCTAAAGATATATAGGCAACTGTTACTGTTCTAAAATCTCCCAGGAGATTCTTAAACAGAAGAAGGCAAAATGTGGGCTGGAATATTTTACCATTAGATAGATAAAAAGTTGGTTGAACAATCATATCCAATAAGTGTGTGCCAATGGTACTGTCAAGGCTCTGACTAACAAACCCAAGCAAATCAGAACTCTGAGACTTGACATCTTCTCAAAGGTCTTTTTTAATGAGTACATTATATTGACACAGCTTCAATGGAAAATTAAATCTAAATCTTTCCCGCAGTCTCAGTATAAACTAGGAAATAACCCCATCCCCAAGTATTGCAGGTCACATTAGCCAATTGGGTTAATTGGCGAGCTCTTCAGGCACTCCTTCCCTACCATTATCTGTTACCAGTAGAGATTACCTTGGTTCTCATGAGAAAGCTCTTTGTTGTGTGTAGTAATGCATTCCAATCTTCTTCCCCCTTCACCCTCTGTGTGGCAACTGAGGAATAGAAAGATGGCTGCGGCCAGGTTCAGTCCGAAGTTGACAGGTACCAGTGATATAGTACAGGTTCCATTTTATATTACTGTTCTGGGTATCTTAGCAGATCACAAGTTGAACATGTAGTTGGAGAAGGAAGGAAGGAAGGAAGGAAGGAAGGAAGGAAGGAAGGAAGGAAGGAAGGACATCTAAAATTGGATCAAAATATCATGATTAACAAAAGTCATTATTCATGCCCTTTCTTCATTTGTTAGAACCAGATTTTTAAAAAGTCACAAACTAGGATAGGGAACATGAAATAAAAAATTATGAGAAATGTTGGGAAGCACTGGGTATGTTTAAACTGGGAAAAAAAGATGGTATTGAGACGCCAAAGATATCTTCCAAGTATTTGAAAAGCTGTTACGTACAAGACTAGGCAGAATTCTTTCAAGTTGTCTCAGAAGACAGGAAGAACAATGAATTTAAAATGGCAAGGAACTGTACATCAAGAAAAAAATCTTAATGATAAAATCAGTTTTAGAATTGAATGGCTCACCCTAGATGCTGGTTGGATACTCTTTCATTGAATACATCTAAACACAAACTAGATGGATAGATGTCAAAGCTGCTGGATTTCTGTATTAGCCTAGATGAGCTCTAACTTCTTTTCTGAAAGTGGCAAAGTAAATATTTGATGGATATTATAAAAAAATATTATGAGGGAATAGAAGGGGGACTCATCAAATTTGCTGATGATGGTGTTAGAAGAAATATCTTTCTGGGTTCAGCTCCAAGTGGGGAAAAAGACACTGGAAACATGGAGACTGCTTGGAAAGATGGTTTAATGGTGGACAGGATCACATAGTTTGAGTTCCTGAACAGAAAAGGGCAGAGATGCTGAGCATGCCTTGGTTTTATGCCCTTTCTGGCTTTGAACTTCTTGGGCCCAGAAAGAGTATCCCGATTGGTTATCAGACTCCCTGGGGGTGGGGGGTCTTAGCTAGCCTTGCTGGTGGATGTAATCTTCCCAGGTGCCATGTGGTGAGTTTCTGTTGCTAGAGGGGTCGCATTGTGTTAGTTTCTGTTGCTAGTTGCCCATTGTGTTGCAGTTGATGGTCCTTTGACAAAGGATTGGGTTTCTGCCTCTGACCCATTGACAAAATGGAGGGAGGCAGGAAGGTGGGAGCTGCTTTGTCTTTAAAACATGTTTCTCCATTTCTCATCCAGGGAAATATATTCTGCCTTTTTAAGATTTCCTAAAATATTTCATTCTTCTAGGAAAGGGGTGGGTGCTAACTTCCTACAATAGTAAATTGGCAGGTATAGCCACCACCCAAGAAGACAAGCTCAGGATCCAAAAATATCTTGACGAACTTGAACAATGGGCTCTATCCAACAAAATGAATTTCAGTGTGGAGAAAAGCAAAGTTTTACATTTAGGCAGGAAAAATCAAAGGTATAAGCCAAAAAAAGCCAATGCTGCTTTAACAGAGGGATACAATCAAGATCAAGGGAGGTACTAATACCACTCTATAAAGCCTTAGTAAGACCTCACCTAGAATACCGCATCCAGTTTTGGTCACCACACTATAAAAAAGATGTTGAGACTCTAGAAAAAGTGCAGAGAAGAACAACCAGGATGATTAGGGGACTGGAGACTAAAACATACGAAGAAAGGTTACTGGAACTGGGCATGGCTAGTCTAGTGAAGAGAAGGACCAGAAGACCTCCAAGGTCCCTTCCAGCTCATTCTGTTCTGCTCTCTTCTCTCCTCTCCTCTCCTCTCCTCTCCTCTCCTCTCCTCTCCTCTCCTCTCCTCTCCTCTTCTCTATCCTATCCTATCTTATCCTATCCTTATTATTTTATAATACCAATGTATGATTAAATATAGAAGAATATGGTTCAGCATTTTATATCATTCAGTGGACAGTGTAGAAGAACCAATTTTCAAGAGAACTGAAATGGTATTGTTGTCAACCTATTGCATAGTCATCCTGCTTTCATGTTTTGTTTGCTTTTTCAAAATAAACTGCATTCATCAGCATAGAAATTAAAAATCACTATTGAGATCTTTTCCTGCCAGAGGTTTTTCCATCTTTTTGGTTTGGTGTCCTACATTAAATAGTTCCTTTGGTAAATCAGCCCTTACAACTGACTTTTTTTGGCAACCAAAATTAGCATTCATTCATTATTCATTCAATTTTTTGTTTCAAATAATCAACCAATTGTTCTCATGTAATAATCAATTGTTGTACCAGGAAAAAAATTAAACAAATAATAAGCACCTGTAATTCAGAAGATTAAAGGATCTGCACAAGGGAAACTGCACAAGGGAAATAACAAACAGAAGGATGTTGTTGGAGGAGGGTGCCATATTGAAAGAAAAGGACAAAACAAAAATAATTAAGGGTTTGTAACTGGGCAGTATTTGGGGGTTTTCAGGATTCTTAGAAGGTCGCACTAATTACTGGAGTTACAATTACTCTTTTTTTACTTCTATATTTTGTTTTCTTTTAGATGATGATGAGGATCTGAATGAGGATACTGTAGAAAAAATAGTGAAATGTATCATTCAAAATGAAGGTGGGCATAACTTTGGCTTAGTTGAGTAAAGCCATAGTACCCGGGGCCTTGTTTTGATACATTTTTATTTTCTTCCCTTTTTAGCAAATGTTGAAGTTCTGAAAGAAATGCTTGGAGAAAGTGATGCTGATCTCCCACTGCCAGTGCCTGTACCCAGGTGAGGAGAGCATATAGGTTCAATTTGGTATAAATCACATCTTGAGAATCTCTCGTGTTTTCCTTCTTCCTTCCCTCAGTCATGTTCAGGACTAAATCACATGATATAGTAGTGAGTGTATATAGGTATATATGTGAATGACATACATTCTGCCTTATTATTCATTTTCAACGTAACATAAGTGTAATGGAGATTACTGGCCATAGGAGAGTAAATTTAAAAGCTCTCCTCAGTCATCTGTCTTGTAATCCCCCCACAATGCCACTAAGTGCTAATTGAGGATTTTCTTCCTGATTGTTTCAAATCCCAGAGGCAGGGAAAAAATGGAGAGGAAATATTTAGAGGTCTGCCCCCAGTATATCCTATGGGGTCTACTAGGATAGAGCAGAGTGGTAAGAACAGCTGCATATTGAATGCATGTGTGTAGTTTTCACTCTATTTGAATGACTAGATTAGATGTTTGTCATTCAGAGGAGCTAAACATATTGCAGCCCATCTTTTTGCAGTAGGATAAAAAACAGAACAGAAGGTCAGGCTCAGATGGCCCTAGTTAATTGTGTTGATGCAGGATGTTACATTGTTGTATAGCAATTGTGTAATGTTCTTGTACAGTTCCTATTTATTTCATTTGGGCCTCAGTAGATGTATTTTGAAGAGAATGGAATTTCATGGATTATATTTTACTATCAGGAGTTTGAAAATAGTCTGAGTGGAAGTCTGATTTTGCCTTCCAGTGCAGGTTTCTCTGTGTTGGCTCTGTGTTATATACTAATGGGGTTTATACTAATGGGGTTTGCTTTAGAATTTCATTTATATAACTGCTAATCTTTAAATCTAATTGCCCTTTGTCTTTTCTTTTCTCCAGTGCTCTATGCCCACATCGCAGCAGCCAAGATGGTGGCATTCCTCATCACCACACAGTGCACTTAGGTTCAACACAAGCACCTTGCATTCATTGCAGCAAAAAAAAGAAACCTCCCATACATCGTCAGGGCCGGTCAAAAGAGAGCAAAAGCAAGATGCACCCTGGGGAAACAACAGTATTTTCAGTTGGCAGGTAGGTGTTAGTTTGCTTTATATAGAAGAGTTTTGGATTAACTCACAATAAGTATCTAATGAAATACAAGCAGAGTAATAGTGTCAGATTCTAAGGCATAAGAAAGCCAGTTTGATGTAGTAATTAAGACTAGAAATTGGGAGACTATAAATTCTAATCCCAATTTAGCCACAAAGTCACTTTTTTCAGTCCTAGAAAGGAGTCAGTGGCAAACCAATTTTGAAATCTTGTCCAAAAATTAAAGGAACTCAATGAGTGGAAGCTCATTAAAGAGACATCCAACCTGGATTTAAGGAGAAATTTCCTGACAGCTTGTTTCCAAGGGCTGTGGGTGCTTCCATCACTTGGAGGTTTTCAAGAAAAAATGGACAGCTGTTTGTCTGGGATGGTATAAGGTCTCCTGCTTTGGGCTGGAGTTTGGACTCAAAGATTTCTCCCGGAAAAATCCTGGAGCACCGGGGAAGTACCCAAGGATTGGAAAAGAGCTGATGTGGTTTCTATCTTCAAGAAGGGAATAAAAAAAGACCCAGGAAACATCAATACATGGGAAGATCCTGGAAAAGATAATAAAAAGCCAGCTCTGCAAACAACTAGAAGCAAATAAAGTTATAACTAGTAGCCAGCACAGGTTTGTTAAAAACAGATCGTGCCAAACCAATCTTATTTCATTCTTTGATAAAGTCACTAAATTAGTAGACCAGCAAAATGTTGTGGACATAGTATACTTAGATTTCAGTAAGGCATTTGACAAAGTAGACCACAATCTACTTCTTGGTAAGCTAGAAAAATGTGGACTAGATGGATCATCACCAGGTGGATTTGTAACTGGCTGCAAACTGTACTCAACGAGTAGTCCTTAATGGTACTACATCCACATGAAGAGAAGTAAGCAGTGGGGTAACACAAAATTCCGTCTTAGGCCCAGTAGTCTTTAATATTTCACTAATGACTTAGATGAGGGAATAGAAGGGGAAATCATCAAATTTGCAGATGGTACTAAACTGGCAGGAATAGCCAACACCCCAGAAGAGAAGCTCAGAATCCAAAAAGATTTTAACAAACTTGAACAATGGGCCCTATCCAACAAAATGAATTTTAATGTGGAGAAAAGCAAAATATTACATTTAGGCAGGAAAAATCAATGGTATAAGTACAGATTAGGTGAGGCCTGGCTCAAAAACAGTAACTGTGAAAGGACCTTGGAATCCTAGTGAATAATCTCTTGAATATGAGCCAGCATGTGCAGCAGTAGCCAAAAAAGCTAATACAATCCTGTATTGTATAAACAAAGGCATAGAATCAAGATCACGTGAAATATTAGTGCCGCTTTATAAAACCCTAGTAAGACCACACCTGGAATACTGCAACCAATTTTGGTCACCATACTACAGAAAAGATGTTGAGGCTTTGGAAAAAGTTTAGAGAAGAGCAACTAAGATGATTGAAGGCTTCGAGACTAAACCATATGAAGAATGGATGCAGGATTTGGGTTTGGCTAGTCTAAAGAAAAGAGGAAAGACGGGTGCTATGATAGGAGTATTCCAGTATTTGAGGGGCTACCACAAAAAAGAGGGGATCAAATTATTCTCCAAAACACCAGAGGGCAGGACAAGAAACAATGGTTGGAAATTAATCAAAGAGAGAAGCAACCTGAAATTAAGGAGAAATCAACAACTACTGACTGTGCAATTGAGATCCACTCAGGAGCTAAGCTACCAAAGCCGAAACGCTGCTTCATGACACCCTGGGAGCTAGATGAGCTGCACAATTTCATAGACAAAAACTTAAGAGTGTGGCTTCATCCAGCCTGCCAGATCCAAAGTAGCTGCCCTGATACTGTTCCAGAAAAAGAAAGATGGCTCACTTCATTTATGCATTGATTATAGAGGTCTAAATGCAGTGTGCATGGAAAATGTATACCTCCTACCCCTCATGAAGGACGTGCTGGCCCACCTTTCAAAGGGCAAGATTTTTTCTAAGCTGAACTTGTGGGAAGCCTATTATCAAGTCAGGATTTGGGAGGAGGATGAGTGGAAGATGGCTTTTAACTGCCCATTGGGGTGTTTTCAGTGCTTCTATTTGGGCTCCAAGGGGCCCCTGTAGTGTTCATAATAAATAAATAAGGTGCTGCATGAAGACCTATATAAGGGTATTTTGGTGTACCTTGATGACATTCTGATACATACTGAAACAAAAGCTGAGCACATAAAGCTGGTATGGGCAATCCTGAAAAAACTCTGAGCCGCCAAACTATACGCTAAGCTCTCAAAATACAAATTCCACAAAGACAAAATAGACTACCTGGATCTCACACCAGGGGGTAGAAGTGGATCTGGAAAAAGTGTGAGCAGTGTTAGAATGGGAAGCCCCGTGCACCCGAAAATAGCTACAAAGCTTCCTAGGGTTCACAAATTTCTATAGCAATTCATTCCATCATTCACTCAAATTGCCCTCCCTATTACTAACTTGCTGAGAACCATGGGAGTAGATAAGCCTAAACCCAGCCAACCACTAAAGTGGAACATGAAATGCCAAGTAGCATTCGAGAACCTAAAAAAGCTCTTCTCAGCTGACCCAGTGTTGAAACACCCAGATCCTCCAAAACTCCTTTGTGATTCAGGCCGCCACAAGTGATGGAGTAGTGGGGGCTGAGTTGCTTCAGGAAAACAAGGGGAAAACAAGGGGGGGTCAGCTACAACCCTGTACATACACATTGAAAAAACTAACCGAAACTGGGCAGCATATGGGAGAAAGAAGCATTTGCAGTCAGATGGGCTCTCCTCACTTGGTGACACTTCCTGGAAGGGAATAAAATTTCTTTCCAGGTATGGACTGATTACAAGAATCTGAAAGCCTTAAAGGCCCCAAGGAAAATGTCCCCCAAGCAAGCATGTTGGGCCCAGTACTTCCAGTGATTTAACTTCACCCTCCACTATTTGCCATGGGGGAGGGGGAACTTCTTGGCAGACACTTTGTCCAGACTGCCCTAATATAACAGTGCGAAGACAGAAGTAATTAAAGCCATGCTTCCTGTATCGCAATTAGCAGCACGGGTCAACACAAGATCACAAGCAAAAGGGGAACCCCACTGCAGACAACACCATCACTGTAGCCTTTAAACAGGCCCTAGAGAAGGATAGTGGTTCCTTAACCACAAAAACACTTGCTCCATGCAAGACAGACTACCATAGGTGGGAGGCAAACTTTTATGTCCCAGCTAGCGAAAGACTAAAAACCATGCAACCTGCCATGACTCCAAATTGGCAGGCATCTTGGGTTTGTAAAAACTCTACACCTCCTGAAATGACAATTATGGTGGCCATCCCTTAAAAAGGATATTGAAAGTTATGTTGCCAGCTGCCCCACCTGCGCAGTGCCAAAGGGCAGGCAGGGAAAAATTCTGGATCTCTTGCAGCTGATAGCTAATCCTTCAGCACCCTGGAGAGAAATTTCTATGGATTTTATCATAGAACTTCCAGAGAACTCCAGAAACATAGTAACTTGGGTAGTGACGAACCTTTTTCAAAACAGGTCCATTTTGTCCCATGACAGAAAATCCCAATGGCCAAAACTCTAGCAAAGCTGTTCTTACTTCATATATACTGCTTACATGGCACTACACGCCAAATTATATCAAATTGAGGGGTCCAGTTCACCTTTAAATTCTGGAGAGTTTTGGGGACCTTTGGGGAAGCAACCAGGGCCTCAGTTCCAGTCACCATCCTCAAACAAATTGGGCGATGGAACTGTTCTGACCAGGGGTGGGTTCTAAAATTTTTTACTACCGGTTCTGTGGACATAGCTTATTTTGTGGGTGTGGCTTGATGGTCATGTGACAATTCTTTAGGATTTAGCAGAGGTACTGGTCTACCAGGCTTTTAACTGCATGCAGAGCTGTACCAATCTACCCATTTATTTTTGCAGGCACTGGTCTACCCATTTATTTTTGCAGGCTCTGGTCTACTCATGTATTTTTGCAGGCACTGGTCTACCCATTTATTTTTGCAGGCACCGATCTACTCATGTATTTTTGCAGGCACTGGTCTACTCATTTATTTTTGCAGGCACCGATCTATCATTTGTTTTTGGAGGCACCAGTCTACCACCAAACTGCCTTTTATCACTGATCAGCTGTAGGGCAGCTTTTTGAAGCTCTGTGGCAAGAGTTTAAACAGTTTTTCCTTATAGCCCATCAGCTGGGACTCAGGAGGCAGCAATAGATTGGGGGTGGGGCCAAATAAAAGGTAAGAATAACGCAGGGGGCGGGGGGGCAGAATCGGTTCAGTGACATCATATCGTCAACGCTGCTGGATCGGCGGAACCGGGTGGAACCCACCACTGGTTCT
This sequence comes from Masticophis lateralis, assembly GCA_030761175.1. Classification (NCBI taxonomy): domain Eukaryota; kingdom Metazoa; phylum Chordata; class Lepidosauria; order Squamata; family Colubridae; genus Masticophis; species Masticophis lateralis. The sequence continues at coordinate 100,324,486 of JAUDYJ010000003.1, read as the reverse complement.
GACCGAAGCTTCCTGATATAGTAAAAAGCACACAATTAGTCTCAAAATCCCTTTTTTTTATTTCAACGGCTGTGAATTCCTTTCATTCATAGCATGTGCTGCATCACCAAGAGTTTATAAATAGTCCAACAGAAGTCTGCCACAGTCCTTCGGATAAAGCTAGTAAACACCCACCTTTATCTTCTTTGACACCCTGTCAAAGATCTAATTGGCAATTATCTTGGCAAGGCCACACAGAAAGACAGAATCAAAAACAGACCTTCAAAGTACAAACCAATACCATCCACAATGTTGCTTCCTGTAAAGGCCCATGTGCCTTTGCTCTTCCTTTATGTCTTATGGGAGGGGCCAATCATCTCTAAGCCTGAGTCCCGAGTCGTCCCTTTTGTTTTAACTGTTCTTGCCTTCTGGCAGCTCTGTGCATGCGCGCACTAGGAACAGGCTCTCCCTGTTCCTCTGCCTCTCTGATGACTGACTCTGGAGGCTCCGGAATCTGCACATAACTCCTAGATGGCCCTGGCCCCATCTCTGCCTCCAATGCAGAGCCCTCATCCAAGCCTTCCCCAGACTCCAAGACTGGCCCATGTTCCTCCCCAGCCTCCTCACCGTCTGATTCTGCTGCCAGGTTCGCAGGCTGCTGGCAGACCACAACAGGAACAAATTAACTCAGTTCTGGAACAATACCTCCAATGCTTTAATAACTACCAACAGGATGACTGGACTTACCTGTTGCCATTTGTGGAGGTAATGTACAACAATTCAGTGCACACCAGCAAGGATTTGTGCACAGGCCAAGAATTTAATCTGATGCCTGAACTACCCACTACTGAACCAACAATCCTCTCCCTAAAGGAGTGGATCAATCAGCTAAAGACCAGCTGGCCTATGATCCACAAAGCCTTAGACCAGGGGTCGGCAACCTTAAACACTCAAAGAGTCAGTTGGGCCCGTTTCCTACAGAAAACAAAACATTGGGAGCCACAAAACCTGGGTGGGCATGGCCAACTTGATGTCACTCACACCAGACCACCCCAGCCACGCCTATCCAGGTTTTGTGGCTCCGTGTTTTCTATGAGAAATAGGTAACTCCCTCTGTCTCTCTCCCTTTCTCCCATCTCTTTCTCCCTTTCTGTCTATCTCCCTCTCTCCCTCTTATCTTTCTCTTTCTCTCATCTGTCTTTCTTTTTCTATCTCCCTATCACCCTCTCTATCTCACTCTCTTTCCTCTCTCATTTGTCTCTGTGTCTCTTTCTCTCCCCACCTCTCTCTGTGTTGCTCTCTCTCGCTCCCTGCCTCTGTCTCTTCTCACACTCAGAAAGCTCTGCAGCCCTGTGTGCTCTCTTTGGGGCTTTTCACCAGCTGTTTTTTTCCCTTCCTTTTGGAAAGCCAGGCTGGTGAAGTAATGAGCACAACCTGCGGAGGAGGCTTCCTTCCTCCTCTCCCTTCCCCCCTCGCATGCCCAGACTGGATGTGGCAGGGCCGGGAAGGTGCACACGAGAGGAGGGGGAGGGAAGCCTCCACCGCAGGTTGCGCTCATTGCTCTGCCAGCCTGGCTTTCCAAAAGGAAGGAAAGAAAAAACAGCTGGTGAAAAGCCCCAAAGAGAGTATGCAGAGCTGCAGGGCTTGCCAAATGTGAGAAGAGACAGAGGTAGGGAGTGAGAGAGAGTGACAGAGAGAGTGGGGGGGAGTGAGGAAACATAAGCAAACAGAAATATAGCTCTTTCTGAAAGAGCTGAGATCGGGGAAGGCACAGGAAACAGAAAGCACCGTGGGCAGGGGAATGCTTCCCCATGCCATCCCCTTCTTTCTCTTGGCCCTACCAACAAATGAGGTGGAAGGCCAGGCTTGGGATAGCCCCACCCTGCAAGATCTGCACCCGCTGTTCTCTCCTAGCAGCCCTTGATGATGGCAACAGCAAATGTACCGGGTGATCTGTCCCCCCCTTCAGAGACCCACAAAAACACAGCCAGTCGAGGGTTAAGGAAGCACTTGGCACACTCCACAGTTCTTATCTCAAACTTGGCAGCGATATGCACACCGTCTGCCAAGGACTTTAATAGTATACAGAAAGAAAAGCACCACAAATATTCAGCAAAGTCTCTGATCAGCTTCAGCTTGTAAACTCCAATGCCTAACCAATATAGTATAATTTGTTCATCACAGAAATCAGGACCCACCCTCCTGGCTTATATAGGCTCTGAGTGTGGTCCAGTGACTCATTGATCCTGTGACTCCAGTCCCGTGACTCAGGTCTACTCCCTCATACATCTCTGCAGCTGCAGTAATCGTTTCTCTCGCCTTCTTTGGCGTGCATCCAGGAATGACGTCTCTCCCTCACTCTCATCTGAGATACCTGTTTCCCCACTGCTTGGCTCTCTTTCAGCTGGCACCTGAGACGGTGCCAGGGGGGGGGGGCTGGGAGATCTGGCTGGCTCCTCTTCCTCCTGCTCAGAGCTTCCTTCCTCCAATGGGATAGGCTCAGAGGACGGGGCCACAACACCGGGGGGAATGCTGTTGCCGCGCAAAGGCAAGTGCAGGGACACTTTGCTCCTGCACTAAGGGTCCAATCATGCCACTGCCGTGACAGGGAGCCGTGGCAGAGGGACCAAAGAGCCACATGCAGCCTGGAGCCGCAGGTTGCAGATCCCTGCCCTAGACAAAGCAAAAGCAGCCTATAAGGCTCAGGCAGGCAAACAGAGAGTGTAGCATTTAAAGTGGGGGACCTGCACCCAATCTTCCAATTGCAGCCTCTTAAAATCCAAAGTGACCTCAGTCTTATGACCCACGCCCTACCCTTACCACAACCCATTATGATAGAGGGCAAACAACACTTTGAGATTAAACAGATTCTTGATTCAAGATGGCACCATGGATCCACCCAGTATTTAGTGGCCAGGAAAGATCTCTCCCCACATCTCAAAACGAGTGGGTTCACAAAAAAACACAGAGATGCTAGATTAACCAAGTGCTTCCACCAACTCTACCCTGACAAACATAATTAATTGTTCTTATTATTATCTTCCCTTTCATTATTTTTTTTGTCTGGGAACTTTGTCTTGTTCTTTTGTCTCCTTTTCTTAGGGAGACAGCATGTCAACTCCTGTTGATCTCTGGCAGGATCTTGCCATTCTAGAGGGAGGGAGAGGATTTGGGCTACGCTTGCATGGTTTTTTCCTTTGTTCTTGTTCTGTGCTTTGATGTACCTTTGGGATGTTGGGAGAGGGGAAAGAATGTGCCTTGGGCTATCTGTTTTGTCTCACCATTGGAGGAGAAAGATCATGGTGCCTGGGAACCACCTGTTATCACCTTCTCAGCCTGAAGTTCTCACAATATCTTCAGACTTTGAGATTGGCTCAAAGATGAACTGAACACTGGGAGGGGCCCCGGAAGGAGTAGATTAACCTAACACTACAGCACACGAAATTCAGATTCTGCCTACACTCTCTCTACTATCGGTATCTTCCAATAAAAGTCCCTTTTGAAATGCCGTTCATTTCAAGAGTACTGCTTTCTTGAGAAGGCTGGCAAGGCAGGACCTTACAGTTCTATTTCATTATTTCACTTCCACCCATTCCTCTAATATATCGATACCATACTGAATTTTATTTCTGTGTTCTGGGATATTATCTATCTTATCCAATATTGGCTAATCTACAAATTTGGCAGCATAATTGCCCCTATTCTTCAAATTCTTTCATAAGAATACTGAAAAAAGAGGACTCAAAATATTTCTTTGTAGAACCCCACACAGAATCTCTTTCCAATGTGATAAGAAACCACTGGCAAGCACTGTTTATGCATTTTGAGACAGCTATGTATATATTTTAATTATCCTGCCATCCAGCCTAAATGGTATGTCATTAAGTTCTTGTCAGATGATTTGCTGATGTCGATATGTCTACAGCACTCCTAAAACCTATTCATTTTCGTTATCCAATCAAAAACTGAGGCAAGATTAGTCTAGCAAGATTTATAGAAAACTGAACCAAAATAGGAATTGAATAGCATACTATTACCTTCTTAGCATTAACTTAGCAGCTGAAAATTAAGAATTCCAGCATTACATAATCATTTTCCCACAGTTGCTGTATTAATCATTCCCTCAACTAAATTTTTCAACAGATGGAACTGAATGCCTTTTGGATAGAACTATTAATAAAAGATCAATGTTTGAAATAAAATATAATACATGAATTGAGCAGATGTTTGAGAAGGTGCTATTGAAAAACAGCGTAGACAGACAAATGGGAATGAAGAAGCATCAGTTGCAAAGTTTAGCATGCCAATGCAGCAAGAGTATTCAGATGTTCAGATTTCAATGTTCTAATTGGCTAATTCTTTGGAAATTTAGAGAAGAAGCTAAGAAATAAATAAGAAGGGATAGATAGGAATTAGGTAAATTTCCACACAATTCCCATTCCCTGACTTCTGCCCAAGTCAAAATAAATCAATCTAAAAACACATGGGAAAAAATGTAATAATAATTATTTTGCAAATTCAGCAAAAAGGACTAACAAAACCCATCATATTTTGAGATTTAGATTCTGCCTCTGGATCTTAAAATCTTATCTTCATTGACCAGGCAACAAAAATGATGTAGGTTCTTTCTGAATAATTTGCTGATGCTGAGTGATGTGTCTTTTCCCCCCCTTAGATTTCATGTCACCCATATTGAGAAAAAAACCGTTTCCCATGAATCCCAGGATGAATCCTTTCATGAGAACAAGCCAGATGTAGCTGATACAAACCAGGAGACTTATAGCAATGAGAAACTTCAATGGACTGGGTCACAGAATGGAATTGTTCATACAGATGGCGTACAGGAAAGAAAATTAGTTCAGCCAGATTCTGAAAGACCACCAAAAGAGGCTACTGTAGAGGATTTAACTCATTTAAATTTAACAGCCAATACAAATATAGCCATACATGAAACAGAGGGAGGATACCCTAAGGCACATTCTTCACAAGAAGCAATAAACTCTGCTGCTAGTTATGCAACTGAGACTAACTCCACTTCAGGACCCAAAGATCTTTCATCAGAAGAGCTAGAGGAGGATAAAAAAGCTGAACAGATGAGCCATCAGAGAGTACTTTATGAAGTATCAGACAACAAACAAGGACAAGTTCTTTCAGTAGGACCCAAACTGGAAATTTGCCCAGTAGAGCAAGTGGCATAAAGCATCAGGTAATTATTTCTAATTTCTTTCTTGTTTTCTCCTATGTGCATCAAGAAATTAACAATCTGAATTTTGTTCTTTCAGTATATAAAGCCATTAGAAAAATATAAATCAAATATTGATTAACACAACAGTTCTAAAGGTATTCAGTGTGATGAGGCTATTGAAAGAGCTGGGATAGTGTTGCAAAAATTCCATAGTGAAAATGGTGAAATAAGGGTAATATCTTTAGGGAAATTGAAATGCCAAATGAGTATACATTTTTAAGAATTGTGGAACTCCAAAAACACAACTTTCAGTAAATACTGGGTATGTGTAATGATAGTACTTTCCTGATATGGTACTCTCTTGTTGACTTGTGACTGATGATTTCTTGAGATGAATGATACCACAAAAATCCTGAAAGCAATATCAAGAGACTACTATAGGCAGGAAAGCCAAAAAGAGCACAGATTATGTTCCTATCTGTACTTCTGATGAAAGGTCAACCGCTGGCTCATGGGAGGTGCCATAGAAAGAACTTCAGATTTTGGGACCATGGTTATTGTATCTACAGAAAGGGTTTCTGGCAAGGGATGGACTCCAACCCACAAAAGTTGGAAGAATGTGTTTGGAATGTGTTTCTAGTTTTAGTTTAAAGACCTTGAATAAGCTAAGCCAATTGGCTTAGTGTTGTGGCCCACCAGCAGCCAGCAGAGTCGGACAGTGAGGAGGTTGGGAAGAAACATGGGCCAGTCCTGGGACTGGGGAAGGTCCAGATGAGGGCTCTGCATCAGAGGCAGAGAGGGAGCTAGACAGCAGTGAGGCAGAAGAACAGCTGGAGCCCAGTGTGCGCATGCACAGTTCCCAGTGTGCACATGCAGAGAGTGCCAGAAAAAAAAAACAACTAAAAAAGCAGGGTCAACTTGGGAGTGCCAGAAGAAAAAAACAACTAAAAAAGCAGGGTCAACTTGGGAGGTGATTGGCCCCTTCCATAGGAAACAAAGAGGAGTGAATGGGGAGTGGGCTTTTGCAGGAAACAATTCATTTGTTTGGTCATTTCAAGAATGGAAAGTTCTGTTTGTGACTAAGAGACTCTGTGCCAAGTTTTGCCTTACACTATATTTGGAATCTGGTAGCCTTCCAAGTGAGATAAGGTTCATGTTGATAAATATTCTTCTGAAAGACTGTTTGCCCGGCCTTGCTGACTGTGAATGAAAGGAATTCACAGTTGTGTAAATAAAAGGGGTTTTGCCGGGACTAAGACTGCTCCATGTTTTTTAAGGAAGCCTAGAACAGTTTGTTTCCTGTCTTTTAAAAACAAACCTTTATTAAGATGGAGCAGCTTCAAGTGGAGAATGCTCAGCTCAATCAACAGGTGGCTCAGCTCCAAGCTCATGTTGTCCACCTCCCCGGAGGAAATGCCTGGTGGCTGTGCCTGATAAGTTCAATGGCAATCAAGTTTCCAGCTTTTTTGGGACAATGCCAGCTCTTTATCAGCTTGAGAACTGAAGACTTTCCCACTGACCGGGATAAAGTGGATTTTATGATTAGCCTTCTCTCTGGCTCTGCAACTCGCTGGGCCATCAAAACACAGGCCGCTACCTGAAGCAGGGCCAGCACCCGCTGCAGGAGTATATCGGTGAGTTTCGGCTGCTTAGCAAGGATCCTACCCAGAACAAAGCTGCCCTCATGGACGTATTCCAGGATGGGTTGTCGGAGGAGTTGCAGAACAAACTGATCTGGGTCAATGTTCCTCTGACCCTCAACGCGCTGGTCCATCTTTGCCTCCAGATTGACATGCAGTTGCAGAGACGAGGAAGTCACCGTGCCTCCTAGGAGACCCAGGTGGTCCCGGTTGTGTGTGAAACCCCAGATCTGCGGGAGGAGCCCATGGAATTAGGCGCAGCCAGAGCCCCACCTGTCAGTGACCGAGAAAAGCACATGGCACTCAGGGGGGTTGTGCCTGTATTGCGGGGGAACCTGGGCACATGGCCACCTCTTGCCCCAAGAAGCGATGAGGGGCATCAGTCCCTGGGCCTGCCTCACAGCCACAGAAAACCCTGTTGGGCAAATGTCCTGAGTCTGACCTAGGGAAGACCCTGGGTCTGGTGTGCACCAACACCAAGTCACGCCCAGTGGATGTGGATCCCGGACTACCCAGCACTTGATCCTGGCGGCATGAGTATTCCTGTCCAGTAGTCCACAGGGGATTCTGGCACACGCCCTGGTTGAGTCACAACGAACTTTATGGGTGCGGCGTTTGCAGCCAAATATGCAGTCTTTCATTATCCAGTGGATCCTCCTCTACTGGTGGAGACCATTGATGGCCGGGTGCTTCTGTCTGGGCCTATTAAGGCTGCCATGCAAACTTTGCGCCTGACCATCGGCTCTCATGAGGGAGCTATCCCGTTTTATATTACCTTTGGCCTGCATTTCCCTGTGGTTTTGGGCTTGGCTTGGCTCCGGATGCATGATCTGCAAATCTATTGGTCCCAGAACCTCATCACTTTCCCAAGCTTGCAATGCGTGGACCACACCCGCCAAGTCTGTGCAAGCCAGTTGTTGAGTCCAACTGGGGTGTCCTTGCCTTCCAACCTAGCGGACTTCGCAGACATCTTCAATGAGCAGGAGGCGGACCAATTGCCCCCGTACCGGCCATATGACTGTCCCATTGATTTGTTGCTGGACGCGCCACTCCCAGTGAGGCGTTTGTATTCAATGTTGGATCCTGAATTGGACGCATTGCAGGACTTCCTGGACAAAAATCTGGCTCTGGGTTTTATCCGACCCTCATCATCACCACTGTCCACGCCCGTCTTGTTCGTGAAGAAGTCCAGAGATGTGAGGCTTTGTTGCGACTACCACAAATTAAACACCATCATGGTGCGCAACTGGTATCCTCTGGCCCTTATTCCTGAACTGTTGTAATGTCTCCAAGAGGTTACCGTGTTCACCAAATTGGATCTGCGTGGAGTTTATAATCTTGTTTGGATCCAGCCCGGGGATGAATGGAAGATGGTGTTCGGTACCAGGTATGGACATTTCGAGTATACTGTCATGCCATTTGGGTTGACCAATGCCTCTGCCATCTTCCAACATTTTATGAATGGCATCTTCAACCATTGAGTTCCTGGGGCATTGCATCTCTCCTGAGGGCATTGCGAGAAAGCCGAGCAAGGGCGAGTCTTTGCATAGTTGACAACCTTCTTGGCGAGTGAAGGATGTCCAGCAACTCCTTGGGTTCGCCAACTATTATCAGACCTTTATCCCCAGCTTCGCTTCGCTTCGCTTCGCTTCCCTGACCATACCCCTTACTCAGCTCCTTCAGAAAAAAATCCCGTTCCAGTGGAGTACCCCCAAGTAACAGGCATTCCAGGCCTTGAAGCAGGCATTCATGAAGGAGCCCGTCTTGAAACATCCTGACCCCCTTTGTCCATTTGTAGTGGAAGTGAATGAGTCTGATATTGCTGTTGGAGCAGTGTTACTCCAGGCCCACGTGTCCAGCGGTACCCTCTTCCCTTGCGCATATTATTTGCGGAAGCTCAATTCTTCTGAACGCAACTACACCATCTGGGAGAAGGAGCTACTGGCCATTAAGATGGCATTTGAAGTCTGGAGACATCATTTGGAGGGGGCCCGACATCAAATTGAAGTCTGGACAGAAACATTCCAGACAAAATTCCACAAACACCTGGAATTCCTGCAGACTGCCCAGAAACTGAACCAACGCCAGATTCGGTGCCTCTTTTTTTTTTTTTTTAAATTTGATTTATATGCCGCCCTTCTCCGGAGACTCAGGGCGGCTTACAATGCGTTAAGCAATAGCCTTTATACTTTCGTATATTTATACAAAGTCAGCTTATTGCCCCCACAAACTGGGTCCTCTTCTTTGCCAGATTCAATTTCCATGTCACCTACATCCCCAGTGGTCGCAACCAAAGGGCAGACACGCTCTTGCGGAAACTGGAGTATTCCCACATCAAAGAACAGCTTCCTCCCTAGACAGTTCTGCTTGTAGAGTCTTTCTCCACGGTTCAGGAGCTAATGGACTTATGGGCTCAGATATGGGAAGCACAGTAGCATGGTACTTGGGTGGAGCAATAGAAGGAAGAGGTGGGGCCCGCCTCTCCATGGACATTCACTGTGGAAGTCTTGTGGTACCAAGACAGGCTGTATGTGCCAGTGGGGCCGCTCTGGGGACTTATCCTCTCTCAGTGCTATGATAATCCTACGGCAGGGCAATTCAGCCTCTTCAAGACCTTGAACCTAGTTTCTCGTACCTTCTGGTGGTCCCTATTGTGACACAATGTCCAAGCCTATGTCACATTCTGTGTGTGATGCCAACAAGCCAAGTCAGTGATGGGAGCCCCCTCCCCCCAAGGGCTGCTCCAGCCATTGCTGACACCAGAGAGACCCTGGGGCACCATTTCCATGACTTCTTGATGGATTTGCCTCCGTAATCTGGATTCATGACCATGTTCATGGTAATAGACATGTTGATGAAGAAGGTGCATTTCACTCCATGTCTTGGTTTACCGACGGCTTGTGCCATTGCCCGCGTGTTTATCCAACATGTCTTCTGGCTGCACAGACTACTTGATAGGCTTCTTTCGGACAGAGGGGCTCAATTTACAGCCCAGTTCTGGAAAGAGCTGATGATGGCTTTGGATGTGAAAATCTGCCTGTCATTGGTGCATCATCTGGAAACCAATGGCGGGGACAGAGAAAGTCATTGAGATCCTGGAGCAGTACCTGTGCTGCTTTGTGAACCAGTTACAGGACAATTGGTTGGATTATCTGGCAGTAGCAGAGTTCGTGTTCAACAACTTGCAGCACACCTCCACACAAACAACCCCATTCTTGGCCAATGTGGGTATCATACTCAGATCTTTCCCCTCACACAACTTGACTCTCTGGCTAATGACTATCTGTCCGAGTTACAGGCCGTCCATCAATTGGTGCAATGGTATCTGGAGAAAGCCCAAGGAGGACTATAAAAGAGTTGCGGACTGATCTCGGCGAGCGATGCCGACGTTGGCTGTGGGAGATCGGGTATGGTTGTTCATCAGGCACCTTCCATCAGACGTGGTCTAGCTTCTAGGTCAAGAAGCTAGACTACTGGTACCTTAGCTTGTTCCCTGTTGAAGCGGTCATCCACCCAGTCACCTACTGCCTGATATTGCCATGCTTGGTGCAAGTCCATCTGGTCTTTCATAGATCCATCCTTGTTCCAGAAAGGCCAGCCTGTCCACTCCGCCAACCTGACCATCCCCCATGTGATGGAGATGGGCTGCCCAGGAACGAGGTCGCCAGTATTCGGGACTTCTGGTGGCTGAAAGGATGGTTCAAATATCTAATTGAATGGAAGGGTTATGGGCCAGAGGATTTCACCTGAGAGGATGTGACCTCCATGCATGCACCTGCTTTGGTGCAGGCCTTCCACGACCAATTCCCATCATGGCCGCATCCAGATCTCCAAACCCAGGGGAAGGGCCCTGCAGTGATGGATAGTGTTGTGGCCTATCAGTGGCCAGCAGAGCTGGCAGCAGAGTTGGACAGTGAGGAGGTTGGGGAGGAACATGGGCCAGTCCTGGGGGCTGGGGAAGGCCTGGATGAGGGCTCTGCATCAGAGGCAGAGAGGGAGCTAGACAGCAGTGAGGCAGAAGAACAGCAGGAGCCCAGTGTGCGCATGCACAGTTCCCAGTGTGCACATGCAGAGAGTGCCAGAAGACAAAAACAACTAAGAAAGCAGGGTCAACTTGGGAGTAAAGGCACACCTTGGAGGTGATTGGCCCCTTCCATAGGAAACAAAAGAGGAGTGAACGGGGAGTGGGCTTTTGCAGGAAACAATTCAGTTGTTTGGTCATTTCAAGAATGGAAAGTTCTGTTTGTGACTAAGAGACTCTGTGCCCAGTTTTGCCTTATACTACGTTTGGAATCTGGCAGCATTCAAAACGAGATAAGGTTCATGTTGATAAATATTCTTCTGAAAGACTGTTTGCCCGGCCTTGCTGACTGTGAATGAAAGGAATTCACAGTCGCGTAAATAAAAGGGGTTTTGCCAGGACCAAGACTCTGCTTCATGCTTTTTAAGGAAGCCTAGATGAGAACCCTTAGCTTATCCAAGGGCTTTAAACTAAAACTGGAAGGGAGGGGAAGTAGACAAATCTTCAAGAAACATAAGCCTCAAACATAAACCCCACAATAACCAATCAGACAACAAGGAAGGAAGTGGCAAGAAGGAAGAGGAACAAGCTATTATCCAAAGCACCTGACGGTAGGACAATAAGCAATGAGTGGAAACTAATCAAGGAGAGAAGCAATTTAGAACTAAGGAGAAATTTCGTGACAGAACAATTAATCAGTGGAACAACTTGCCTTCAGAAGTTGTGAATGCTCCAACATTGGAAGTTTTTAAGAAAATGCTGGATAACCATTTGTCTGAAGTGGTGTAGGGTTTTTTGCCTAAGCAGAGGGTTGGATTAGAAGACCTCCAAGGTCCCTTCCAACTCTGTTATTCTATTCTAACCAGTTACAAAATAGGAGAAATAGGAAGCAAATAAAATACCAGCCATAAAGGACTCAGATGCCTATACACTATTGCTCAAAGTATGGGGAACAAACAGAGGGAACCTGAAGTCCTAGTACATGAGAGAAGATATGATATTGTTGCCATTACTGAAACCTATTTATATTTCACATTTCTGAACTGCCCATCTCCCTCAACACTTGATGGGATGGAACCCATGAGTCAAAACTACTGTTAGAAAGATGATTAAAAAAATAGATCAAACAAAAGAGGAGGGATAATTGCATTGTCCATAAGAAATCACTGCTCCTCTACTGAAATACACAGCACCAAGGAGGAAACCCTTCTCAAACATGTTAGAGGAAAAATAAATGACATAAGTGTATACTGCCGACCATCCAACCAAGCAGAGGAAATTGAAGAACTGTTTTCTAATCAGTTAGCTAAGGCATGCAGAAACATACCTCTGTAGTAATGAGGGACTTTAATGACCCTGACATCAACTGGGGGACAAACTCTGCAGCAAGTGGGAGATCAAACAGGTTCTGACATGTCTAGTTGAAACTTTTGTCACCCAAAAGGTAGATAAGGGAACTGGGGGTTCAAGTATACCGGACTTAATTCTTACCAATAGGGATGAAATGATTGAAGGGATAGAAGTTGTAGAAACCGTGTGTGTGTGTGTGTGTGTGTGTGTGTGTGTGTGTGTGAATAACTATGTCATACTAAAATTCAACATAATGCAGGCACGGGTAATTGAACCACGTCACTAGATTTAGACTTTAAGAGAGTTCACTTCAACAAGTTAAGAGAGAGATTAGGAAGGATTCCATGGATAGAAGGGAAAAACAAGAGCCATGGGAATCTGAAAAATGAGTTCATAAAAGCCCAATCAAACACAATACCACAGAGAAATAAAACAAGATCCCAGACCAAATCTGCATACACAATGGACTCTGACAAACTGAAAGAAAAATGGACAAATATAAAAAAGGAAAAAGGGAAACATAACCAAAACAGAATATCAGCAAATATCCTATATCTGCAAACTGAGTCAGGTTCAGAATAAATTAAGACTTGCCATAAATGTCAAAAATAACAAAAATAAGTTTCTTTCAATATACAGAACAGAGAATTGGAAAGGACATTAGAAGTCTTCTAGTCCAACCCCCTCCCCAAGCAGAAGACCCTATACCATTCCAGACAAATGGCTGTCCAATCGCTGCTTAAAAACATCTAGTGATGTTTTTACCCATCACTAGATGTTTTTAAGCACCCATTTTTACTTGATGCACCCACAAGCCACTTCACCGATTGTTCTGACTCTCAAGAAATTTCTCCTTAATTCTAGGTTGGAATCTCTCTTTCATAATTTTCCATCCTTCTTGTTCTGCTCTCAGGTGTTTTGGAAAATAGGTTTCCCTTTTCTCTTAAGACTACTATCAATTAACCCTAGTCCTTCTCTTCATTAGACTGCACATATCTAGTTCCTGCAACTGCTCATTATAAGATTTAGCTTTCAGTCCCCTAATGACTTTTGTTGGTCTTCTATGCACTCTTTCTAGAGTGCCAACATCTTTTTTGTGCTGTGGTGACCATAACTGGGTCTAATTGTGGCCTCACTAGTGCAGTAAAACTAAACTAAAGCAGTAAAACTGTGATCTTGATACTGTCCCTGTATTGATGTAATCTAGCACTGCATTGGGGTTTTTTTGGGAGCTGCAGTATACTGCTGGCTCATACCTAAGTGGTTGCCACTAGGATACCTAGATTCCTCTTATGGATATTGTTATTGAGCCATGTACCATCTATTCTATACCTGTCCACTGGTTTTTTTCTTGATTAAGTGCAAAACCTTACTTTTCTCAACACTGAATTGCATTTTGTTTAGTAGAGTCCAGTGTTAAAGTCTGTCAAGATTTTTCTGAATCTTGAGCCTATCTTCCAAAGTGTTGACTATTCTCTCCAGCTTGGTATTATCTTCAAATTTGATGAGTTCCCCTTCTATTCCCTTCATTTATTCATCCCTTTCCTATTATTTAGATAATAAATAAAACTGGCACAAGTTATACTGCCAACGAAAATGAAGGGAAAACAATATTTTTATTTTTGGGTAATATATTTAGTGGCATAAAACTTATTTAAAAACAGAAAAAGAATTACTGGTATGTGATTGTCCTGTGACGCATTTGAGATGTAAGCATCACAAAAGAGGTATAAACGAAAAACAGATCTTTTGAGGAATTCTTCACTGATGTAAATCTGCTAAACCTGGTTTATTATTTTGCCCATCTCCCTGAATCCTCATTTAAAAAAACAGCAACAGGCTGTGCCTGTTAGCAAGTAATAATTTTATTAAACTCATTAAGGTGTAAAATACAACATGTAAATAAGGGGAAAGGAGGAAAGAAAGAAATTTAGGAAAAAGCAGGGGGGGGCATTAACTCCCAACTATTTTCAGTGCAGCACAGTAGAATGAGCATATCATTACAGCCTCAACTTTTTATACTTTGTATACTCAATATCACAGAATAACAGAGTTGGAAAGGACCATGGAGGCCCTATACCATGCCAGACAAATGGCTGCCATCTCTTCATAAAAACCTCTAGTAATGGAACATCCACAACTTCTGAAGGCAAGTTGTTCCACTGATAGATTGTTCTTACTGTCAGGAAATTTCTCCCTATCTCTAGATTGGTTTTCTCCTTGATTAGTTTCCATCCATTGCTTCTTTCCGTCTTTCAGGTGCTTTGGAGAATAGATTGACCTCATCTTTTTTGTGGCAGCCATTTCAAACATTGGAACATTGTTATGTTTTTTGTGCATAAAATATTCTCGTTCCTGTCAACATGTATAACAAAGTGCCTTTTTTTTTTAATTTCTTTGTCCATTAAATTTGGAACAAAATTCTCTGGTTTAATTTATATATTAAAACAAATATACAAATTAAACCAGAGAATTTAGTTCTCTGGCTTAATACAGAATCTTCTGTATTAAAATATGAATCTCATTCCAGTATTTCTTTGCCTTGTCAGAAGTTCATCAAAGATAGTAGAAACTTCCTTCTTTACATTTACATTTCCAATATACATTAGAGAAGATAATGGGCATAAAAATCAAGAAAGAAGATTTTGAGACTTTTTGCTGATGACTTAGTTATATTCCTGCAAGACCCCAAACTGGTATAGAATACTTGATGAAGAAACTAAATGGCTTTGAAGTTTTAGCAGCGTTCAGAATAAATAAAGTGCTTGATAAGAATATAGCTTCTCAAAGTAATGAAATAGTAATGAGAAAGTTAGCTTTTAAGGTGATGAAAAGAGTTAAATATCTGGGGGTTACATTGACAAATACAGATCCCAAACTTTTTCAAAAGAATTTTGTACCTGTATGGAATGACAATAAAAAAGATGAATTAAGATCATTATTGCAATTATCTTAATTGGATAGAAACACTGTAATTAAGATGAACATCTTACCAAAGAAGTTATTTTTATTTCAGGCTTTACTAATATTAACAACCTCATTTAAACAATGGCAAAAGGATATTTCTAAATTCATATGGCAAGGGACAAAACCCCAAGAATTAGATGTAAATTACTGCAAGATGCCAAAGAAAGAGGAGGTTTAGGTCTACTAGATTTGTACTTCGATGCTTGCTGCTTGGTGTGGATAAAAGAGTGGGTGACTCTCTAAACATCTGTCTGACATCTGACAGCTGTGACTAGTGGGACCTTTGCACAGGTTCGCCTGGTGCACCAATTGCGACCCTAATTGGATCAGGAGGCTCTCCTCACAGTCACTCATGCCCTTGTCACCTCACGGTTAGATTATTGCAACATGCTCTATATGGGGCTACCCTTGAAAAGTGTTCGGAGACTACAGTTGGTCCAGAACGCAGCTGCGCGAGCTGTCGTGGGTGCACCTAGATACACACACATTACACCAATTCTCCGCAAGCTGGCTCCCTATTGGTCTCTGGTCACAATTCAAGGTTTTGGTTATTACCTTTAAAGCCCTACATGGCTCAGGGCCAGGTTATTTTCGAGACCGCCTTCTGCTGCATAGCTCCCAGTGACCGGTAAGATCCCACAGAGTTGGTCTCCTCCGGGTCCCATCAGCTAAACAATGCCGGCTGGCGGGCCCGTGGGGGAGGGCCTTCTCTGTGGCTGCCCCAGCTCTCTGGAACCAGTTACCTCCTGAGATCCGGACCATCCCCACCCTATTGGCCTTCCGAAAAGCAGTGAAGACCTGGCTTTTCCGGCAGACCTGGGGCCGTTGATTTTGCTCTTGTGATCTGGCGAGATCCGGCCATGAATGGCGTGAATGAGTTTTTAATGTTCTTAATGTTTTTAATTTTTAAATGTTTTTTATAATAATTTTTTAAAATGTATTGTGAGCCGCCCTGAGTCTTCGGAGAGGGTTGGCATATAAATTGAAAAATTAAATTAAGTAAATTAAGTTAAGTTAAGTTAAGTTAAGTTATTAAATTAAATTAAATTAAATTAAATTAAATTAAATTAAATTAAATTAAATTAAATTAAATTAAATTAAATAATTAAATTAAATTAAATTAAATTAAATTAAATTAAATTAAATAAATTAAATTAAATAAATTAAATTAAATTAAATTATTAAATTAAATTATTAAATTAAATTATTAAATTAAATTAAATTAAATTAAATAATTAAATTAAATTAAATAAATTAAATTAAATTAAATTAAATTAAATTAATTAAATAATTAAATTAAATTAAATTAAATTAAATTATTAATTAAATTAAATTAAATTAAATGAGATTATTCAAACTAGGGGGCCCTGAACTAAGATTTGGATGGTATATGGCATGACAAGGTTAAGGTGAATGCTGACTGTTGAAGAATAATTTTGTTAGAAGTGCTGTCCCAAGGGTTTGGAATAAATATAAAACAAGATTCTCTATGAAGGTACATGTTTGGCTTGCAAGAGGGCGTGGCTTGCAACTTGGGGGAACTATGCAAACTCTGGGGCTCTGGAATGAGCGTCGATATCTCAGCTGTTTTGGGGGTTCATAGGGGACCATAACTGACCCGTAGGGTCAGTGAAGAAAGGGGGCACAGGCTGGTGTGGGCAGGGAATCCGAAATTTCCCTATAATGCCAGCGAAAAGCCTTTGACTCTACAGCTGGGAAGAAAGCCATTGAGAGCTGTCACAAAGCCGGAACAGTCACGAGTGAAGAGAAAGAAAGAGGAAACAAGGCATTACATCTGGGTGAGAAAATAATTGCTGTCTTGGAAATAAGTCTTCTATTTTTTAAGAGATAACCTGAACTGTAAAAAAATTAATTAGAATGAAAAGGAATGGCAAGAACGAAAGGGGAGGAAGTGGATATCTGGCTACCTTCACATTTCTGGATCAGCGGCGATATAAGATGCTAGCCAAATATAAAAAATAATTTTTTCAAAGAATATGAACTGATTGTGAAAATAAGGGAAAGCAGATTGGGCAGAGTGAATTTAGATTGAAATACAGATGATTTTTGGACTTTTAATTAGAAATCGGAAAGATCTAAGTCGGAACGAATAGCCTTTAGATCAGAGAAAATAAATTGTGAAGGTATACAGTGTCATCTAGTGGCAAAAAAAATTTGGGGGGGGGAGGGAAGTGTGGAATGAACAAAGAATGACCTTGAGTAACATTTGAGATAAACTGTCTTATGACTCCGTGGGAGTGAAAGAAGGGGAAGAAGAAAAAAGATTAACAACTGAGTAATAGTTCAAAGACTACTTTGTTGGAATTTTTTTTCCTGTCTATATATTATCTGCAGATATATTATTTTTGCTGATTACCTGGAGTGCAAATTTTTGGATCTTTTCTCTTCCTTTCCTCTATTTTTTTCTGTTTACAACCTGAAATGTGGAAAAGCTAAAATTTGGACATGCTGCCATTCCAATGGAGGAAGGGGGAAGAAGCGATCAGGGTTGCATTCTCCACATGCTTTCGCTTTTGCTGTAACAGCATGGGATTTAAAGAGGGAGTTATCTTGAAGACAGATGGGCTTCCTCCCAGCCAATTTCAACCTGACACCTAGGTTGCTGTACTTGGGGGATGAACTGCTTTCAAGCTAATGCCTCAGAGTTCTCAAAACACCTATGCAGAATTGCATTGGTTACCGATGGATTGCTGAAGAGGTGGGTGGGGTTTGAATTGGGAAGAATAGCTTAATGCTTGGTATGGGCTTTTCAGACTTCTCTGCAATCACTTTCTCTCAGTAAAAGTTCCTTTTGATAACTAATTCCTTCAAGAGGCATGCTTTCTTGAGGCAAGTCCATACATTAGGCAGAATCTGCAAAATGGTCAACCAAGAGAGGCATACCGCCCTACTGTGGAGACCATGCAAATGATGCCTACTCAAGGCAGCAACCAAGAGGACGCTGAGTGCTGGAGTGAAGCCTCTGTCAAGGCTTACCTGGGAACAGACTCTGCTGGATAGATGGAGGAAGCTGCAAACCTGGGAGACTTATCAAAACCCAGGTGGTCCATTGGCATCGGGAAGAAGGATGACTGGGAGGGGGGGATTAAAGAAGTTACCCTCACCTGAGGCAATCACCAAAGTGGATGGAAGGAAGAAATAGAAGCACTTGAAGATGATAAAGAAGAAGGAATGAGCCCAACCTACCAATTTTTTCATGAAGCAAGCCATGCATTCCATGATGGAGGCATCCCAGAACTTGAAGACATGGGAGACCCTGGCCAGAATATCTGGTGATGATGGCCACTGAACACAATTCAAAGATGAAGAAGGGGAAGCTTCATCACTTGACACCATGGCAGCAATATCTGCCACCCTAGCAGGGGCGACTACAGAGAGAGAGAAAGAAACAGCCAGAGCCAACGTCCCAGGGTTGGCTGATGCTGTGCGGTCCTGAAGGCAACCTCCCTCAGCATGAAATACAACAGGGACATCCAGTAACTGGATTCTTCCTGGCCCACATCCTCACGTGCAGGAATATGGCCATGAGATTCCCACAGACGGAGAGCCAAGTGTTCTGACCCAGCCTTCGTAAGTAATGATAAGCTGCTTACTCGCGAGTAAAACAAGCCCCCTTCTAAAACAGGGCAGGAACAGACTTTTATTCACATGGATAAACAAAAACCAAACATAATTAGTCCCAACAAACCTGGTCCTGGTCAAGGAATCCGAATTTCTTGCTGTAAACAAATGGTTGTCTGCAACAACTGGCCACTCCCACTCTACTATTTATTTCCCAACCAGGGACGGGATGGCTAGCGTCCACGTCTGCTTTTCCCTGAGAGCCAGCTTATTGTTTTTCTTTGCTCTCCTGTCCTTTCCTCTCTATGCATATGTGCATCTAGGATGGACCCCACCTGTTCCTCCCCCTCATTCAGCTCAGGCCCTGAAGACAGCTGCCTCTCCACCTGGGGGAGGATGGAAGGCCCCAGCTTTGCCTTTGTCTCTGATTCTGTCTCCTTAGCAGAGCCTTCCAAAGGCTCAGAAGCTGGCCCATACTATCCCTCCACCTCATCTGACTCTGTTGCTAGCTCTGCTGGCAGTCAACTGGCCATAACACCAGGGTGAGCATGGTCACCCTGGTATTAGAGGGGGTGGCAGCTCAATGGATGGTGACTCTCCATAATGCAAGTGCCCCTGAATTGAGTAACTTCAACTGGTTCATGATAGCACTTAGGCAGTGGTTTGAAGACTCGCTGGGTGATCGGAAGGCCAGAGACCACATAAAGACCATGCAGCAAGGGCACAGGGCACAGTGGCAGAATACACAGAATACACAGAGGAATTCTGTGACCTGGTGTGCTGCCTCAACTGGCTAGAGGATATCCTCATGAGCTGCTTCAAAGATGGGCTAAATGATGACCTGTATACCACTTGCATCACTAGAAGGGCTTCGGCTCACCTTCATAATTGGTGCATGCTGGCTGAAGAAGTAGGGATTGACCAAGCCCAAAACAAGTACCAGTGTGGTGGCCCATCAGCGGCCTGTGCAGATTGTAGCTGGGGCACAACAACCACACAGCCAAAATCTGGAAACAGTTGCCTCCAGAAAGGAAGAGGGACGTAGCCAGACTCAAGCCCCGTAATTGTGATCCACCACCTGCTTCAAATGTGGAATGCAGAACCAACCATCCAGTCAAAAAAATAGTTCAAGCCCTGCAGGGAAAACCCCCAAGTTGCAATCTCACATGAGATAGATGGCACTGAAAAGAATGTGCCATCTGTGACTGTCCCCAGAGAACTCCATTTCTCAGGGTCAGGATTGAAGGCCACCCTCAGAGCCTTACTAAACTCAAGCTGCACCAGGTGCTTGGTGAACCTGGACTGGTGAAAAAGCTAGGCATTTGGCTGCGGAGGCTAAAAGTCCCAGTTGCTTTCTGCTAATTGGATGGCTCAGTCGCAGGAGGCACCCCTCTAATTTTTGTGACTGAACCCATAGAAATGTGAATGGAGCCCCGTTCAGAAGTCCTGAGCTGTATAATGGCACTGGGTGTTGTGGCCCACCAGCGGTCTGCACGGATTGTGGCTGATCCTGATGACAAGGAGGCTGGTGTGGTGTCGCGCCAGCAGCCTGTGCAGCCGGTGCAGCCGGTGCTCGAATCGGACAGCGAGGAGACTGAAGAAGATGTGGTGCCAGAGGCAGAGATTCAGCCAGGCCCTTCAGATCCTCCAGAGGCTCCTTCAAGTGAAGAGGGTGAAGTGGAGGAGCCTCTTCTCAATGCACGAGCATGCAGAGCTGCCAAAAGGCAGGTGTGGTTACTCAGGAGATCTCCTCTAGAGTAAGGCTTGGGGCTAATTGGCCACTCCCTTAGCCTCTTTAAGTTTGCACGCAACTGGCAAACGTTGCAGGAAGCAATGTGTGTTTGTCTGGTCGTTGAGCATTTGAGAGTGAATTTTCCTTGCAAACCTGGTTTCTGGGCTAATTGCCAACTATTGTAAGCCTTTATTTAATCTTTGGAATTTCTGGCAGGCTGTTAAGGACATTTTTAGTAATAGCCTTCATTTGAAAAAGACTGTGTTTGTAGTAAACGGAGTTGTTCGGAGTTTTTTGTGCTTCATTTCTTGGGTTCCATAGCTGGGGCAGAACAGTTTGTTTCCTGCCTGAAAAAACACACACAACAGCCTTGAATACAATGGAGCAGCTGATGGACAAGAATGTGCAGCTTCAGCAGCAGTTAACTGTGATGGATGCTCAGTTGGCTCAGCTTCAAAGCCAAATGGCTTAATCTCCTCCTCCGTCTCCTCTGCCTCCTTTTCCTTCTCGGAGAACCTGCCCAGTAGCTGTGCCTGATAAGTTTGGCAGTAGTTTGGAAATGTTTCTGGCTTTCTTTGGACAATGCCAGCTGTTTATGAGTTTGCGAGCTGAAGATTTTTCCCAGGTCCAAAATAAGGTTGGATTTATTATCAGCTTGCTCTCTGGCTGTGCAGCTCGTTGGGCCACGCCCCTGTTGGTCCAGAACAGCTCGTTGCTTAATGACTTTCGGGGGTTTTGTGAGCACTTGCGGCTGATGTATGAGGAACCTATTAAAGCCCAAACCTCCACCAAACATTTGAAGTCCTTGAAGCAAGGCCGGCTACCCCTTCAGGAATACATCAGTGAGTTCCGTTTGATAAGCCAGGACTTAGCATGGAATGAGGCAGCATGGATGCATTCCAGAAGGGTTTGTCGGATGCGTTATAGGACGAGTTGGCCAGAGTGGACATTCCTCCGACTCTTAACGAGCTGTATTGTCTGTGCCTCAGGATTGATATGAGGTTACACCATCGGCCCTCTCGTCGTGCCCCTCAGGAACCCAGTGTGACTTCGGTTGTACCTGAAGCTCTGGCTGCAAGGGAGGAGCCCATGAAGATTGGTGCAGCCAGATCCTTCCTGTCCAGAGCTGAGAAGGACAGACGCCGGACAGGGGGCTTCTGTTTATATTGTGGGGAGCCTGGACATTTCGCTGCCTCTTGCGCTAAGAAGTGACGCAGCCCATTGGCTCCTGATCCTGTACCACAGTCAACACTTAACCTTTCGGGAAATGGGCGGAGCCCGATCTAGGGGAGACTCTGGGTCGGGCATGTACCAACACCGACTCAAGCCCTGCAGAGGTGGATTCTGGACCCCCTCACCATTTGATTTTAAACACCAAGATCTTTTTTGTTGACAGTCCTCTTCATTAAGAAGAAAATTGGAGACTTGCGTCTGTGCTGTGACTACCGTAAACTGAATGCCATTAAGGTGCAGAATTGGTACCCTTTACCCTTGATTCTTGAATTCTTAGAGAGTCTTTGGGGGGCTACCGTGTTTACCAAGTTGGACCTGCGTGGCACTTACAATCTGGTTTGGGGATGAGATGGGGATGAGTGGAAGACAGCGTTCAGCACCAGGTCTGGCCATTTTGAATATAAGGTCATGTCATTTGGATTAACCAATGCTCCCGCTGTCTTCCAGCATTTTATGAACGATATTTTCCGGGATCTTTTGGACCAGTTTGTGGTGGTGTACCTCAACAACATCCTGATTTACTCCACATCCCGGAAAAGTCATCTCCAACATCTCCATCTGGTCTTGCAACGGCTTTGAGAACACCAGTTATATACCAAGCTGGAGAAGTGCCAGTTCTTCCAGGCGACCATTGACTTCTTGGGCCATCGCATTTCTACCAAGGGCATCGCAATGGATCAGAGCAAGGTTGAGGCATTGAGAAGTTGGCAACCTCCCCGTTGGGTGAAAGTCCCGTTACTGTGAAGCGACCCCGAGCAGCAGGCATTCCTGGCCTTAAAGCAGGCCTTCATGTCAGAGCCGATCCTTATGCATTGTGACCTGCAGCATCCGTTTGTGATAGAAACGGACGTGTCAGATATAGCGGTTAAAGCAGTGTTACTCCAGGCACGCGTGGATAGTGATACTCTTTTCCCTTGCACTTACTACACCTGGAAATTGAATCCTTCTGAGTGCTATTATACCATCTGGGAAAAAGAGCTCCTGGCCATTAAGACCGCGTTTGAGACCTGGAGACATCACCTTGAGGGGGCGCGACATCAGGTGGAGTCCAGATGGACCACAAGAATCTGGAGTTTCTGCAGACTGCTCAGAAGCTCAATCAACGTCAGATCTGGTGGTCATTCTTCTTTACCCATTTTAATTTTAAAGTCACCTACATTCCGAGTGGGCGCAATCAACGGGCAGATGCACTCGAGGAAACCTGACTATGCCCAAGTCAAGGACCCACTTCTGCCTTGGATGATTCTTCCCGTCGAGTCGTTCGCTGCCATCCAGGAACCTGTCAACCTACGGGGTCTCATACGAGGCACAGTGGCAGGACACCTTCGTCGACCTTCAGAAGCAGAAAATAGGGCCTGACTCTCCCTGGACGTTTACCGACGACATCTTGAGGTACCGGGAGAGACTTTATGTGCCATTGGGGCCGCGTAGGGGTCTTATTTTGTCCCAGTGCCATGACAACCCTGCAGTGGGGCATTTTGGTTTGTTTAAAACCCTGAATCTCATGTGGCACACCTTCTGGCCTCCTCTCCGTCATGATGTATAGACCTATTGTCAACTTGCAAGGCTTTCAAGTTGTCATGAGCAGGAGGGAGGGGGGAACTGATAGAGCTGATTGACTAACTGAAGTTACATTCCATACATTTTTTTTTATTGAAAAAATTTTACAATACAATTTTTATCCCCATTTCCCCCCACCAATCCCCCCTCCCATCCACCACCCCCTCCCTCTCCCTCCCTCCCCTCCCCACCCTCCCCAGGCTTCCTTTACTAACAAAACATCAATCTTATATATCAATCAATATTAAACAAAGAATATAGGTGAGATCCAGATAACATATCATAGGTTTTAACATTGAATAAAATAAAATTAATCTAAAATATTTACTAAACATAAATCATATATAACCATTTATCAAGTACTTCTAACATTATATTTTTCCCCCCTAAATCATATATATACTAGCCATAAATCATTTATAAAAAATTTAACAGATATTCTTAAAATATTTCTAGACAGCAGTATAACAAATATATGTAAACTTATTTTTAGCATCATAATTTTTCTAAATAGTAATATAGTAAATATATATAACATTATAAGTTTTCTAGATAACAATATAATTTCAAATGTTCAATAAAATAAAAATATCATATATAAAAAACTTAACAAATATCCTTAAGACTTTTCTAGACAAAAATATAAAATATATATAAACTTATTTTAAATTTATAATTTTTCTAAGTAATGATATATAAGAAATATATATAACATAATGTTTTCTAAATAACAATATAATTTCAGATATTTAATAAAATAATTATAATAAAAGTAATTATAAATCCAATACTAGTTGAAACTTCTTAGTTTGATATTTATTCTGCACATAATCTATCCATTTCTTCCACTCCCTAACAAAAGCTTCATGGGTCCTGTCTTTTAAGTATCAGAAATCTTTGCCATTTCCGCAAAATTAGCCATCTTTGATGTCCATTCCTCTATGGTAGGTACACTATCTTTTTTCCAATATTGTCCAATCAGTAGCCTAGCTGCAGTAATCATATATAAAATCAATCTCGTTTCACTTGGTGAGCAATCCTTAACGATACCCAACAGAAAGAGCTGCGGAGAAAATTGAAGCTTCTTTTTCAAAACATTCTGCATAACCCACCAGAGTTTAATCCAAAATGCTTTCACTTTTCTACAGGTCCACCAAATATGAAAGTATGTAGCATCCAAACAATCACACCTCCAACATTTAGGTTGAACATTTGGATATATACCTGATAATTTCTTGGGATCTAAATGCCATCTATAAAACATTTTATAAAAATTTTCCCTCAAATTCTGTGCTTGTGTAAATTTAACATTCTGGACCCAGATCTTTTCCCATGTTTCCAGCGTGACTGGTTCTGCAAAATTTTGTGCCCACTTTATCGTACAATCTTTAACTAATTCGCTCTCTGAATCTCTTTCTAACAGTAAATTATACACCCTCTTAATATGCATCGGTCCTTTCGTTTTATCTGAGTCACCAAATCTTCTTCATGTAACATTAGGCCAATTTTCTGATCTTCTCTCCATCTCGATTGAAGTTGAGAATACTGCAATCAAATTAGATTCCTCCCTTCTTCCAACGGAGTTTTCAAAGGTTTCAAACTCCATCTGCCCCATCATTAAAAAGCATCTCTTTGTATAAAATCCCCCCGAGTGACTTTATAGTCCGCATAATTTGCCCAAGATCCAACCACAAAGGTATTTTGTAATCCAATTTAAGATGGTGCTTCTTCCAAACTCTTATCAAGGCATGTCTCAATATATGACTTTTAAATACATTATCCAACTTGTCTTCGTAAAATAAGTATGCATGCCAACCAAAGTCCAAATCATGGCCTTCTATATTCAAAATTTCGGTTTTTGTTGTTCCAAACCAATCACCCACTTGTGTCAACACTGCAGCTTCATAATATAAACGTAAGTTTGGAACTTTGAGGCCACCTCTTTCGCGAACATCTTGCATTATTTTAAATTTGACTCTTGGTTTTTTCTCATTCCAGATAAATTTATTTAGTCCTGATTGCCATTCGGCCAAGATTTTATCACTTTTAAGCACCGGAATCATTTGAAACAAAAACAAAAATCTGGGTAGAACGTTCATCTTAACTGCTGCTATTCTGCCGAGTAAAGATAGTTGCAGTTTCTTCCAAATTTCAAGATCTTTTTGAATCTTACGCCACAAAACCTCATAATTATTTTGAAAAAGTTTTATGTTAGAAGCTGCAACCTGAACTCCTAGATATTTCACCTTTGTAACTATT
This sequence comes from Masticophis lateralis, assembly GCA_030761175.1. Lineage (NCBI taxonomy): Eukaryota > Metazoa > Chordata > Lepidosauria > Squamata > Colubridae > Masticophis > Masticophis lateralis. The sequence continues at coordinate 100,298,978 of JAUDYJ010000003.1, read as the reverse complement.
TCAAAGCCTGCCAACCTTTCTAGTTCACTCTTTTGTGGTTCCAACATGTTTTTAACTATCATCTTAGTCTTTTTCTGGTTTAGCCTAAAACCAGAGACCAAACCGTATTCTTCTATAGTATTTTTCATATGGATGATTGATTCCAAAGGTCGTGTTAGGGTAACAACCAGATCATCTGCAAATGCTTTTGTTCTGTAGTCTTTTTGCCTTATAACTATTCCATTCAAATTGTTCGAATCCCATAGAGAGTTCAACAAAACTTCTAAGGTTAAAATAAACAACAGTGGGGATAGCGGACAACCTTGTCTAGTTCCTTTCTGTATATGAAAATTGGTGGTTAAACACCCATTAATAACAATTTGTACTGTCTGTTCTTGGTAGATTGCTGAAATCGCTTGTATAAACTGATCCCCAAAGTCCATTTTAAACAAAGTCTTTTTTAGAAAATCCCAATTGACTCGATCAAAGGCCTTTTCCGCATCCAAAAACACCAGCGCTGCAGAGATCTGTTTATTTTTTTCAAGATATTCCAGTAAATCTATAAGTTGCCTCACATTGTCCTTCATATGTCTGCCCTCTATAAAACCTGCTTGATCATTGTGAATCACCTCTTCGATAACTGGCATCAGTCTGTTGGCTAATACTTTTGCAAAAATTTTATAGTCCGTATTCAGGAGAGATATTGGTCTAAAATTTTCTGGTTTTGAAGAATAGCCAGCCAAAGTGGTTAATTGGAGAATGTGATTTATGATATGGCCAGGGAGAAGGGGAGAGACAGGGTCATAGGGGAATGTAAATCTACGTGGGATTAGTTCTGACTGAAATTCTAACATTGCCGGAATGATGCTCCTAATAAATGACTGTATTTCTTTTGAAGTTTGGCTCATGAATTAATTAGGGCATCTTTCGGGAAACTTCACAGACAGTCAAAACTACTTTTAAAAATCTGTAAAGATTACCAGGTTTCCTGAATCCTGGACTCTCCAATCGCTCCCCGATGTCTGGGGTGCTGGGAGGGAAAATCGGGTAACTATGGCCTGAAGAGCCATATCTGAAGAGAGCCTAATTGCTATCTGAAGAGAGCCTAATTGCAGCTATCTGAAGCTATCTGAAGAGAGCCTAATTGCAGCCAGAGTGCAGCCTCCCTCGGACACCAAAGCTGAGATGCCTGCTTCAGCGGTGGAAACAAGAAAAGATGAGTATTGGTGGGAGTTAATCTCTAAGGCAGCTGAAGTCGAGTTCCCCCATCCCAATGCCCGGAAAAAGGGGAAGCCCCTGAGCAAGCTGGGAAGAGTGGAGTGGAAGTTGGACTGGAAACAAGCCAGGCTCCCAAAGCCCCTGGGGAGTTCCAGAGAGCAGCCAAGGGAGGAATTTGACCAAGCCACCCTTCCCAATGAGGGGCCATCATGCAGGCCAAAGAAGAGGGGAGGAGCAGTGGATCCCTTTGAAGTGAGGAAAAGCAGACAGGAGCACAGCCCCCCTTCTTCACCCATCAGAAAGAGGCTGCAACCAGTGTCTTTTCCATGCAGCAGGCAGGCTGCCCAATGTTATGGACACCTCTACCCATCCCCCAGAGCTATGGTGAATACCATCGCAGAGAGGTTATAGGGGGAAGCAAGGGAATGGCTAGCAGCCGTCCACAAGAGGAGAGCCCCCCAACTACAAGATGTAGATGACTTCCTACGACTGCTAGAGGCCAGATTCGAGGAGGCAGAGGATGACCTGTATGCAGAGGATGAGCTCAGCTATCTAAAGAGAGGGGTCATCCCATTAAAGAGCACATCCACGAATTTAGGAGAGTTGTTGGGAAGCTATCCCCTTTGCCAGAGCGGTTGCTAATGGACGTTTTTAGAACAAGCCTGGACAATCAAATTGCCCAGGTAACCGCTTACTTGGACATTCCAAACCAGCTCTCTGAGTGGTTCCGAGGAGCAATAAAAGTCGACAGTGGATTGTGCGCCAACAACATGAGAGAGCAACCAGACCTGAAAGAGAGGGGGCAACTCGACCTGAAACCAGCCCTCCCTCGAAGCCTGCTGAAATGCTACAGATGTGGGGAGAAGGGCCACATGGTATCTGTGTGCACAACCCCAGCCCCAAGGCCTAGGCCAGAGCCACCACCCAGGGCACAGCTGGAACAAGGCCCCAAACGAGCCGCCAACAGGTCCTGGAGAGCCCTCCAGGCTGAAGAGGTCCCTTCCCACCCAGCCGAAGGGGGGCAAAACCAGGCAACGATGACCAGTTGCCAGAATCCTATGATAGTGAGGACGAGGGTGAAAATGACCCAATGGTTAGGGGGCCAGTCCACCCTTTCATTTTCCCAATATGCCTCACAGCCCCAAAAACAGGGACCCAAGGGGCCTTTCAAGCCCTGATAGACTCAGGCTGCATTAGATGCTTGATCAGCCTAACCACAGTCCTGAAACTGGGGATCAGAGCAAAAAGACTGACCCACCCAATCCGATTCAAACAGGTTGATGGGTCCCTAATGGGGGGAGCCTATGCCACTCACCTGGCTGAACCAGTGAGGCTAGAGCTAGCGGATCACTGGGAAGTAATTCGATTTGTAATAGCCCCCAAAATGACAGATCCAGTCATACTTGGACTCTCGTGGCTAGACAAATGTGGACCGACCATCTGGTGGCAAGGGGGTACCCGCAGACTGAGAATAGCAAGGGAGCCCCAACCCCTCCCACACCAGCGAGCAGAAATATTGCCCATGCAGGGAACTCTCCAAAAGAGCACACCAGAACAACTGGCAGCCACATCCGACAAAACCCCAGAGACCGAACAGATCCCAAGGGAATATTAGGACCTTGCAGAAGTATTCAGCAAGGCCGAGTGCAACGTCCTGCCTCCCCCACCCCAAGTCAGATTGCGCCATCAAAATCATCCCTGGGGCAAAACTACCCAAGCCCAAGCTGTATGCCATGACACCTCGGGAAATACAAGAAATGTGCAACTACATAGACAAAAACCTAGAAAGGGGGTTCATCGAGCCAGCCACACCACGGGTCGCGGCTCCAGTCCTCCTCAAAGAAAAAAAAGATGGGACTATGAGATTGTGTGCGATTTTCAAGGTATCAATGCAGTGTGTGTACACAACCTATATACCCTCCCACTCATGAAGGACATGCTATCTCACCTGGCCAAAGGAAAAGTCTGCACCAAACTAGACCTCAGAGAAGCATATTACCAAGTACGCATCAGGAAGGGAGACAAGTGGAAAACAGTGTTCAACTGTCCCCTAGGGAGCTTTCAATTCAAGATGATGCCTTTCGGGCTGCAGGGAGCCCCAGCAGTGTTCATGCAATTAATAAATGAGGTGCTGCATGAGCACCTCTATAAGGGGGTTCTCATCTACCTAGATGACATCCTTATTTACACTGAGACCATGGACGACCACATACCCCTTGTCCGCCAGGTACTGGAAAAACTTCTGGCAGCCAACCTGTATGTCAAGCTTTCGAAATGCAAGTTCCACCGCGTACGGCTAGACTTCCTGGGTTATCAAGTGTGAAATGAGGGAGTAGAGATGGATCCAGCTAAAAAGTGCAAGCCGTCCTAGGCTGGCAACCCACTCGCACCCGTAGACAGCTACAAAGCTTCCTAGGGTTTGCGAACTTCTACAGGCAATTCATCCCCTTCTTTGTGAAGATTGCCAAACCCATGATGGACCTCCTAAAGACAGGAAGCCCAGGAACCAAACCCTGTCCAGGACAACCTCTACAGTGGGACCTAACCTGCCAAGAGGCATTTGAAACACTAAAAGAGATGTTTGCGAAGGAATCGGTGTTGAAGCATCCTGACCCCGAACAGCCCTTCGTCATCCAAGCAGATGCCTGCGACGTGGCAGTTGGAGCAGTGCTACTCCAAAGAAATAGTCAAATCTACAACCCTGCGCCTGTACCTCCTGCAAGCTCATAGACACAGAGAGACGATGGGCAGCATGGGAAAAGGAGGCATTCGCTGTGAGATGGGTACTGCTAACTTGGCGACACCTGCTGGAAGGGGGCCAGAAACTGTTCAAAGTCTGGACTGACCACAAAAACCTGGAGGCCCTCAGGACCCTGCAAAAACTATCACCCAAACAAGTCCATTGGGCTCAATACTTCAACCGCTCCGACTTTGTGCTAAAGCACATTCCAGGGTGGAAGAACTTTCTAGCCGATGCCCTCTCCCGCATGCCCCAGTACAAATGTGAGCGGGAGCAGGTAGTGGACACCATCGTTCCCCTTACCCAAATAGCAGGCCAAGTAACCACCAGACGACAACGCCACAACTGGCATGACCGACCAACAAGCAATCTAATGGCAAAACTCAAAACTGAACTGCTGGCAGACCCCTGGTTCCGAGACAACCAACACATTCTGACAAAAAGGGATGACCTCGCATGGAAGGGGACAAAACTCTATGTCCCGGAATCCCTACGCACCCTGATCCTCTAGAGGAGCCATGACATTAAACCAGCAGGCCACTTCAGATTCCTAAAGACTTTATACTTAGCATGGAGGCAGTTCTGGTGGCCCAGCATAAAGAAAGACGTGGACAGTTATGTGAAAAGTTGCACCATCTGCGCCATGATGAAGAAGCAACCAGGAAAACCCCCCAGACTGCTACAATCAGTAGCAGAGCCTACAAGACCATGGGAGGAGATTGCAATGGACTTTATAGTGGAGTTGCCGAAAAGTGGGGGAAACATGGTGATCTGGACTGTAATAGATTTATTTTCCAAACAGGCACACTTCATACCCTGCAGCGGACTTCCCTCAGCCCACCAGTTGGCCAAACTGTTCCTGAAACACATCTACCACCTCCATGGAGTAACAAGAAGAATTATCTCTGACAGAGGGGTCCAGTTCATGGCTAAGTTCTGGAGGGAGTTCCTACGGTCCATTATATCATCCCAGGGCCTTAGCTCAGCCTTTCATCTGAGCACCAACGGGGGGGGGGGGCAGAGAGACTGAATGCCATGGTAGAGCAGTATCTGAGGTGCTAAGTGAACTATCAGCAGTCCAATTGGGCAGACCTCTTGTCTTTTGCTGAGGTTGCGTATAATAATGCAGTTCACAACAGCACGGGGCTAACCCCATTTAAAGTAGTGAGTGGCATGGACTTTGTCCCAATGCCTGAGTACCCAAGGGAGCCTCCCTCCTCAGTCAGCTTGACCGATTGGATGGCGACACTGAAAGCAACCTGGGAGAATGTCAAGAAAGCGCTAGCTAAAGCAGCACAAAGCTATAAGAAACAGGCAGACAAACACCAAGCTCCCCAAAGGCCATTTCAATTGGGGAAGAAAGTTTACCTATCCACAAAATACTTGAGGTTGAAACTTCCTAGCAAGAAATTGGAACCAAAGTTTATGGGACCATTCCCCATAATAAAGATAATCAACCAAGTCCCAGTGCAATTGAAGTTGCCCAGACTGCTAGGGAAGATACACCTGGTATTCCATAATATTCTATTATTATGGAATAATAGCCTCTTAAAACCTGTGGTCAGATCAACCCTGAGGCCACTACCCCATGAGCCCCCAGATCCCGTGTTCATAGGGGGCCAGACCCATTATGAGGTGCAGCAAATCCTCAATTCGAGGTGGCACAGGAGACAACTCCAATATTTAATCAAGTGGAAGGGTTACCCCTTATCAGAGGCATCTTGGGTAAAGAGCCGAAACATCCAGCCAAATTTCATGCAGAAAATCCAAACAAGCCAGGTGGGGGGTCATATCCCTAAACTCTACATCTGTACTCAAATTGTTTTGCTTTGTGCAGGTCACCCTCGGGAAGTGAGGTGAGCCGAATGTCAACTTGCAAAGCTTTCAAGTTGCCATGAGCAGGAGGTAGGGGGGAACTGATAGAGCTGATTGACTAACTGAAGTTACATTCCATACATTCTTCATGATCGCAATCAGAGGGAGGGGGTTGAATTTCACAGCCAGCCAAAGTGGTTAATTGGAGAATGTGATTTATGACATGGGCAAGGAGGAGGGGAGAGACAGGGTCATAGGGGAACGTAAATCTACGTGGGATTAATTCTGACTGAAATTCAAACATTGCCAGAATGATGCTCCTAATAAATGACTATTTCTTTTGAAGTTTGGCTCATGGCTCATGAATTAATTAGGGCATCTTTCAGAAACTTCACACCTATGTGACGTCTTGTGTCCCTTGTCGACAGGCAAAGTTGGCCACGGGCGCTCGCCCAGGACTACTTCAGCCCTTGCCCACACCCGAGAGACCTTGGGGTGTCATCTCGATGGACTTTCTCACGGACTTGCCCTGTCCCCAGGTTTCACGATGGTGGTGGACATGTTGACGAAGATGGCGCATTTCGTACCCTGTCAGGAATTGTCAACAGGTCGTGCCACCGCCCGCATGTTCATCCAGCATGTCTTTCAGCTTCATGGACTACCGGAGAGGATCATGTCAGACAGAAGGACCCAGTTCACTGCCCAGTTCTGGAAAGGGGTGATGTCGGCCTTAGATCTGCTTATCGTCGGTTCATCACCCTGAAACTGACAGCAGGACTGAAAAGGTCATTGGGATATTGGAGCAGTACCTGCGCTGCTTTGTCAATCAACAACAGGACAATTGGACAGAGTACCTAGCAATTGCGGAGTTTGCTTTCAATAATTCTCAGCACACCTCTACCCAAACCACTCTTTTCTTAGCCAATCTGGGCTATCACCCATGCTTCTTCCTGCTCATGCTCCTTGACTCCCCGGTTCCAGCAGTGGATGAATTCTTGGCTGAGTTACAGGCCATTCATCAACTAGTGAAACAGTACCTCAAGGACAATTACAAAAGGGTCACAGACTGCTCTCGGCGAGCAACACCACTGTTGGCTGTTGGGGATCATGTGTGGTTGTCAACGAAGCATCTCCCCTCAGACTGGCCAGTGAGAAAACTGGACCATCAATTCATTGGACCTTTCCCTGTAGAGGTGGTCATCAATCCAGTGGCCTACTGCCTGACCCTGCCAGTCTTTGAGAATCCACCTGGAGTTTCACCAATCCCTCCTGGTTTCCAAACGGCCTACTTGTCCGCTCCGTCAACTGGATCATCCTCAGCCAGTGCTCCGTGACAGAGGTGGATTGCCAGAGTACGAGATCGCAAGCATTCAAGACTCCCAATAGTAAAATGGTTGGTTCCAATACCTCGTCGAGTGGGAGGGGTATAGGACGGAAGACTTAACATGGGAGGATGCGGCCTCTGTTCATGCTCCAGACCTTGTTCGCGCCTTTCACGAGCAGTTCATATCCTGACCGCATCCAGATTGACAGACTCGGAGGAAAGGCCCTGCAGTGAGGGATGGTGTTGTGGCCCGCCAGCGGCCTGCACGGATTGTGGCTGATCCTGACGACAAGGAGGCTGGTGTGGTGTCGCACCTGTAGCCTGTGCAGCCGGCACTCGAGTTGGACAGCAAGGAGACTGAAAAAGATGTGGTGCCAGAGGCAGAGATTCAGCCAGGGCCTTCAGATCCTCCAGAGGCTCCTTCAAGTGAAGAGAGTGAAGTGGAGGAGCCTCTTCTCAATGCATGAGTACGCAGAGCTGTCAAAAGGCAGGAGTGGTTACTCAGGAGGAGGTCTCCTCAAGAGTAAGGCTTGGGGCTAATTGGCCACTCCCTTAACCTATTTAAGTTTGCACGCAGATGGCAAACGTTGCAGTAAGCAATGTGTGTTTGTCTGGTTGTTGAGCATTTGAGAGTGAATTTTCCTTACAAACCTGGATTCTGGGCTAATTGCCAACTATTGTAAGCCTTTATCTAATCTTTGGAATTTCTGGCAGGCTGTTAAGGACATTTTTAGTAATAGCCTGCATTTGAAAAAGACTGTGTTTGCAGTAAACAGAGTTGTTCGGAGTTTTGTGTGCTACATTTCTTGGGTTCCATAGCTGGGGCAGAACACTGGGAATGGAGAGACCCTTTGTTTTAGGGCTTGCCTGGCTGAAAAAGTGAAATTTGTATGTGAATTGGAGGAGGGGATTTCTGAAATTCAAGATGGGCAGCCAGCCTCCAAGCCAAAAGAGAACCCCAGTGAACTCCTGTCCATGCTCTGAACTTGGTGCATCGATGCAAGGGAAGCCCCTCCTCACCATTCCTAAGGAATACAGAGATCTGAGGGATGTGTTTAGCAAAAAGGGGTCAGACAAATTTCCTCCCCATTGGCCCACAGACTGTGCCATTGAAATCTTTTTGGGAGCAAAGCTACCAAAACCAAAACAATACACAATGATCCTAAGAGAATTGGAAGAACTGTGCTTATTCATTGATAAAGACCTGGCTTGTGGATTTATTCAATTGGCATGACCACGAGTGGTGGCCCCAGTTTTACTCAGGGAGAAAAAAGATGGGACTTTGTATCTCAGCATTGACTATTGTGGTCTGAATGCAGTATTCATGGAAAACATGTACTCCCTCCCTCTGATGAAGGACATGCTATCCATTAAAAAAGGAGATTTTTTTTCACCAAGCTGGACTTGCAGGAAGTGTATTATCACATTAGAATTAGGGAGGGGGATTAATGGAAGACAGCTTTCAATTGCCTGCTAAATTTTTTTTTCCAGTTCAAAGTGCTTCTTTTTGAATTACAAGGAGTCCTTGCAGTCTTCATGCAACTCATTAATGAAGTACTGTATGTACACATATATAAAGGGGTGCTGGTCTATTTGAATGACATTTTAATTTATACTGAAACCAAAGCAGAACACTTGGGGTTGTTTTGAGTGTTCCTTAAGAAGCTTCATGTTGCTAAACTCTATGCCAAATTTTCCAAGTGCGAATGCCACCAGGCAAGATAATTAAAATTACCTGGGCTACTAAATCTTCCATGGGGGATCAAAATGGACCCCCAAAAGGTTAGGGCAGTACTAGAATGGGCTCCGTCCCATGTGAGAAAGTAGTTACAAAGCTTCCTAGAGTTCATAAACTTTTACAGGCATTTATCCCATTTGCCACAAATTTGCTAAAAATGAAATAGGAAAACAGACTAAACCCAGCCAGCCTTTGAAATGTCAATGGAATGTCAAGCTGTTCGGATCTAGGCTCCCTTAAAAAGCAGGAAGCAGGAATTGGTCCCGGCAAAACCTCTTTTATTTACACGACTGTGAATTACTTTCATTCACAGTCACCAAGGTTTGTCCAAACAGTTTTTCAAAGGAATATTTATCAACACACCTTATCTCGTTTGGCAAGCTGCCATGTAACTTGTTTCCAAATGTAGAGTAAGGCAAAACTTGGCACAGAGTTTCTTAGAGTCACGAACAGAACTTTCCACTTTTGAAACTACAGAACAAATGAATTGTTTCCTGCAAAAGCCCTCTCCCTGTTTGCTCCTCTTTTATTTCCTATGGGAGGGGCCAATCATCTCCAGAGTGTGGCTTTACTCCCAAGTTGACCCTGCTTTCTGAGTTGTTCTTGTCTTCTGGCAGCTCTGCACATGCGCACACTGGGAATGGGCTCCAGCTGTTCCTCTGCCTCACTACTGTCTTATCTCCCTCTCTCCCTCTGATGTAGACCCCACGTCTGAGCTTTCCCCAGCCCCCAGGACTTTCCCCAACCTCCTCACTGTCTGATTCTGCTGCCAGCTCGCTGGCCACCGGCGGACTACAACACAAGCCATGTTTGAAAAATCTAAGCAGCTTTTCGTGGCCAAACCATAGTGAAACGTTCAAACCCCAACAAACCTTTCATCATATAAGCTGATGCCAGTGATGTCGCAGTGAGGGTAGTGCTAATGCAGGATAATGAGAACAGGCAGTTATAACCATGTGCATATACCTCAAAGAAACTGTCAGAAACTAAGAAATGCTGGGCCGTCTGGGAGAAGAAGGTTTATGCTGTAAGATGGGCACTTCTCTCCTGGAGACACTTTTTAGAAGGAAGCAAAATCACTTTTCAGGTATGGATTGATCACAAAAACCTGGAAGCACTGAAAACCATTTGTAAACTTTCCCCTAAACAAGCACATTGGGCACAACACTTTCAGCAGTAAGATTTCACTTTGTGCTACATCCTGGGGGGAAGAATTTCCTGGCTGATGCCCTATCGCAGATGCCACAGAATTGCTCCAAAGCAGAAATAATCAAACCAGTGCTCCTATCGCATCAGCTGACAACCCAAGTGATGACCAGAGCACAGAAGAAAGAAAAGCTGCCAGTTAGCAGCACACCCTGAAAAAGGCGCTAACAGATAATGAATGGTTCTGTAACCACAGTAATGTCCATCCAGGATGAACTGGCTTGGATGAGAGCAAAACTGTATATGCCAATTAGCCAAAGGCTCCTGATTATGAAGACATGCCACAATTTAAAAGAAGCAGGACATTTCAGATTCGTAAAGACACTGCATTTAATAAAATGACAATTCTGGTGACTCTCCCTTAAAAAAGACATTTAAAGCAATGTATGCAGTTGTCCTGTGTATGCATCTGTTAAGCAGAGACAGGGTAGAACAGCAGGACTCTTCAGATTGTGGCACAGCTGTTAGCAGCATGGATGGAGCTCTCTATGGACTTTATTGTAGAACTCTCTGAAAGTTTGGGAACACAGTAATCTGGGTGGTAACAGACCTATTTTCAAAATAAGTGTGTTTTGTCCTGTGCCAAAAAATATGGTACAGGGACTCACCAAACTGTTTTTACATCACATGTACCAGCTACATGGAGCACCCCAATGCATAATATCAGATGGGGAGGTTCAATTCACCTCTAAATTCTGGAGAGCCTTTTTGGGTTTATTAGGTATTGACCAGGGACTTAATTCTAGTTACCATCTGCAAACGAACAGAGAGATGTGAATGAGCGAATTCAGTTCTGGAACAGTACCTTAGGTGTTTCATCAACTATCAACAAGAGAACTGGGCAGACTATTTACCATTTGCAGAAGTGGTTTATAATAATTCTGTATGTAGCAATATTGGTTTCACTCCTTTCCAACTTGCAACTGGTCAAGATTTCAAGCCTGTGTCTGAGTTACACACCAAGGACCCAGTGATCCCTCACTGAAAGCCAGTTCACTGATCGGCCAGTTACAGAATACCTGGCTGGTTGTACGCAAAGCACTCACTGATGCTAGAGAGGCTTATAAATGTCAAGCAGACAAGAAAAGAATTGAGCCAAAGAAGTTTAACGTGGGGGTTCAAGTGTATCTTTCCATGTGATACTTACAATCATTGCAACCTTCTAAGAAGTTAGGATGCAAATTTGTTGGACCTTTCCTGATTAAATGCATCATTAACCCTGTTACAGTATAGAACTTCCGGTTGACGTCACGGCAATACAGACACAGGGAACGGGTCTCCACGTCCCCTGTGCTGACTTCTCCATGTTCGTGGGCTCCAAGAGGAGCCGAAGCCAACCTGTAGGGGCAGTAAAGCAAAGAGGGGCACCCTGAGAGGTTGAGGAGAGTTGCAGCTCTCCTGTTGGCCCTGGGATTCTTTTTCCCTCTCAGCCACAAGAAGAAGAAGAACCCTAAAGATGGCCACCACAAAGCTGGGACAGCCAATGAACATCTAAGACTGGTGCTGGAGCGAAGTAGGTGAACAATGAGTGGAACTGGGGGAAAGAATTTTTCTTTCACTTTAAATTTAACTACAAGGAACAGTTTAGAATTATTTGCTCAGAATCATCTGTCAAAGCAGCATCTAAGCATTCTGAGAAACCACCAGACCACAAGACCAAAAGTGAAGGGTGCAGGAGTGAAAATAATATTCTTTGAAATTTTGAAATATCTAGAAAATTTAACCCTTAAACTGGGAAGGCAGTTTATAATTCTTCTATAACTGAAAGAATGCTGGAAATGTAATTTTGAAATTTAAGCTGAGAGTGCCACCTGCTTCCCTTCCCTGCGAAAGGGAAAATTACAAGGCTGAAAATAAGTCCATATTACATGTCTGGAAATATCTATATGAAGGTGTGTGAAAATTTCCATTGAATTACTTTTAGACACCCTATGACTACTGGATTATTGGAGACTCAAGTATAACTGCTGGGACTACTTAAATGGAACTGATTTAATGCCCTATGGGGCATAAAGAATGGGACTAGTGCACTCCTTGAAGGGTAACTTAAAGATTGAATAAATAGTTCTTGGAATGCTGGATAAAAATTGAATTTTTTAAAACAAAACAAGATACTTAATAAAGAAGAGATGAGTGGAATTGTGAAGGAGATGGACTTAGTTTTTCAAAATACAAAAGACACAATGGAGAAAGGATTTAAGGAAAAAATGGAAAATACCATACGAGGGATGATGAGTAAAGACCAAGACGCCCAGGAAAAGGAGGAGTCAACAGAAGGAATGAAGAAGGAGGAAGACAAAAAGGAGGTAACAATGGAAATAATGATGATTGATGAATTAAACCAGGGGAAAATATATTAAGAGAGTGGGAAAATATGTTTGAAAAATAGACAGGGGTTTGGGTAGAAATGTTAGAAATTAGGCAGTGGAAGAGGGTAGAGGTGGGAAGAATACCTAGATTAAACATCCAAGAAGCAGGTAAAGATTTAAGAGGAATTTGGGAGGCAAGTAAAAAGAAAAGCATAGCAATTAAAGTATTGAAGCGGGCAAGGGATGATGGATTAATGATTTCTTTTTTATTTTTATACTGTTATTTTGATTCACTCTTCATTTTTCCTATTTTTCTTTTAAAGCATAGCAATTAAAATATTGAAGTGGGCAAGAGATAATAGATGGATGATTTTTCTTTTCTGTTGTTGTTCTGAGTTGTTTTTCCTTTTTTCTCTCTCTCTCTTCTCCTTTTTCTTTTTTCTTTTTTTAAGCAGGTGACATGATTAGAAGTTAGATAAGAAAGAAAGAAAAAGTCTCTTAACAACGGGTGATATGATTAAGTGATAGAAATAAGAAAAGGGGGAATATTAGTGTATAGACTTTCATAGCATAAAAAAAGTAATAACGAGAAAATGTGAAATAATTGAACAATGATAGACTATAACTTAAAGTATGTATTATTTTTTTATTGAGAAATTTTTAAGAAAAGTATACATATATATCCCCCCTACCCTCCTCCCTCCCCAACCCTTCCCCACCTACCCTCCCTCCTTCCCAACCCTTTCCCTCCCTCCCACCCCCCCCTACTTCCCAGAACAAAATACAGGGTATAACATTCAACAATCATAATCCATCATAATCTAATAAACTATAACATCTTACATCTCTCTAGTACTTTAATTCCCCATTCACCATACTAAATTTATTACCTAATAACATCTTTCTGTTTATTCATAAACTATTTAAAAATTTTTAATCAGCTATTTATTTTGAATATAGCCATCTTCTCCATTTCCTTACATATTTTTCATTTGAATGATCTTTCAAATACGCTGAAATTTTTGCCATCTCTGCTAAATTTGTTACTTTTAATGTCCATTCTTGAATAGTAGGCAAATCTTGCTTCTTCCAGTACTGCACCACTAACAATATTGCTGCAGTTATTAAATTCAAAATCAAATTAGTCACTATAACCATACAGTCCATAACTATTCCTAACAGAAACAGCTATGAAGTAAACTTTATTCTCTTTTTAAGAATATTTTGAATAATCCATCATATTTTTATCCAGAATGCTTTGACCTTTTTACATGTCCACCATACATGAAAATAAGTAACATCCTCACAGTCACATCTCCAACATTTAGATTGTAAGTTCGGATACATACACGCTAACTTTTTAGGATCTAAATGCCATCTATAAAACATTTTGTAAAAGTTCTCTCTTAAATTTTGTGCTTGCGTAAATTTGACATTTCTAACCCATATTTTTTCCCACGTTTCCATCATTATTGGTTGTTCAAAGTTTTGCGCCCATTTTATCATGCAATCTTTAACTAACTCTGTTTCCGAGTCTATTTCTATCAGTATATTATACAACCTTTTTAAATGCATTTGACTTTGGTCTCTGATTTGTTTTACCAAATCTTCATCACTTTGTATGATACCAATTTTCTGATCTCTTCTCCATCTGGCTTGTAATTGTACATACTGGAACCAAGTTTGAATTATCTTTTCCTCTTTTAATACATTCAAAGGCTTTAATTTTAATATACCTTCCTCTTTATTAAGAATTTCTTTATATGTAATTACATCCTGTCTTTTTTCTATACTTATATTCTCTATCACGTGCCTGGGTACAGTCCATAAAGGTATCTTGTCATTTAATTTATATTGATATTTCTTCCAGACACACAATAAAGCATTACTAAGTAGGCATGCCAACCATATACCAAATCATATCCTGCAATATTCAAAATCCTTTCGTTTGTTAAATTAATCCAATCACTAATTGCTGATAAAACAGCTGCTTCATAATATAGTTTTAAATTGGGCATTTTCAAGCCTCCTCTTTCACGTGTATCCTGCATTATTTTTAATTTTACCCTTGATTTCTTCCCTGCCCAGACAAATTTATTAATACCTTTCTGCCATTCTTCCAAATTAGCATCCTTTTTAAGTATTGGTATCATTTGAAAAAGTAATAAAAATTAGGTAAGACATTCATTTTTACTACTGCTATTTTACCCAACAAAGACAATTGTAATTTTTTCCAGTTATCCATCTCTTCCTATATTTTGTGCCATAACAATTTGTAATTATACTTATATAATTTCTCATTCGATGTTGCAATATAAACTCCTAAATACTTAACCTTTTTCACTATTTCACATCCCGTTACTCTTTCTAATTCTTCTTTTTGTTTTGTTATCATATTTTTAACTATCATCTTTGTTTTCCCAATATTTACTTTAAACCCTGATATTTGACCATACTGATTAATTGTCTCCATCAAACCTATGGCTGATTTCACTGGTTGAGTTAAGGTTACAACCAAATCATCTGCAAATGCATGCACTTTATAGTCATAATGTCTAATCTCAATTTATCTTCTCTGAATTACGTATTTTATTCAGCAACAATTCCAAAGTTAATATAAACAATAATGGGGATAAAGGACACCCCTGTCTTGTTCCTTTTTCAATTTTAAAGATTTCTGATAAACTACCATTAATTATTATTTAAGCTGTCTGTTTCTGATATATTGCCTTAATAGCTTGTGTAAAATAGTCCCCAAATTGCATCCTCTGCACCATTTTCAATAAAAACTGCCAATTCACTCGATCAAAAGCTTTTTCAGCATCCAAAAATATGAGCACCGCAGGGATTTGGTTGTTCCTTTCCAAATACTCCAATATATTAACAATTTGTCTTACATTGTTTTTCATTTGTCTCCCTTGTATAAAACCAGATTGATCACCATGATTCATTTGTTGCATTACCGACATTAACCTGTTTGCTAGTATCTTGGCAAAAATCTTATAATCTTTATTAAGTAATGATATAGGCTTATAATTCTTCGGATGTGTATGATCTTGATCTTCTTTCAGAATTAGGGAAATAAAGACTGTTCTCCATGACGGTGGTATCCCCTCCCAATTGTATTTTACTAAATAATTCCTTAAGAGATTCAACCATTTCCAATTGTAAATGTTTATAATACACAGCCGTCAATCCGTCTGTAGCAGGAGCTTTACCAACTTTTATCTGTTTAATTGCCAAGAGAATTTCCTCCTCTACTATTGGTTGATTCAACCTTTCCCTTTGTTCCTCCAAAGCTATAGGAATATTCTCCTTATCCAAATATCTATCTATGTCTACACCTTGTATTTTATCTTCAGTATACAAACTTGTATAAAGTTCTAAAAAAGCCTTTTTAATCATATTCTGTTGATAAACCTCTTTACCTTTATAATTTATTTTCTCTATAATACGGGATTTCTGTTTTTTCCTCAACATATATGCTAGCCATCTACCTGGCTTATTTGCATTACAAAAAGTATTATGTTTAGCATATTGCAAATTAGTTGCCACTTGATCTGAAATCAACATATTAAACTGCCCTCGTAATAAAGTAATCGCTTCTTTAATTTTCTTATCCCCTGGATTGTGTATTAACACCTGTTCTTTTTTCTTTATCTCTTCTTCTAGCTCCCTCCTTTTTTCCCTTTGTCTACGTCTGTATGCATTATTCAAGTTAATCAAAACACCTCTCATATATGCTTTACTAGCATCCCATACCATTTCCATAGATGTTCCCTTATGTATATTTAAAACAAAAAAAATTCCTTCATTAATTTTCTACATTCTATCACATTTTTCTCATATCTAAAAAGATTTTCATTTAAATGCCAAGATCTCCTAGACCCTTCTCCATATTCCAATTCCATCCACACCAGACTGTGATCTGTTAGGATTCTGGGACAAATCTTTATCTTCGTCACCCTGGGAAGAAAATCATTTGTGATTAATATAAAATCTATTTTCAAAAAGGATTGATGTCTATCTGAAAAAAATGTAAAATCTTGTTCTTTGATGTTCCTTTCCCTCCAAATATCTCTCAGTTCCATATCCTCCATCTTATCAAAAAAAGATTTAGGCAGTCTTGCTCGTGTTTTAGTAGTTTGCAAAAGCCTTTTCTTGTCCAATATAGGATTCAATACTCCATTCCAATCACCCAACAAAATACACAAATTATAATCCCATTGTAATAATTTTGTATGCAACTTGTAAAATTTTTCTTGTTGATTGGGTGCATATACACCCACTAACAGAGTTTTCTTTCCTTCTATTAATAATTCAATTGCTAAGTATCTTCCTTGTTGATCTGCTTCAATTAATTTAGCTATCAAGTCTTTTCTTAAATTCATCACTATTCCATTTTTCTTCTCTGGGGCAAACGCCACAAAATGTGTACCCAATTTCACATTCATCAAATATTTTTGATCGTTTATCCTAATGTGTGTCTCTTGCAAACAAATTACATCATTTCTGAACTGTTTCAAGTAGTGAAATATTTTCTTCCTTTTTTGAGGTGAATTTAAACCATTGACATTCCAGGTTAGAAACCTAGAGGCCATCTTTAGGGTCTTGAAGCTTTTCAAGCACCGATTGAAAGTCCACCTGGAACTTCTTCGGTCTTGCCCCTCCCACAGCTTCTGTATTTGTACTTGTACTTTCTTGTGTTAGTGTCTGAGTTTGTTGCATCTTTAGTTCTTGCTCCTTCCGCTTGGTTGCTGCTCGAGTTTGTCTTTGTTCTTTAACATTTTCTATTTTTTCAGATAGCTCCCAAGCTTGTACAGCACCTGAGAGTTGCAATAACTCTTCTTGCATACTCACAGCACTTCCTTGAGCTTATGTTTGCATACCTTCCTTCTTCCCCTCTGCTGCTTCTCTCCCTTTTCTAACTCCTGGGGGTGGTGGGTATCCAGCCTTTAATATATTGGCATAAAAATCTCTTGCCTTCCAAATTGTATCAGGGCGATACCGTTCTCCTGCATAATTCACCACTAGTCCAGCTGGAACCTCCCATCTGTACTGTATCGGACGATTTCTGAGTTCATCTACCAGGAATGCATAATCCTTCTTGGATTTCAACATTTTAGTCAGAATTTCCTTAAATACTGCAATCTCCTATCCTGCCACTTGTAACTTATTTTTATAAGAAGCTTGTAAAATCCCATTTCTCATCTTTCTGGTAACAAAATAAATCACAATATCTCTTGGTAGCTGTCTTTGTCTAGCAATCCATGAGTTCACACAATAGATCTTGTCAATCTGCCAGTCATATTCTGCTCTGGTGTCTCCAGTAAACTGTGCCAGGGCTTCTACAAAAATCTCTTTCAAATTTTCTTGAGAATTTTCTTTCAGGCCTCTCACTCTCAAAGCAAATTCCATCACCCTATACTGTGTCATAATTATGTCTGCTTCTGTCTTATCAATCTTGATTTGTGCCTCTTCCACTTTGCTCTCCAAATTCTCATTAGCTTGATTAATCTCATCAACGTTTTCCTCTAACGAATTAACATGACCAACCAGTCCCTGGAATGCATCAACAATATCCTCTCTTATTTGCTTGTTTCGGGTTTTAATTATCTCCTTCATTTCTGCCATTTCCTCAGACACTTCTTTGAATGCAAATGTGATTTCTTCTTTAATTTTCCTTTGCAGCTCCTTTAAAGCTCCCTGGAGCATTACAGGTGTTAATATTTGTGTTTGCATTTGTGCTTGAGTTTGTGTATCTGCTGGGGCAAGCAAAGATTGCAATCTGGTGGTTTGGACAGGGGAGCTTCCTGCACTCCCAGCATGTATTAAAGTATGTATTATTATTAGAAATATACAAGTGGATTGAATGTAAGGATTATTACTAACTTGATTAGTTTTATTTGTATTAGAATGTATGATACCCAGGTTCCACACTGTTCACACATTAATTTGATATTTTTATAAAACATAATTTTTTTTAAAAAAACACCCTGTTGCAGTATAGTTAGACCTACTCCAATGGTGAAATCCATTTTTTTACTACCAGTTCTGTGGGCATGGCTTGGTAGACATGATGTGGCTGGGTAGGCATGGCAGGGGAAGGATACTGCAAAATCTCCATTCCCATCCCAGTCCAGGGGAAGGATACCAGAAAATCCCCATTCCGACCCCACTCTGGGGCCAGCCAGAGGTATTTGCCGGTTCTCTGAACTACTCAAAATTTCCACTACCGGTTCTCCAGAACCTGTCCGAACCTGCTGGACCTACTCAAGTCCCTTCATAATGTCCACCCCAGTTTTCACTGTAGTCTATTGAAATCTGAGGTTCCACTATATATGGTGGAAGGTGAACAACATTTTGAAGTTGAGGTAATTTTGGAGTCCTGTAAACATTGAGGAACCCTGCAACACCTGGTGTCATGGAAAGATTTTCCCATTGCCCGAAATGAACGGGTTAACCACTGCCAGTAAGAGCCCCTAAATTAATCAAACAGTTTCACAACCAATACCCTAATAAACCTAAATGAAACTAAATGTTTTCTTTTTCTTTCCTATTTATTATGTTATGTGCTACAGGTATAAGCCATCCTTTTGAGAGGCCAGCATCTCAGGTCTCCTCCTGGGACATGATGGAGGAGAGGGGGAGGCTATCAGGGTTGCATTCTCTGCATGCTTTCGCTTTTGCTATAACTGCATGGGATTTAGGGAAAGGGGGCTATCTTGAAGATGGATGGACTTCCTCCCAACCAGTTCCAGCCTGACATTAAGGTTGCTGCACTCTGGGGATGAACTGCTATCAAGCTAACATCTCAGAGTTCTCAAAACACTTATGCAGAATTGTATTGGCTACTGGTGGATTGATGAAGGGAGATAGGGTTTGAATTGGGAAGAATAGCTTAACACTTTGCACAGGAACTTCAGACTTCTCTGTAATCACTTTCTCGCAGTAAAAGTTCCTTTTGGTAACTAATTCTTTCAAAGAGTCATGCCTTCCTGAGGGGATAGCAGAGGCAGATCCTTACAACATCTTCAGATGTCACCTCAGAAAGCTTTTTTTCCAAAAAGAAACAATGATGAGCCCAGACTGGTGGATGTATGGCTAAATAATAACCTTCATTCAAAGTGAATATACTCTTAAATCTAAAGAAAAGTTGAAGTCAGAAGGATGTGTCTGTCATAGATTTACATATATACAATTGAAAGTTTTAAACTAGACAAAAAAACTGTGGGTCTGGAAAAACTATGGGCTTGGGAAAAATTAATTTGAAATTGTATTGTGTGGTAATGATGAACATTGCTGAGGTTTATAAACTATTATTGAAATTGAATTTGGAGAATGAATATGTGAAACAAAACATGATTCAATGGGCAAAGAATTTTGGGTGTAATATAATGCTTGAACTATGGAACACATGTGGATGAAGGGTTTAAAATTTACACTGAACTATAACTTGAAAGAATTTTTTAAATAAAATCATGTGCCATTGTTATTTAATACTGAATAAATTGTTAAAGATGCATAAAAGTCTTAGCAGATCCCAAATGGCAGAAAAGGCTACATAGATATGTAAGGCAGTGGAAGTTACTCTATAGACTGAAATTCTAGAAAATAAAGCTGAAATTGCCACTGTCGATTGAGCATACAGTGAGCAGTTTAATCTATTAAAGAAGCAAGTGTGCAGTCTGCAAAATTTTAAATTGAACAAATAATGTCCTTCCATCTGACACAGGTTCATGAACTTGAAAAGTAGCGTTGTAAGGATCTGCCTCAGCTATCTTCTGAGGAAAGCATGACTCTTGAATTGATAGCAGTTAAAAAGGAAACTTTTACTGAGAGAAAGCGATTGCACAGAAGTCAGATGGAATCTGAAAAGCCTGCGCAAAGTATCAAGCTATTTTCTCCTCTTCAAACCCCACCTAATTCCCAGTCCCCCAGTAGCCAATAATACGCCACAAAGGTGTTTTGTGGTGGTTGGTGCAACACTTTGCAGCTTGGTGGCCTTCTCTGCTGCACTTGAAATAGGCAATGGAGCGTGCTGGCTGGGTTTACATTTTGGTTGCCTCTCTCTTCCTCTCTGGGGTTGATTTCTTTCAAACTTTGGCTGAACAATGCTGTTTCGGGTCTGGTCGATTTCCACTTCCTCAGCCAGCATACACCAGTCTTTAGAGGTGAGCCCTCCCTCCCGTGACACATGCAGTGTACAGGTCATCATTAAGCCCATCTTTGAAACAGCTCACGAGGATGTCTTCTGGCCAGTCAAGATGACACGCCAGGTCATGAAATTCCTCTTATATTCAGCCACCAGTCTGTTCCCTTACTGGACAGCCTTTATGCGGTCTCTGGCTTTGCAATTGGCTAGGGGATCTTCAAACTGCCATTGGAGTGCTGTCATAAACCAATTGAAGTTTCTCAACTCAGGGGTATCTGGGTTGTGGAGGATTACCATCCATCGGGCTGCAGCCCTTTCTAGTGCCAGCATCTTTAATCTTGGCTCCTTCAGTAGGGACCTTGTGGCCATATTTCTGCAAGTAGGTCAGGATATGGGCCAGGAAAAATCCCAGTTGTTGGGGGTTCCCATCAAATTTCATGCCGGGGGTGGGTGTCTTCCACATCCATGGCCCTGCTGCCTCTCCCACCCTTTGAACATTGGGGCCCCTGGTGTCTCTTGGTTGAGGTCCCATAGCTGCAGCAGCCCCTGCCCGGATGGCAGGCACCACCACTGGTATCAAGAGACAAGGGTCTCCCTTCCCCTTCCTCGGCTTGGCTCTGGCAGCCAATACCTCCTGTGCTTTCAGGCTCTGGAATGCATCCATCATGCAATGCATGGCTTGCTTCATGAGGAGGTCAGCATGATTAAGTTTATCCCCTTCCTCCTCGTCATCCTCAAGTGCCTCCAATTCTTCTTTCCAGCCACATTGGCAGCTGTCTTGGATGAGAACGACTCCCTTGGTTCATCCCTCTCAGTCATCTTTCTTCCCAATGCCAATGGACCATCTGGGTCTCCCAGGCTGGCAGCTTCCTCTGTCCATCCTCCATCCTTGGTTCCTTGATGAGTCTTGCCAGAGGCTTCCCCCCAACACTCAGCCTTGGGTGGACATCGTTGGCAAAATCCCCACAGTACAGCTGTCTGCCTCTCTGGGTTGACCACTTTGCAGATTCCACTTAATGTAAGGACCTGCCTCAGCTATCTTTTGAGGAAAGCATTACTCTTGGTAGTTCAAGTTGTAGTTCAAAAGGGAATTTTTACTGAGAGAAAGTAATTGCACAGAAGCCAGCAGAATCTGAAAATCCCACATAAAGCATTAAGCTATTTTTCCCTCTTCAAACCCCATCCAATTCCCCCAGTCCTCCAATAGTCAATAATGTGCCACAAAGGTGTTTTGAGAAGCTCTGAGACATTAACTTGATCGTAGTTTACTCTTAGGGCACTGTGATCTTGGGTAAGCTGGTACTAACAGAAAAGAAGCCCATCCATCCAGCCCCTCCCCAAATTCCTTCAAGTAAAGCAAAAGGGAAAGCATGCAAAGAATTCAGCTCCATCTACTTGCCCCCTCCCTCTTCAGAATGACAAGTGTAACACTTTTATACCACTAAATACTCACACCATTGTGCTGTTGTTGGCATTTAGAACAATGCATTTACAAAGGAGTTGCAGAATCCTGGAAAAAGAGACAGTTGCTGCTATGATTGGAGAGGTGCCTTGTATATACTCCCACACACCATGAAATCCATCTTCTGAAGAATGAATACCCTAAGCCAGTGTTCCTCAACCTCTCTGGCTTTGTGGACCAGTGTGGAAGGGAGAAGAGAGGATGGTTCTATGTAAGCTGGGTGCATCTGTGTGCAACTCCATTTGCATGAGCAGCAGGCATACACATCTGCTGCTCCCACAAATCGAGCTAACTGCATGCATGCATGTGCTTATCTGCCACTGACACAAATAGAACTCTGCGCATGCGTGCACTCACCAATTGCACAAATGGAGCTGTGTGCGTGCGTATACTTCCCCACCCCTCATGCAAATGGGAACTGCAGGTGCACATGTGCTCGCCCACCACTTGTGCAAATGGAGCTTTGTGCATGTGGTCATATGCTGCTTTTGTGGCCCGGTACTGGGCTGTAGCTGGCCCGGTACTGGGGTCCTGCCCTAAGCAGTCTTGCAGAATAATTGCATCCTGGAGCCGTCTTAACTATGCACTTACATAGATGTTGATTAATACGTCTTGCCACTGTGGCTGGCCACAGAAACTAGAAGATTTGGCTGATTCCTAGGAAAGTGAGATGTGTTAAAATGGATTAAAGGTTTATGCTAATAATTAAGGAAAGTTAAGACTGGAACCTCATAATGAAAGCTGAGCTTGGGAATCTGCACACGTTCCTGTTCAGTATGGTGGAAAGAGGTCAATTTCAATAAAGATTAAAATAAACGTCTGTGAGGGTTTATTTTAACCATCATCTTGATTATTCTATGAAAACAGAATAAAATAAATTATTGTAACTGATTATGAGACCAAATTTTTATTTCTGTTTATATAAGCAACAAAAACCCTGCCATGTGTAGGTCAAGGGCATTAGTATTCAAGTAAACCAAACAAGTAAGACGACAGCATCAGGCTTGTTGAAAGCCTAGAATACTGTTTAATCCTCTGGGAATGGATTTGCAATGGGACTCCAATAAAACAGCATTTTTCATACTGACTATCTTTGTTCTTTCAGGTCCTACCAACTGCATGCTCCTTAGCATAAGTTGCTAAGGAGAGAGATCCACATGGAATAGACCTCAGGCTTGCAGGGATGAAGTTGCTACATCAAAGCAGACTAATCCTAGCTGGAAAAGCTACTCTCTACTTGGCGTGGTCAGACCACCAAAAGGACATGCTACTGTCATCAGTAAGGCTGGCAAATTCCATATTCCAATCATTCTCCATGCAAAAGCAGAACAATAATCACAGAAATAAAAGCACGTTGTAGAGTAAACAAACATTAGTGGAAATCCAAGCCCCTCTATACTCTTGAAAACTCTGCTAAAGTCAATGTTTTACTAATATGTGTCTTTTAAGAGAACAGGATGTATTAGCATGCCTCCACTGATAAGAATTCTACTCTTCATCATACTAGGGCTCAGTATGAGTTACTTGCAATAAACCCAATCTCATAGACTGAAGCTTCTACTGTTAACAATAGAAAAAGCAACTAACAAATTATTCTAGCTCATGGTATTTGGCATTCATGTCTCACACAAATGTTTCCCTAGCAGCTCTGGGTGGCATATTTCTGAAGCAGGATGGTCTTGTTTCTTTCAGAGGGCAAACCACATCCTCCAGATCCCAAGAGATCTCAGCCATGTAGGGGAATGAATAGGATAAAAAGGTTCTGGGTTCTTTGCATATGTAGTGACTCAGATAAGACAACAGCTAAATTATTTAGATTTGTGTGCATTCCTGTGCCCATTTTAACATTGAAACACAATGCCTCTGAGGTCTTTATTAAAGTGATATTTGATTTGTAAGTGCTGTATACTCAGGAGCAATGGTTATCACATTGCCAAGCATTGACCAAATCTTGCTACTGAGGAACTGCATTTTCTTTATTTACAGATCTGTCTCAGCACAGGGGAAAGACACTTTTTCTAGGAATGCAATAAAGAAGTAGATATTTTCCTACCTAATGGTAGGAAAACAGTATTCCAAGGATACTGCTCTTGTTTCCACAAATCATATAACTCCTGTAACATAGTCAAGCAGCAACTTGCTTTGAGCTTTTTCATTGTGATGTTCAACACAAAAGGTCTGAACATGTACACATGACAGATATCTTTGCTCAGTAAAAACCTTGGAGGTTCACATGAAAATTCTGGATAGATTTTTCTTTCTAGGAACAAAGACTTGAATCTGAATTTGGGGATCAATTAAACCCTTTAGAACTTTCCTATCATGCTCTTCTGTAAATGTTAATTAAAAAGCCATGATATAGTTAGTTAGTTTATTAAATTTGTATACCGCCCTTCTCCTAGTGGTCTCAGGGCAGTGCACAGCCAGGAATAAAAAACACTTCAATACAAAATTTAAAATTTGTAAAAGAATTAAACAATTTTTGGCCCAGAAAATTTAAAAACCCATAGACAATTTAAAATTTAAAACCCATAGACAATTAAAAAACTAAAGGGGGGGGGGTTACGCCAGCCCAGCTTGACAAAATAAAAAAGTTTTTAGGGCACGGTGAAAAGCCTGGAGATCAGATATCATATGGATCTCTGGGGGCAAATCATTCCAGAGGGCTGGTGCTGCCACAGAGAAGGCTCTCCCCCTGGGCGTCGCCAGCCGACATTGCCTGGCTGACGACACCCTGAGGAGTCCCTCTCTGTGGGAGCGTACTGGCTGGTGGGAGGCTATTGGCGGCAGAAGGCGGTCCCACAAGTACCCAGGCCCTATGCCATGGAGCACTTTAAAGGTGGTAACCAACACCTTGAAGCGCACCCGGAAGACCACCAGAAGCCAATGCAGCTCACACAGGAGAGGTGTCATATGGGAGAGCCCCCTTGCTCCCATAATCCCCCGCGCAGCCGCATTCTGCACCAGTTGGAGCCTCCGGGTGCACCTCAAGGGGAGCCCCATGTAGAGAGCATTACAGTAGTCCAGGTGGGAAATGACGAGTGCCTGAGTGACTGTGCGTAAGGAGTCCTGATCCAGATAGGGATGCAACTGGCATATCAGGCGATATGGCCGTGGCCATATGCCTTGGCCACGGCCGTCATATGCTCCTCTAAAGACAGCCATGCATCCAGGAGGACGCCCAAATTGCGAGCCCTATGTGTGGGCCAATGACTCGTCCCCAATAGCCAGTGATGGCGTCAGCTGGCCATATCGGAACGCCGGAAGCCACAGCCACTCGGTCTTGGGGGGGTTGAGTCGGAGCTTGTTGCTCCCCATCCAGATCCGCACAGCTTCCAGGCACCAGGACATCACTTCCAGGGCATCGTTGGGGTGGCCTGGGGTGGAGATGTATAGCTGAGTATCATCAGCGTACTGATGGAACTCCACCCCAAAGCCACGGATGATCTCGCCCAGCGGCTTCACATAAATGTTGAACAGAAGGGGCGAGAGGACCGACACTTGTGGCACCCCACAAACGAGGCGCCTCGGGGTCAATCTCTGCCCCCCTGCCAACACCGACTACAACCGGTCGGAGAGATAGGAGAACCACCGCAAAACGGTGCCCCCCATTCCCAACCCCTCCAACCAGCACAGCATGATACCATGGTCAATGGTATCAAAAGCCGCTGAGAGATCTAACAGGACCAGGATAGAGGAGCAACCCCTATCCTGAGCCCTCCACCAACGCGACCAATGCCGTTTCCGTGCTGTACCCAGGCCTGAAGCTGGACTGGAGCGGATCCAGATAGACAGCTTCATCCAGGTACCCAGGAAGCTGACGCGCCACCACACTCTCAACAACCTTCGCCAAAAAAGGGAAGGTTGGAGACTGGACGATAATTAGACAAAACAGCTGGGTCCAAAGAAGGCTCTTTCAAGGCAACTGGAAAGACACCCTCACTCAGAGAAGTGTTAATAATCCTCTGGAGCCAGCCTCGTGTAACCTCCTGGGAGGCCAGCACCAACCAGGAGGGACACAGGTCCAATAAACATGTGGTCGCATTCAGCCGCCCCAGTATCCTGTCCACATCCTCAGGAGCAACAGGATCGAACTCCTCCCAAATGACACCCTCAAGACCGGCCTCCGTCATAAATCCTACTTCATTTTTGTGTGTGTGAAATCAAAATAATACTAATGCATTTAAATGCAGTAAATATGGAAAAATATAATGGTTCAACATCTATTGCTTTTCAAAAATAGAACACACGAACTACTGCTCTGAAGAAAGCAGTAAAAGAATGAGAATAGGAAAAATGGACAGATGTCTAGATGTATGAAATAAATCTGTTGGAATGTAATCTACAGAGACTCTCCTGCCATCTCGGGAAGCTCCTGGGCCCAATGCAGATTTTCTTACTAGCTTGCAAGTTCAGTTTAAAACAGTTGATGAGGGCTGTTGACATGTGGGTGGATGTGCTACTTCTGATTCATCTGTCCAGCATTAACACTGTAACTGTCTACTGCTCCTGCCTTTAGGCAGCAATTCAAAATTGCTTTCTTTGGAAAAGGAAACAACACAGAAGGATTTGCCTTTCTCAAGAATCATGTATGTAGCTTTAAATACTTTCTGAATAAATCATTTAGCAATTGAGAAGGCACAGTTTTGTGTGGGGCTAAACAATATGGGAGTGCACAGTATGGTGCAAAGTGGCCAAGGAGGTGAGCAGAAGCAGCCCCTACTGATGTTATTACCTCAGTCACCACCACTGAGGTATCACAAATTATGCATACAGCAAAGCTTGTGTTTGGAGAAGGTGGAAAACACTTCAGGGTCAGCTCATCTTTTTTATTTTTTATTGAAAAAGTTTTACAATACAAAATTTTTCCATTTCCCCCCCCAACCCCCCCTTCCCCCTAAACCACCCCCCACCCCAACCCCATTTCCCCCCCAACCCCCCCTTGACTTCCGCTACAAATTAAAAAAAACAAGTACATATAACAAAATAATATAACAAATAAACCTATAAGTAATAAAATTTTCCTAAAATTAACAATATTGTAATAAAAAAACTAATAATAATAAGATTTACCTCATTAATCAACCATCAACCATCAATATTCATTTATCAATCAATACCATACTTATAATATTTAAACCCAATTAAAAGATATCATACCTTTCTCTAATCCATTGATATTAATATTACTAATTATATACCAAAATCGATCCCCCTAATAATAAAATATAATAAATCATATCCATATCAAATAATTTTATCCCAGCTACACCCATCAACTAAAAAACAGAAACATAAAACATTTCTCTATTCTAATAAAATATAATATATGATTATACATATATAATTATAATTATACAATTATATCCAAAAATTTTCTATCTCAATAATCCATGTTTCAATCTTCTCTTCATCTTGATTGAAGTTAAATATAATATCTTCCAACATAGTTCTGATAAACTTCATATTCCTGCTGCCCCCATCAGCAAAAAACATCTCTCCATATAGAAATCCCCCCGAGTGACTTTATATTGGTAATATACAACCACGAAGGTATTTTGTAATCCTCTAGGTAGAACATTCGATCTAGCTAATACTATACCACCTAAAAAAGAAAAAACAGATGCAGCTCCTCCTAAATTTCCAAACCTTATATAAAAAAAAAACCCTGCAAGCCGCATTCCCGGATGTTCCCTTAAAGCTCTTTCAAATCCTTTTGCCCTTTCCATTTCCTCCTTCGGGTTCTCAAGATGTTTTCATCTTTATTTTCTTCTTCTAGATAATTAATTCCAAAAAAGCTATAATAGGGTAACTACAGATTGTCTGCATGTGTTGCAGCAATCTGTTTACCTTTCTCAAGATGTTAAATCCAACTCAGGATAAACTTTGTAAAATTTTATAATCCATTTTCGTGTATAAATCAAATATAGTCAAGATTATCTTTTATACTGTTCAGTTGTTCAGATTTTTTCGATCCTTCCTGCAAAAGATTTGAACATTTCATAAAGATCCTTCTGTTGCACATCAGTGGTTTTCAGTCGTATTCCTTCCTTAGCTTCTACTTCCTGTTGCTTGGCATCACCCCCCTTGTCTTTTAAAGTACTGGACCTCTGCTGTTTCTGGTTAAATAAAATTTGTTTCTCATCTCGAGTTATAAATTTATTTTTTGATCCTTGTTTCGACAGTTCAAGGTCCAGTACTACCTCTCTTGGATCTCTGGGATGCTTTATTTTCAAATCTGGAAAATCCATAATAAAATCATCTGGACAACCACCTGGTGCTCCTTTTTCTTCTGACACACTTTGGATTTCTTCCATCTGCTTGCATTCCACAGTCTCTCTTTCAGGTATTAAGACCTTCAGGGGCTCCCTTGAAAATATTATTGTAAAAATGTTCCGCTTTTTCAATAGTATTTAAACAGTATCTCACGTCATGATATCTGAAAATTACACCAACTGGTAGATCCCATCTGAATGGAATGTTACTTCTCTTCAATTCCTTAACCAAAAAACCAAAATCTTTTCTGTCCTTTAAAATCTTCGGTGGTAACTCTTTAAAAACACTAATTTGTATACCTTCTACCTGCACAATAGCAGAGTAGGATTTTTGTAAAATATCATCTCTCAATCTTCTGTCAGTAAAGTAGACAACAACATCTCTAGGCAAATTCCTTTGTTTAGCTACATGTGAATTAACCCTATAAACTTTCTCCATGCAGCCAAGAATTTGCTCATCTTCCAACTTTAATAATGCCGCAAAAGCCTTTGCACAAACTGTTCTTAAATTTTCTCTCTTATTTTCTCTTATACCTCTTAATCTAATCGCTGATTCCATAGCTTTAATTTGAAGCATCATCACATCATTCTCAATATTCTGATTTTTGGCATCAGCTTCCACAAATTTTTCTTGTATTTCTTTCATCTTGGAATCAAACAATACTGATTTCAGTCACTTTCCTCCCCATTTCCACCACCGCACTTGAAAGATCAGAAACTACTTTAGTGATGGTTTGATTCAATTGATCATATTTTCCCTGTACCAGCTCCTCAAGATTCTTCTGTGAGCTTTTTATCTTCTCAACAACACTTCCTAAAGACCTAGTTATAAAATCTTTTAAATCCTCATTTGCAGTTCCCTGCAAGTACATTTGGATCATTTCTGCTTTTTCCTTTGTCTGAGTTGTAAGGGAGCCCCCCCCCCCTTGATTTTGGTTTAGGAGTCATACTTCTAAAAAAAAGTTTTAACTTTTATTTTTCCAGAAAAACAGAGAAGTTCTTATTTTTTCAAAAAAACAGAAAAATTCTGTTTAAATCAATTTTTGTTTCTTTTCCCTACTAGAATGTTTCTTTTAAAGAACTTTGCGCTGGCTAAGCTCTGACTTTCACTTTCCACTCTCCATTTTCTCAAACCTTTTCTGAGCAAAGCCAGTCGCCATTTTCAAAACACTTTCTCCAGTCTCTCTCTTTTTTCTTTTTTCCTCTAGAAAATTAATAAAAAACAATACTTGCATTTTTCCTTTTTTGAGTAATCCATATTTCACCAGCTTGTTTAAGCTTCAATCAATCTTGTGGTGTTGCTCATGACGTCTGGCTCCACTGCTAAAAGCAGCAGAGATCCCTCGCTGCGCAGAGCTTCTCTGGGGGTGAATAGGGAGCCATCACCCTGAGCCCTCTCTAGGACAAAGAAAAAGTCCTGGGGGCAATTCAGGGGGCTCTACCGCACCCCCAGTAGCTCTACCCGCTCTTCCGACTGAAGAGCAGGGTTTTCGAGCCGCCTGCCAGCTGTGAGGCGGCTCTTTCACGCGCGGCAAGGCCAGCGGTCATGGAGCGACCGCCGACAACAACGGAGGCACCACCAGAAGTCCGGTCAGCTCATCTTAATATAAATTTAAACACCTTGGCTCTGGACTACAGATGAATTAAAAAAAAGCATATTGAGATCATTTTAATGAACAGCAATTCTTAGGGAGAATTGTTAGGAAGATGTGTGAATGAGTGCTAAATTCACAAGTTAAGGGAATTATTTTCTCCAAAATGATATCCTTTTCATTTAATAAACTCACCATCATAAAACTGTGAGCCTATTGGTCTTTTTCAAGCACAACTATTTACAGAAAAAATAGCACAAATTTTTAAAGGAAATCTGGAATCTCAGTCTATTGGATAATAAATAAATAAAGCAAGCAAGCAAGCCCTCTCATCTAATAGATACACATTTTGGACCTGAAATGAGGCTATCATCTCTTCAACAGACTAGTGGTCATGTTCAACTGTGTCTGGATACATTTTTTTTATTATTTAGACCAATTTGGCAAGGGCAGTTGGGTGCATACAATTTAAAAACCTCCTTCAAAGCACATGAGACAGTTTTAGGCCACCTGTAGCTTCTTCTAGTGTTACTCAGGTATTCTGGAGGCAATTTGAAATCTCTCCACAATACTATTATACTAGCACAATGAAGGTTGTTCATATGATTATAAAAACAAATCTTTATTTCTGAAGAAAACATTTTCAAGAAACGTTTTATTGATTTACACAAGCAAGGTTACAAAGGTTTCCCCCCCCTTAAAATCTTAAAATTTTCCAGATTTTAATATCTGGAAAATTTAGCTAGGATTAGAAAAGTATAATGCACACTTGCTGTACAACTATACCAAAACCAAAAACTGGACATTCTAATGCAAAAAAGAAGATAGTGAAAAATGTAAGTATTACCTGTAATTATACATACATACATACATACATACATACATACATACATACATACGTAGGAAAAACGTAAGAAAAACCTAGTTTAAAGGAAAAACACATTAAACCTACGAAAAATAAAAAAAATAGACATTGGGCCTTTACAGGGAGGAACATGAGATGTGGGTGTGGCCTACTGAGGACGGTTAACGAGCCAGAAATAGCTATATAGGTCTCCCACAATGCAGCACAAAATTTTGCTTGCTGCCAGAATGAAAAGATGGAGAAAGAACCCAGAAAGTAGTGAATGTGATTTCGCTCAATTGTGGTTCCAGAAAAATCTTGGCTACGTAGGAAAAACCTGGCTTAAAGGAAAAACATATATATATATGTATATAATATTTGTTCATGAAACATAAAAGAATATATATATATATATATCTCAAGCTGATGAAGGGAGGAGAACTTGTGGCTCAGAAGCTTAATTCAACTGCCTAACATGCAGGAAGCCTAAGTTCGAATGTGAGTAAGGGTATAGCTAGCTGATGAAAGCTAAAAAGCTTGAAACTCCCAGTAAAGACGCGGAAACAGGCATTTTCCAAAGTTCTCTTTACTAGAATAGGTAAACTGGCACATCTGGGAAATCCCGAATCTGAAAAGCCCAGGCTTTCCTTCAGTAATTCAAAGTTCCCAAAACCACCCCCTTTCTCTTCAGTCAATCACATGCTCCAATCAATGTTTGTTCCACCTCGACCCAGTTCCTGACCACTGCTCCTCCAGCTGAATCACCCTGACCTTGACCAATAGGAAGAATGCTATTATATCTACTAATTCCCCTCTCCTAAATCCCCCCCTCGTACTTTCCCACACATGAGGAGGTGGCAGCATTGAAGCTTCCGGCCTAATATGGCTTCCAAGGCTGACAGGCATCCCCCCTCCACTGCAGAAAGAACCACATCCTGAAAAACAAAACAGACAAACCACAAAAGAAGGGGCTACCGTGTAGCTGTTGTCGTGACAAAAAAAGACACACAGGCAGGCAGAAGGTTCATGGGAAAGCACCCTGAATGGCTTCTGGGGTTCCCTTTTATTGGTAAAAGGGAACCCCAGAAGCCACATCTTCTTGTGGCAGAAGATGATCATTGTGGCAGAAGCTGATTCGTTGATAAAGTTCCACTTGTAGCTGATTGGTTAAACAGGGCTCATGATAGCCAGGTGGATAATGTATGATTTCCAGGTGGACAGCCTGGGATTTCCATGTGAATGGCCCATGCCCTTGTTACAGCAGGCAATAGAATCTGCCTATGTGAGAAATCTCATGTCTTACATTCCTGGATCACATTTGGATTGTCTGCATTCCTCAGAGCGGTTTGCTGACTGCTGAGATAGCAAAAAAACCCCACATGTCCTCCTTTTTATTTTATTCTTTTCTTTTATTTTTTAACAATTTGTATGCATACAGAACTTTAGATCTGGAGGGCCGAATTCTTGGACGAAATACCGTTAATAAACCAGGCAGACACTGTATGCAGCAACAACAGCAAATTAAGGCCATGATAACTGAAATAACAATGGGCACTATTTGTCGCACCCATCCAAAATCTGGGAGCCAAGACTATAACCACTCCCACCGTGATTGTGGAATAGTGGAACCAATTGGATTATTTATAATCATGTTTTCCATGTGTTCAATTGTGGCTGAAATATTTGCCTTATGATCAATGATATATATACAACAATGTGAATGGACTAAAGCACATACACCATTCTTGGCTGCTAAAATAATATCTAAAGCATAACAATTTTGTAAAACTACCTCTCAAATTTGCAACATTTCTTCATTTATCAGTTTTAAGGATTTGATAGTAGCATTAAATAAAGCAGTAGTCCAATTTGATAAGATATGTAGATCTCTATAATTCATCATTACTCCTAAAGGAGGAATAACTCACCTCACTAACATGGTCTCAGTGTAATGATTAATGGTATTTTGAACATTTATATTTCTACAATTCCGTAACCGTCCTTTAGGTTGATGATCAGATCAATATATCCCAAGGTACAACAACTAGACCATCATACAGGGATACGTTGATATGCTCGCCTGCCACATAACATCCAAACATCACCCAATGTGTTTGTTGTTTGACTATCACTCCCTGCTAATTGTTTGACCATTGATCTTACCAAGTTACATAAAGAGAGACTTCCAGTGATCACACGTGTTGGACACCCTCCCCTTATCATTACTGGACACCCAGTCAATTGGTATGTGCAGCCATAAGAGGTAAAATTATGGAGATGTTCCATTATAATGGTATTCAGAAAGGTATTATGTCTCTCAATAGTGGTATTAAGAACAAATGTCATGTTACAATAGGGATAGATTCCAACATCAACAGATGCCTTCCTAGTATGGTTGATAAATTCCCAACAATATGCTGCTACTTCTTGAAGCCTGCTACCAATGGCTAAAATAGTATAATTAATATTTTCTTTTTGTAGGGATCCTGTAGGGATCCAAGGATGTTGTTTCCATCCGGTCTCATTAAAAGGAATAGCATGTATTAAAAGTCCTCCTCTGGCATGTGGGGGAACATGCATGCAGATCCAGCAATCAGTCTTGTTTACTAATCGAGAGATATTTTGCACATCCCATATATAGGAATTTTGTTCCCAAAGTCCTTGCTCTGGAATTTCATCTTGCAAAGTCACCGTAGCCATGCCAGGAGGAAAGATACACATAAAAAGAATACACATTACAATAGTTACATAATTAGCATTTAAACAAGCAAATGCAGCTACCAAAAAGTTCTCTGGTGTCTGCGATATGTTTTTTTCCTGTAGCAATTTTGTAGATTGAGCAGAGAGGACCTTAATCTGCTCTCAGGTCACTTGATGTTTCTGACACTTGATGCTTGGTCTCGATTCTGCTGAGGGTTCTGCAGGCTGAGTGAGAAGTTCAGGACTGAGTTTTTCAGTCCTTGGCGCCATGCCATCCTTCCATGGTTTCACACACCAAGCAGGATCCACACCAGATCTGTAGGAGCAAGAACAGCAGCATCTCCCCGTTCCCACGTCAATAAGGGAACAGGTCCATGCCATTCGGGATTAGGCAATAACCTATATATTACCTGTGGCTGGGGATGACTTATTCTACTTCCAAAATGATTATCTACTGGAGTTGATAAATTTGTGATATTAAGATGATTCAGAGTAAACAGAACTTTATTCAACCACTCCTGTTTACCAAGGAGACCTATAGGAGTCCTCCCTGGTTTTTTTATGTTTGTCCAAAGCAGATTTTAATGTAAAATTTGCTTGCTCCACTATGGCTTGTCCTGTAGAATTTTAAATATATCAAAAAGATGTTTAATTTGCCATTTGTCACAAAATTCAGCAAAGGAGTGACTACAATATGCAGGGCCATTGTCTGTTTTTAAAGTAGAAGGTAGGCCCATGACAGCAAATGTTCGAATACAATGATTAACAACATGCTTAGTGGCTTCCCCTTTCTGAGGAGTAGCCCATATAAAATGAGAAAAAGTATCAATGGTAACATGAAGATATTTCCAAGGAGCAAAAGAAGGGTATTGGGTTACATCCATCTGCCAAAGTTCATTTGCTTTAAGACCTCTTGGGTTCACCCCAATGGAGGGAGATGGGGTGATTTGAGAACATTGAGGGCATTGTTGTATGATTGCTCTAGCATGAGCAATCATTGCAATCATCTAGATTGCTCTAAAGCAATGTGAAATTGTTTCGCAAGAGCCTTGGCATTTTGATGGAACCTAGAATGACTTTCCCATGGGGTAACAGATAGAACATGCTGTTTTGCTGCAGCATCTGCAACAGCATTTCCTTCTGACAACATACCTGGGAAAGACTGATGACTTCTGATATGTGCAATGTAAATTTGATTCTTTCTAAGTTGCAAAAGTTGTTGCAATGTCAAAAAGAGGGACAGAAGATCATCATCTAAAGATGGTGTAACATATGCACCAGGGAGAGAGGTGACAATTTGACAGACATACTGACTATCTGAAATAATATTGAGATCTTGAGTTGGAAAGATTTGCAAGGCCCAAATTACGGCTGCAACCTGAACAGACTTTTGTGGAGGTGTAATTTTCATAACCCAGTGTCCATGTTCAAGCCAGACAGCTGCACCCCACTTTGGTCCCCCATCAGTGAAGACTGTGAGGGCATTCACTAATGGTTTTAATGAAATACCATTTTGGACTATGATTTCTAAATTTCCCAACATAATCAGTCAGCGCTGCTTGTAAAGAAGAGGAAAGGCTAACCATACGTTCCCAATCTTTCAATGGCAAGGAGACTATGATACTAATAAGATCTTGACCTATAAGTACTTAGCATCGTTCTCTTCCTTTGAAAATTAATTCTGCATGCATTTGTGCTGGTACACTAATAGTATGACTTTGGCTATGTGGAAGATATAGCCATTCAATTATTAATAATGAAGGCTTATTCTTGCTCTGTTGTTGTATTTCCTGAGCTAATACTGCTGTAGGTTGTTTTGCAGTTGGAATGATAATCATTATCAAAGAAATATTTTCCTGGCATCTATCTACCCAAACCAATTTTAATGCTTCATTAATTTTTGTAAAGGCTGCTTTTTGAGTTTGGGTAAGTGTTATCAATTCAGATGGATCTTTCTTATTTTTTACCAAATAAGATGGAAATTTCTCACGAAATGGCTGTAGTGCATTGTTCACAAAATACTGACACAAAGTAGGAGAATTAAGCATGCCCTGTGGTAAAACATGCCAATGATATCATTTAGTTGGCTTGCTATTATGTAAAATACCACACGGGGGCAGCAGAGAGTCACTTAAGAGGAAAGAATCATTATCCAAAATCAGTTTTATATGTAAAAAAAAAAGAAAGAAGGTTCCAACCCCAAATATTAGTATGAATATCCAAAATTGGTAAGGTTGCAGAGCAAAAGAATTTACCAATTGCTGTGGAGAATTGAATCTCTTATATGCTTTGCCAAGCTTCAGTGTCAAGCAACCCTTGAAGAGATTGCTTATTCAAATAGAGAATTAATAAAGAAAGGAAGGAAGTAACAGACTGAAGTAAAGCCACAGAAGGAGAGGTAGAACCAAAGCCAGCATCCCCACGTGCTCCTGTGCCAGAACATGGGACTTAATAGGGGAGCAAAAGCAATTGAGCAATAGATGATTGATCAGGAATTTTTAGGAAGAGTTTCAGTGTAATCAGAATTAAAAACACCAAAATAAAAAAAACACCCCTTTTTATGAGAAGATTGAGGTAAGATAAGATCCACTAAACCAGAGGGAAGAAGGAATCAATTTAACCTCCAAAAGAGATTTACATTCCACAGATTCCTGAGTGATTAAATCAAGCCCAGCCTTATCTGCTGTGGCTGGAACTGAGGAAAAGAGACTGGGGGAGGGGACATGGCTACGGGAGAGAGATTCTTTTTAGCTCTGTCCCAAACAACATATTGTATTGAAGTCAAAATCATTAGAAAAACCTCCTTCCAATCTTCAGAAAACATATGAGATTCACTTTTTATTCCTTCCACCAAGCCTCTGGCAAAATTACCACATTTAAAACAATTGCCAACAGGATGCTGCCCTTTTTGTATAAGAGCAGCTAAAAGATGCTTTTTATAAGTTTCCTGGCAGACCTGCAGCATATCAGACAAGGTATAATCATTAGTAACTTTTAAAGACTGCAAAGCTTGCTTACAATCAACTTTAGCATTTTGATAAGGTAGTCCTTCCCATTGTGCAATCTGCTGTCCTGCCAATTGGCTCTGATGAGATTGATCAGATAACAATTCAGCAAGTTCTTCCCCAGGCATGGAAGAATCCTGTTTACAGGATTCCATCAAGTTTTGAAAAGAAGATTGAACAACAGAGTTAGAAAGTTTAGCAATCTGACCTATGTCAGTAGGAGCTGAAGGAGACAGAATCATATATTCTGGAGAGGAAGGAGGATGAGAAAAGCATTACAATAATTTGAAAGTGAAGGAGTTAAAAGAGACAATTCATTAATTCCAAACTCTGCTCTGACCTCGCTAACTGGCTCCTGTAAAGAAACAACTGATAAGGGGGAAGTCGAGGAGCTAATCTCCACTATCTTTAACATCTTTGCTGGCAAAGTTAGCTGCATATATGAGGGAGGGGGAATAAACCCCTCCTCAGGAAGCAAAGAGAGAAATGGTGATGGTGCTTTGACTTTATGAGTCCCCATATTCTCAATCGCTTCCTTGCATTTTTCCCACAGCAACAAAAGCTGTGTTGGGGCCCGTGGGGGCGAATGCAAATGTATCCCAATTTTTATCCAGTCCTGCAAGTCTAAACTTCCTGCCTCTAGGTAGCAAGGACATTGATACTCTATTTCTTTTACTAATTGTTCTAACTCACTTAATTCAACCCCTACCGTGCCAGTATACACCGCAGCTCTTTTGCATGAAGCTTCTGTGGAGCAGAGAGTTCTCCCCCCATACTCACAAATTTTTGGGAGCAAACTTCGCTGTGGTGCACCTTGGTGCATCCG
Organism: Masticophis lateralis; assembly: GCA_030761175.1. Lineage (NCBI taxonomy): Eukaryota > Metazoa > Chordata > Lepidosauria > Squamata > Colubridae > Masticophis > Masticophis lateralis. Next base: position 100,261,790 of record JAUDYJ010000003.1, on the reverse strand, counting down.
GCCGGATGAGTGCAGAGGGTATCACGTCGGGGTCACCAGATGTTGTCACAATGAAAAAAGACACACAGGCAGGTAGGAAGGCACCCTGAATGGCTTCTGGGGTTCCCTTTTATTGGTAAATACAGTCATTGTGGCAGAAGCTGATCATTGTGGCAGAAGCTGATTCGTTGATAAAATTCCACTTGTAGCTGATTGGTTAAACAGAGCTCATGATAGCCAGGTGGACAATGCATGATTTCCAGGTGGACAGCCCGGGATTTCCATGTGAATGGCCCATGCCCTCGCTACTGCAGACAATAGAATCTGCCTACGTGAGAAATCTCATGTCTTACATTCCTGGATCACGTGTGGATTGTCTGCATTCCTCAGAGTGGTTTGCCAACTGCTGAGTCAGCAAAAAAAACCCCACAGTAGCATCAATCCCTTTAACCCCACCCCCCAGGAGGACCTTTCGGTTTGTCAGGAAATTTGTCATGAAACTGTTTCATAAGCTCATCAGCCTTCACATCCCAACTCTTAACCCAAGTAGCTTCAGCCAAAGGGAAACCTTTCCAGTGCACCAAATATAGTAATCAACCCCTGTAGAGTCTAGAGTCCAGGATTTTCTTCACCTCATAATGAATCTCCCCTTGTATTACTAAAGGAGGGGGTGGAGCAGCTGGCAAAGGTCTGAGGGTAGATACTCTGACCAGTTTCAATAAGCTGCTGTGGAAAACGAGGTGAATTTTCCCCAATATGTGAGGGAGCCTAAGTTGGACAGTCACTGGGTTAATCACTTTCACTATGGGAAAGGGACCTATGAATTGGGTCCAAACTTCTTGCTGGGCACTCTCAATCTTAGGTACTTGGTTGACAAATACACCTTATCACCTATTCGGAAAGGTGGTTGGAGACCGTGATGTTTGTCAGCCTGAGCCTTATATTTTTCCACTGACTCCGCTAAAGTTTTTTTTGTATTCTCCCAACCCTTTCTCAATGATGTCATCCAGTCCGTTAAGGACATGTAAGTGGGCGGCTCTCTAGGCAACTCAGGCACCAGCACAAAATCCATGGCCATAGTAATTTGAAAAGGGGTCAACCCAGTACTGCTGTACATTATTATAAGCAACTTCTGCGAATGGTAGCAAGTCCGCCCAGTTCTCCTGTTGATAATTCACATAACACCTAATGTACTGTTCCACCATTGAGTTCAATTTTTCAGCTGATCCGTTAGTTGACGGGGTAAAAGCTGAGCTAAGTCTCTGGGACAACCCAATGGATCTTAGAAATTCCTTCCAGAACTTAGCAGTAAACTGGATCCCGCGGTCCAATATTCTTCTTCTTGGGACTCCATGTAGCCTGTAGATGTGTTTCACAAACAGCTTTGCCAGTTTTTTAGCCGAGGGTAGTCTGCTGCAGGCAATGAAGTGGGCTTGCTTGGAGAATAAATCAATGACAGTCCAAATGACTCAGTTGCCCCCACTGTCGGGGAGCTCAACTATAAAGTCTATTGCAATCTCCTTCCAGGGCTTGGTGGGTTCAGCCACAGTCTGGAGAAGGCCAGGGGGCTTCCCTGGTCAGTATTTCATGGTGGCACAGATGGCACAGCTCCTCTTCCACTTTAGTTTTCATCTTTGGCCATCAGAATTGCCTCCTAGTCAAATGGAGGTTTTTAAAAACCCAAAGTGAGAATCATGACTTCTCTTCAGTACCAGGAGCTGCAGCTGCGGGGCACGTAAAGTTTATTTCCCTTCCACGCCAACCCGTCCCTTAGGGTGAGATCCGCCTGGTGTTCTTTGAACCAGGAATCATTAGATAGTGCTGCTTTTAGCTCCACTATCAACTTGTCTTCAGGGAGGTTGGAACCCTGGCACATTTGTGCTCTGGTGCGGGCTTGGGCAGCTGACTGTGTCTCTGAAACCATGGCATGAACTATCTCTTCCCACTGGCTGTCAAATTGGGGTTTGCAGGAGAGAGCATCAGCGAGAAGGTTCTTACCCCCCGGGATATATTTCAGGTTAAAGTTAAAGTGTTTGAAATATTGAGCCCAATGAACCTGCTTTGGAGAAAGCTTCCGTGCCTTGAGATTCTTGTGGTCAGTCCAAACCTCAAAAGGCTCCACCACCCCCTCCAGGCAGTGTCTCCAGGACAGGAGACCCCATCGCACCGCAAATGCCTGTTTTTCCCATACCGCCAACCTGCACTCAGTGTCAGTTAACTTCCTTGATACATAAGCACACGGCATTAGATTGTTATGGGGGTCCCTTTGTAGTAGAACAGCTGCCACTGCCACATCACTTCCGTCAGCCTGAACAAAGGATTATTCGGGTCAGGATGCTGTAGGATTGGCTCCACCGCAAATAGGCATTTTAACCGTTCAAAGGATTTTTGGCAGTCCATTGTCCAAGCTAAAGGTTGGCTAGGTTTTGGCTTGGTGGGAGATGGGCCGGTTTTTAGCAGTTCTGTAAAAGGGAGTGCAACCTCAGCAAAGGAAGGGATGAATTGTCTGTAAAAGTTTGCAAACCCCCAGGAAGCTCTGGAGTTGCTTACGGATGCGTGGGGGCTGTCAATCCAGTACTGCCCTCACCTTTTCTGGGTCCATTTCAATCCCCTTATTTGACACCCTGTATCCCAAGTAGTCAAGGGCTTCCTTATGGAACTTGCATTTGGACAATTTTGCATAAAGTTTGGCTGCTACGAGTTTTTTCAGCACTTGTCTGACCAAGTTGACACGGTCTTCCATATTTTTGCTGAATATGAGTGTTATCAAGATAAATAAGGACCCCCTGATATAAATGCTCATGCAAAACTTCATTGATCAGTTGCATGAAGTCCAAAAAGCATGACCCGGAATTGGAAGCTGCCCAAGGGGCAGTTAAAAGCAGTCTTCCATTCGTCTCCCTCCTTTATGCGAACTCGGTAGTAGGCTTCTCTCAGATCTAGCTTGGTGAAAATTTTCCCTTTCAATAGGTGGTTTCAGTAAGTCTTTCATCAGTGGGAGGGGGTAGGTATTTTGTATGCAAATGCCATTGACAGCCTGAAAGTTGACACATAATCTTAAAGAACCATCTTTTTTTTCTTTAAACAGTATGGGGGCAGCCATGCTGGATTTCACAGGCTCGATGAACCCTCTGGCTAGGTTGGTGCAATGTACTTCCTCAATTCAGTCATTTCAGCAGGTGTCATGGAGTACATTCTAGGTTTTGGCAATTTAGCCCTGGTTGTAATTCGATGGCACAGTCTGTGGCTTGATGAAGGGGGAGGAGGTTACATTCTTCATCACTGAAAACTTCAGCCAAGTCTACATACACTTTAGGGATCTGGTGTTTGCCTGGAGGTCTGTCTGAACAAGCTGCTGCTGTCTCTGGCTACTGGCCGTTATGGGTAGGTTACTGTTTGGGAGGAGGGATAGGGGGTGATGGGCCAACTGCTATTCTGATTTTTCGGTATCCATCTTCCCATGTGATGGTAGGGCCCCATTTGTCCAGCCAAGCCAGGCCCAATATGATAGATTCTGACATCTTTGGGGTTACTATAAATCGTATAAGTTCATGATGCTTCCCCACCTCTAATTCAATCAGTTCAGTAATATGGGTGGCAGGGACTCTCCCAATCAATGTCCCATCCACCTGGTGAAATTTAATCAGGTGCTTTAAGGGTGTTGTTTGGATTCCCAGCTGTTCTACCACTTTAAGCCCGATTAAACATCTGGTGCAGCCAGTATCTATTATTGTTGGGAGTTCTGCTTGTTTCCCTGTTTCCAGCAGCAGTAGTTTTACTTTAATTGAGAAGGGGGAGATGGGTGCACTCACCATCGGATCTTCATCTCCGCTAGCCCCATCGGGAGGGGCTCCTTTTGCCAGAGGCTGCTCACTGTCTTCAGTGGGGAGGGGAATCTCCACGGCTTGTCTGGCAAATCAGCTGGTGTCTGGGGCTTTCCTTGGAACCCTCCTGCCTCATGCAGCTGTGGCGGGTTGTTGTTGTGGAACTGGAGCAGGGCCAGGCACTCAGAAGCTCGATGTCCTGTCTGTCCACAGCGATAGCACTTAATGCCCCCCCCAGTTGAAGGAGGGTGAGATTTGTAGCTTTTGAAATGGGGTTTCTAGATAACATTTTTCGAGGCAGCTGCTGTGCTGGGGCTTGGCTGGGGGGTGGATTTTTCTGTCTAGAGCAATGGACATGGTATACCAGTTGTGGAGACGCTCAGGCACATCCCGGATCCCACAGGCTTTACTGACTTCTGGGTCAATAGCTTCTTTAAAGTAGTGCAGGAGTATGCGGTCAGGCCAGTAGCCTAGATTCCCTGCAACTCATCTAAAGTCCCATACAAAATCTTTTATAGGTCGATTACCTTGCTTCATGACCTTTAGCGTGGCTTCGTTTTCATTTACACGGTCTGGGTCCTCAAATTGGGACTGGAGCAGTGTGATAAACCCATTGGCATCATTTAGTTCAGCAGTGCCCTCATTATGCAGCTGGGCTATCCATTCATAAGCCTCCCCCTCATTCATTCCATCTGAGATTGCCGACACTAAGTCTTGTTCTGATTCGTATTGCTCACCATACTGATCCACATGAGCCCAGACCCTGCTGAGGAAATAAGCTAGCTTGGCTGGCGTCCCATCAAAGATTGCTCTGAAGCGAGCTGGTGCTGGCCTCGCAGGTGGGGGTGGGCAGCAGGCATGGCTGGTTGGGGTAGAACTTGCTGCGGGGCTGCTCCTGATTGTTGCATTCCAAAAGGCTGGTGCAAACCAACAGGCTGGTGTAAAGTTTGCTGGGCTGGAGGGGGGGGGCAATGGCATCGGCTGTTGAGGGAGGGGGCCTGGCTGCTGAGCTGCTTGCTGCGCTGGAGGGTGGGGCACTCCAGCCAGCTGCTGGATTAGTCCCCCCTGTGGTGCCTGGATCATTTGGCCATAGGAGGGGGGCCAGGGGGATCCCTGGATGCTTGGAGTAGACCACTGGCCCTGGATCCATCCCTGGCTGGGACAGAAAGCCCATCTGGGCAATATGCTCTCTGCAGGAGATAATGCTAACACAGGCTGGTGAGGGGCCCAAAAAGGGAGGTTTTGCCTTCCGTATGTTGGCGGAACCTGATGCCCCATTGCTGCAGGATTGGAATGTTGTGGTAATTCTGTTGTTTGGCCTCTGGGTGGGTAAGGGGGGGTCTGCGTCCTATGAATCCCCCCCATGTCCTGGATCAGAGAGGGTGAATGTTGGTTTCACTAGCTTCCAGCTCACCTCCAGGGGTTGGGAAGGGGGGGCGAAGCTCCTCCCTTCCATCTGCTGGAACCTCTCCCAGGAATCTGATGCCTCGGCCCAAGCCCCAAGTCGAAGGGTTTCCTCCGTAGCCTCCATGGCTCATCCCCTCTCATCAGAAAAAGCAGGCACGGGATCGGCAATTCCTTGAGCATCCAGGGCCATGGCAGGCCTCCCTCTGATTCCTCCTTTCTTTTTCATCTTCACTGTATCTTTGCATCACCCAGGGTTTTAGGTTGATGCTGGGGCTCGGTACCCCTGATAGCCCCCTTATGGGGTGCTGTTAGGTTTTAGGGAGATTCGGGATGTCAGCATTCCAGAAAACCACCCTGAGTCCTCGGAGATAGGGCGGCATATAAATTGCATAAATAAATTGCATAAATAAGTTGCATAAATAAGTAAACAAATAAATAAACAAACTCCCAGTAAAGATGTGGAAGCAGGCATTTTCCAAAGTTCTCTTTACTAGAATAGGTAAACTGGCACATCTGGGAAATCCTGAATCTGAAAAGCCCGGGCTTTCCTTCAGTAATTCAAAGTTTCCAAAACCACCCCCTTTCTCCTCAGTCGATCACATGCTCCAATCAATGTCTATTCCACCTCAACCCAGTGCCTGACCACTCCTCCTCCAGATGCTGGATTACCGTGACCTTGACCGATAGGAAGAATGCTATTATGTCTACTAATTCCCTCTCCTAAAGCCCCCCTCCTATTTTCTGCCACCCCCACACATGAGGAGGTGGCAGCATTGAAGCTTCCAAGGCTGACAGACCATCTATCACTCCCTGTGATTGCGGTCTCCCTGTGGTTCATGGGGTATGCTCTCTTCTTCACCCACCTCTACAGGGTTTCAAAAATTTTCACTACCAGTTCAGTGGGCATGGCTAGGTGAGGGGCATGTGACTGAGTGGGCATGGCCAACTTGACGTCAATCATGCCCATGCCCACTCAGTCACATGATCTCCCCCACCTAGGAAAAGGTAGGAAATTTTTTGGAATTTCCACCTGTCTCCTCCCACCTCCCCGTGTCCCCTCCTTTATGACCCCGGCCCTAGCCCTACTTCTTCCCCCACCACCACCTCTTTGTTTGGGCTGCTTATCTTCCCCAGCAGCTAGTCCAGAGTCCAGAAAGCAAGCTGATTGGAGTTTTCTGCAGCCCCCAGCCAGCCACTGCTGCTAGAAAGCGGCTGGCAAAGAAGCCTCCCAACTGCCGCCGAAAAGTACTGGAGGTCTCGGAAAAAGCTATTGCCATCACCACCATATTATTTGTGCATACACATCCCATTACATCCAATAGCACATGCACATCCAATAGCATCCAATAGCATTAGGTAATGGGATGCGCGTATGCAGAGAACATGGCAGAGACAAACATGGCAGGCAGGGCGAGCGAGCGACGACTGGGGGACTGGTTCAAGGGCATGACAAGCTGGCCATCGCTACCATTTTGGTGACCTTGGTTAAATTTCCACCAACAGTTAGCACGAACCAGTGTGAACTGACTGAATATCACCTCTGATACGGTCTCTATGGACCTCTGGGCAGGGGGTGGATTTTGATGTTTTCCACGGAACCCCGTGGAGTTCCATCGTATCGCTGTGGCAACTAGCCACCTCTCCTCCTAAGCTCACCATTCTTGCTGTGACATCCCAATTTTTTCTGTTATCCTGATGCTGTGATTTAATGTTACATATCTATTCATCTAAAATGCCATATCTAAACACAAAGCTTAAATATTTGTGGAACTAACAAATTTATTACATCTCTGACTAGTGGTGACTTACTCAAACACACAGTGAGAATCTACAGTTGATGCAAAACCCTGAGAAAATGATTAATATCAAAATATAATCTATTTTTTAACACTAATGTTCTGCTAAGAAAATCAAGTATGACTAAGGATGGATGAGAGAGATGTTAGATCATTTCTATTGTTATAATATTTTTCTGTTATTAATAAAAATGGCTGTAATTCTATTTAATGCTAAACCTTATGTATCAGGATATAAAAGTATTGTATCCTAGATCAAACCATGAAGTTTATTCAAGAATTGCTCCTGAGGGAAGAGGAAAATGAAGTGAGCACTGGAGTAGTATATAAAAACTCCTCCATATATAGAGTAGCTAAAAGTGGCATATAAAGAGAAAAACAAAGAAACAAGCAGGGAACAGCTTCTTATAAGTTTCAATAAAGGATGGAGAACAAGTAGTGGTATCTGTCAAAGAAAAGCAAACCAAAGCTGAAACAACTATGGAACAATTGAAATGTTTTTCTGTTATGCATTAGCAACTGCTAAAACATTATATAAATGTTTAATTTCAACCATCATCCCTACGAATCTCATTCTGCATTAACCTCATACAAAATATGCCACAAATGCTTACAACATTTAGACCATAGGCCATCCTCATCAATGGTATCAACATAAACAGTTGTTTTTCTTTTTTCTGTTTGGTCAGACTACAACTAGAAGATTGTGTCCAGGTTTGAGGACACATAGTGGAGCATGTCCAGAGGAGATGAAGCAAGGTGAGATATGGATGAAAGGAAAAACTGAAAAAGAACATCTGAAGGTGCTGAGGATAATTTGATACACATGATAGAAATCTTCAAGTACATGAAAGCCATTGTTCATATTTGTTTCCAGAAGATAGCAGATAAAGAAATAGATTTCAGTGGAGCATCAGAAAAAAATTCCAAATGATAAGAGCCATTTAACAATAGAACCATATATTCAGAGACGATTGACTTCCTCAGTGGCATAAATGGCATTTGTCAGGGATACTGAAATAGTGGATTCCTGTCCCACACAAAAGATTGGACTAAATGATCTCCAAGGTCACTTCCAATTCAATTCTTATATTCTAAGGTTCTGTCAGTTTATTTGAAATTGCTGGTCAAGAAACTGGCTCAGTTTTCCAAAGATGCAAACACTGATAAAGAATTACTGTAGAAAAGCTATTAAGATATTATGAAAGAACTTTAGCAATTGTTGTATATCAAATAAAAGCCTACTTATAGTAGGATAAGGATAATAGACTTAAAGCCACTATTTTTCAGGCAGGAGGGATGGTTTGGTTTACTTTGATAACAATAAGGTATATATTATATTTGGTTGATTGAAGGAACCTCTGAGTAACTTACCATATTGAGTGATAAATGAAATAAAACTGCTCACAATAATGGAGATGCCATTTTTGCTGAGCTGCTGGTCTTGCAAGGCATTCCCTTGACTTCCTGCTGAACTCTGAATAGCTGTACACCATGAAGAAAAGTCTAGTTGTGATGCTCCTTGAAGACAGAATGTCCTAAAATGGAAGCATGAATAAATGTGATTACGGCAATCAGAAATCACCAGGAAACTACCAGAGGACTGGAAAAGAGCTGATGTGGTTCCCATCTTCAAAAAAAAAAAAAAAAAAGAGGTGGGGGGGAACAGATCCTGGAAACTATAGACCAATTAGCCTGACATCAATACCTAAGAAAATCCTGAAAAAGATAATCAAGGAACAGAACTGTGAACACCTAGAAGCAAGCAAAGTTATAAACAGAAGCCAACATGGGTTTCTCAAAAAGAGATGATGCCAAAGAAATCTTATTTTATTCTTTGACAAAGTGAATAAATTAGTGGATCATGAAATGCTGTGGACATAGTATACTTAGACTTCAGCAAAGCATTCAACAAAGTAGACCACAACCTACTTCTTAGTAAGCTAGAAAAAAGTGAGTTAGACAGCATCAACACCAGATTGATTTGTAATTGGCTGACAAACTGTACTGAACAAATAGTCCTTAATGCTACTACATCTACATGGAGAGAAGTAAGTAGTGGGGTACCCAAAGGTTCTGTCTTAGGTGCAATAATCTTCAATATCTTCATAAATGATTTAGATGAGGGAATAGAAGGGGAACTCATCAAATTTTCAGGTGATGCTAAACTGGTAGGAATGGCCAACACCTGAAAAGATAAATTCAAGATCCATCTGGATCTCAACAAACTTGAATACTGGGCCCTATCTAACAAAGTGAAATTTAGTGGTGAGAAAAATAAGGCCTTACACTTAGGGAAGAAAAACCAAATATACAGGTACAGATTAGGTACAGATATTGGCACAAAAGCAGTAACTGAGAGAGGGATCTTGGAATCCTAATGGATAATCAATTAAAGATGAGCCAGAAGTGTGCTACAGCCTCCAAAAAAGCTAATGCAATGCTAGGCTGCATTAAGATAGGGATAGAATCAAGATAATGTGAAGTGTTAGTACTACTTTATAATGTTTTGGTAAGACCAAATGTGGAATACTACATCCAGTCTTGGTCACCACAATATAAAAAAGATGTTGAGATTCTGGAAAGAGTGCAGGGATCAGCAACAAATTGGGGGGGGGGGGATGGAGGCTAAAACATTTGAAGAATTGGGTATGCCTAGTCTAGTGAAAAGGAGGACAGGGACAACATGATAACAGTATTCCGATATTTGAAGGGGTGCCACAAAGAAGAAAGGGGCAACCTATTTTCCAAAGCACCAGAAGGCAAGACAAGAAGCAATGATTGGAAACTAACCAAGGACTGGTGCTGTTTTCTTGTGGGGGACTTTTATGATCAGCACTGTCCTTCCTTTGCTAGTTTGGATGGGAGCCTGTTGCTAGCAGCTGGTTTGGTGGCCGTGCTGTTATTGGATTGTTGCACAGTAGTTCAGAGTACACTTTAGATGGTTCTTGGAGGACAGGATATTTATATTCTTGGCCTCTACTTCTCTAATATATTTCCTTAGCTTAGCAGTCAATGCTGTGAGCATTCGTTTAACAATCTCTTGGTCTTCAGATGAAGTCTGCCCCTTATATTTTTTTTCAATAGCCAAGTCTCATCCTTAATATTCACACCCTTCTGTAATTCCATCTAATGTCTATCCAAGTTGCCTGAAGACTGTAATTTAATTTCCAGGGGTGGGGTGGTGGTGAGGTGGGTTGTTCTATTTTTCTTCTTGATCATATAGTCAAGCATGTCCAGGATTATAGTGGCTGTAGTGTATACCAGTCCATTGGTTTCAGTTATAGTGGTAGAAAGGATTATTGTGAGGGCTCTATTAGCATCTTCTAGCATACTATGTGATGCTAGGCTCTCCACTGAGCCTTGGTAACTGAGTATTGACTGTAGTAGTTTATCCATGATCTTATGCCTCATATCAGCTGCTGTGCCCTATAATGGAGGGGTTGGCAGTGATTATCCAGCCTCATGTGTTGGCTGCACATCCAATTGTTCTTCCAGATCTTCTTGAATCTGGCATGTACTGTGTAGTTGGCCTATCTCAAATTGTGAGAGCAGCTTTTTTTCCACTATGTTGAAGTATTGGGTAACTAAGTAGTTCACATTTAGTGTGGATGAAGGTCTTCTGCCCATCCATAGTTCCTCATATGATTCATATATTCCCTCTCATTAGGTCTACTGTTATGGTAGCATTCCATCAATTTCAGATTCTTGTCTCATCCATTTATGGTTTCTTCCAGTAGTTTACTTATTGTCCTGGTTCCCCAACATCTGACATTGACTGTGTTAATCTGAGCTGAGCTGGAATGATACTCCTAGCTCATGTCATTCTCATATTTGAAGTAGGTAGGTGAAACATTAAGGGGTCCTTGACCAAGGACCCCTAATTGTAAGGTAGATAACAGCTAGGATTTGAATCCTGGTTTCCCACATCAAAGATGGTGCTCTAACCATTATAATATCCCGCCACTCAAACCAAACACCCTCCAGTGTGCTTTTGTGTCCATTTGACTCCTTAAAGATCTTACTGGAAAATATAGCATCCTAAAAGCTTATCTCACTTTTGTTATACTATTTTGTGACTGATTATGCCTTCTATAGTAGCCATTGTCAGCTAGCCTGCTGCTTGCTGCCATAGAAAAGACGGGAGGGATCAGTGGAGAATTTTTCATTGCAGCTTTTCAACTACACCCTGAACTTGGCTTATCTCTCCAAGGTCAGTTCTTACAAAGTTGGTATACAGAAGCCCTCTGGTTGCCTAACTACAAGAGGGTTGGACTGTTTACAGTTTGTTTCAAATTGCTATTTTTATGTGCTTTGCCTCAGAGCTTGCCTGGAATTTCTTGCTTTCGGGTTTGTTCCTGTTAAAATTACTTTTCTCTAAATTTATGGAACTGAGGATTTTTCTTTCCTAGGAAATGGATAGAGGCAGCCCTGACAGCCATTTTGTGAGCATATTTACATGGCAGCTATGTCCACACTTAGAATTCTGAACATGCTGTCTACCAAAAAACATCCCTCTTGACTAAGAAAATGACACTGTTAGATCCCTAAGAGTGATACTGCCAATCAATTGGGAGAAGGGGGAGGCTTGGATTCGATTTAATAGCATTGCCTGTGTCAACAGATATTTTACAACCTATATCCTGATGCCAAAGAGCCCTGAGAGCCTCTTAACATGGAGGAATGTTTATGATAGCCATGTGGTTATTTTAAAGAATAACAGTGGGAATGCATGTTTGTTCAGATTCTCAGGGAAACTAGTAAAGAAAACATCTTCACACTTGTGTATTGGCTAAAATCTGCATTCTGACTTAAAGGGAGGGATCTCTACTGCTTTAATCCTACTTGTCTTGCCTAAGGGTATTCAGATCTTGCTTTAACTTGGTTGCTTTCACTTCTGCTTAATAAAAGGATCCTTTTGAATGACCATGTTTAAAGAGTCTTTACTTTTTAAGTTAGAAGGAGAGGCAATCATTACAGACATCTTAACTACCAGTGCAGCAAGATCAGATGGGGCAAGGGGCTAAGCAAATTATACAAAATGCTATGATTTTTCTGGAGACTTCCCATCCTAATTTTGATTATGTGCCACCAAGCTCATGGAAACACCCAGAGAAGTGTCTACATTAAGTGTTCCAGTGACAGGAAGAAAAGTAGCTCATATGATTACAAAGAAGAGGAAAGATTCCCAGAGAAAAAAGCACATGTGATGATGACTAGTGACTCACTGCTCAGAGGAACAGAATAAGCAATTTGCAGACCAGACAACCTATTGAGAGAGGTGTATTGTCTCCCAGTTGCAATATCAAAGATGTGACAGAGAGGCTTAACCAAATAATTAAATCCACAGATTATTATCCCTTTCTCCTCTTTCATGTTGGGATGAATAATACAACTATGTACCTGAAAAAATTATCAAGGGACTATGAGAAGGTAGGCAGGATAGCAAGAGTTTTAAGAACACGTGGTATTTTCATCTGTAATTCCAACAGAAGGTCAACAGCCAATGAGGAAACAGAAGTTTTCAAAATAAACAGCTGGTTCAAGGGATGATACCAATGAAAGAATTTTGGATTTCTGGATCATGGTTTACATTATGTACAGTAAGAACTTCTGGCAAGTGATGGGCTTCACCTCCTAAAAACAGTGAAGAATATGTTTGATAAACATTTGGTTTTGCACATTCGAAGGATTTTAAATTAAAATTGGAGGGGGAAGATAATTTTTTTACAATAATTCTTAGAAAACAAATGATAAAACAAGGAAGGGAGTAGTAGCAATAAAGAGGCAGTCAGGTATATAAAACAGGAGCCACAAATAGCAAACACAGGGTCAGCCATAAAGGCTCATATGCCTGTGCACTAATGCATGGATCAAACAGGGAGAACTTGAAGTCCTAGCACAGGAGGGCAGGTATGATATTGTTACCATTACTGAAACTTGGTGGGATGGAACCCATTATTGGAACAAACCACTAGAAGCATATAAGTTATTCAAAAGAAACAGACTCACCGAAAGAGGAGTTGCATTATAGCAATAGCACTTAGATTATTCTATATGTTTACAACACTCTGAGTGGTTTACAATGTCAGCATATTGCCCCCAACAAGTCCTCATTTTACCGACATCAGAAAGATGGAAGGCTGATTCATCCTTGAGCCAGTCATGATCAAACTACTATATATATATGTGTGTGGGTACATACATACGTTTCTTTTTAGCCAGGTTCTACCTACGTCACCAAGATTTTATGCAGCCCTAGTTCAGTGAAATCACAATCCACTAGTTTCTGGGCTTTTTTTCTTCTGGCAGCCAGCAGACCCTTTGCTGCCCATTGGGAGACTAAGATAGATCTATTTCTGCCTTATTAGGCTTCCTCAATTAGCCACACCCACCTTATCTATCCTCCCTGTAAAGGTACAATATTTGTTTTTCTTTCCTTTTCATAGGCTTTATGTGTGTTTCTTTTTAGCCAGATTCTACCTACCTACGTAACCAAGATTTTATGCAGTCCTAGTTCAGCTAAAAAGAAACACACATAAAGCCACACAGAAATACAGTTAGATGGTTATTGGGTTAACTCTATCCCAGCTGTCCCAAGTAAGGTGGGTGGGAGAGCTAAAGGGGGTATTGTGACATTAGTAAATACATCCTTGCAATTTAAATCTGTATCACTGCCACCTTTGCAGCCACGGGTTATTCTTATTTAAACAGGTGGAGATTTTGCTTTTTAATATCTACATTCCCCAACTCAATAAGAATAATTTGATCAACAAGATTTGGGACGGCATAGAAGATTTTATCCTGGGCTGCTTAGATAAATATCCTACAGCAGCAATAATTATTGTGGGGGGAGGGACTTAAACACTAGGATGGGGACAAATGATCAAGTATTATTTAATCAATTTAAGATCCATTATGATGAGAATGCATCCCAGACAATTTAAAGACACTATGGCAAATAGGGCAGGTCTGTGTGTAAGACAGATTACTGTATGCTTGGACCTTTGTATCCTGAATGGTTCCACTTGGGGTGACTACCCAGCAGACTATACTTATCGGGGAGCAGGAAGAAAATCCACAGTTGATTACTGGATAATATCATATGACCTCCTGAAGTTCTTGCAGAAGATGGAGGTAGGCTCGCATATGGAAAGCGATCACAATTCACTTATCCTTACTCTCACATTACACCAGAAATTACTAAAGGCTGGCTCAATCTAGCTACCCAGATTAGAGAGCCAAAATACCCAGGTAAAAATTAAATGGACCAAGAAAAATGCAAAGGAAATTACTAAATGGATGTTAGTTCCAGAAACCATAGAATTACATACATTTCTACTAAGAAATAAGTTTGAAGGACCATACTTAGAGGAGTTTCAAACTTTAATTTCAAATTTGAAACCGGTTTTGCATTCAATCTAGACTCCAATATTGCCCCTATCCAGTTGAAGCCTAGGAGAGTACCATTCACCCTGAAATCCAAAATAGACATTGAACTGGACAAATTAATCAAGCAAGGGGTGCTTGTGCGAGTCGACCATGCCTGGTGGGAGACCCCAATAGTGACCCCTGTGAAGCCAGACAGGTCTGTGCACATCCACGTGGACTATAAGTGCACAATCAATAAGGCCCTTCAGCAGAGCGCTTACCCGGTTCCAATTGTGCACCATTTGCTGCACTTCCTATGGCCTGGCAAGATCTTTGCTAAACTTGATCTTGCGCAGGCGTACCAGCAGCTGCCGGTCGATGGCACTACCGCAGAGGCGCAGACCATCGTAATTCACAGAGGTGCCTTCAAATGCACCTGACTCCAGTTTGGAGTCATCATAGCCCCTGGACTTTTCCAAAGTACAATGGAACGCCTTTTACAAGGGATCCCCGGCGTGGTCCCCTATTTTGATGATGTGCTTATCACCATGGAAGACGAACAACAACTAGGAGAGAGACTCAGACAAGTCTTGGAAAAATTCAGAAGTGCAGGGCTCAGGGTCAAGTGTAACAAATGCATGATCGCAGTCCCATTGGTAGAATTCTTGGGTACCGAGTAGACGGAGCCGGCATACACCCTACAAAGAGCAAGTCAGGGCAATACAAGAGGCCCCCACCCCCAGAGACAAGGCAGAGCTGCAAGCATTCTTGGGTCTATTGAACTTTTACACTATCTTCTTAAAGGACAAGGCAACAGTAGCTGAGCCCCTACAGAGACTGTTGGCCAAGAAGTCCACATGGAAATGGGGGAAGGCTGAGGCTTCCGCGTTTACTGCCATGAAAAAACTGCTGTCAGCTGAAAGTTTTCTCATTCAGTATAACTCTACGCTTCCCCTTGTTCTAGTCTGTGACGCATCTCCATTCGGCGTGGGAGCTGTCCTGAGCCATAGACTACCAAATGGCCTAGAGGCACCCATCACCTACTACTCCCGGACTCTTTCAAGCGCTGAACAGAACGACAGCCAACTTGACAAATAGGCCCTTGCAGCCGTCTTGGGAGTCAAGAAGTTCCACGAGTACTTGTTCGGCAGAGACTTTGACCTCATCATCGACCATCGCTCCCTCCTGGGTCTCATTGCAGGAGACTGACCCACACCGGCAGATCTATCGCCCAGGATGACATGCTGGGCCATCTTCCTAGCAGCCTACTCTTATTGCCTGGTACACCGACCAGGGGCGAACATGGGCAACGCCGACGCCCTCAGCCATTGCCCATTACCAGACAAGATAGAAGACTCCACACCCAGCATTCCCATCCTACTGATAAATGTGTTGGACTCGGGGCCCATCTTATCAGCAGAGGTAGCGAGAGCCTCAACCAGGGACCATGTAACCAGGAAGGTCATGAGTTGGGTGACGAGGGGGTGGCCGGAAAAGACTGAGGGTGGGGAATTTAAACAGTACGCTAGCAAAAGGGACGAACTGACTGTGCAAGGGGGTTGTCTGCTGTGGGGCGATTGGGTCATTGTTCCTTTGGGCCTAAGGGAAAAGGTCTTACACCTACTGCACAAGGGGCACCCTGGAATTGTTTGAATGAAGGGGCTAGCCAGGAGCTACATATGGTGGCCCAAGATGGACCCATTACCAAATGGGTGGGGAAGTGTCAACCCTGCCAAGAATCTAGGCCAGACCACCGGCAACACTGGTCTGAGAGTGGGAAAGGCCCCAGGGTCCCTGGTCCAGGATCCACATAGACTTTGCTGGCCCATTCCATGGGCAAATCTTTATGGTCATAGTGGACGCATTCTCCCAATGACTGGAGATCAAACTAATGAAGGCCACTATCACCAACGCAGTAGTAAAAGAACTGAGACAATTGTTTGCCACTCACGGCTTACCAGATGTCCTGGTCCCAGACAATGGGCCCCAGTTTATGGCCACACAATTTGAGGGGTACCTAGCGGACTTGGGGATCAGACATGTACTCTTGGCCCCATTCCATCCAGCCAGTAATGGACAGGCTGAGAACGACCAAGGAAGCCTTCTCATGCCTAGGCCCCAGGGATTAGCAGGAAAGAATAGATAGGTTTCTAACAGCCCAACATGCCACCCCTAGTACCGCCACAGACCGAAGCCTGGCGAAGCTATTAATGGGAAGGAAGCTCCACAGAGTACTAGACAGCTAAACCCCACCTACTCCCCCGACAGTTTCAAAGGGGGGGGGGAGAGGAAACTCAGGGAGTTTACCATGGGAACCAGTATATGCCAGAAACTATGGGAAGGGCCCACTCTGGGAAACAGGGACCATCACAGAAATTACCGGGCCTAAATCATACAAAGTAGACATGGGAGATGGGAGAGTGTGGCGCAGGCACATCGATCAACTGCGGAAATGAACAGCTGCCGACGTCGAGGAAAACTCCAACGATCCGTTCCCTGACTACCAACCAGAAACACAAACTAACTCAAACCCGAATGCAGCGGAAGACTTAGCTGTTGAGTCAGGCATCCAGTGCCACTCCATCGAAGATGATCGACCAGCCAGAGAAGTAGCCACCCACCAAGAAGAGGTTCCATTGGCAGAGCAGGGAGAGACAGGGAGTCCCTCCGACCCGCTCGATGCCACTCCTCCAACTGAACTGCGCAGGTCAACTAGGGCACAGACACGCCCTAGTCACCTGAGAGACTTTGTATGTTAATACTCACCTCAAGTGACTTCTGGGAGGGGAGGAGTGTTATGTAAATAAGTTCTGGCGGGAAGTTTGAATTAACTGACCATCAGCTGATTGGTATATAAAGGGGCTGTTTCCCCAGGTCAGTTGCTCGATTCACACCCTAATAAAAAGAGCTGTTACTCACTGCCTGGCTTGCTGTGCCCTCATTCACCCAACTTAACAGCCACCCTTCTTAATTTTAGCTTAAATATGATGAGCAAAATCAAAGTTCATGGTAGAAATGCCTTTCAAAGTTCCCTTATTTTTCTTCCAATTTAAAACCGAATCAAGTTAAATGCGATTACCGAGATGTCCTGACTTCCTGCTTAGATGTAGTCATGGCTTTGGGATGCCATTCCAGGCATTCTCTTGATGCATTGGCCCCAGGGAGTTTCTCAGCTTCTTCCAGTAGCTTGCACCTCTACTTCGGAGTTGGAATGCTCCCCTCACTTTCCCCTCACTTTCCCGCTCGAGGATGGCTTTTATCAGCCGCCAGATGCAGCAAACGGAGCTATCAGCTTTGGGAGAGAATCCCTTGCCTGCTCCAGCTGCTGTGACATCACCAGAAGCCAGGAAGCCAATAAAGTTTATATTCTATTCTATTCAATTCTTGTTGATTTTTTGGCATGTTTTCCATACTCCACCCTTGGGATTTTGTATTAATTACATTAATCATACTCACATCATTATAGTAAATTATAAATATTACAATTAAAGTTGTTAACATTATAGTGTTTGCCCCACCATGTATATAATTCATCATTTAATTATTCAGTATTTTAATACACAATACTAATAATCATAATAATGTCATTTAAGTGTATATAATACAATCATCTTTAAACTTTTTTAAATCAAGTTATTTATTTTTTTATAAATGTAACAAATCAATGCATGAACAGTATGACATCTGGATGTCATACATTGTAATACAAATAAAACTATCAAAGTTAATCATAATTATTACGTTCAATCAACTTATATATTTCTAGTAAATAATATGCAGTTGTCTTAGATTGCAATTTTTCATTATTCAGTTATTCCACGTTTTCTCGTTATTGTTTTCATTATATAAAAATGTATACATTGATATTCCCCCTTCTCTTATTTCTATCACCAATTCTAGCTTTTAATCATATCACCCTTTATTAAAAGACTTTTCCTTTCTTTCCTTTCTAACGTCTAATTATGTCACCTACCTAAAAAAAGAGAGAGAGAGAAAAGGGAGAGAGAGAAAGAGAGGAGCAACTCCTAACAACAACATTAAAAAAAAGATCCATACATCGTCTCTTGCCCACTTCAATACTTTAATTGCTATGCTTCTTTTTTTTTTTTGACTTGCCTTTCACGCTCCTCTCTTAGATCTTTATCTACATTTGTTTCTTGGATGGTGAATCTGGATACTCCTCCCGCCTGTCCCCTCTTCCAATACCTAATTTCTAAGATTTCTACCCAGATGCCTATCTCCCTTTCTAACACCTCTTCCAACTCTCTTAATATATTTTCCCCGTTTTAACCAGCGGTGAAATGTAAAATTTGTTACTACTGGTTCTGTGGGTAATGTGGGGTGGGGGTAATGTGATTGGGTGGGCATGGCCAACTTTTTTTTTTAAACTTTTAAAGCCATTCTTTCTACAATCTCTTTGGCTGAAGAGGTTGTAAAAAATGCTTTTAAAAGCCTCTGCTGATCAGGCAACTCAGCTGGGATCGTCAGAGCCTTTTAAAAGCATTTTTTCTACAACCTCTTCGGCCAAAGAGGTTGTAAAAAATGGTTTTAAAAGCCTCTGACGATCCCAGCTGAGTTGCCTGATCGGCAGAGACTTTTTTTCAATTTAAAAGCCTCTGATGATCCTAGCTGAGTTGCCTAATTGGCAGAGACTTTTTTTCTTTTAAAAGCCTCTGACAATCCCAATTGAGTTGCCTGATCGGCAGAGGCTTTCTTTTCTTTTAAAAACATTTTTTTCTATAACCTCTTCGGTCGAAAAGGTTGCTTAAAAATGCTTTTAAAAGCCTCTGCCAATCAGGCAACTCAGCTGGGATCATCAGAGGTGTTTAATAGCATTTTTTCTACAACCTCTTCGGCCAAAGAGGTTATAGAAAAAATGCTTTTAAGAGCCTCTGACAATCCCAGCTGAGCCGCATGATCATCAGAGGCTTTTTAAAAAACCTTTAAAAGCATTTTTTTGGCCAAAGAAGTTGTAGAAAAAATGCTTTTAAAAATAAAAAAAAGCGACTTCCGGGTGGGACTTCGTCGTCGCCGGGCGGCTCCTGTGTAGCTGCCGGCTTCAGCGTGCGTTAGAGCCACTAAACAGCTGTTTAGCGGCTCGGAAAATCCCCCTTTTGTTTTAGGAGGGGGCCAGAGCCGGCGAAGCCCAGGTAGAGCCCCAGAGGCACCTCCAGGGATTTTTTTTTAGCCCTGGAAGGTGCTCTGTGCTCCTTATCTTCTTCGCTGAAGCTCCGCGCGCCGAGGGACCTCTGTCAGCGGCAGAGCGAGACGACTGGAGTCATCCCATCCCCTAAAGATACATCCTGCAACGGTTTGAATTGGTGAGAAAAATTTTTTAAAGGGGAAAATTTTTTAAAAAGAGTTTTAAAGCTTGCTGAGACTTAAAGAAAAAGAAGTGGCAGTTTAAAATTTGGAGTGAAAGCAATGGGAAATGGCGCTTGGCTCAAAAAGCAGAAACGAAAGTAGAAAGTGAAACTGATAATTAACAACTCTAGCCTGCCTGGCGTTAACTCAAAAGACTTTAAAGATTTTAAAGTGGAAAATAATTTTGGTTGTTCCCCCTTCCTGCAAAACTGGGGAGAAAGACTGGACTTTTAGGGAAGGGAGGAAGATTTTCTTTTTTAAAGAAATTAAGGTGCTCTCCAGGCATGGCTTCAAAGAAAACTGGTGGGGATTCCCCTCCTCACCAGACAAAGGAATTACCAGCCAAGCCATTAGCTCAGCCTCAGAGTACAATGCAAGGAGGAGGGAATGAGGATTTGAAAGCTTTCATGGCCAATTTAACAGCAACTCTTGCTAACCAGATTAAAGATTTGAATGTGAAGATTGAAAATAATCAAAATGAAATGAAGCAATTTGTAAAGGAAAAAAGTGATAAGTTGAATCAGAATGTAACTACAGTGGTAACGGCTCTGACTGATGCTCTGGTGGTGGTTGAAAAAAAAGTGGATGACTTAAACTTAGATGTGCAAAAGAATAAGAAAGATGCAGAGGAGAAATTTTTTAAGGTGGACCTGAGGAACCAAAAGATGGAGGATGAAATCACCATGCTACAATTTCGAAATATGGAGTTTGCCATAAGATTAAGGGGTCTGAGAGAAAACAATAGACAGGACTTGAGGGCTGCTTGTGTGGATATTTTGGTCAAAATCTCAAAAATGGAACCTGAGCTAATTGAGAAAAGAATTGACAAGATTTACAGGGTTAACTCTCGAGTAGCGAAACAGAGGAATTTGCCCAGAGATGTTGTGATTTATTTTACTGACAGAACGCTGAGAAATAATATTCTGCAAAGTTCCTTTTATTCAGGTGGAGGGCAACCAAATTGGAGTTTTTAAAGAGCTACCACCCAAAATGTTAAGAGATCGGAGATCGGTTTCCTGGCGAATGAATTGAAAAGGCGACAGATCCCATTTAGATGGGATGCACCAGTTGGAATTATTTTGAGATATGAGGATGTTAGATACCGTTTGAATTCGTTGGCGAAAGCAGAACATTTTTACCACAACATTCTTAAAAGATCTCCAACACCACCATGTTCATCCACATTGTTATCAGTTGAAGGAGCCTTTCAACACAAGGATTTTGAGGAAGAGATTTTAGAACCTTCAAAGGAACAAGAACAACAGGCATTTCAAGTAACGGCAGCGGAGGAAGTTTTAGGAGCTGAAGGCGGTTTAACGGAGGATTTTTTTATTGGCCTCCCAGAGCCAAGAATAAAACACTCCAGAGCGACAAGAGAGGTGGATCCAGACCTTGAATTGATGATGCAAGAACCAAAAGATCAACATGTAACCCGGGCAGCCGAAAAGCAGAGACAAGAGAAGCAAAAACAACAGATGTCCGAGGTGCCACAAGAAGTGAAAGGGATGAATGGGGCATCACAAAAATCTGAAGCAGTGGGAGGGGCAAGACCTAAGACTTCTGTTGTCGAACAAAGTCTTAGACAAGTGCTCGGCAAGCTTCGTGAATCTTCAGATGGCAGTTAGATTCTTATCGTGGAATGTGAATGGTTTGAATTCCCCACAGAAAAGAAGGAAAATATTTCATTACCTGAATCAATACAAAAATGAGATTGTTTGCCTCCAAGAAACTCATATTAGAACCCAGGACCAAAAATATTTGACAAATTTAAAATTTGGAGTACATTTTATTTCTTCTAATTTGGGAAAAAGGAATGGACTAGTGTTGTATATTTCCAAAAGAATACCAGCTAAACTTGTAGAATCGGATGATCAAGGAAGATATATTGCGGTTGAAATAAATGTACAGAATGTTCAGTTCCTTTTGATAGGAATCTACGCCCCTAACCAGCAGCAAGAAACTTTTTATAAATTACTACATAGTAAAATATTGCAATGGAATTATAAATCCTTTTTGATTATGGGAGATTGGAATGGAGTGATTGATACAAATCTTGACAAGAAGACATTGGCTAAGAAGGGGAATAAATTACCACAGACTTTTTTTGCATTGAAAGAAGAATTACAACTGAAGGATGTATGGAGAATATATCATCCGAAGGAACAGGATTTTACCTTTTTTTTCTGATAGACATAAATCTTTTTCTAGAATTGATTTCATACTGGTTTCTACTGATTTATTTGCTAACACGACTAAGACTAAGATTTTTCCAAGAACTTTGTCTGATCATAGCCCTGTATGGATGGAAATGGATTTTGGTAAGAGGGAGAGAAGATCCTGGAGACTTAATGAGAATTTATTTAGGTATGAGAAGAATATAGAGGATCTTAAAAAACATCTGAAGGAATTTTTTCAGTTGAATTTGAATAAAGGTACACCTATTGAAGTTGTCTGGGATGCAAGTAAGGCTTATATGAGAGGTGTACTGATTTATATGAATTCCAAGCAAAGGACAATTTGACAAAAGAAAAGAATAGAATTGGAGGCTGAAATAAAGGGGAAAGAACAATTGCATATAAAAAATCCGACTGATCAGAAATTACAGCAAACTATAAAACTTCTGAAAGACCAATTTCAAACATTGATAGCTGATCAGACGGCGACTAATTTGCAATTTGCTAGACATAATACCTTTTGTAATGCTAACAAGCCGGGCAGATGGTTAGCATATACTTTTAAAAAGAAACAAAGTTCTCGTATAATAGAATCTATTGAATACAAAGGCAAACAGGTCTTTCAACAGATGTCAATTCATCAAGCTTTTTTAGATTATTATTCTAATTTATATCGTAAAGATAACATTCAAGAGGATCTTATTGATAAATATCTTGGAAAGATGAGAGTTACAAAAATTTCACCGGAACAAAGAGAAAGACTTAATTATCTAATAACTTCTGAAGAGATTTTGTTTGCAATTAAACAACTGAAAACAGCTAAAGCTCCTGGGACGGATGGCTTGACAGCAGTATACTATAAGAATTTACAATCAGAGTTGGTAGAGCATCTTAAGGACTTATTTTGTAGTATACAACGGGGGGGGGGGTAAAATACCCCCCTCCTGGAAGACGGCCTTTATCTCACTTATACCAAAGGAAGATGGCTCTTCAAAACCAGAAAATTTTAGACCAATATCTCTCCTGAATACGGATTACAAAATTTTTGCTAAAGTTTTGGCCAACAGACTGATGCCAGTTATTCAAGAGGTGATTCATAGTGATCAAGCAGGTTTTATTGAGGGGAGATATATGAAGGATAACGTGCGGCAAGTCATAGACTTATTGGAATATCTTGAGAAGAGTAAACAGATCCCTGCGGTGCTGGTATTTTTGGATGCGGAAAAAGCTTTTGATCGAGTCAATTGGGATTTTCTATTAAAGACTTTGTATAAAATGGACTTTGGAGATCAGTTTGTACAAGCAATTGAGGCAATCTATCAAGAAGAGACAGCACAAATGGTTATTAATGGAAGTTTAACTACCAATTTTCAGATACAGAAAGGAACTAGACAAGGTTGCCCGTTATCTCCATTGTTGTTTATTCTAACCTTAGAAGTCTTGTTGAATTCTCTACGGGATTCGAATAAATTGAGTGGAATTGTTGTAAAGCAAAAAGACTATAGGACAAAAGCATTCGCAGATGATCTGGTTGTAACCCTAACACGACCTTTGGAATCAATCATCCAGATGAAAAAAATTATTGATGATTATGGTTTGGTCCCAGGTTTTAGACTAAACCAGAAAAAGACTAAGATGATAGTTAAGAATATGTCGGAACCACAAAGGACTGAACTGGAAAGGGTGGCAGGTTTTGAAATAGCTACAAAGGTGAAATATCTAGGAGTCCAGGTTGCAGCGTCTAATATAAAACTTTTTCAAAATAATTATGAGGTTTTGTGGCATAAGATACAAAAGGATCTTGAAATATGGAAGAAACTGCAACTATCTTTACTTGGAAGAATAGCAGCTATTAAGATGAACGTTCTACCTAGATTTCTGTTTTTATTTCAAATGATCCCAGTGCTTAAAAGTGATAAAATACTGGCTGAATGGCAGTCAGGTCTAAATAATTTTATTTGGAATCAGAAAAAGCCAAGAGTTAAGTTTAAAATTATGCAAGATGTTCGTGAAAGAGGTGGCCTTAAAGTTCCAAACCTACATCTATATTATGAAGCTACAGTGTTGACACAAGTGGGTGATTGGTTTGGAATAACGAAAAATGACATTTTGAACTTAGAAGGCCACGATTTGGATTTTGGTTGGCATGCATACTTGTTTTATGAGGATAAGTTGGATAATGTTTTTAAAAGTCACATATTGAGACGGGCCTTGATGAGAGTTTGGAAGAAGCACCAGTTTCAGTTGGATTACAAAATACCTTTGTGGTTGGATCTTGGGCAGATTATGCCAAATATAAAGTCACTCGGGGGGTTGTTATATAAAGAGATACTTTTTAATGATGGGGGCAGATAGAACTTGAAATCTTTTAAAACTCTGTTGGAAGATGGGAAGAACTTAACTTGGTTGCAGTACTCTCAACTTCAATTGAGATGGAGAGAAGATCAGAAAATTGGATTAATGCTACATGAAGAAGATTTGGTGATACAGCTGAAACAGAAAGGACCGATGCATATTAAGAGGGTGTATAATTTACTGCTAGAAAGAGATTCAGAGAGTGAATTAGTTAAGGATTGTATGATAAAATGGGCACAAAATTTTGCAGAACCAGTGATGTTAGAAACATGGGAAAAGATCTGGGTCCAGAATGTCAAATTTACGCAGGCACAGAATTTGAGGGAAAATTTTTATAAGATGTTTTATAGATGGCATTTAGATCCTAAGAAATTATCATGTATGTATCCAAATGTTCAACCTAAATGTTGGAGGTGTGATTGTTTGGATGCTACATACTTTCATATTTGGTGGACTTGCAGGAAAGTGAAAGCTTTTTGGATTAAACTTTGGTGGGTTATGCAGAATGTTTTGAAAAAGAAGCTTCAATTTTCTCCGCAATTGTTTTTGTTGGGTATAGTTAAGGATTGCTCACCGAATGAAACAAGATTGATTTTATACATGATTACTGCAGGTAGGTTACTGATTGGACAATATTGGAAAAAAGATAGTGTACCTACTATAGAAGAATGGACTCTGAAGATGGCTAATTTTGCAGAAATGGCAAAGATTTCTGCATATCTAAAAGATAGGACCCATGAAGTTTTTGTTCGGGACTGGAAAAAATGGGTGGATTATGTGCAGAATAAATATCAAATTAAGAAGTATCAGTTAGTATTTGACTGAGGATATTTAGAAAAATGGGTTGATTATGTGTAGTATTAAATCAAGAATTTTTAGTTAGCTTTTTGATAGAGGTTGAAGAAATAAAGGATTATCTTTATTGTTATTACTATGTTAAATATACATATTATATTGTTTCTTAGATATTAACTTGATATAAATTTATATACTTTGGTTATAATGCTGTCTTTAACAAAAAGAAGGGGGAAAAATTTTATGTTTGTGTAGCCTCAAGGGGGCATTTATAAATTTTATAAACTTTATTTGTTTAACTTTAAGTTTTCTTATTACTAGCAAAGAATTTTGGATTCATCTTATTTTTGTTAAAGTTATGATACATATTGTGGATCTCACCTATATCTAATGTTTAATAATGATTGATATATACTTATGATTCGTATGTAATGGAAGTCGGGGGGGAGGGTTGGGGGGAAAGGGGGGGAGGGGGGAAAATGTGGGGTTAAAATTGTATTGTAAAACTTTTTCAATAAAATAAAAATAAAAATAAAAATAAAAAAAAGCCCCTGATGATTGCATGGCTCAGCTGGGCATGGGGGGGGGGGGCAGGGATTTTCGCTACCAGTTCCCCAAACCACCTACTGCCATCACAAAGCTATTTCTCAGAACTGGACTCAATTCAGCCAGAAAACAAAACTTTTGACACAGAACTCAGATTTGCAAAAGAAACATATATTCATGTTCCCGACGGTCTGAAAAGGGCAAAACACATTCAATTTTAAAAATGTGAACTTTCTCTGAAGAATTAGACCAAACCTGGACTCAATTCAGACAGGGAATGTAACTTTTGACACAAAGCTCAGATTTGCAAAAGAAACACATATTCATGTTCCCCACTGTTTGAAAAGGCTAAAACACATTGAATTTTCAAATATGAACCTTACCTGAAGATTTAGACCAAAGCTGTTTTCAGAATTGGACTCAATTCAGCCAGAAAACGAAACTTTTGAAACAGAACTCACATTTGCAAAAAAAAAAAAAAAAAAAAAAAAAAAAAACCATATTCATGTTCCCGATGGTCTGAAAAGGGCAAAACACATTCAATTTTAAAAATATGAACTTGCCCTGAAGAATTAGACCAAAACTGGACTCATTTCAGACAGGGAATGTAACTTTTGATACAAAGCTCAGATTTGCAAAAGAAACACATATTCATGTTCCCCACGGTTTGAAAAGGCTAAAACACATTCAATTATCAAATATGAACCTTCCCTGAAGATTTAGACCAAAGCTGTTTCTCAGAACTAGACTCAATTCAGCCAGAAAGCGTAACTTTTGACACAGAACTCAGATTTGAAATATATATATATATATATATATATATATATATATATATATATATATATATATATATATATATATATATATTCATGTTCCTAATGGTTTGAAAAGGCCAAAACACATTCAATTTTAAAAATATGAACTTTCCCTGAAGAATTAGACAAAAGTTGGACTCAATTCAGACAAAGAATGTAACTTTTGACTCAAAGCTCAGATATGAAAAAGAAATGTTCATGTTCCTCACAGTCTGAAAAGGCCAAAACACATTCAGTTTTCAAATACGAACTTTCCCTGAGAAGATAGAACAATCTGTATCTCACAATTGGCAGTAGGACTCAATTCAGCCAGAAAACTTAATTTTTGACACAGAGCTCAGATTTGCAAAAGAAACACATATTCATGTTCCCAACAGTTTGAAAAGGGCAAAACACTTTCAATTTTAAAAATACAAACGTTCCCTGAAGAATTAGACCAAAGCTGGACTCAATTCAGACAGAGAATCTAACTTTTGACACAGAGCTCAGATTTACAAACGAAAGACATATTCATGTTCCCCACAGTCTGAAAAGGCCAAAACACATTCAATTTTCAAATACGAACTTTCCCTGAAGAGTTAGACCAAAGCTGTTTTTCAGAACTGGACTCAATTCAGACAGAAAACGTAACTTTTGACACAGACCTCAGATTTGGAAAAGAAACACATATTCATGTTCCTCATGGTCTGAAAAGGCCAAAACACATTCAGTTCTGTTTCAAAAGGTAGGTTTTCTGGCTGAATTGAGTCCTAGTGCCAATTGGTTATCTCTTCAGGGAAAGTTTGTTTTTGAAAATTGAATATATTTTGGCCTTTTCAGACCATGAGGAACATGAATATGTGTTTCTTTTGCAAATCTGAGCTCTGTGTCAAAAGTTACGTTCTCTGTCTGAATTGAGTCCAGCTTTGGTTTAACACTTCAGGGAAAGTTCATATTTGAAAATTGAATGTGCTTTGGCCTTTTCAGACCATGAGGAACATGAATATGTGTTTCTTTTGCAAATCTGAGCTCTGTGTCAAAAGTTAAGTTTTCTGGATGGAGTCCAGTTCTGAAAAACATCTTTGGTCTAATTCCTCAGAGAAAGCTCGTATTTGAAAATCGAATGTGTTTTGGCCTTTTCAGACCATGGGGTCATGAATATGTGTTTCTTTTGCAAATCTGTGTTCTTTGTCAAAAATTACGTTTTCTGTCTGAATTGAGTCCAGCTTTGGTTTGACTCTTCAGGGAATGTTCATATTTGAAAATGGAATGTGTTTTGGCCTTTTCAGGCTGTGGGGAACATGAATATATTTTTCTTTTGCAAATCTGAACTCTGTGTCAAAAGTTACGTTTTCTGGATGAATTGAGTCCTACTGCCAATTGTGAGATACAGATTGGTCTATCTCCTTAGGGAAAGTTTGTACTTGAACACTGATTGTGTTTTGGCCTTTTCAGACCGTGGGCAACATGAATATGTGTTTCTTTTACAAATCTGAGCTCTGTGTCAAAAGTTACATTTTCTTGCTTAATTGAGCCCTACTGTCTATTGTGAGATACAGATTGGTTTCATATTAGCGTATTGAAACCTGATCATACCTTTTCTCTCCGACTGGATCAACCTACCCCTCATGTGCTCATAGAAGGAGAGCAGCACTTTGAGGTCAAAGAGGAAAGTACAGTATTTGGTTTACTGGAAACATTTTTCTCCTTCTCAATCTGAATGGGTGAATGAGCGAAATGTCAGAGCACCAAAATTTTTACAACTGTTTCACACTAAATATCCTGATAATCCTTAGTCTTCTTATTGTAAAATCTCTTCTATATTGGGTTGTTATGTTGTTTCTATCTGATTTCTTTTGTTTTGTGTTTTCCTCCAGGGCTAACACCTCTACTGCATTTGGGAGGGGGATGTGAACTGGAGAGAGATGCCCTGTGTGAACAAAAAGGGAAGTTTGCTCCCATGTTCTACTGCGCAACTGTATGGACTTGTTTATGCCCAGTCAAGGTCAACTGTTCCAGAATATCAGATGGGCAAAAACACCTGAAGATGTGACTGGAAGGGATTGGACATTTACCCTGGGTCCCTGGGGGAGGGATTTGGGGATACTTTCAATATGTAACTTTCACTCTTTTTGCTTCAGATCTTGCTTTTCTTTAAATGCTATCAATTTAAACTCACTAAAAGTCCCTTTTCTCTACAAACATGGCTGTCAGCCTCCGCCTTTCCGTGCTTTGGCTGTCATAATAATGGAGGGAGGGGGGTTTAGGTAGCTGGGCTATGGATGAATCTAAGAAACAAAACCAATTCCTAAGCCGTTATCAGGCCAACGGACACTGCATTCCTGGATGCTGACACGGCCAGACGTGTGCTCCCACCTGACCTCTGGGAGACCTTTGGATTGGATGATTTACAGTGGACATTGGGAGGGGATGCTTTCTATATGTAACTTTCGCACTTTTTGCCTCAGAATCCTGCTTTCCATGGTTGCTTTCATTTCATATCTAGTAAAAGTACCATACTTTAATCCATGATGAAGTCTGGGTTTTTCTTTCCTGGATACTGAAGGAAGCATACCCGACATTAAGCAGAATTCTCACACTCAGCCATCCCGGACAACACCGAGGGGGCTGAAATCCACAGAATGTCTGATCAAGAAAGTGATTTAGATCAGATGGGGGCATATGGCTCAGTAATGTCTTCATGCCAGCCGGGAGAAGAGACCGCGGTGTGGATGGAGAATTTACAACTGAGAGAGGAGCCAGACAAAGCCCTATGGTCGAAGGGAGTGGGAAGGTTGCCGGACCTGGGGAGGAACCCCCACGGAGTAACCAGCTCCAGACCCCAAAAAGGAGAGGCAGTGTGGCTGCAAGAGCAAAAGGAAAGCCTCATGATGGCACAAGCACTACAACTCATCCACGATGTTGAAGAAAGCTGAAAAAACTGTTTTATGCAACCCCTGCAGGGAAGGGAAGAGAACACTCCAAAGTAAATCCAGAGGAAGGGGCTTGTGGGGGAGAGGAAGAGGGAGTTGGTGAAGATACATCCCAGGCTTTGGGTGGTCAAGTGAGGGATGCAGCAGTCCAGGGACCCCCAGCCTTGCAGGCCCCACCCTGCAGACGCAAAAATCCCCGCCGCCTGAAAAATATGGAGGAGACCTGAAAACCCTGGGGCTTTTCTTAACCCAAGTGTGGAATCACATGCAAGACTGGGGGGAGGACTACCTGTTGGACGCAGCTCAAGTGAGATGTGTCACTAGCGCCTTAGAGGGAGTGGCAGCTGAATGGATGGTGGTCCTCCACAATAATAATTCCCCCCTGCTGCGTAATTACAACCAGTTCATGGCAGCTCTTAGGAGACTCCGAATGAAGGGTATCCAGCAGGGCTGGAGATCGGTAGCGGAATACACCCAAGAATTTCGGGAGCTGGCTCCATACATGACAGGGTGGTCAGAAATAGCTCTGCTGGAGAGTTTCAAAGATAGACTGAATGAGGAAATCTACAAAGACTGTAGAGCACGGGGGGTCTCCGAAGATTTGCATAGTTGGTACATAGCAGCTGAGGATGCAGAAATCGAGATAGCCCAAAGTCGACTCCGAAGAGGGCGTGCTGGGGACCCTTCATCCTCCTACTACCGCAAGGAAGCCCCAAAGATGGCCGGTGGGAGGGCGGAGTCCAAACCCAAGCCGAAACCCTTCACGTGTTTCAAGTGTGGCATGGAAGGTCACCGGGCTGCTGAGTGTTCCTCCAAGCCAGTGCCAAAACCTACCAGCAGGGGGCCTAAGAAGACGGACAAAACATCCCCAAAAGTTCGTGAAACCGCACTGGAAGGGGAAGTCGTTGAGTTTGCTCCCTGGGCCAAGGGTGAGTTGGGAACTCCGACCGACGCAGACGACAGTGAGACTGACTCCGACTCCGATGATTTGGTGAGTCACACTGAGGGCCCCATGCTCATCCCCATAGAATTAAGGGTGCCGTCCACAGGGGCCCATGCACAGATGCCAGCCTTATTAGACTCTCGGTGCACCAGATGCATTATCAGCCCAAAAGTAGTAGAGGAGATGGGCCTGAGACTGAAAGCATTGAAAAGGCCTATTGCGTTTTGTCAGCTAGATGGATCGACGGCGGGGGGGGGCAACCAATTTCGTAATGGAACCCATTGAAATGAAATTAGGGGACCACGTAGAGACTCTCAGTTTTATTGTGGCCCCTAGCATGGAATGACCCCTTATACTTGGCCTGCCCTGGTTACGTAAATGGAACCCGCGAGTTAACTGGAAAATGGGGGTTTTGCGCATTCGCGCTAGGTACCCGCCACTAGAGAGGGAAGAACCCCCCCTTGAGGGCAGAGAGGAGCACGAAGAAGCAAAGATGGCAATAGACCACATTGAAGGGGAGGAAAAAATTCCAAAGGAGTATTGGGATCTCCGTGAAGTCTTTAGTGACGTCGCAGTAGGAGTCGTACTTCTGCGAAAGAATGCAAATGGGAAACTACAGCCTTGCGCCGACACGTCCTGGAAACTGTCCAAAACTGAAAGGAGATGGGCCATATGGGAGAAAGAAGCTTTCGCTGTACGCTGGGCACTTCTAACCTGGAGACAATTTCTCGAAGGAGCTAAGCATCCTTTTGAAGTATGGACTGATCATAAAAATCTTGAGGCTTTAAAAACCCCACGTAAGTTGTCACCAAAACAAGTTCGCTGGGCCCAACACTTCAACCGTTTTAACTTCACCTTGCGCTACCTCCCTGGTGGGAAGAACTTCATGGCAGATGCTCTGTCCAGATTGCCTCAATACAACAGCACCAGGGAGGAGGTGGTTTGTCCAATTGTCCCTTCAGCCCAACTGGCAGCACCAGTGACTACCAGAGCACAGTCAAAGAGTGACCCAAGCCTCTCGGGCGATTTGCTCCAGAAATTACAAGAGACTTTGAAAACTGACGAGTGGTTCCAAGCCCACTCAAATGAATGCACACTTCGTGATGGTCTAGCTTGGATTGGAGCTAAATTGTATGTTCCAGCCAGCCAACGAGTAACAGTTCTGCAGCACGCTCATGACTCCAAAGTGGCGTCTTGTCAAAAGACAGTTCTGGTGGCCTGCACTCAAAAAGGACACAGAGGCATATGTAGCAAGCTGTCCAGTGTGTGCCTCAGTTAAGAGACCTCCAGGGAAGTCACCTGGTCTACTCGAAAGTGTAGCCAGACCCACTGCCCCTTGGAAGGAAATATCCATGGATTTCATTGTAGACCTTCCAGAAAGTGGGAGGTGCACAGTTATATTCCAGAAAGTGGGAGGTGCACAGTCACAGTCAGTAGTGACTGATTTGTTTTTCAAACAGGTGCACTTTATCCCATGTTCTAAGATCCCATCAGCAAAAACCCCTGCTAAAATGTTCATTCAACATGTATATAGGCTACATGGAGCTCCGAAACGTATAATTTCAGACAGGGGAGTACAATTCACCTCCAATTTTTGGAAAGAGTTCCTGATGCTGATAGGCTCCGCCCAGGGGTTAAGCTCCGCCCATCACCCCCAGACCAATGGGGCCTGTGAAAGAACCAATGCCGTATTAGAACAGTATCTGAGGTGTTATATAAATTACCAGCAAGATAACTGGGTAGATTTGCTGCCATTTGCAGAGGTGGCATATAATAATTCCATACATAGCAGCACAGGGTTCACTTCGTTCAAGGTGGCTTCTGGCCAGGAATTTGTGCCAATCCCAGAGCTACCTCAAGATAACCCACAGAACCCTTCTCTGATTGAGTGGATCGAACAGTTACGAGGGACTTGGGCAGTAACCCAAAAAGCTTTAGATGACGCTCACCAAGCTCATAAAACCCAAGCCGACAAAAGGAGGTGCCCTGTGCATGTTTATGAAGTGGGAGACATGGTTTATCTTTCTACCAAATATTTGCAAACTCCTCAAAAATCAAAAAAGCTTGGGCCTAAGTATGTGGGGCCTTTCCCCATTACTCGTATCATTAACCCAGTAACAGTTGAATTAGATTTACCCAAGAACTTGCGACGGATTCATCCAGTGTTTCATGTTAGTTTACTGAAACTGGAATATTCGTCCCCTCTATATCCAGCCAAAGAACCTCCTCCCGTTCCCATCCTCATTGAGGGAGAACAACAATTTGAAGTTAAGGAAATGTTGGACTCTAGAAAACACCATGGTAAAGTGCAGTATCTGGTGGCCTGGAAACACTTCCCGTTATCACAAGCTGAATGGGTGAATAAACGTGATGTTCGGGCACCTAAAAAAGTGCAGTTGTTTCACACCAAATACCCTGATAAACCTTAAGTAATGATAGTTATTAATTGTTGTGATATTACCTCTTTTTCTCTCTGTTTCAGGACTTGAGGTCATCTCTTCTGAAGGGGGGCCGAATGTCAGCCTCCGCCTTTCCCTGCTTTGGCTGTCATAGTAATGGAGGGAGGGGGGTTTAGGTAGCTGGGCTATGGATGAATCTAAGAAACAAAACCAATTCCTAAGCCGTTATCAGGCCAACGGACACTGCATTCCTGGATGCTGACACGGCCAGACGTGTGCTCCCACCTGACCTCTGGGAGACCTTTGGATTGGATGATTTACGGTGGACATTGGGAGGGGATGCTTTCTATATGTAACTTTTGCCTCAGAATCCTGCTTTCCATGGTTGCGTTCATTTCATATCTAGTAAAAGTACCATACTTTAATCTATGATGAAGTCTGGGTTTTCCTTTCCTGGATACTGAAGGAAGCATACCCGACAATGGCGTTGGGGTTTTCCTTTCTTGGGTTTTGAAAGGAGGCATGCCTGACATATATACTTTTATCCTGACTTTTTTAATGAACAGATTTTGCACTTTCTGAATTTCTTGAAATCAAATTTCCCTACAGAGAAAATCAGTAATATCAGTAAAAAATAAACTGTAGAATGTAGAAAATACAGAGAATAAATAAATATTAATTTTAATGTATAGACACATTATAGTGTACATTCAACCTGACAATAAAGTTCTGTTCCATTCCATTCACCTACAGATAATGATAATTCAGAATACTTGTTGTAAAAGTATGCTGTATTAAAAACTAGTACCTGTAAGGATTGCCTCTCCTTCCAACTTAAGAAAGTAAGAACTCTTGAAATGTGATTGTTCAAAAGGATTCTTTTATTAAGCAGAAGTGAAAGCCATCCAGCTAAAGCACAATCTGAATACCCTTAGGCAAGACAAGTAGGATTAAAGCAGTAGAGACCCCTCCCTTTAAGTCAGAATGCAGATTTTAGCCAATACACAAGTGTGAAGATGTTTTCTTTCCTAGCTTCCCTGAGAACCCGAACAAACATGCATTCCCACTGTTATTCTTTAAAGTAAAATAACCCACATGGCTATCATAAAAATTCCTCCAGGTAAAGAGGATCTCAGGGCTCTTTGGCACCAGAATATAAATTGTAAAATATCTCTTGACACAGGTAATGCTAATAAATCGAATCCAAGTCTCCCCCATCCTCCAACTGAATGGCAGTATCACTTTTAGGGATCTGACAGTACCCTTTAATTTCTTTAAAAAGACACATTATTGATGACAGAAGCATTTTATACATTTTATTGATGTTAATGTATATCATTACTGTTTTTCACATTTGCAGTAAAGAAGCAGAAATTATTCTTGGTGAGAGGGTGAGAACTGTGCCCTTGAAATATTGCTGCTCTTGGTTTCTTTCCCACTGATTATGCTGGTTATACTTGCTGGGTAGTTTAAAAACATTTGAAAGTCAGAGTTACATACATTTGCTCTGTACAGCATTTACAAATCAGAGAATTTTCAATTTTTTCTAATCAGCAATATCTAGCCGTTATGGTACTTTAAAAGATAGTAGAATAGTAGCAAGTTTTTATAGAAGTACTTTCTAAAACAAGTAATTTTTTTCTGTTATTATGGAACATAGAATAATAGAGTTGGAAGAGACTTTGGAGATCTTCTCAACTGCTCAAGCAGGAGATCCTATACCATTTTGGACAAATGATTATAAATTTTTTTATGCTTCACATAATTTTCCATTTGGCTAGCTACATTAACTCTTAATTTTTTAAAAATTAGACAGCCACACTATTAGGAATTTGATCTGGGGAAAGATAATAATAGGGAAGTTTTTTATTCCTGTTACGTTCAGCAATGTATCTGGCAATTCCATCAAGATTCTTGCGGAATTTCCTCATGGCCTCTTTCACTGGCTTTTCTGTGAAGTGTTCATCTGGATATATTCCCAGAAACACCTGAATGGAGAAGACCGAAAACATGCAACATATTGGAAAAAGTAGACAAGGTTTTACAAATATTATAATCAGAATATAGCAAAGATTTTCACTGCAGCTCACCAAGTACTAGTTGCTAGATCCTTTGATGTAGGTGACTGAATCCAGAACACAAAAGCTCAATGTCATTATAAGCTTGTTGTTCTTACTGTTATTACTTTAGTACATTTAACCTTTTATATGTCTTATAGTGTTTTGCCAAATTTTAATTTAGAGATTCAATTCAAAGATAATTTGATTCAATTTCCAAATCAAATTAATTTACTGAATAGTGGACCTTTTGTTTTTGGTTCTCCTCCATCCTATATTTGGACGTTAGGTTTTTCCAATCCAGATGCAGAACTTTATATTAAATTCCATCCTATTCAGTTACCATTAGTTCGCTTCGTGCACACGCTTTGTGTGAACAAAAAATGTTAAAATGATAAATGATGGAGTAAAATGATAAATGATGGAGTTTCAAGTGAAGTTCTGTGGAACATCACTTGAAACTACCTTCCAAGATGAAGTAGAATAATTAACAATAATTATTTTAGGTGTGTGCATTCAGCCAACTGTTAAGTCTATATAACAGTAGTATCATCTAGCCAATATTTACAAATATTTTTAGCATTTTATTTAGCTTTCCTTGTGGTCCACTTACACAATACTTTCCTCTAGTCTACTAAAACACATAAACATACTTAACAGATTTCCAGGAAGAATGTGGTGTCTGGAGTTTACTTTTGTTATAAATAAAAAAAAAGCATTTAAATATTGAGACAAGCCTCACTTCATTTTCCTGAAATTGACTCAAAGCCCAAACAGCTCCAAGATGCCAACAAGACCGTCCCCTGTCAGGTAAACTCTTGATGATATATTCAATGGTGGTTTTCCCCTTTTCTGTAGGTGGTGGGCAGCGCATAGTTGGAGGAGCATTTGGAATCCAAGAACACCAATCATACTGAAAATCAAAGATAACAGGTAGGCATTATTAAGGAATTAAATTAAGAAATAACAGAACAATAATATTGCAAACTGGCATGTTGTTAGATATGTGATCTGCCCTTCTTCTGCAGAAGGGGGGGATGTTACACTTGATACATTTACTGTTTTTTCCTTTCTATGTATCCCATACCCTTCTTGTATAACATTCTTGTATAACCTTTCACCTGATTTATAACCGTTGCCTGGTGCCATAGCTGCCTAGCTGTTTCTCACCTTTTGGGGTGGGCCATGTGGACTGCATCGCTGGAAGATGGCCCTGAGAAAGTTCTCTTATCTCTTTCTCAGAGCGGCCGATACAATAATATCTTCACACCTGCAGATTGGCTGGATCCACATCAGACTGTTGGGAGTGGTCTCTAATTTCTTTTATTCTAGTTGTATGCCCCGAGGGACCTCAGAGCCTGCTTTGAATCTGCCTTGTTAACATCCCTTTTCAATAAAAGGTTCCTTTTGAAATTCTATGTTTCAAGAGTCTTTACTTTCTTGAATAAGGGGGAGACGCTGGGCTTTTTATCTGTCTATAAAATTAAGTGACCTTAAACAAAGATAGTCAATAATTTTTATGTTAATGGAAAATACTTCTGTTTACACAGCAACAATTGTGAGGCATTCCTGTATCTACCTCTTCATGAATTGTATTTTACACTAGAAAGGTAGAAAACTTTATATAGGAAGTTCTTTTTTAGTGACTATTCACAATTAGTTCTATCCTGATGAACAATGGCAGCATTTAGTACAACAAAAGGTTTCGGTTTCAGATTCTAGGACTTCCGCTGGCACCGCCAGGGCCGCTGCAGCTCCTTTGTGAGCTCTTACTCCCGGGATCTGTAAAACTGCCAAAACAGCGTAAATCAGCTGTTTTGGTGGCTGGAACCCCCCCTCGGGCATAGAAGGGAGGGTGAGTGCTTAGGCATATAGGGTAGAGCCCCCAAAACCTCCAGGATTAACTCTGGAGGTGTAAAGGGTGAGGGCTCCCCAAACGCCTGGAAAGCAGCTCCAGACTCGGGAGGATTCAGTCTCTGACGGAACAAGGCGCCGCGACCATCTCTGCAGAACAATTGACTTCAAGGATCGATCTTCATGCAGGCAGAACAAAACAGGAGAGCCTTTTGCAAGTATTTTTTTTATCCTTTAACTCTGCTGAAGAATGAGTCCTTTCAGATTCAAATGAAAGTTTTAAAGAGACCCAAAGTGGCACTGATTGAGAACGGAAGCCTGAGAAGAAAGTGATTGTTAAAACCTGTTTGTGCTTGTTAAGGTCGTTAAAGCTGTCAGTGTTTTGAAGCTTTGTTGAATGAAGAGGGATTGTTCAGAGATTGAGAAATTTTACTGTCCTTGCTG
Organism: Masticophis lateralis; assembly: GCA_030761175.1. Classification (NCBI taxonomy): domain Eukaryota; kingdom Metazoa; phylum Chordata; class Lepidosauria; order Squamata; family Colubridae; genus Masticophis; species Masticophis lateralis. The sequence goes on along the minus strand of JAUDYJ010000003.1, from coordinate 100,224,755 downwards.
AGAAGCTGAAATGGCAGAGGCAAAGATTTTTGAAGAGAATGGAGGTTTTTCAGCACATAGTTCTGTAAGCGTACAAACACTGATTCTTTGAAAGCATGGCAAAAATCATTTGAGGAAAGGCTGGATGAAATTTTTGAGAAATTCTTTGTTCAAACTGATAATAATAATGTAATGCTGGAAGAGGAGAAAGAAGAAGAAGTAACTCAAGTAAAAGCGCCTGAATATGGAAAGGATGTTTCCCAAATTATGGAAAAGCTGATGGGCTTGAAGGAGGTTAATCTAGAGATATGGAGAGAGATCTATTCAGAGGTTTTGAAAGTGCCGGGAGAAGTTTGGATTTTCAAGATATCAAGAGGAATTAGAAATGGAATATTGCAATTTCTTTATAAAAATGGGCTTTTAATCCTAATAAAAAAGCTGTGCTTTTTAAAGGGAATTAACTTGCGAGCTGTACAGGACGGGAAGATAAAATTACAGCTGAATACACAAAAGCTTGTGAAAATAAAAGCTGGTGGTTCAAAGCGGAAGAAGAAGAAGGCTCGAAAAAAAACTAGGGGGAAATGGAAATGGAAGAATTGTACTTCTTTATGTTAGGCAGGATTACATGGTGAATGATTGTATCGGTATTCAAGATATGACTAATTTTTAAAGGATTTGATTTGTTTGGTTTTGGAAAATTTCTTATATGATTAATCTTTATTAAGAATATAAAAGATGGATATTACTAAATTGTAATTTTTAATCTTAGGTTAATAGATCTCTCAATATATTTCTAAAAGTTATTTTAAGTAATGGATTAAAAGAAACTTTCTTTTGGATACTTTGTTTTGAACAAAAAGAGTTAAAGAGGATTATATGGTGAATGATTGTATCAGTACCTAAGACTGATAATTATTTTTTATTAAGGATTTATTTGTTTGGTTTTGGAAAATTTCTTACATGATTAATTTTTATTAAGAATATAAAAGATGGATTTTTATGATTTAAAGTTATTTTAAGTAATGGATATATTTAAGGTTTTTAAGATGGATATTATTAAATTGTAATTCTTTTTTTTATTGAAAAAGTTTTACAATACAAAATTTTTCCATTTCCCCCCCCAACCCCCCGTTCCCCCCATACCTCCCCCACCCCCCCTTGACTTCCGCTACAAATTTAAAAAAAAACAAGTACATCGAGGTCCCTGGAGGCCGAACCGAGATGACTTCATGTTATACCTTGTCAACGGAAGGGCGTGGACCAGCCGCTGTGAAAGGGCGGCTTTTTGGACCTTGACCCCTGGACGCTATGGTTGGCACCGGTTCATTGCTGCCATTCACCACAAGAAGGGGTTGATCAGCTAACCAATGACCGTGAGAGGGTAGTTGGACTTTATTTTTCTTGCTCCCCCGGATTGTGGTCGTCTTGGAATTTGGACTTTGTCCCCTGTGGTGAGAGGACAGTGGACTTGGCCCCGTGAACAGGTCTTTGGGACCCCACCATGTCTTCTTATTTCTTCTCTCCCTTGGACCTTTATGGACCCTCAGACTATGGTCGGGTTAACCCGCTGAAATCAAGATGTACTCAGCAGCGGAGCTTCTTGGTCTGCGAGATTCCCCCCTCTCGCAGGCTTGGCTCTCCACTCTATCGAGGGCCTACCTCGATGACGGGTTTTGGAGCCCCGAGAGGTGGCATGCCGCAAAGAGGGGGTTGCGGGGTTTTTTAAAATTGTCCTTGTCTAACCTTTTAGGGGGATGGGGGAGGGGGGAGGGGAGGGAGGGCTATAAGCCGGGCTCGTCACAGGGGCCTGAAACGGGAGGTGGGGAACGGGGTGAGGAGGAGCTCGCTGCAGAAGGTAAGGAGGGTAATTTCATCAGAGCCATGGTTGGGAGGGGCAGATATGGCGGGAGCAGGGGGCCGTATCATGTATTGGGGGCACGTAGCCGCTGTCTCCAAGCGGTGGCGTGCCTCGGCCCTCAAGACTCTTCTCGCTCCCCGAGTTGTTCAGAGTTACGGCGTCCGGGCCTGAGGTTGATGTTGTGTAATGCCAGGTCCGTGGTTAATAAGGCCCCCCTCATCTGTGATCTTATTCAGGAGGGGGGTGCGGACCTGGCAGGTATTACGGAGACCTGGTTGGGCCAAGAGGGGGGGGTCCCCCTCGTAGAGTTGTGCCCGCCAGGTTTCCGAGCATTTCATCGACCAAGGGCCCAGGGCAGGGATGGGGGGGTGGCGGTCATTATAGGGGAAAGTCTGGATCCAAGGGAGACCACTGTACCTCAGATAGCCGGATGTGAGTCGCTCCTGGTGAAGTGGGGCCATGGTGTGCGGGTGGGCTTGCTGATCGCGTACCTGGCTCCCTGCCACGTGACAGTGGCCCTGCCCGAGCTTCTCAACGTTATTGCCGAGGTGGCGGTTGATACCCCCAGGCTTCTGGTCATGGGGGATTTCAACCTGCCGTCTGTCGGTGAGGCGTCTGGGTTGGCTCGGGAGTTTATGGCTTCCATGACAGCCATGGACCTGACACAATTAATTCTTGGCCCCACTCACACAGGAGGACACACTCTGGACTTGGTTTTTGTCTCTGGTCAGTGGTTGAATGGCCTAGATGTAGGGGATATAGTTATTGAACCCCTGTCATGGTCGGACCATTCTCTCCTGAGGCTAGACTTTCTGACCGCCGAACCCCACCGCAGGGAGGCGGAACCGATTAGGTGGTTCCGCCCCAGGCGCCTGATGGACCCTGATGGGTTTCAGAGGGAGCTTGGGCCAATGCCCGAAACTCTGGCTCACGACTCGGCCGAGGACCTGGTGGCCGCCTGGGATAGGGCGGCCGCCAGTGCCCTGGACCGAGTCGTGCCTTTGCGGCCTCTGACCTGGCACCGAACCTGCCCGGCTCCTTGGTTCTCTGAGGAGTTGAGGGAGATGAAGCGCCGGAAAAGACGCCTAGAGAGTGGTTGGAGGCTGAGTCGATCTGAATCCGACCGAACACTAGCTAGGTCCCATCTTAGGACCTATTTGGTGGCGATAAAAGCGGCAAAGCGTAATTACTTTTCCGCTCTTATTGCATCGGCAGATAACCGCCCAGCCGCCTTGTTTAGAGTGACCCGCTCCCTCCTACATCAGAGAGCGCGGGAGGACCTCTTGCAAGGGCGGGCTGAGGATTTTGCACAGTATCTGCACGATAAAATCGCTCAGATTCGGGAAGGCTTGGACTCTGACTGGGTAGACTCCAGCGAGGTGACTGAGGCTGGTCTTGAGAACGTTATCTGGGATGAGTTCGATCCTGTAACTCCTGAGGACGTGGACAGGACTTTGAGGAGTCTAAACGCAACCACATGTTTATTGGACCCGTGTCCTTCCTGGCTGGTACTGGCCACTCGGGAAGTTTCACGAGGTTGGCTCCAGGGGATTATAAATGCTTCTTTGAGTGAGGGTTTCTTGCCTACCGCCTTGAAAGAGGCGGTGGTGAGGCCCCTCCTCAAGAAGCCTTCTCTGGACCCGGCTGTTTTGGCAAATTTTCGTCCTGTCTCCAACCTTCGCTTTGTTGCGAAGGTTGTTGAGAGTGTGGTTGCGCGCCAGCTCCCACAGTACCTGGAGGAAACTGTCTATCTAGATCCGTACCAGTCCGGTTTCAGACCTGGGTACAGCACGGAGACGGCATTGGTCGCGTTGGTGGATGATCTCTGGAGGGCTCGGGACAGGGGATGCTCCTCTGTCCTGGTCCTGTTAGATCTCTCAGCGGCTTTTGTTACCATCGACCATGGTATCATGCTGCGTCGGTTGGGGGGTCTGGGGGTGGGAGGCACCGTGCTACGGTGGTTCTCCTCCTATCTCTCCAACCGATCGCAGTCTGTGTTGGCAGGGGGGCAGAGGTCGACCTCGAGGCGCCTCGTTTGCGGGGTGCCACAAGGGTCGGTCCTCTCGCCGCTCCTGTTCAACATTTATGTGAAGCCGCTGGGTGAGATCATCCGTGGTTTTGGGGTGAGTTGCCAACTGTACGCTGATGACACTCAGCTGTACGTCTCCACCCCTGACCACCCCAATGATGCCCTCGAAGTGATGTCCCAGTGCCTTGAGGCCGTGCGGGTCTGGATGGGGAGGAACAGGCTTCGTCTCAACCCTTCCAAGACCGAGTGGCTGTGGATGCCGGCGTCCCGGTATAGCCAGCTAGTGCCATCGCTGGCTATTGGGGGTGAGTCATTGGCCCCCACAGAGGGGGCGCGCAACTTGGGTGTCCTCCTGGATTCACGGCTGTCCTTGGAAGGGCATGTGGCGGCCGTGGCCAGGGGGGCCTTTTATCAGGTTCGCCTGATGCGCCAGTTGCGCCCCTTTCTGGATCGGGACTCCATGTGCACGGTCACTCATGCACTCGTCACGTCTCGCTTGGACTACTGTAACGCTCTCTACATGGGGCTCCCCTTGGGGTGCACCCGGAGGCTCCAACTGGTCCAGAATGCGGCCGCGCGGGTGATTATGCGAGCGACAGGGCGCTCCCATGTGACACCTCTCCTGCGCGAGCTGCACTGGCTTCCGGTGGTCTTTCGGGTGCGCTTCAAGGTGTTAGTTTTGACCTTTAAAGCGCTCCATGGCATGGGACCGGGGTACCTGCGGGACCGCCTGCTGCTACCGATAACCTCCCACCGGCCAGTACGCTCACACAGAGAGGGCCTTCTCAGGGTGCCATCAGCCAAGCAATGTCGGCTGGTGGCCCCCAGGGGGAGAGCCTTCTCTGTGGGGGCACCCACCCTATGGAACGAGCTGCCTTCAGAAGTTCGTTTGATCCCGGACCTCCGCACTTTCCGAAAGGCCCTTAAGACCTATTTATTTCAACAAGCCGGCCTTGCTTGATTGTTTTTAAATGGGGGTTTTAACAAAATTTTTCTTATTGATTTCTGGGGTTTTAAATTGGGTATTTTAATGGGGTTAGAATTTTATTTGGAACGCCAATGAATTTAATTTAATTTTATCATTCTTTTAATGTTTGTATTATATGTGTTTTAAATTTGGTTGTTCACCGCCCTGAGTCCCCCTCCCGGGGAGAAGGGCGGTATATAAATTGAAATAAATAAATAAATAAATAAATAAATAAATAAATATAACAAAATAATATAACAAATAAACCTATAAGTAATAAAATTTTCCTAAAATTAACAATATTGTAATAAAAAAAACTAATAATAATGAGATTTACCTCATTAATCAACCATCAACCATCAATATTCATTTATCAATCAATACCATACTTATAATATTTAAACCCAATTAAAAGCTATCATGCCTTTCTCTAATCCATTGATATTAATATTACTAATTATATACCAAAATGGATCCCCCTAATAATAAAATATAATAAATCACATCCATATCCATATCAAATAATTTTATCCCAACTACACCCATCAACTAAAAAACAGAAACATAAAACATTTCTCTATTCCAATAAAATATAATATATGATTAAACATATATAATTATAATTATACAATTATATCCAAAAATTTTCTATCTCAATAATCCATATTTCCCTTTTAATCTTTAAACCCCACTACAAAATGTTCTAACATCCATATCTAATAACTTACTATATCAGACACTTAATTTTTAATCCTTTCCTTCATCTTGGTTAAAGTTAGATACAATAACCTTCCTCGCCACAAAAAAAGAAAAAGAAAAAAACCCTAATAATTGTTTACATAAATCAGACCCCCTTAATATATAATAATAAAATATGTAACAATCATATCTACTAATTTTCTGTCTTAATAATCCAAATCTTAAACTTTTCTTAACAATTATATCAAATAAATTTTCTATCTCAGTAACCAAATTTTCATCTTCTCTTCATTTTGATCTTGATTGAAGTTGGACAACTATCTTCTAACACAATATTTATAAACTAGTTCTTATTCTTATTTGAGCTGCCCCCATCAGCAACAAACATCTCTTCATGTGTAAATCCCCCCGAGTGACTTAGTGTTTGTAAAATCCAACCACGAAGGTATCTTGTAATCCTCTAGGTAGATCATTCAACCTGACTCCTAATGTATCCGTTAAAAGAAAAACAAATGCAGCTTATACAAGCTGCACTCCTAGATGTTCCTTTAAAACTCTTTCAAATCCTTCTAACCTTTCCACCTCCTTCCTTCGGGTTTCCAAGATGTTTTCATCTTCAATTTCATCATCTAGATAATTAATTCCAGTAAAGTTATAATAGGGTAATCACAGATCCTCTGCATATTTTGCAGTGATCTGTTTAACTTTCTCAAGGTGTCAAATCCAAATCAGGATGAGTTTTGTAACAAATTTTAAGTCCATTATCATATAAAAATCAAATATAACGATGATTATCTTTCAAATAATTTTTAATTTTCAAATAATCTTTCAAATAATAATATTTCAAATAATCCTTTATGTAATAGATTCCATCTATTCAGAAATAACCTTTATGTTTCACCAAGCGATTCTATCAACAGACACATTTTCGGCTGCAGTTCAGTTTCAGTGATTTTCAATTTCTTTCCTCCCTTAACTTGTACTTTCTGTTGCTTCTCCTCATCATGCTTTTCCACTTGTGGAATACTGGGCCTCTGCTGTCTCAGTAATATTTGTTTTTCATCTTGCTTCAACAGTTCAAGGCCCGGTACCACTTCTCTTGAATCTCTGGAATGCTTTATTTTCAAATCTGGATATTCCATAATATGATCATCTAGAAAACCACCTAATGCTCCTTTTTCTTCTGACACACTTTGATTATTTTGATTTTGTAATTCCATCTGCACACATTGTTCCTCAACCTCTCTTTCAAACTCTTTATCTTTCTTGTCTTCTTCCATAGCAGAAGATAAAAGTACTGGGGCTCCCTTGAGAATGTTATTATAAAAATGTTCAGCTTTTTCAACTGTATTTAAACAATATCTCACATCTTGATAACTCAAAATTACACCAACTGGTACGTCCCATCTAAATGGAATCTTTCTTTTGTTCAATTCCTTCACCAAAAATCCAAAATCTTTTCTGTATCTTAAAATCCTAGATGGTAACTCTTTATAGACCCTAATTTGTAGACCTTCTATCCTTAAAGTAGCTGAATAGGATTTTTGTAAAATGTCATTTCTTAATCTTCTATCAGTGAAATAAACAACAACATCTCTGGGAAGGTTCTTCTGTCTGGCAACACGTGAATTGACCCTGTAGACTTTTTGAATACAGCCAAGAATTTGGTCATCTTCCAGATTTAAAAATGCCGCTAATGCCTTAGCACAAAGTGTTCTTAAATTTTCTCTATTATTCTCTCTTATACCTCTTAATCTCAAAGCAGACTCCATAGCTTTAAATTGAAGCATCATCACATCTTTCTGGATTTCCTGATTTTTTGCATCAGCTTCAACAAATTTTTCCTGTAAATTGTAATTCTTAATCCTAGGTCAATAGATCTCTCAATATGTATCTAAAAGTTATTTTAAGTGATGGATTAAAAAGAAACTTTCTTTCTTTTGGATGTTAAATTTAAGGTTATAGATTCTTCAATATATTTTCAAGGGTTTTAAATTGTTATTTTGTTTTATATTAATTTTACGCTGTGGAGAACCAAGCTGGCTTTGTTTATTGTTGAATTAACTGGGATTGACTACCTTTAAGCAAGAAATATTTTGTTTTGAACAAAGAGAGTTAAAGTACAAATGATAAATAAATCTATAGATTGTTAGTTTGTGGGGTTTTCTTTTTTATTAAGGTTTTTTAACTGTTATTACCCTGTATTTGTTCTGGGAAGTCCGGAGAGGGGGGTGGGGGTTGGGATAGGAGGGGGGAAGGGGGGGAAAATAAAAGTATGATCTATGTTTAATTCTATATGCTGTATGTTGATTATGAAATAAAATTTGTTCTAAAAAAAAGGCTTCGGTTTCAGGCAGCAGAGTTCTTATCTGATTAAAATGTGGTTAGTTTCAGGCAGCAGGGTTCTTATCTGATTAAAACCACAAAGCTGATCTTATAAACTTCCACCTGGCTTTTTTTAGGGAAACGCTGTGCTGTGGAGAAAAGCAGCTTAGAAAGAGGTGGCTTGTTTAACAAATCTCTCTGCAGTAGTGGAAATCAGAGAACAAACATGGCACGTCAACCTCGCTAGTTTTGCTTTGCCGCTTCGGTTGTCATAGAAACGGAGGGAGGGGGGTTTATGCTCACACGGGCTTTCTAAATCTGAAGAAACGAAACCTTTCCTTAAGCTGTTATCAGTCCAACGGACACTGCATTCCTGGATGCTGACACGGCTAGACGTCTGCTCCCACCTGACCTCTGGAAGACCTGTGGATTGGATGATTTATGGTGCACAAGGGAGGGGGATGCTTTCTAATTGTAACTTTCGCGCGTTTTGCTTCAGAATCCTGCTTTCTATGGTTGCGTTCATTTCATATCTAGTAAAAGTACCAGTTAATCTCTAATGGAGTCTGGGTCCTCCTTTCCTGGATACTGAAGGAAGCATACCTGACAATAAGCAGGATTCTCATCACAGCCATCCCGGATCACACCGAGGGGGCTGAAAAACTTACAGAATGTCTGATCAGGGAAGTGATACAGAACAGATGGGGGCATATGGCTCGGCAATGTCTTCATACCAGCAACCCGAAGAGGCTGCGATATGGATGGAGAATTTACAGCTGAAGGAACCGAGGGAAGAGCCAGCCCGATGGTCGACAGGGGTCGGAAGGTTGCCGGACCTGAGAAAAACCCCCCGTGGAGTAACAACCTCCAGACCCCGAAAAGGAGAAGGTGTGTGGCTGCAGGAGCAGAAGGAACGCCTCAAAATGGAGCAAGCCCTTCAGCTCATTCGTGAGATTGATGAAAGCCGAAAAGCCCGTGAGTCTTATGCATACCCTGGGGGGGGGGGAGAAGAAGACTCTAAAATAGATCCTGAGGAAGGAGTTTGTGGGGGAGAGGAAGAGAGAGCTGACGAAGATATATCCCAGGCATTGGGTGGTCAAATGAGGGATGCAGCAGTCCAGGGGCCCCCAGCCTTACAGGCCCCACCCCGCAGGCGGAAAAAACCTAAAATTCCCCCCGTTCCTGGAAAGTATGATGGGAACCCAAAAACTTTGGGATTTTTCTTAACCCAAGTGTGGAATCACATGCAAGACTGGGGCGAGGACTATTTGTCAGATGCAGCCCAAGTGAGATGTGTCACCAGTGCTTTAGAGGGGGTGGCAGCCGAGTGGATGGTGGTACTCCACAATAACAATTCCCCCCTGCTGCGGAATTACAACCAGTTTATGGCGGCCCTTAGGAGGCATTTCGAGGACCACCTAGCTGAGCGAAAGGCGAGGCTCCGTATGAAAAGTATCCAGCAAGGCCAGAGATCGGTGGCGGAATACACCCAAGAATTTCGGGAGCTAGCGCCATACATGACAGGGTGGTCAGAGGTAGCCTTGCTGGAAGGTTTCAAAGACGGGCTGAATGATGAAATCTACCATGACTGTAGAGCACGGGGGTTCCCGAAGATCTGGACAGTTGGTACATAGCAGCTGAGGATGCAGAAATCGAGATAAGCCGTAGCCGACTAAGGAGGGGGCATGTCGGGGAACCCTCATTCTCCTACCACCGCAAGGAAGCCCCAAAGATGGCTGGGGGAAGGCCGGAAACCAAACCCAAGCCGAAGCCTTTCACTTGTTTTAAGTGCGGCATGGAAGGACACCGGGCCGCTGAGTGCTCTTCCAGGCCAGTGCCAAAACCTGCCAGCAGAGCGCCAAAGAAGATGGACAAAACACCCGCAAAAGTTCGTGAAGTCGCGCTGGAGGGGGAAGTCGTAGAGTTCGCTCCCCGGACCAAGGGGGAGTTGGGAACTCCGACCAATGCGGACGACAGCGAGACCGACTCCGACTCCGATGATCTGGTGAGTCACACTGAGGGGCCCCTACTCATCCCCATAGAACTTAAAGTACCATCCACAGGGGCCCATGCACAGATGCCAGCCTTATTAGACTCTGGGTGCACCAGGTGCATTATCAGCCCGAAAGTAGTAGAAAAGATGGGCCTGGGACTGAGGGAGCTGAAAAGGCCTATTGCATTCTGCCAGCTAGATGGGTCGATGGCAGGCGGGACCCCAACTAGTTCCATAATGGAACCCATTGAAATGAAATTAGGGGACCACGTAGAGACTCTCAGTTTTGTGGTGGCCCCTAGCATGGAACGACCCCTCATTCTCGGCTTGCCCTGGCTACGGAAATGGAACCCGCGAATTAACTGGAAAACGGGGGTTCTGCGCATTCGTGCTAGTAAGCCACCGCCTAAAGGGAAGAAGCCCCCCCTTGAAGACAGAGGGGGCCCTGAAGAAGCGGAGATGGCAATAGACCACATAGAGGGGGAGGAGAAAATTCCAAAAGAGTATTGGGATCTCCGTGAAGTTTTTAGCGAGAAGGCCTCGGATGTGCTGCCCCCCCACAGGGCTACAGACTGAGTTATTGAGATACACCCGGGAGTGAAGCTCCCTAAGCCAAAGATTTACTCTATGACCCCTCGTGAACTGGGGGAACTACGAAATTTTATTGACAAAAACCTAGAACGGGGCTTCATCGAACCAGCCAGACCACGAGTGGCCGCACCAGTTTTATTTAGAGAAAAGAAAGATGGTTCCTTTCATTTGGTAGTTGACTATAGGAACCTAAACGCGATTTGCGTGGAAAACGTCTACCCCTTACCCCTCATGAAGGACATGTTGGCTCACTTAGGGAAGGGGAAGATTTTTACCAAATTGATTTACGGGAGGCTTATTACAGGGTGCGCATCAAGGAAGGGGATGAATGGAAAACTGCGTTTAACTGTCCGCTGGGGTGTTTCCAGTTCCGAGTGCTCCCGTTTGGACTACAAGGGGCTCCTGCAGTATTCATGCAATTAATCAATGAAATTTTGCATGAGCATTTGTATAAGGGGGTGCTCGTTTATTTGAATGACATTCTTATCTACTCTGACAACATGGCCGACCATGTAAGATTAGTACGCACCGTCCTGAAAAAACTTAGGGCTGCTGAACTGTATGCAAAGCTTTCTAAATGTGAGTTCCACCAAACCAAAATTGACTATCTTGGCTATCGCATCTCCCCGGAGGGAATAGAAATGGACCCTGCAAAGGTTCAGGCAGTGTTAGAATGGACAGCGCCACGCACCCGCAAGCAGTTACAGAGTTTTTTGGGATTTGCTAACTTTTATCGACAGTTCATCCCCTCGTTTGCCAAAATCGCATTGCCAATAACTAATCTCCTGAAAACCAAGGGTGAAGAAAAACCAAAACCCTCCAAAACTCTGGAATGGACTATGGACTGTCAGGCAGCATTCGAAAAACTGAAAAGGCTATTTGCTGCTGAACCAGTTCTTAAGCACCCAGATATGGACGAACCTTTCGTGGTGCAGGCAGATGCCAGTGATGTCGCAGTAGGGGCCGTACTTCTGCAAAAGAATGCGGATGGAAAATTACAGCCTTGTGCCTACACGTCCCGGAAACTATCCGAAACCGAAAGGAGATGGGCCATATGGGAAAAGGAGGCTTTCGCCGTACGCTGGGCACTTCTAACCTGGAGGCACTTTCTCGAAGGAGCTAAACATCCTTTCGAAGTTTGGACTGATCATAAAAATCTCGAGGCTTTGAAAACCCCACGTAAGCTGTCGCCAAAACAAGTGCGCTGGGCCCAACACTTCAACCGTTTTAACTTCACTTTGCGCTACCTTCCTGGCGGGAAGAATTTCATGGCAGATGCTTTGTCCAGATTACCTCAATACAATAGCACCAGGGAGGAAGTTGTCCGTCCTATTGTACCGTCAGCCCAACTGGCGGCACCAGTGACTACCCGAGCACAGTCGAAAAGTGACCCAAGTCTGTCGGGTGATTTGCTCCAGCAACTAAAAGAGACTTTAAAAACCGATGAGTGGTTCCAAGCCCACTCAAACGAATGTACACTTCGTGATGGACTAGCTTGGGTTGGAGCCAAATTGTATGTCCCAGCTAATTTACGAGTAACTGTTTTGCAACACGCCCATGACTCCAAGATGGCGGGACACTTTGGATTTGTCAAAACCTTACATCTCATCAAAAGACAGTTTTGGTGGCCCGCGCTCAAAAAGGACACAGAGGCATATGTCGCGAGCTGTCCAGTGTGTGCCTCAGCTAAAAGACCTCCCGGGAAGGCACCTGGTCTTCTCCAAAATGTGGCCAGACCCACTGCACCTTGGAAAGAAATATCCATGGACTTCATTGTAGACCTTCCCGAAAGTGGGGGTTGCACAGTTATATGGGTAGTAACTGATCTGTTTTCCAAACAGGTGCATTTTATCCCATGCACTAAGATCCCATCAGCAAAAACCCTTGCTATGATGTTCATTCAACATGTATATAGGCTACATGGAGCACCAAAACGTATAATTGAGACAGGGGAGTGCAGTTCACCTCCAGCTTTTGGAGAGAGTTCCTAATGTTGATAGGCTCCGCCCAAGGACTAAGCTCCGCCCACCACCCCCAGACCAATGGGGCCTGTGAAAGAACCAATGGCGTGCTAGAACAGTATTTGAGATGTTATATAAACTACCAACAAGACAACTGGGTGGAATTGCTGCCATTCGCAGAAGTGGCATATAATAATTCCGTCCATAGCAGCACAGGTTTCACTCCTTTCAAGGTGGCTTCTGGACAAGAGTTTGTGCCAATCCCGGAGTTACCTCATGATGACCCACAAAACCCTTCTCTGATTGAGTGGATCGATCAACTACGAGCGACTTGGGCAATGACTCGCAAAGCGTTAGATGAGGCTCACCAAGCCCATAAAGTCCAGGCCGACAAAAGGAGATGCCCTGCACATGCTTATCAAGTGGGGGACATGGTTTATCTGTCTACCAAGTATTTGCAAACTCCGCAGAAATCAAAAAAGCTTGGTCCTAAGTATGTGGGCCCTTTCCCTGTTACTCGGATCATTAACCCAGTCACGGTTGAATTAGATTTACCCAAGAACTTGCGACGAATTCATCCAGTGTTCCACGTTAGTTTACTGAAACTAGAACAATCATCCTCTCTACGTCCGTCCAAGGAACCTCCTCCTGTTCCCATCCTCATTGAAGGGGAACAACACTTTGAAGTAAAAGAGATTTTGGACTCTAGAAAACATCATGGGAAAGTACAGTATCTCGTAGCCTGGAAGCACTTCCCGTTATCACAAGCTGAGTGGGTGAATAAACGTGATGTTAGGGCACCTAGAAAAGTGCAGCTGTTCCATACCAAATACCCTGATAAACCTTGAGTCATGATAAGTATAAATTGTTGTGATATTACCTCTCCTTTTTCTCTGTTTCAGGATTAGAAGCTGTCTCTTCTGAAGGGGGGCCGAATGTCAACCTCGCTAGTTTTGCTTTGCCGCTTCGGTTGTCATAGAAACGGAGGGAGGGGGGTTTATGCTCACACGGGCTTTCTAAATCTGAAGAAACGAAACCTTTCCTTAAGCTGTTATCAGTCCAACGGACACTGCATTCCTGGATGCTGACACGGCTAGACGTCTGCTCCCACCTGACCTCTGGAAGACCTGTGGATTGGATGATTTATGGTGCACAAGGGAGGGGGATGCTTTCTAATTGTAACTTTCGCGCGTTTTGCTTCAGAATCCTGCTTTCTATGGTTGCGTTCATTTCATATCTAGTAAAAGTACCAGTTAATCTCTAATGGAGTCTGGGTCCTCCTTTCCTGGATACTGAAGGAAGCATACCTGACAGCACAGAAATGTCCAAAACCAGCAATGGGAAATAGTCACTCATACCCTTTTAAGGGAAGAGAGCTGAAACAGATTGTTACACAACTGGGGCCTTGAGCCCCACCCCATTCAAAGGACATGCCGGCTACATCAACTTCCAGCACAATTTGTCTGATTGATTGAGTGGGTCGTATTAACATACCCTGAAATCTGCACTAAATTGCACATTTACCAACAAAATCCTAATTCCCCCAATTCAGGTGACCAGCTCCAAAATATGGTACAGAACATATTGAATGGCACACATTATGTTTTAAAGCCATTGGGGATCGGCAGGAGAAAGAGGTCCCTTTATAATTCTGCCATTTTTATTTATAGTACCAGTACACAGCTGGAACAAAGACTCTTAATAAGACGGATGAGAGGTGAACTATGGTGACAACATGCAGTGCTCTTGGAGCAATTAGTCTTTAAAAGGAGTGTAGGCTACAGTGCCCTGAGCAAGCTTGGATTGGGTGAGTGGAGTAACTTACCCAGTAATCACTTTGGAAACAGATTTGCAAGAAGCAAGGAAAGTTGTTAGACAAGTTGGGGAGGAAAGTAAAGAATGTGGGGGATGTGCAAGTAATAAAAGAAAGATGGGAAAGACACAATAGGAATAGGAATTTGTGGAGCAACCAGGAGCAGAGAATGAAGAATAAAGATGAGTGTGTGCAAATGTGGTAAAAGCTGAGAGATTTAGGAGAAAACATGGAGAGATGGAATGAGGTTTCTACTAGGAGCTTGAAGGAGCAGATACAACAGTTGAAAAGAAATCAACAAGGAAGGCATGGATCAGAAGAGGAAAATTAAAGGAAAATTAAAGAGAAAGAGCAGCTTATCTAACTGCTTCAGTAGGAACAATTAACAAAAGCTTTAAAGAAAGTTCCAATCCTAGCTGTAAAGGGGGAAGAGAAAACTGAGAACTCAGATTCTGAGGAAACTGGTCTCAGAATACCTCCCTTTAATCAGTTTCTAGGGTTGCCCCACTGCTGTGGTAGGTAAACACAAGGCAGTATGGGAGGTGACTTTGAAAAACCCTTCATGATAGATAAGACAAAGGTTGGGCTTGAGCCCTCTCCAAATCCCATCAGCAGTACCACACTTGAAAATCAACAATAGCTACCAGTCTTGTGAATCAACAAAGCAAGAACTTTGAGATCCTGAAGCAAACATTGTAACCAGTAAGGTTTTGCTTTTATTTTCAATTCACTGGGTCTCTATGTATTCTAAATCACCATGTATTCTAAATTCACCACCTTTTCAGCCAGTGATTTACTTCTATCTCTGTTCCCTTGTTGGATGTTGAATGTCCTCTGTTCCCTCAACTGAAGGTCAACATCCAATAGGGGAACAGAGGATTTTAAAAATAAATTTCTGGCTCAAAGGATGGTGCCATTGTGAAAATTTTGGCTTTCTAGACCATTGGTAACATTACGAGAGATGGATTGCAGCTCATGAAGACTGGGAAGAGTACATTTAAAAAACATCTGGTTCAGCTCATCTGATGTGCTTTACACTAAAACTGGTGGGGAAGAGTGAGCAACTAATAGAACTAAACACAAATCAGATAACAAGGAAGGGAAAGTGACAGGGCCTCAAATTAGCACACCTCAGCTAAACAGCTGAGATGTGCAAGAAGTACAAATCAGGAGAAAAACTAGGGCCTCAGATTAGCACACCTCAGCTAAACACCTGAGATATTTTATTTATTGATATTTATTTATTTAGTTTGTCAAACATATATGAGGTAACAGGAATAAGTATAAACATGAATATTAATACAGGAAATGGGAACGAATAAATGGGGACAGTGGGACAGGGACGGAAGGCACACTGGTGCACTTCACGCCTCTTACAGACCTCTTACTGGTGAGGTCAACAGTAGACAGTTTAAGGTTAAAGTTATGGGGGGTTGAGGATGTAACAACAAGGTAAGATAGTGTATTCCAGGCATTGACCACTCTGTTGCTGAAGTCCAGGGGTGGGTTCTAAATTTTTTTACTACCGGTTCTGTGGCATGGCTTATTTTGTGGGCATGGCTTGATGGTCATGTGACAGTAGACATGGCCAACTCAATGTCACTCATGTCAAGGGGTGTCTCACCTGGTCCCTCCCCTCCCAGCCATTCCTTGTCACACCCAGTCTCAACGTATCTATAGTTCTGTAAAAATGTTCACGTTTTTTCAACTTTATTATCTACATACTATAGAAGCACTTTCATGGACCATTGAAAGGAGGAAATGGCTCACATGCTTTGCCCAAGAGTGTGATAGGCAACAGACTTTTAAGGGGCTGCCAGAAAGAAAGGGAGGGGGCAATGTATTTTCCAAAGCACCAGAACGCAAAACAAGAAGCAGTGGATGGAAACTGAACAAAGAGAGAAGCTACCTAAAACTAAGGAGAAACTGCACCAATAGGTGCAGAAATATTTCAGTCATAATTTCACATATAAAATAGCCATTCATGTAATACAACCTGCATATTGTTCAAAACAGTCATTAGTATTATAGCTGATGTTTGACAGCAAGCCTAAAAGTCAAAGATTACAAGAGTGCTTCTTTCTCTTTATGTATACAAAATATCACATACCAGGAACACATACCAGGCATAATGTCAACCTCGCTAGTTTTGCTTTGCCGCTTCGGTTGTCATAGAAACGGAGGGAGGGGGGTTTATGCTCACGCGGGCTTTCTAAGAAACTTTCTGAGAAACGAAACCTTTCCTTAAGCTGTTATCAGTCCAACGGACACTGCATTCCTGGATGCTGACATGGCCAGACGTCTGCTCCCACCTGACCTCTGGAAGACCTGTGGATTGGATGATTTATGGTGCACAAGGGAGGGGGATGCTTTCTAATTGTAACTTTCGCGCGTTTTGCTTCAGAATCCTGCTTTCTATGGTTGCATTGATTTCATATCTAGTAAAAGTACCAGTTAACCTCTCTAATGGAGTCTGGGTCCTCCTTTCCTGGATACTGAAGGAAGCATACCTGACACATATTAAGATGGACTTATGCAGTGGTGGGTTTCAAAATTTTTTACTGTGGGTTCTGTGGGTGTGGCTTGGTGGGCGTGGTGGGCATGACTGGGGAAGGATACTGCAAAATCCCCATTCCCTCCCCACCCCACTAACCTTCTCTGGGAAGGAATCAAACTCCCGCCTCTTCATTTCTCAAAATAAAATATTACTCATAATTGCCCTCATCCACAAATACCTAGGGAGAGACCAACACTATGGCAAAACCTCTGAGAGAGCAAAGGATTTTAGAAATGAATCACTGACTTAAAAATTGGTGTCATCAAGATAATTTCAGTTTCCTAGACCATTGTCTGTATTACCTACATTAAGGGCTACTGACAAATGGATGAACCTCACAAGAACTGGAAAAAAATATATTCAGAAAATGACTGGCTCTTCCTATCAGAACAGCTTTAAACTAAAATTGAGGGGAAAGGGGCAATCTTCAAAGCTATTTGGAACCTAATTCCAAGCAAAAACCACAAGATAACCAATCACATAAGGAGGTAGGGAGTAAAGAGAAAGAAGGAAAAAAGGAAAATGAATTAAAGAATGAGGGAAAGGATGGAAAACACATTTATAAAGTACGAGATATAACAAATGTACCCCAAAATATAAGATACCCAAGACCCACAAAGGACTTAAATGCTCAACATTTACAACAGGGTGAACTTGAAGTACTAGTACATGAAGGTAGATATGAAATATGATATAGTTGCCTTGTCTTACTCCTCTACCTATTTCAAAAGAATTTGTTAATTCCCCATTAACTAATAGTCTTGCCTTCTGATTTGTGTATATCTCTGCTTTTTATTTTAACCCTGGAAAATTTGCTTAGGAGAATTAGATTAAACAAAAATATAAAAGGACTTAAAATAAAAGGATCCAAGCTTTTGCTGATGACCTTGTATTCTTCATAGAAGACCCATTAGAAACACAATCAAAATTGATGGAGGAAATTGAGAAATTTGGCAAGGTGGCAGGGTTAAAAATTAACAAAAACAAGACCAAAATATTAACTAAAAATCTAAAAACAAAACAAATAGAAGAACTGGAACAACAATCGTGACTGCAAGTAGTTAAAAAGATTAAATACTTAGGTATAAATTTGACAACTAGAAATATAGCAATTAAAGATAATAACTATGGAGAACTAATACAACAAATTAAAAAAGACCTAGAGAGATGGGAGAATTTAAAACTATCGTTATTAGGACTAATAGAGGCAATAAAGTTGAATATACTATCCCAAGGATCCTCTACTTGTTTCAAACCATTCCGATTAAATTAGAATTTTTTTTTTTTACAAATCTGAATAAATTAATAGCAAAATTTATATGGGAGGGGAAAAAACTGAGGATAAATTTAAAAACACTACAAGATGATAGATCAAGAGGAGGATTTGGCCTACCAGCCTGGGAAAAATATTACAGAGCGGCAAGTTTAATATGGATTAAGGACTGGGTTAATTTGGACAACCGAAGAGTACTGAAATTGGAAGGTCATGATTTATTAAAAGGATGGCATGCTTACTTGTGGAACATCAGAAATAAAACATACAAACATTTCAAAAACCATATAATAAGAAACTCATTAACTCATTTGATTACCACCTGGTTGGAAATCAAACGTAAGCACTATATGAAAGTCCCAGGCTGGATATCTACACTAGAGGCAACAATGCATCCCAATATAATGCATCCCAACGTATCAATTACTCAAAAAACAATAAGATACAAAGAAATTCTGGATATAAATGGGAGACTCAAATCCCGCCAAGAACTCAGGGACCTGGGTATAATAACACTCTCTTAACCCATTCCTTATTCAAAAACTAATTGTACTTTTCTAGTCTATTTGCCTTGCATATATTCTATCCATCTTTTCCATTCTAACCTAAACTTTTCATTTGAATGGTCTTTTAAATATGCTGAAATTTTTGCCATTTCTGCTAAGTTCATTACTTTTAATGTCCATTCTTCAATGGGCAGGTCTTCCTTCTTCCAGTACTGCGCCACCAAAAGTCTTGCTGCAGTTATTAAATTCAACATCAACTTAGTTTCTATTACCATGCAGTTTTGTACAATACCTAACAAAACCAGCTGTGGAGTAAATTTTATCCGTTTTTTCAGAACATTCTGTATAATCCACCATATTTTTATCCAAAATGCTTTAACTTTTTTACATGTCCACCAGATATGAAAATAAGTAGCATCAACACAATCATATCTCCAACATTTAGATTGCAAGGTAGGATACATACAAGCTAATTTTTTTGGATCCATATGCCATCTATAAAACATTTTATAAAAATTCTCTTGTAGATTTTGTGCTTGTGTAAATTTTACATTTCTAACCCAGATCATTTCCCAAGTTTTCCATCATTACTGGTTCTTCAAAATTTTGTGCCCATTTTATCATGCAATCTTTAACTAATTCTGTCTCTGAATCAATTTCTATCAATATGTTATACAGTCCTTTTATATGCATTGGCTTCTGATCTCTGATCTGTTGTATCAAATGCTCTTCACTTTGTGCAATACCAATTTTTTGATCTTTTTTCTACCTATTCTGCAACTGTACATACTGGAACTATGTTTGAATTACCCTTTCCTCTCTTAATATATTCAGAGACTTTAACTGTAATACATTCTTTTCTATGATCAATAATTCTTTATAAGTAATTATCTTTCCTCTATGCTTATATTCTCTATTGCATGTCTGGGAACTGTCCACAAAGGTATCTTATCATTTAATTTATATTGATATTTTTTCCAGACACGCAAAAAAGCATTCCTTAATATATGACTTTTAAAAGTCCTATCCACTTTTTTATCATAAATCAAATAAGCATGCCAGCCATATATCAAATCATAACTCTCAATATTCAATATCTTTTCTTCTGTTAGGTTAATCCAATCACTGATAGCCGATAAGACAGCTGCTTCATAATACAATTTAAGATTTGGCATTTTCAAGCCTCCTCTTTCACGTATATCTTGCATTATTTTTAACTTGACTCTTGGTTTCTTTCCAGCCCAAATAAACTTATTAATACCTTTTTGCCATTCTTCCAAATTTGCATCTTTAAGTATTGGTATCATTTGAAAAAGAAATAAAAACTTTGACAAAATACTCATTTTAACTGCTGCAATCCTTCCCAGCAGTGACAATTGTAATTTTTTCCACTTCTCTAACTCTGCCTGTATTTTATGCCATAGCACTTCATAATTATATTTTTTATAACTTCCCGTTTGATGTTACAAAATAAACTCCTAAGTATTTAATCTTCTTCACTATCTCACAGCCAGTTACTCTTTCCAACTCTTCTCTTTCTTTTATAGTCATATTCTTGGTTAACATCTTTGTTTTCCATAAATTTATTTTAAATCCTGAAACTTCACCATATTGCCTAACTATATCCATTAAACTTATAGCTGGTTTTACTGGTTGGGTTAAAGTTACAACCACGTCATCTGCAAATGCTCGTACTCTATAATCTTGTTGTCTGATCTTAATACCATGTAAATTATCTGCCCCCCGTATCTTATTCAACAACACTTCCAAGGTCAAAACAAACAGCAATGGTGACAGGGGACATCCCTGTTTTGTTCCTTTTTCAATTTTAAATGTTTCAGTTAAGTTTCCGTTCACTATTATTTGTGTTGTTTATTTCTGATATATTGCTTGAATTGATTTTATAAAATACTCCCCTAATTGCATCTTTTGAACTATCTTCTCTAAAAATTGCCAATTCAATCGATCAAACGCCTTCTCTGCATCCAAAAACATGAGCACTGCAGGGACCTGGTTGTTCCTTCCCAAATATTCCAGTATATTAACTATTTGCCTTACATTGCCTTTCATTTGTCTACCTTGTATAAACCCAGTTTGATCATTGTTAATCACACATTGCATAACTGACATTAACCTATTTGCTAAAATTTTTGCAAAAATCTTATAATCTATATTAAGTAAAGATATAGGTCTGTAATTCTTTGGCTGAGTATGATCTTGATCTTCTTTCGGAATCAAAGATATAAAGGCTGTTGTCCAAGATGGTGGTACCTCTCCTCCCATTTGTATTTTAACAAACAACTCCTTAAGCGGTTCCACCATTTCAAGTTGGAAATTTTTATAATATGCCGATGTCAAACCATCTGTTCCAGGAGCCTTTCCACTTTTCAGTTGATTAATTGCAAGGAGAATTTCCTCTGTAATTATCATTGAGTTCAATTTTTCTCTTTGTTCATCATTAATTATAGGGATATTCTCCTTCTGCAAGAATCTATCTATATCACTACCCTGTATATTATCACCAGCATAAAGCATAAAGATATATATGTGCCATATATCTCTCAGCTCCATGTCATCCATCATATCAAAAAAGGATTGAGGGAGTTTAGCCTGTGTATGCAAGTTTGGCACACTTTTCTTCTTGTCCTTCTTAGAATTGATTACCCCATTCCAATCACCCATCAGTATACATGATGTATAATCCATCTGTACTAGCCTTGTATGCAAAAATTTATAAAATTTCTCTTGTTGTTGATTTGGTGCATATATTCCCATTAAAAAGACTTTCTTCCCTTCTATTAATAATTCAATTGCTATATACCTTCCTTGTATATCTGCTTCAATTAATTTGGCCATTAAGTCCTTTCTAATATATATAATTATTCCATTTTTCTTCTCCAGTGCAGCTGCTACAAAATGTGTCCCCAATCTAGCATTTATCAAATATTTTTGATCGTTTGTCCTTATATGAGTTTCTTGCAAACAAATTACATCATTTTTAAATTGTTTCAAATAATGAAATATCTTTCTCCTCTTTTGTGGTGAATTTAATCCATTGACATTCCAGGTCAAGAATTTGATTGCCATTTTTGGCTCCTGAAAGCTTCTGGAGAACCTTCTGAAAATCCTGATGGAATTTTTTCTTAGGTCTAGCTCCTCCCACAGCTTCTCTATTGATGGATACCATTTCTTGGGTTATCATCTGTTGTTTCTTTAATTCTTCTTTACGTTTAGTTGCCACCCGTGTCTGTCTTTGGTCTTTGGGTTCTTCCATTTTTTCGAATAAATCCAATAATTGTACATCCTCCGTAATTTGCAACAATTGTTCTTGGGTAGTCAATGCACCCCTTTGAGCTTGAGCCTGCGTTGTTTCTTCTTTCCCCTTTCTAGCCTCTTCAGCATCTTTCCTTCTTTTAGCCTGTGGAAATGGGGGCTTTCCAGCCTGCAACACAGTAGTATAAAAATCTCTTGCTTTCCAAACTGAATTGAGACAATATATCTCACCGAGATAATTCACCACTAGTCCAGCTGGTGCCTCCCATCTGTACTGTAATTGACGTTTTCTAAGCTCATCCACTAAGAAAGCATAGTCCTTCCTGGATCTCAGCATTTTCGGAGGAATCTCCTTCATTATTGAGACCTCCTGTCCTGCCACTTGAAGTTTCTTTTGGTAAGATGCCTGTAGAACTTGATTCCTCATCCTCCTTGTTGCAAAATAAATCACAATGTCTCTAGGCAGCTGTCTTTGTCTTGCAATCCATGAGTTCACACGAAATAAGAGACAAACCAATCTCTTAATGCAAAGCTTTATTGTGTACATCATTTTGGCACAGCATGAAAGTGAACATCAGCTCTGGGGAATTCCGAGGCAATTCAGTATAATTAAAATCCTCCCTCCTCCAATTATTAGTGTAGGTCACATTGTACAATTGGGTGTCCAGGTATTGTTATTGAAAGATCTGGTGAACACCGGTTGAAATGTCCTTCAGTCTCATGGGACCATTTCTTGCTATTGTCTGGAATGCACATTCCAATCTCTTCCCTTCTCCCTTCCCCCTGGTCTGTTGACAAGCTGCGAGGCAGTGAAAATGAAAGCAATTTGAATACACTTCGAATTGGCGCCCCCCCTAAAACATAGGAGGTACCTGGAAAATAGCAAACACGTTAATAAGCATTTAAACTTCACTAAGGGGGCCCTGGTTTCTGAGGGTATTTCACATAGAACCTTTTTATTAAGCTATCTCCCTTAATATTGGGTGCTTTAATCCACCTTGCTTCCAAAATTGAATAACCCTTCCACTGCACCAAGTATTGTAGTTTCCCTTTGTAAAGCCTAGAATCTAAGATTCGTTTAACTTCATAATGCTTTTCACTATTATTGGTCCCCGACCCTCTATTTCAACTGGTCTTAATCTAGATCCCACTGCTGGCTTGAGTAAACTACAGTGGAATACTGGTTGCACTTTCCCCAGTACTGGAGGCAATTTCACTTCTACTGTGAATCACTTTCACAATAGGGAAAGGGCCCATGTATTTTGGACCTAGCTTTTTACATGATAATCTTAATTTTAGATACTTTGTAGATAGATACATTTTATCTCCTATGTGAAATGTTTCTTGTGGTGCTCGCTTTTTATCTGTTTGTTTTTTTCTGACTGACTGTTGCTTTAGCTAAGGCCTTCCTTACATTTCCCCACACATTCTGGAGAGAGTCCACCCACTCCATTAGAGACACTGATGATGGAGAATCCCTTGGGTATTCTGGCATAGGTACAAACTGCTATGCACTGCGTTGTTATATGCAACCTCAGCAAATGGTATGAGTTCTGCCCAGTTTGATAGCCGATAGTTGACACGGCAATGTAGATACTGTTCCACCATTGCATTAGTACGTTCCACGGCTCCGTTTGTGCTTGGATAAAATCCAAGTTTTATGAATTCCCACCAGAACTGTTTGTCTGAGATGATGAGCTTTGGCACTCCATGCACTTGATAGATCTGCTGCAAAAACATCTTGGCTAGTTTCTGGGCTGATAGGAGGCTCAAGCAGGCTATGAAGTGAGCTTGCTTGAAGAACAGATCAATTACAATCCATATCACAGTATTCCCAACACTGTCTGGAAGTTAGACTATGAAGTTCATTGCTATCTCCTCCCAAGGCTGGGTTGGTTCTGCTACTTGCAGGCTGGCTGCGCTACTTGCTGCAGCAATCCTGGACTCTTTCCTGGACTTTTTTCCATAGTTGCACACACAGCACAACTCTTTACATAGCTATCTATGTCTTTTTTCATTCCTGTCCATCAAAATTGAAATTTAGCAAGGTGTAAAGTCTTAAAATTGAGGGTTTTAATGTAACGGCCAAAATATTTAATCTATTTTTAAATTGTTCTAAATTTTGTATTTTTACATTGTTTTATGATGGCTGTACACCGGCCTGAGTCCTTCGGGAGAAGAACGGTATAGAAATTCAATAAATCTAATTTAATCTAATCTTTAGGAACCCAAAGTGGCCAGCCTGTTTGGCATCGTGGCTTCGCTGTAAGACCTGTATTTGTAGGCTGTCAGGGACATACAGATTGTCCCCCTTCCAAGCTATCTCCCCCCTCAATTCCCTTTGGTGGGCTCCGAACCATCAATTTGTAGTTCTTTTTTCACCTGTTGTATCAATGGATCACTGGGGTCCGAGACTTTTCTTTTTCCTTGTTGCCTGATGCTTTTGTATTGGGGTATGAGGGACAATGCATCAGCTAGGAAATTCTTCCCTCCTGGAATGTATTTCAACTCAAACTTGAACTGGTTAAAATATTGGGCCCAACTTATTTGGGGGAAAGCTTTCAGGCGGTCCTCAGCACCTCTAGGTTTTTGTGGTGAGTCCATACTTCAAAGGGAATTTTACTCCCCTCTAGGAACTGCTTCCATGTCAACAATGCCCATCACACCACAAAGGCTTCCTTCTCTCAGACAGTCCAATGTCTCTGAGTCTCATTTAGCTTTTGGGAGGTTGTAGTTTTCTTTCACCATTCTTTTGGAGGAATACTGCCCCCACTGCCACATCGCTGGCATCTGTTTGAATCACAAATGGCTCCTCAGGGTTGGGGTGCTTTAGAATCAGCTCAGATGCAAACAGTCTCTTGAGCTTTTTGAATGGTGCTTGGCATTACGTTGTCCAGTTTAATGGCTGGTTGGGCCAGGGATTTTCTTCCCCTCCTCCCATCTTCAATAGCTCCATGATTGGCAGGGCAATTTTCACAAAGGATAGGATGAACTGGGTTTGCGAAACCCAGGAAGCTTTGTAACCACTTATGAGTTTGCGGGGCTTGCCACTCCAAAATGGCTTTTTCACTTTACCTGGGTCCATCTCAACTCCTTCACAAGACACCCTATAGCCTAGATCAGTGATGGCGAACCTTTTTCTCATTGTGTGCCGGAAGTGTGTGTGTGTGTGTGTGTGTGTGTGTGTGTGCATAATAGCATGTGTGTGCTAGCACCCATAATGCAACATGAACACCCCCATGTGCATGCACACATGGCCCCCTATGCTCCTCCCCACACATGCGCCCCGCATTGTGCATGTGCCCCCCGCACATGCACTTCATCCCCACGTGTCCTGTTTTGGGCCTGGAACATCATTGGAATGCCCCGTTTTGGGCCTGGAACTGCTCCTGCCACTCCTTGCACAGGGAAACAGCTGTGCAAGAACCGCCACCACTGGGGGCAAAGGGCAGAGGTGGCAAGGGTGGGGGTCTGGGGCTTCCCTGTCTCCCCACTCAAGTGGGCTTCTGGTGTAGTCCCAGGCCTCTGGGGGAGGGAGGGAAGCCTCCACCTGCTGCTTCTGCCACCACCACTGCCTCGCCCCCAGCAACAGCGGTTCTCATGCTGCTGTTTCCCTGGTAGCACCAGGAGCAGCTGGTGGGGCAGAGAGGGTAGTGGAAGGCTGCAGCAGCAGGCCATTCACACCAGCTAAGGGACAGAGGAGCAGCGGACTTCCAGTTTGGCGTTGTGGCAAGACAGTTGGGGAAATAACAGGCTCTGATGAGCGCCATGAGAACCCTGGCTGCAGAACCGCCACCACCAGAACCGTCCTGCAGGGACGGGGGGAAAGGAGGGGTACCTTGGATGACCAAGAGGAGCAGGCAAGTTCCTCAGAGGTCAGAGGGAACCTTCTGTGAGTCGGTGGCGGGGGGTGGTGGAAGCCATGGCGGCTACTACGAAGCTGGGACAATCAGGCTAAGAGATGTGCAGGAGGAGAATGGATTGAACAGAGCATTTTGAAGCTGGGTGAGTGACAACCAACCCAGGCTTGCAACAACGCTTAGATCAATATTATTAAGTATAAGACCCTAGCCTTAAAACAGCGACTGAAAAACAAAGGGGCTATGGAAAGTTTAAAATGTAATTTTAAAGAGACAAAGACCCAACAAACAAGTAACTCTGGAACAGAACTAATGGAATTAAATATCGAGACATGGTGAAAAGACTGGATATTTTAAAACTGGAATTGGATTTTTTTTTAAAAAAAGATTTGATACTTTTAAAATCAATGAAAGAAAAGTAACCAAACTGGACTATTATATAATTGTAACAAAATGGATACTTGCGTGACTAATGGAAAATGTAGATTGTAGAGGGACACCTTCTGGTCAAAAAAGGAACATCGTAACTTGTTTTTGTTATGGAAAATTTTGAACTTTACAGATAACAGTAGTGGGATTCTGCGTAGGAGGTTTTTTTTCCTCGTCTGCAGGCAGCTCGACTTTGATGAAAAGAAAAGGAAACTACAATGGAACTCCTATAATTGGAATAATAACAATTTAAAAAATTGGCGCATGAACAAAAGAAGGATTTAGCGCAGGCTTAAGAGAAGGGAACTTGATGCATTTTATCCGGATTAAAAATAAGAAAAAGACTTAATATGACATATGGAGGACAACATTTGAAGACTTTGAAAATGGAAGGAAATATATATTAGCAGGCGAGAAAGTGAAGAAGTGAGACACAGCTGGAAAAAGAAAAAAGAAGAATTAAAACAATGTGATTAAAAATTTAAAATGTATAGGTGGTGATAATAATAAAAGGAGGTTCTTATAAGATAATTATGGATGTATAAGAATATGAAAAGAATATGACATAGATATATAAAATTGAAATATTGATGGAAATTAGAATATAAGAGAAATTAAGCATGTTACAAGAGATTTTTAAATATATACAAAGTTATGTTTTAAGCAAGAACCATGTCTCAATGTTAAAATTGTCATAAAAAGGGATAATGATAAATATGATTAACTGAAATAAGCAATGTGTAGATGGGTGGAAACAACAAAGGATGTTGGGATTAATAGTAAAACAAACTATGATTATGCTGTGATCAACAGCCAAAAAAACAAAAAAGAATATTCTGTGTTTAACAGCCAAAAAAATAAAAATGCTATGCTGTGTTTAACAGCCAAAAAACAAAAATGATTATGCTGTGTTTAACAGCCAATAAACAAAAATGATTATGTTGGATAGGAGAACAAAACAAAGAGGATTTTGCTGGGAGTAACAGTAAAAATGAAATGATTATGTTGGGTTTAACAACAAAGATAAAGATAAAGATGTTAGGTTTAATAGTAAAAATAAAATGACTATGCTGGGATTAACAGCCAAAAACAAAAATTATTATGCTGGGTAGGACAGCAAAAATAGAGAGGAATATGTTGAGATTAACAGTAAAAGTGAAACATATAAATTGGATTTAACAACAGAAATAAAGATGATAATGATGAGTTTAATAGTAAAATCAAAAGATTATGTTGGAATTAACAGCCAAAAAATAAAAATGATTATGTTATAAAGTAATGAAGATGAATAAAATGGGAGTAATAGTTAAAATATTTTTTAAATGTTTATAATAACTGTAATGATTCAGATTGTTAAAAGCAAAAAGGAAGAGAAAAATGGAATGATATTTGGTTAGGATCTAAGATTTAAGTAACGGGTTTTTGGGGTAATGGCATAATTGATAGAATTTAGAGAAATAACTGTAAAATATTAAATTGTGTTAATTGGAAGTTAAGAATTGTTAGTGATTTGTACTAATTTGTGACTGGAGCAATTCTTCGTTTTGGAAAAGATGTGTTTTATGTTTGTGTTTTAAAATTTTTTTTAAAAAAAGAGACCATCGCAAAAAGGTTAGCCATCACTGTCTATTGAAAAGAAGGACTAGGGATGACATGATAGCAGTGTTCGAACATCTGAGGGCCTGCCACAAAGAAGATTTTTTTCAAACCACATGAAGGTGGTTAGAAGAAGCAATAGATTGAAACTAATCAAGAAGAGAAGCAACTTAGAACTAAGGACAAAAATTTCCTAACAATGAGAACAATGGAATAGCTTGCCTTCAGAAATTGTGGGTGTTCAATCACTGGAGGTTTTTAAGAAGAGACTGGACAGCCACTTGTCTGGAATGGTAATATGTCTCCTGGTTCACCAAGATCCCTTCTGTTAACAGGTGCCATAGATTTTATCAGTCCTTTGCCTCTTAATATTTGTAACAAGTCTGAACAATTTAGCTGTGTCCAGTTTCAGGGACAGATTGTATGCTGAGGAGTGCAGGTAGTGTGCAAGTTGCCCGCCTCTGATCAAAAGATAATTTTATTTCGGACTTCCGGTGGCACCGCCGGCGCTGCAGCAGCTCTTTTGGGAGCTCTGACTCCCGCGATCTGTAAAGACGCCAATGCAGCAAAAATCAGCTGTTCTGGCGGCTCGGATCTTCCCCTCGGGCGAAGAGGGGGAAGCAAGTGCACAGGGGTGGGTAGAGCTCCCCAAAACCCCCAGGATTAATCCTGGGGGTGCAGAGGGCGAGGACTCCCCAAGTGCCTGAAGCAGCTCCAGATCCGGGATGTTTCTGTCAATGACAGAATAAGGCGTCGCGACCACCCCTGCAAACCAACTGATTCCAAGGAGTGACTTTAAAGCAGGCAGAGCAAAACAGGAGAATTATTGCAAGTATTTTACTTATATTTTAACTCCAATAAATACTACTTCCTTCCAGAGGCGAGAGAAAGTTTTTAAAAGAAACAAGATGGCGCTGATTTGCTAGAAGGAGTGAAAACAAAAGTTAAAGAAGAAAGTGATTGTTAATGTTCGTTAGCACTCATTAAAGTTGTTAAAGCTGTCAGTATTTTAAGGTTTTGCTGAATGAAGTTGAAATTAAGGTTTGCAGCTCAAGAAAATAGGATTTATTGACTATTAAATGGTAATACCTGTTGGAGACTGAGAATAAGAATTTTACTGACTTTGTTGTGAGGCTGCTGGAAAGTGTTTTTGGAAATGGCGGTTAAACAGCAGTACAGACTACAGCAGAAGTCAAGATTTCTGAAAGGGATGAAGGTTTATTATCACACACTTCAGCAAATGTACAAATACTGACAGTGGATCACTTTGAAAAAAGGCTAGAATCATTTACCTCCTTGTTAATGGAAAGATTGGAAGGGCGTTTAGAGAAGATTTTTACTCAAATTTGTAACAAAGATATAAGGGGAGACACTGTATTGGTTTCCCAGATGCCAAATAATACTGAAATGCTGAACGAAGGGGAGGAAGAAGTAACCCAGTTCAAAGCACCTGAGGAAAATGGAGTGGATGTTCTACAAATTAAGAATGGAAAGCTCACAGGCTTGAAGGAGATTAATCAGGAGATATGGAGAGAGATCTTTTCAGAGGTTTTTTTTTTTAATTGAAAAAGTTTTACAATACAATTTTAACCCCATATTTCCACCCTCCCCCCCTTTCCCCCCATCCCTCCCCCCCGACTTCTGTTACATGCAAAACATAAGTTTTATATATCAATCATTATTAAACATTAAATATAGGTGAGATCCACAATATATATCATATATTTTAGCAAAAATAAGATTAATCCAAAATCTTTACTAATAAAAGGAAAACTTAAACAATTAAAAATTATAAATGCCCCATTAAACCTAATTCAAACATAAAAATTTTCCCTTCTTTTTGTTCACGACAGCAGTATAACCAAAATATATAAGTTTATATCAAGTTAATAATTATCTAGACAATAATATAATATATATATTTAACATAGTAATAACAATAAAAATAATTCTATATTTCTTCAACCTCTATCAAAAAACTAACTGAAGATTCTTAATTTGATATTTATTCTGCACATAATCAACCCACTTTTTCCATTCCCTAACAAAAACTTCATGGGTCCTGTCTTTTAAGTACGCAGAAATCTTTGCCATTTCCGCAAAACTAGCCATCTTTGACATCCATTCACCTATGGTAGGCACACTATCTTTTTTCCAATATTGACCAATCAGTAACCTAGCTGCAGTAATCATATACAAAATCAATCTCGCATCACTCGGTGAACAATCCTTAACTATACCTAACAAAAACAATTGCGGAGAAAATTGAAGCTTCTTTTTTAAAACATTCTGCATTACCCACCAAAGTCTAATCCAAAATGCTTTCACTTTTCTACAAGTCCACCAAATATGAAAATATGTAGCATCCAAACAATCACACCTCCAACATTTAGGTTGAACATTTGGATACATACATGATAATTTCTTAGGATCTAAGTGCCATCTATAAAACATCTTATAAAAGTTTTCCCTCAAATTCTGTGCCTGTGTAAATTTAACATTCTGGATCCAGATCTTTTCCCATGTTTCTAACATCACTGGTTCTGCAAAATTTTGTGCCCATTTTATCATACAATCCTTAACTAATTCACTCTCTGAATCTCTTTCTAGCAATAAATTATACACCCTCTTAATATGCATCGGCCCTTTCTGTTTCATCTGTATCACCAAATCTTCTTCATGTAGCATTAATCCAATTTTCTGGTCTTCTCTCCATCTCGATTGAAGTTGAGAATACTGCAACCAAGTTAAATTCTTCCCGTCTTCCAACAGAGTTTTCAAGGACTTCAAGTTCCATCTGCCCCCATCATTAAAAAGCATCTCTTTGTATAAAATCCCCCCGAGTGACTTTATATTTGGCATAATCTGCCCAAGATCCAACCACAAAGGTATTTTGTAATCCAATTGAAACTGGTGCTTCTTCCAAACTCTCATCAACGCCTGTCTCAGTATATGACTTTTAAAAACATTATCCAACTTGTCTTCATAAAACAAATATGCATGCCAACCAAAATCCAAATCATGGCCTTCTAAATTCAGAATGTCATTTTTCGTTATTCCAAACCAGTCACCCACTTGTGTCAACACTGCAGCTTCGTAATATAGACGTAGGTTTGGAACTTTGAGGCCACCTCTTTCACGAACATCTTGCATAATTTTAAACTTGACTCTTGGCTTCTCTCATTCCAAATGAATTTGTTTAGACCTGACTGCCATTCGGCCAATGTTTTATCACTCTTAAGCACTGGAATCATTTGAAACAAAAACAGAAATCTAGGTAGAACGTTCATCTTAACTGCTGCTATTCTTCCAAGTAAAGATAGTTGCAGTTTCTTCCATATTTCAAGGTCCTTTTGAATCTTATGCCACAAAACCTCATAATTATTTTGAAAAAGTTTTATGTTCAACGCTGCAACCTGAACTCCTAGATATTTCACCTTTGTAGCTATTTCAAAGCCTGCCACCCTTTCCAGTTCAGTCCTTTGTGGTTCCGACATGTTCTTAACTATCATCTTAGTCTTTTTCTGGTTTAGTCTAAAACCTGAGACCAAACCATACTCCTCAATAGTATTTTTCATCTGGATGATTGATTCCAAAGGTCGTGTTAGGGTTACAACCAGATCATCTGCGAATGCTTTCGTCCTATAATCTTTTTGCCTTACGACAATTCCACTCAGTTTATTCGAATCCCGTAAAGAATTCAACAAGACTTCTAAAGTTAAAATAAACAACAATGGAGATAGTGGGCAACCTTGTCTAGTTCCTTTCTGTATATGAAAATTGGTGGTTAAACTTCCATTAATAACCATTTGTGCTGTCTGTTCTTGATAGATTGCCTCGATTGCTTGTACAAACTGATCTCCAAAATCCATTTTATACAAAGTCTTTACTAGAAAGTCCCAATTGACTCGATCAAAGGCTTTTTCCGCATCCAAAAATACCAGCACCACAGGGATCTGTTTACTCTTCTCAAGATGTTCCAATAAATCTATGACTTGCCGCACGTTATCCTTCATGTATCTCCCCTCGATAAAACCTGCTTGATCACTATGAATCACCTCTTGAATAACTGGCATCAATCTGTTGGCCAAAACCTTGGCAAAAATTTTGTAATCCGTATTCAGGAGAGATATTGGTCCAAAATTTTCTGGTTTTGAAGAAGCACCTTCCTTTGGTATAAGTGAAATAAAAGCCGTCTTCCAGGAGGGGGGTATTTTACCCCCCCGCTGTATACTGCAAAATAAGTCCTTAAGATGCTCTACCAATTCTGATTGTAAATTCTTATAATATACTGCTGTCAAACCATCTGTCCCAGGAGCTTTAGCTGTTTTCAGTTGTTTAATTGCAAACAAAATCTCTTCAGATGTTATTAAATGATTCAATCTTTCTCTCTGTTCCAGTGAAATTTTTGTAACTCTCGTCTTTCCAAGATATTCATCAATAAGATCCTCTTGAATATTATCTGTACGATATAAATTAGAATAATAATGTAAAAAAGCTTGATGAATTGACGTCTGTTGAAAGACCTGTTTGCCTTTATGTTCAATAGTATCTATTATACGAGAACTTTGTTTCTTTCTTAAAGTGTATGCTAACCATCTGCCCAGCTTATTAGCATTGCAAAAGGTATTATGTCTGGCAAATTGCAAATTAGTCGCCGTCTGATCAGCTATCAATATTTGAAATTGGTCTTTCAGAAGTTTTATAGTTTGCTGTAATTTCTCATCAGTCGGATTTTTTATATGCAGTTGTTCTTTTTCCTTTATTTCTACCTCCAATTCTATTCTTGTCTTTTGTCGTATTGACCTGTGCTTAGAATTCATATAAATCAGTACACCTCTCATATAAGCCTTATTTGCATCCCAGACAACTTCAATAGGTGTACCTTTATTCAAATTCAGCTGAAAAAATTCCTTCACATGTTTTTTAAGATCATCTATATTCTTCTCATACCTAAATAAATTCTCATTAAGTCTCCAGGATCTTCTCTCCCTCTTACCAAAGTCCATTTCCATCCATACAGAACTATGATCAGACAAAGTTCTTGGAAAAATCTTAGTCTTAGTCGTATTAGCAAATAAATCAGTAGAAACCAATATGAAATCAATCCTAGAAAAGGATTTATGTCTATCAGAAAAAAAGGTAAAGTCCTGTTCCTTCGGATGATGTATTCTCCATACATCCTTCAGTTGTAATTCTTCTTTCAATACAAAGAAAGTCTGTGGTAATTTATTCCCCTTCTTAGCCAATGTCTTTTTGTCGAGATTTATATCAATCACTCCATTCCAATCTCCCATAATCAAAAAGGACTTATAATTCCATTGCAATATTTTACTGTGTGGTAATTTGTAAAAAGTTTCTTGCTGCTGGTTAGGGGCATAGATTCCTATCAAAAGCAACTGAACATTCTGTACATTTATTTCAACCGCAATATATCTTCCTTTATCATCCGATTCTACAAGTTTAGCTGGTATTCTTTTGGAAATATACAACACTAGTCCATTCCTTTTTGCCAAATTAGAAGAAATAAAATGTGCTCCAAATTTTGAATTTATCAAATATTTTTGGTCCTGGGTTCTAATATGAGTTTCTTGGAGGCAAACAATCTCGTTTTTGTATTGGTTCAAATAATGAAATATTTTCCTTCTTTTCTGTGGGGAGTTCAAACCATTCACGTTCCACGATAAGAATCTAACTGCCATCTGAAGATTCACGAAGCTTGCTGAGCACTTGTCTAAGACTTTGTTCAACAACAGAAGTCTTGGGTCTTGCTCCTCCCACTGCTTCGGATTTTTGTAGTGCCCCATTCGTCCCCTTCGCTTCTTGTGGCACCTCGGACCTCTGTTGTTTTTGCTTCTCTTGTCTCTGCTTTTCTGCTGCACGAGTTATACGTTGGTCTTTTGGTTCTTGCATCAACAATTCAAGGTCCGGATCCACCTCTCTTGTCGCTCTGGAATGTTTTGTTCTAGGCTCTGGGAGGCCAATAAAAAAATCCTCTGTTAAACCGCCTTCTGCTCCTAAAACTTCCTCCGTTGCCATTACTTGAAGTACCTGTTGTTCTTGTTCCCTTGGGAGTTCTAAAATCCCTTCCTCATAATCCTCCTCTGCATCCACCTTAAAAAATTTCTCCTCTGCATCTTTCTTGTTCTTTTGCACATCAAGTTTAGATCATCCACTTTTTTTTCAACCACCACCAAAGCATCAGTAAGAGCCGTTACTACTGTAGTTACATTCTGATTCAACTTGTCAGTTTTTTCCTTTACAAATTGCTTCATTTCATTTTGATTATTTTCAATCTTCACATTCAAATCTTTAATCTGGTTAGCAAGAGTTGCTGTTAAATTGGCCATGAAAGCTTTCAAATCCTCATTCCCTCCTCCTTGCATTGAACTCTGAGGCTGAGTTAATGGCTTGGCTGATAACTCCTTTGTCTGGTGAGGAGGGGAATCCCCACCAGTTTTCTTTGAAGCCATGCCTGGGGAACGCCTTAATTTCTTAAAAAAAGAAAATCTTCCTCCCTTCCCTAAAAGTCCAGTCTTTCTCCCCAGTTTTGCAGGAAGGGGGAACAACCAAAGTTATTTTTCCACTTTAAGATCTTTGAAGTCTTTTTAAATTAACGCCAGGCAGGCTAAAGCTGTTAATTATCACTTTCACTTTCTACTTTCGTTTCCGCTTTTTAAGCCAAGCGCCATTTTCCGTTCCTTTCACTCGATTTTAAACTGCTGCTTCTTTTCCTTTAGCCCTCAGCAGGCTTAAAAACTTTTTGAAAAATTCCCCTTTAAAAAAATTCTCACCTAAAATTCAAGTCGTTGCAGGATCTGTTATTGAAGGATGGGATAACTCCAGTCGTCTCGCTCTGCCACTGACAGAGGTCCCTCGGCGCGCGGAGCTTCAGCGAAGTGGATAGGGAGCCTTCACACAGAGCACCTTCCAGGGCAAAAAAAAAACCCCTGGAGGTGCTTCTGGGGCTCTACCTAGGCTTCGCCGGCTCTTGCCCCCTCCTAGATCGAAAGGGGGATTTTCCGAGCCGCTCAACAGCTGTTGTGCGGCTCTAACACACGTCGAAGCCGGCAGCTACACAGAAGCCGCCCGGCGACGACGAAGTCCCACCCGGAAGTCCTTTTCAGAGGTTTTGACACAGTCAAATGGAAAAGTGACAGGAGGCATTGGGATTTTTAATATAAGAAGAAGGATTTGAAATGGAACATTACAATTTCTTTACAAAAATGGACTTTCAATTCTAGTTGAAGAGGTGTGCTTACTAAAAGGAATTATTTTGCGAAGTGTACAAGATTGCAAGATTCAAAAATTACAGCTGAAAACTCAAGAGTTTGTAAAAATAAAAAAAGATGGAGGAATAAGACCAAAGAAGAAGGCTCGTAAAAAAGCCAGGAAAAAATGGAGATGGAAGAATTATACTCTCCTTGTTGGGGAGGATAATAATGGTGAAAAAGAATTTTTATACTTGTATTAAGGGATATGATTTGTTTTGTTTTTAAAAGTTATATTAGAGTGAAAATGAATGATTTACTTATATTTAGGGACATGATTTACTTTGGAAAGTTATTTTAAGTAATGTTATGTTTGAATTGTTATAGGTTACTGGCTAAATTTTTACTTGTGTTTGGAAGTATATTTTGAACAGTGTTTTTTTTTAAAAAAAACTATAAAAGTTGATGGACTAAAAGGAAAATATTGTGGATGTTAAAATTAAGGTCAGTATAGATCTCTCAGTACAAATTCAAGGGTTCCAAGAAGGATATCATTAAAATTTTTATATTTTGTTTTAAGTTACATTAATGTTATCTAGTGGGTTTGTAGAGAATAAGTTGAATAAGTTTATGTTTAATATAAATTTATAGGATGGGAAGTATAAGGTTTTTTACAATATATTTTACTGGAGACTAGTTGAAGTATTTTCTCACTGTGGTAATATATGTAAGAGTTGGAGATGCGATGGCTAATTGTTACTAGGTTTTGATTGGAATAAAGAAGAACTGCTTATTGCTGAAGAATGGACAAGAATGAAGCGGGACTAACTACCTTCAAGCAAGAACAGTTATATTTAGATATGAATAAGGCGAGTTAAAGTGCAAGAGGGAGATAAATCTATAGATAGTTAGTGTGGGGGTTTTTTTTGTGTTTATTAAATGTTTTACCCTGTATTTGCTCTGGGAAGTTGGGGGGGGGGGTTGGGATAGGAGGGGGGAGGCGGGGGAAAAAAATTTTAAAACCTTTTTCAAGCTTTGATGTATTAGATGCTATATTTTGATGACTGACTATGTTTTGTTTATATGCCTATATGTTTGTATGTTGATTATGAAATAAAATTTGTTAATATAAAAAAAAGATAATTTTATTTCTTACCTCTCCTTTCACTATTTCTTGCTTTTATTCTGACACCAATGTGACTAATTAATTTGTTAATTTTAATGTGCCATTTGAAATCCATTCTGTCTTTCCTGTGTTTTCTGCAGAAGGAAAATGTTTTCTTCCATTTTTTTTACATTTGATATTTTTGTCAATTTTAAAAGTTTATAACCCATATGATTACATCTAAATAAACTTACTTGACCAAAATTTACAGCTGCATGTTGTGCTGAACTTGTAAATATCACTATGGTAAGATATTCAGAAAGCTTTTCCCGTGTCTTAATTGCCTTAGGAAATCCTGAAAATCAGAAAAGAGAGGCAGAGAAAATATTTTTAAAACTTGAAGGAAGACAATAGAATCTTTCCCAAGTTGTTTGAAATGAATTTTCTGTATTCTTCTTGAGCAAGCCAATTACCATGTTTCCCCGAAAATACGACCCTGTCTTATATTTTTTTGAACCCCAAAATAAATGCTTGGCCTTATTTTCTGAGAGGTCTTATTATTTTGGGGTATGTGGAACAAGATGGGGCTCTTCTTGACATCTTTCCTGATTTCTTGATTTCCAGCTCTGTGTTTTCGGGGAGGGCTTATTTTTGGGGGGAGGCTTATTTTAGCACATGCACTCAAATTGGCTTATTATCAGGGGATGTCTTATTTTTGGGGAAACAGGATATATTGTTTTAGAGGGGGTTGTGAAAACAAACCAATATATTGAAAAAAATTCCAATGTTTATTCCTCTAATTTGTATAGCCAATCAGAAGCAATTTATTTTGGGCATCAATACAACAGAACTAAAAGAATAAGTATCTAAAAGAATTATCATCAACAAATATTAGTCATTAAAGAACTACAAAAACCACTAAAGCAAGAATAACACACAAAGAAATAATGAGCCACTTCGTTAGTTCACCCATCTCTTGGTGTCCCCAGGCCTGCTGGCATAGAAGCAATCTTTGCCTCAGGGTGGAGCACTAGGGACACCAGAAAAGATGTGCTGCCTAGCACCTATTAAACATAGCTTTCTAGACAATGGAAGCCATAACATCCTATTAGATCAGATGGATGAAACTGGGGAGAAGCAGCCCATCAATAATCCAATCCTATGCTACCGTGTTTCCCCAAAGACAACCCACCCCAAAAATAAGCCCTAGCCTGATTTTTGGGGAAGCCCTACCCCAAAAATAAGCCCTTGTGAAGTAGGTGGGCATGGCACACAAGGCAGCCTTTCCTTCCCTGGTCACCTCATGGAGGCTCAACCCCTTAATCATGGCCACGGATCAGTTGAGCGAGGGCTGGGAGCTGCCTCTCATTCTGTCTCCCCGGGTGCTTGGAGGTGTTTCCAGCACATTTTTGCCAGCCCCAGCACTGCCCACAGCGCCAAGCAACCTCAGAGCTGAGGGTCCCTCTCTTCTGCAGCTTACCTTGTGGCTCTGGGGCAGGCGGCGACCACAGTTTGCGATCCACCAGGCCTGGAACTCTGGTCTTGCCCAGGCTGCTGTTATGCGGCAGAAAGCCATGTGGTGCATAGAAATTGGATCCCCTCCCCCCACCTCTGTCTAACTGCTAGGCCTGCTGCACCTGCTGCTGCTGGCCTCATGGGGACTCTTCGCCCTCCTGGCCCCCCTGCTAGCCTGGGCAACTTGGTCCAGATCCTGCGGAGTGCAATGCTCTGCCGCAGCTTTGGAGCAAACCTTTTTCCCTGTGCAGGATTGCAAGACTAAAGGATAGGACGATCTGCAGGGAAATTGGGGTGGGGTGGGGATTTTCCTGCCAATTGCAGCAAGGCAAAGTCTCCAGCCTCCAATCTTATGCAGGGAAGGTGGAGATTTGCTCTAAAGTTGCAGCTTTAGAGTGGGAGACCTCTGCAGGTAACATTTCTGAAATGTTAACTTTTAATACCATACTCACAGGAAAATCATCCCCCCCCATCACGGCTTGATTTTGTTTTCTTTGAAGCTTTGTGCCAAGAAAAGTCCATGCTTTCTATTCCCTTCTCCACACCCCTCCGGGTGTCCATTTCAGCTTTCACAGACAACAGTAAGCCGGGGTGAGGGCTCCCTCCTTGTCAGGGCCCATCGTGAGCAGCCACCAGTGGAGCCATGCCTCCTCACCCGCTGCCGCCCCACCCACACATTTGGAATGAGAGTCAAGGAGCGTAGCTGTGCCCCGGCTCCTGCAGCACTGAGTAGGCGTGCAGACTGGCGCTCAGCAACCCAAAGGCAGTGGTGGACAAGATGGCACAGGTGGCATGGCTCCACTGGTGGCCACTCACAATGGGGTCCTAGCAGGCTGGCAATGCTCATTCTGACTGTGCATGGGGTAGCTCCAGCAGGAGGTAGTGGAGGCTGATGGGTAGAAGCCGGGGATTGGTGGTGGGCTGGGCCTGGCGGAAGGCAAGGTGGTTGCAGAGCCACTGCAGGTGAAGCAGACACCAAAGGCTGTAATTACCAGTAACATGGTTGTTAAGTGAATATGGAGTTCCCCATTGACTTTGCTTGTCAGGAGGTTGCCTCACTTGGCCTCCTGACCAAGTTGCTAGTAAGATCATTCTTGAATGAGATGCAAGGCATGTGGGGCCTCTTGCTGCTCTTGCAGCCACAATCAGCTGCAAAAGTGGGTGCACATCTTGGAGGCGGTGGGGCTGCTTGTCCCACCCCCACCTCCCGTACATGAGGGGCGAGGAAAATAAGACCTCCCCAAAAATAAGACCTGGTGCTTTTTTTGGTGGCCCAAAAAATATAACACCCAGGCTTATTTTTGGGTAAACATGGTATGTAGTGTTTTAAAGGTCAACACCAGCACTTGTGAACTGGACCCAGAAACAAACTGGCAATCAATGCATCTTACCCAGCAGAGGTGTAACATGTGCTCTGAAGTTTCTGAGTAGTCTTTAAGGGTATGTAGAACAAAGTCCAATTGAGACGTGACCAGAGCATGAGGGGATAGAAATGGACCTGGAAAAAGTCTGGGCAGTCATGGAGTGGGTGCCTCCCCACACCCATAAGCAGCTACAAAGTTTCCTAGGCTTTGCTAACTTTTATCGACAATTCATTCCCGCCTTTTCAAAAATTGTGTTACCCATTAGTAATCTCCTAAAAACAAATGGAGAAGCTAAACCAAAGCCCAGCCATTCCCTCGAGTGGACCATGGAGTGCCAAGCAGCATTTGAGAAATTGAAACGGTTGTTTGCAGCCGAACCCATCCTTAAACATCCTGACATGGAGACCTCCTTCATAGTCCAGGCTGACGCCAGTGATGTGTCTGTGGAGGCGGTACTACTACAAGCTAATGATGCTGGAATTTTACAACTCTGCACCTACACCTCCCCGAAATTAACTGAAACTGAATGGAGATGGACAATATGGGAGAAAGAGGCATTTGCAGTCCGATGGGCCTTGCTAACTTGGAGGCATTTCCTCGAAGGGGCGAAACACCCTTTTGAGGTGTGGACTGACCATAAAAACCTAGAGGCCTTAAAAACACCCCAGAAATTGTTACCTAAGCAAGTCGGTTGGGCTCAAACTTTAATCGTTTTAACTTCTCTTTACGCTATCTTCCTGGGGGAAAGAATTTTATGGCGGACACTCTATCTAGATTAAACCAATATAATAGCACCCAGCTGGAAGCGATCTGCCCAGTGATTCTCTCAAAGCAACTGGCTGCCCCCGGTGGTCACCAGAGCCCAGAGGAAGGCGGACCCTGAACTTCCCACCAATTTATGTGAACAGCTAAAAGGAGTGCTTAAAACTAATGACTGGTTCTTATCCCACTCAAATGAGTGCACTAGCATGGGCGCTAAGTTGTTCCTTCCCGCCAGTTTTCGGGGGACTATATTACAGCAGGCCCATGACTCAAAAGCTGCTGGTCACTTTGGGTTTGTCAAGACTTTATATTTAGTTAAATGGCAGTTCTGGTGGCCCTCTTTGAAAAAGAACATAGAAGCCTATGTTGCTAGTTGTCCTGTGTGTGCTTCCACAAAGAGGCCACCTGGACTTTTCACCTGGACTTCTCCAGAATATTGCTAGCCCTAGTGCTCCGTGGAAAGAAATATCCATGGACTTTATTGTTGAGCTGCCTGAGAGCTAGGGAAATATGGTCATTTGGGTGATCACAGACGTATTTTCCAAGCAAGTGCATTTTGGACCCTTGGAATTTGTTTCCAAGATTCCCTCGGCAAAAACGCTAGCTAAACTGTTTATTCAATATGTGTATAGGTTACACGGGGTTCCGGGATGCATTATTTCAGATGGGGGGTACAATTCACCTCCCTCTCCTGGAGAGAGTTCCTGAAAGTGTTAGGCCCAAGGCCTAAGCTACGCCCATCACCCTCAAACTAATGGGGCTTGTGAATGCGCTAATTTGGTTCTAGAACAGTACCTCAGATGTTACGTAAATTATCAGCAAGACAATTGGGCTAACTTATTGCCTTTTGCAGAGGTTGCTTATAATAATTCCATCCATAGTTTCTGGTTTCACCCTGTTCAAAGTGGCTTCTGGTCAGGACTTTGTATCCATTCCAGAGCTGCCGCAGGAGAAGCCCCACATCCCTTCACTATTGGAATGGATTGAGCAGCTCCAGGTTATCTGGCCTGTTACTCGTAAGGCTAGATGAGGCTCATTAAGCCCATAAGAAATATGCTGACAAGAAAAGAGCTATGCCGAAAGACTTCCAGGTTGGGGATAGAGTTTTCTTGTCTACTAAGTACTTATAGACTACTCAGAAGTCAAAGAAATTGGGGCCTAAGTATGGGGGTCCTTTCCCTATTGTCAGGATTGTCAACCCGGTCACGGTACAGCTACAGTTACCAAAAACCCTTAGAAGAATTCACCCTGTGTTTCATGTTAGCTTATAGAAACCTGAACATACCTCTTCTCTCCGACCAGATCACCCTACCCTTCCTGTGCCCCTGCTCATAGAAAGAGAACAGCACTTTGAGGTCAAAGAGATCCCAGATTCCAGGAAACATAGGGGGAAAGTACAGTATTTGGTCTCCTAGAAACATTTTCCTCCTTCTCATTCTGAATGGGTGAATGAGCGAGATGTTAAAGCACCAAAACTTTTATAACTGTTTCACACTAAATACCCTGATAAACCTTAGTTTTCTTATTGTAAAATCTCTTGTATATTGGGTTGTTATGTTGATTCTATCTGGTTTCTTTTGTCTTGTGTTTTCCTCCAGGGCTAATACCTTTACTGCAGGAGGGCCGAATGTCAGCCTCTATGATGTTTGCTTGCTTTCATCTGCCATAGTAATGCGGGAGGGGAGATTGGCATTTGGGAGGGGGATGTGAGCTGGAGAGAGAAAAGTGAAGTTTGCTCCCATGTTCTACTGCACAGTTGTATGGACTTGTTTATGCCCAATCAAGGTCAACCATCCCGGAATACCAGATGGATGAAAACATCTGAAGATGTGACTGGATGGGATTGGACATTTACCCTCACTCCTATCGGGGAGGGATTTGGGGATACTTTCAACATGTAACTTTCACGCTTTTTGCTTCAGATCTTGCTTTTCTTTCATTGCTATAGTTTCAAACTCAGTAAAAGTACTTTTTCTCTACAAACATAGAGTTGGGGTTTTCCTTTCTTGGGTTTTGAAAGGATGCACACCTGACAAATACTGAAATTTAAGTTGAGAGTGCCACCTGCTGATGAAAGGAAAAACTACAAATCTGGGAATACCCATATGAAGGACTGTGAAAATATCTATTGGATTATTTTTAACTACCCCATGACTATTGGAGACCCAAATATGAAAATAAGGAAGCTATCTAATTAAAGAGACCCCCGAATGTTATGCTAGAAGATTGAACTTGTAAAGGGGACACAAAAAGGCTTTTGATAGCCTCTGGGGCTATCTAAATGGAACTGATTGTTTATTTATGGTATAAAAAGAATTGGGATTAGTGCACTCCTTAAAGGGCAATTTAAGGACTGAATAAATAGTTCTTGGACTGCTGGATAAAAAATTTAATTTTTAAAAACAAAATAAGATACTGTATAAGGAAGAAATGTGTGGAATTTCAAAGGAGAGGGCATTACTTTTTCAAAACACAAAGGACATCATGGAGAAAGGTTTTAAAGAGACTACGGAAAAAATGGCGAATACCATACGTGGGATGATGAGTAATGACCAAGATGCCAAGGAAAGGGAGGAGTCAACAGAATAAATGAAGGAAGAAGAAGACAAAGAGGAGACAACAATGAAAATAACAGTGACTAATGAATTCAATCAGGGGGAAAATATACTAAGCGAGTTGGAAGATATGTTTGAAAGGGAGATAGGGGCCTGGGCAAAAATTTTGGAAACTAGGCAGTGGAAGAGGGTAGAGGTGCGAGAAATATCTAGATTGAATAGCCAAGAAGCAGATGCAGACAGAGTTAAAGATTCAAGAGAGGAATTTGAGAGCAAGTCAAAAAAAGCATAGCAATTTAAGTATTGAAGCGGGCAAGAGAAGATGATTTTTCTTTTTTGTTATTCTGATTTGCCTTTCCTCTTCTCTCTCTTTTCTTTTTTTTTTTTAGGTAGAAGTTTTAGAAGTTAGGTAGGATAGAAAGGAAACATCTTAATAAAGGGTGATATGAAAGTTAGAATAAGTGATAGAAGCAAGAGAAGGGGGAATATTAGTGCATACACTTTTATATAATAAAATAAAAGTAATAATAAGAGAAAACATGGAATAATTGAATAATGACAGATTGCAATATAAATTTGCATCATTATTAGAAATATATAAGTTGATTGAATGTAATAACCATGATTAATTCTGTTAGTTTTATTTGCATTAGAATGTATGACACCCAGCTGTTCACGCATTGATATGTTTGTAAAAAGGAGGTCTGAAAGGCCCCATTTCCTAACTCCCGGTGAGACAGGAAGTGACTTTTTTGCTGTCCCCAGCCTCCAGAGACTCCTAGACTCCTAGAGAGGCTCTGGAGGCTGGGGACAGCAAAAAATGTCACTTCCTGTCCCACCGGGAGTTTGAAAATGGGCTGTTTCAGGCCTTTGGAGGGCCTACGAGAGAGTGAGAAAGGCTGTTTTTGCCCTTCCCAGATAAATAGAGAGGATCTGGAACCAGGTAAGAAAGAAAAACGGGCCTACCAGGCCATCATTGCCAGGAGCAGGAGGGGGGAGGGGGTTGCGCATGCATGTGCGGGACATGTGCGTGCACAACCCTCTCCCGCCCCCCCTCTCCTGACACGCGATGGCAAAAAGGTTAGGCATCACTGGTATAAAGCATACTGATGATGCCTCATCTCATGCTGGCAGAATATCTTACCCAACGGCTTCATCTAGATATTAAAAAGAAGTGGAGAGAATACTGAACCCTGTGGCATGCCACAAATGGCTATGAACTGGAACTTTTAATCCCTATTAATCCCAATCAGAACCAGTTTTGGAGAAGAGCTGAACCAGCACAAATCTGTGTCGCCCATCAGCAGATCCTATAGCTGGCCCAAAAGGATACCATGGTTGATGATATCTGTCAGTGTGTAAGAAATTATGAGCTGGGATAGCCATAACAACTCAGGAACTGTTTGGTGACTAAGAAACTGGATCTGTTGTGAGCCAGGGAAGAAGGCTTGGAGCCTGGGCATGGCTTAGCTTGACTGAACTGTACATATATCAATTGATTTGTCTTGGCATTTTATATATAGATTATATTAATTCTGTACTTCTGGATTCTGAGTTCTGGTTCTGCTGCATGGGTATACATGCATCAT
The DNA here is from genome assembly GCA_030761175.1 of Masticophis lateralis. Taxonomy (NCBI): domain Eukaryota; kingdom Metazoa; phylum Chordata; class Lepidosauria; order Squamata; family Colubridae; genus Masticophis; species Masticophis lateralis. The sequence continues at coordinate 100,180,945 of JAUDYJ010000003.1, read as the reverse complement.
GCCTTATATTACTGTATATAAAGAAGTTTCTTTTATACATGAATCCTGCTGAATTATTTACTTGTGTGCTGATTGGATTGCTGCAAACTCTAACAATACCAAAGGCTACTGATAAAGAGAGCAAGGATGGATGCACTATCCCCACGCTGTTACACCAGAATCATCCTCAATGTTGTCTCTGTCCCATTGTCAGGCCTGAAACCAGACTGGAAAGAGTCCAGATAATCCATTTTATCCAACTGCCAAGAGAAGATGATTATGAAAGTTGTCCAAGCAGGTAGGATCAAATGATATTTTTTTGAGGAGGGGGCAGATCAAAGCCTCTAAAAGATCCTGAGAACATCCCATCCTGTAGTGATGTATTTATCATTGCCTGAGCCCACCTGTAGGAGTGGGCTCAGGTAATGTTGTGGAGACTTTCACTCATTGTTCCTATTCCACTGTTACCAATGGAATATTATTTTTTAAAAAAATATTTTTAATTTTTTCTCAGGCTTCCATTTTTGTCAGAAAAGGAAGAGATTTGTTTGTTTGTTTGAAATGTGTTAAAGAAATAAGAATTGGTCAAAAGAAGGAAAGTTCTATCACATCAGCTGTGCACTGAAACAAAAACAGAACTGAACTGCAACAGAAGTTGTACATCACCTGAATCCTTGTTGCTCCTCATCCCATAGACAAAGATGTCCTTCACAAAAGCCTTGAGTTCCAAGTCTTCACACACTGCTTCTTCACTTCCATAATATATATTAATAATATCTGTCACAAAACTTCAGAAAATATAAAAAAAATTAATGAAAATGTATATTATCACTTTAATTTTCAACCCTCCCCAATTAATAACTTTCATCTATGTGTTAAAACATGTATACCATATTTTCTGGACTATAAGATGCACTGGACGATAAGATGCACCTTAATTTTGGGGGAGGAAAACAAAACAAAACAAAAAAAAAAAGGATTTTGCTTCTGCGTACCAGCATCAGGATCAGCAGCGTCCTCACTTCCACTTGGATTTTGATAATGAGTAGCACAGATCTTTTTTTATATATATAAATTTTTTATTATAACACAAAATGAAACAATACAAGACATACAACATTTATATACAGAAACTCTTTTTACAGCTTTTTCATAGTGGTCTTTCCTTATTGTTTACTATTTGTACAAATATTACTTTATCTTATTCCATATTACTATCTGTCCCAATAATTCCATATGCAGTCTAATTCTCCTTTACGTTTGAGTCACTATGTTGTATTTTATTAATTTTCCCCATTATTTTTAACATCTTTGTCTCCCCTTTATTCTTCTTCTTCATTTTTCCTTTCCTCCAACCACTCATACCATCTGTACCAATTTTTTAATATTTTGTATTCTCTTTTTCCTTGAGTTCTTTTGTCAGTTTGTCCATCTCGGTGCATTCTAAATTTTTTTTTAACTCCTCCTCTGTTGGTGTGTTTTCTTTTTTCCAATTTTGGGCATAGACTATACAGGCAGCTGTTAAAATGTGTAGTATTATATATTTTATTTCTCTTGTATAGTTTTCCTTGAAGATCCCTAGCAAGAATGTCTCTGGTTCTCCCTTTATGGAGTGTTGCATTATTTTCTCTAGCGACTTTTTGACTTTGGCCCAGAATTTCTTTGCCACTGGACAAGTCCACCAGAGATGGTAATATGTTCCATAATTGCTTTTACATTTCCAGCATACTGGTGAATTGCTCAGAAACATCTTAGCTATGGTAAATGCCATCTATGGAACATCTTCAACTGGTTTTCCTTGTATGCCATAGACAGTGTTAATTTCATATTTATTCGCCACATCTTTTCCCACTTCTCTAATTCTACTGTATGGTTAAAATTCCTTGTCCACTTAATCACAGTATCTTTAACTATTTCCTCTTCCATTTTATACCGTAATAGGAATTTATATATTTTTCTAATTAATTTCTTTTTTTTTTTTTTTTTTAAAAACACAAACATAAAATACATCTTTTCAGAACAAAGCTTTGATCCGGTCATAGATTTGTACAATTACTAACACCTTTTTAAAAGAATTTTTTTCACACTTCCACAAATTACCATCTTATAAAATATAAAGAAAAATAAAATAAAAAATAAAAACAGGTTTAGTTATATACATTCAAATATTCAAATCATCACAATTGTTATCAATGTTTAAACAATATTTTAAGTATTACTCTCAACATAACATCTTCATTTTAACTATTTATCCCAACATATTATTTTACATTTTCAAATAACACAACTTGATATTTACTCAATTATTTCCCTAAATTCTAATTAATAATACCATTATCCAAAAACCCGTTACTTCCTCCTGGGAACAACCAGCCGACATTGCTTTACTGACGGCACCCTGAGGAGGCCCACTCTGTGGGAGCATACTGGTTGGTGGGAGGTTATCGGTTGCAGAAGGTGGTCTCATAGGTATCCAGGTCCTAAGCCATGGAGCACTTTAAAAGTAAGAACCAGCACCTTGAAGCGCACTCAGAAGTCCACCAGGAGCATGTGCCGCTTGCGTAAGAGAGGTGTTACATGTGAGTGCCATGTCGCTCCCATAATCACCTGCACGGCCGCATTCTGGACCAGTTGGAGCCTCCAAGTGCACTTCAAGGGTAGCCCCATGTAGAGAACATTACAGTAGTCCAGTTGGGAAGTGAAGAGGGCATGAGTGACTGTGCGTAAGGAGTCCCAATCTAGATCTCTTTTAACATAGTTTATTGCTCTTATATTCTAATTCCCATCTGTATTTCAATTTTATATATCTATCACGTATTCTTCTCATACTCCTATTCATCCATATTTATCTACAAGAACCTCTTTTTATTATTACTATCCACCTATACATTGTTTTTCCATTTTTAATCACATTTGTTTTAATCTTTTCCTTTTTCCATCCATGTATATTTATTTATTTATTTATTTTATTTATTTTTGTGATTTATATGCCGCCATTCTCCCCGAGGACTCAGGGCGGCTTACATAAAACAGTCACCAATACAAATCACAATAAATATAATTAAAATAAGATTAAAATCCACAATAACAACCATTAAAATTATAAAAATTATATAACCCCATGATCAGAGAATTGTTGGAACAGCCACATCTTCAGTCCACGATGAAAGGAGAGGAGGTTGGGGGCCGTCCTGAGGTCGGTGGGCAAACTATTCCAGAGGGTCGGGGCTCCGACAGAGAAAGTCTTCTCCCTGGGTGTCGCCAGCCGAAATTCTTTGGCTGACGGCACCCGGAGGAGGCCCGCTCTGTGGGCGCGCACTGGACGATGGGAGGAAGGCAAGAGGTGGTCCTGTAAGTACCCCGGGCCTATGCCATGTAGGGCTTTATAGGTAAGCACCAGCACCTTGAAACGAACTCAGAGAACAACCGGTAGCCAGTGCAGCCCGCGCAGGAAAGGTGTAACATGGGAGTAATGAGGAGACCCCGTAATTAACCGCGCAGCTGCATTCTGAACTAACTGGAGCCTCCGGATGTATCCCAAGGGCAGCCCCATGTAGAGGGCATTACAGTAATCCAACCGAGAAGTAACAAGGGCATGAGTGACCGTGGTGAGGGCATCTCGGTCTAGGAAAAGGCGTAACTGGCGCACAAGACGCACTTGTGCAAAAGCCCCCCTCATTACAGCCGTCAGATGATCATTCAGGGATAGCCGAGAATCCAGGAGAACTCCCAAATTGCGAACCCTGTCGGATGGGGTGAGAGTCTCCCCACCGATCGCTAGAGATGGCATCTCGGGATCTAGATGCCAGAGCCGCTCAGTCTTGGAAGGGTTCAGTCTGAGCCTGTTCTTACCCATCCAAACCCGCACCGCCTCCAGGCAGCGGGACATCATGGAAAGGGCATCCCCAGGGTGGCCCGGGGTGGAGATGTAAAGCTGGGTATCATCCACATATTGGTGATACCTCACCCCAAAGCCATGAATGATGTCACCCAGTGGCTTCATATAGATGTTAAAGAGCAGGGAGGAAAGAACCGATCCCTGAGGCACCCCACAAGTGAGAGGCCTCAGGGAGGATCCCTGACCCCTCACCGATACAAACTGCAAGCGGTCCGAGAGGTAGGAGGAGAACCACTGCAACACAGTGCCTCCTATCCCCAACCCCCTGAGTCACTGCAGTAAGATACCATGGTCGATGGTATCGAAAGCCGCTGAGAGGTCAAGAAGGACCAGGATGCAGGAGCAACCCTCATCATGGGCCCGCCAGAGATCATTCACAAGGGCAATCAATGCCATTTCTGTGCTGTGACCGCGCCTGAAGCCAGATTGGTAAGGATCCAAGTAGTCCGTTTCCTCCAAGAAATGAGGGAATTGCTGTGCCACCATGGTCTCAACAACCTTCGCTAAAAAGCGGAGGTTGGAGACAGGACGGTAGTTGTTAAGGGAGTCTGGATCCAGGTTGGGCTTCTTAAGGAGGGGTCGTACCACCGCCTCTTTTAATAAGGCGGGGACAAAACCCTCCCTCAGCGAAGCGTTAACAACCGCCTGGATCCAGTCTCCAGTCACCTCTCTGGCTGCAGAAACAAGCCAGGAGGGACACGGGTCCAAAATACATGTGGAGGCCCCCAGCCGACCCATAATCCTGTCCACTTCATCCAGCGATACAGGGTCAAACTGAACCCAGAAGACATCACTAAGACTAACCCTGGTTTCCTCAGCAAATGCTGCCCAGTCGGAGTCCAACTCAGTCCGAATTCGAGCGATTTTATCTTGCAGAAACTGTGCAAAATCCTCAGCTCGACCATGCAAGGGGTCATCCCTCCCGCCCTGGTTCAGGAGGGAGCGGGCTACCCTAAACAGAGCGACTGGGCGGTTTTCTGCAGATGCAATGAGAGCAGTGAAATATTGACGTTTTGCTGCTTCCATCGCCACAAGATAAGACCTAATGTAGGTTCTTAACTGTGTTCGGTCGAATTCGGATCGGGAGGACCACCATCTGCCCTCCAGGCGTCTTTTCCGTCTTCATTTCCCTGAGCTCCGTGGTAAACCATGGAGCCACCCGGGATCTGCATTGGATCAGAGGCCGCATAGGCGGGATTCGAACCAGAGCCCCTACCGCAGCCTGTTCCCAGGCCGCCACTAGGGACTCGGAGGAATCGTGGGTTAAGGAAGCGGGAAATGACCCAAGCTCCATCAGGAAACTTTCGGGTTCCATCTAGCGCCTGGGGCGGAACCAACTCACCAGTTCCACAACCCAGCGGCGGGGTAAGGCAGTAGGAAAGTCTAGCCTAATGAGGGAATGATCGGACCATGACAGGGGATTAATGGATAAAGACCCCTCCCCCCGATCATTTATCCACTGCCCAGAGAGAAAAATCAGGTCGAGTGTGTGTCCTCCTTTATGAGTTGGGGCCTGCACAATCTGAGTCAGGTCCATGGCCACCATGGAGGCCATGAACTCCTGCACCAACTCAGATGTCTCCCCAGCCGAGGGCAGGTTGAAATCCCCAACCACCAAAAGGTTGGGGAGTTCCACCGCCAGTTCGGCCAAGACATCCAGTAGTGCGGGCAGGGCTGAAGCTACGCAGCTGGGTGATAGGTACGTAAGCAACAGACCCGACTGAACTCCAGGATCCCATTTCAAAAGAAGCGACTCACACCCGCCTATCTGAGGGACTGTGACCTCCGTAGGGCTAAGACCTTCCTTAATCACTACTGCCACTTCCCCGCCCCACCCCTGGAGTCGAGGCTGATGGAGTACCTGAAAACCTGGGGGACATAAATCAGAGAGGGGAACACCTCCCTTCATCCCAAGCCAGGTTTCGGTGATGCAAGCCAGGTCCATCTCCTCCTCGTCAATTAAATCCCGGATGAGGAGGGCCTTGTTCACCACGGACCTGGCATTCAGGTACAACAGCCGGAGTCCAGGGGACCGCGCTCCGTCCCCCACCGGGGGAACAGGATGGGTGAAGGGGGCTGGAGAGTGAGACCGCCCGAACAAAGTGGTGGGGCTCTCCAAGCCTCCTCCCCCCAAAACCCCTGCCCCTCCCAACCATCATCATCTTTCACCACCCGCCTCCCTGATCTCCTTAAAATTTGATATAAAACCCTGGTTAAAAAACCCCTCAGACCACGCTTAGAGGCATGCCATCTCTCGGGGTCCCAAAACCTGTCCTTGAGATAGGCCTTAGATAGAACAGAAGGCCACGTCTGCGAGAGGGGGGCATCTCGCAGAGCAAGAAGGTCCGCTGATGTATAGGCCAGATTAAAACATATGAGGTAGGTAGAAATGACACAGCACCCAGGATGGTAGATGGAAAAGAAGGGAGGGGCACATACAATATAGTCAGAAAGATGGAACATGGGTCAAGAGAAACCATCGCTCTCTCATAGCGATGGGAGAGTCAAGAGTCTGTTCTGCAGAACAGGCAAAAGTCTGCTATGAGTAAATCCACCGGCACCCACTGCAACCATCCTCTCATGATGGCTGGCGGGAAACCGCCAGCAGAGTCATAGTTCAGAGCCAGGGTAACGAAGCAGCAATAATCTTCTGAGACTTGCAGTCTCCCAGTCTAAAAGGCCGCCATCTCCCACAAACATTCCAAGTCCGATGATGATGACAAATTGGAGGGGGAATACAGCAAGATCGACAATAAGGAGAGCACAAAGATCACAGGCAGCATAATAAGGAGGTTGATGACCATAAAACCATAAACAGCTGAAGGTAACAAATGGATAGGGCCAACATGGGCCAGTGGTGTCAGAGGAGGGCCTCAATAATGAGGAAAGGGAGGGGGGACCCCAGGGGAGAAGACAGAATGGGCATTTCCTACTCCCCCTCCGGTCTACCCCACACCCTGATCTTCTCACTTCACTCACCCTGAACCAGTTCTGGACCATGCAGGCAGATTTAATTGCCCAGTTCACAGGGCCACATACCCATTTAGGGACTGTAGAAATCCAGCAAGAAATTCACTGGGCAACAGTCCCGGCTATCTTCAGCAGAAAGAGGCTGCCATAAACAGGGCCTGGATTAAAACACTGTCCCTGAAGCTGCTCCCAGCTGATCCCCCGGGGGGGCCAAACCACTCCCCATGGATCCGGATCGCTGGATGTGGCTTCGATGAAATCGGGATGGCTTCGCAGCAGCCCAGATCAAACACAGCCCTTCAATCTCTATTTCCGAGGCCACAGCCGCCCTCCAAACGGCGCTTGTAAAAAGCTCGTAAAAAGCAAATTCTAAAGAGATGATTCACCGCCTCTGATTGTCCAGAGCCATCGTAGCTCATCGTAGCTCATCTGTGAGCCTGTTCCGATCCAGGAACGGCTCATTCTACTCAGCGGAAGCTTAGAGTGTCAGGAGGAGGGGTCAAGGATGGAAAATATGACCCCCCCAGTGCTGAAAATCATCATTCCCGCCCGCCGATCTCTGGCTGAGACTCAGGGAGCCACCATCTTGCGCATGCGCAGGTCTGAAATAACCTTACCTTATTTCTTCATATTTTCTCTGTGAAGTTTCCGAAAGATGCCCTAATTAATTCATGAGCCATGAGCCAAACTTCAAAAGAAATACAGTCATTTATTAGGAGTACCTTTTCGGCAATATTAGGATAGCCCCGTGCTACTGTGAACAGCATTATTATATGCAACCTCAGCGAAAGACAGGAGGTCTGCCCAATTGGACTGCTGATAGTTCACATAGCACCTCAGGTACTGCTCTTCCATGACATTCAGTCTCTCTACCCCTCCCATTGGTGCTCAGATGAAAGGCTGGGAGAACCCAATGGACAGTAGGAACTCCCTCTAGACCTTAGCCATGAACTGGACCCCTCTGACAGAGATAATTCTTCTTGGTACTCCATGGAGGCAGTAGATGTGTTTCAGGAACAGTTTGGCCAACTGGTGGGCTGAGGGTAGTCCACTGCAGGGTATGAAGTTTGCCTGTTTGGAAAATAAATCTATTACAGTCCAGATCACCATGTTTTCCCCACTTTTTGGCAACTCCACTATAAAGTCCATTGCAATCTCCTCCCATGGTCTTGTTGGCTCTGCTACTAATTGTAGCAGTCCAGGGGATTTTCCTGGTCGCTTCTTTATCATAGTGCAGATGGTGCAACTTTTTACATAACTGTCCACATCTTTCTTTATGCTGGGCCACCAGAACTGCCTCCGTGCTAAGTGTAAAGTCTTTAGAAATCCGACTTCTAAAACCTTTAGAAATGGCCTGCCGGTTTAACATTGTGGTTCCTCTGGAGGATTAGGGTGCGTAGGGATTCCAGAACATAGAGCTTTGTCCCCTTCCACACGAGGTCATCCTTTTTTGTCAAGATGTGTTGATTGTCTTGGAACCAGAGGTCTGCCAGCATTTCAGTTCTGAGTTTTGCCGTTAGATCGCTTGTTGGTTTGTCGTGCTGGTTGTGGCATTGTCATCTGGTGGTTACTTGGCTCGCTATTTGGGTAAGGGGAACATTGGCGCCCACTCCCGCTCACATTTGTACAGGGCATTGTAGAGGGCACTGGCTAGAAAGTTCCTCCCCCCTGGAATGTGCTTTAGCACGAAGTTAAAATGGTTGAAGTATTGAGCCAACGGACTTGTTTGGGCAATAGTTTTTGCGAGGTCCTGAGGGCCTCCAGGTTTCTGTGGTCAGTCCAGACTTTGAACCATTTCTGCCCCCCTTCCAGCAGGTGTCGCCAGGTTAGCAGTGCCCATCTCACTGCGAATGCCTCCTTTTCCCATGCTGCCCATCGTCTCTCTGTGTCTGTGAGCTTGCGGGAGGTGTAGGCGCAGAGTTGTAGATTTCCTTGACTATTTCTTTGGAGTAACACTGCTCCAACTGCCACGTTGCTGGCATCTGCTTGGATGATGAAGGGTTGTTCGGGGTCAGGATGCTTCAACACTGGTTCCTTCACAAACATCTCTTTTAGTGTTTCAAATGCCTCTTGGCAAGTTAGGTCCCACTGTAGAGGTTGTCCCGGGAGGGGTTTTGTTCCTGGGCTCCCTGTCTTAGGAGGTCCATCATGCGTTTGGCAATCTTCGCAAAGGAGGGGATGAATTGCCTGTAGAAATTCGTGAACCCTAGGAAGCTCTGTAGCTGTCTACGGGTGTGAGGGGGTTGCCAGGACAGCTTGCACTTTGGCTGGATCCATCTCTATTCCCTCATTTGACACTTGATAACCCAGGAAGTCTAGCCATGCATGGTGGAACTCGCATTTTGACAGCTTGACATACAGGTTGGCTGCCAGACGTTTTTCCAGTACCTGGTGGACAAGAGGTATGTGGTCGCCCAAGGTCTCAGTGTAAATGAGGATATCATCTAGGTAGACAAGAACCCCCTTGTAGAGGTCCTCATGCAGCACCTCATTTATTAGTTGCATGAACACCGCTGGAGCTCCCTGCAGTCCAAAAGGCATCACTTTGAATTGGAAGCTCCCTAGGGAGCAGTTGAATGCTGTTTTCCACTCTTCTCCCTCCCTGATGCGTACTTGGTAGTATGCTTCTCTGAGGTCTAGTTTGGTGAAGACTTTTCCTTTGGCCAGGTGAAATAGCATGTCCTTCATGAAGGAGAGGGGATATAGGTTGTGTACACACACGGTATTGATTCTTCGAAAGTCCACACACAATCTCATAGTTCCATCTTTCTTTTCTTTGAAGAGGACTGGTGCTGCGACCCATGGTTTGGCTGGCTCGATGAACCCCCTTTCTAGGTTTTTGTCTATGAAATTTCATATTTCTTGCATTTCCCGGGGTGTCATGGCATACAGCTTGGGCTTGGGTATTTTTGCCCCGGGGATGATTTCAATGGCTCAATCTGCCTCACGGTGCAGAGGCAGGATGTTGTACTCAGCCTCGCTGAATACTTCTGCAAGGTCCTGATATTTCCTCGGGATCTGTTCATTCTCTGGGGTTTTGTCGGATGTGGCTGCCAGTTGTTCTGGTGTGCTCTTTTGGAGGGTTCCCTGCATGGGCGGTGTTTCTGCTTGCTGATGTGGGAGGGGTTGGAGCCCCCTTGCTATTCTCAGTCTGCAGGTACTCCCTTGCCACCAGATGGTCGGTCCCCTCTTGTCTAGCCAGGAGAGTCCCGGTATGACTGGATCTGTCATTTTTAGGGCTATTATGAATTGAATTACTTCCCAGTGATCCGCTAGCTCTAGCCTCACTAGTTTGGTCAGGTGAGTGGCATAGGCTCCCCCCATTAGGGACCCACCAACCTGTTCGAACTGGATTGGGTGGGTCAGTCTTTTTGCTCTGATCCCGTTTCAGGACTGTGGTTAGGTTGATCAAGCATCTAGTGCAGCCTGCGTCTATCAGGGCTTGAAAGGACCCCTGGGTCCCTGTTTTTGGGGATGTGAGGCATATTGGGAAAACAAAAGGGTGGACTGGTTCCCTCACCATTGGGTCTTTTTCGCCCTCATCCTCGCTATCATAGGGTTCTGGCAACTGGTCATCGTTGCCTGGTGTTTCCCCCACTTCAGCTGGGTGGGGAGGGACCTCTTCAGCCTGGAGGGCCCTCCGGGACCTGTTGGTGGCTCGTTTGGGGCCTCGTTCCAGCTGTGCCCTGGTTGGTGGCTCTGACCTAGGCCTGTGGTGGCTCTGGCCTAGGCCTTGGGGCTGGGGTCTTGCACACAGAGGCAATGTGGCCCTTCCCCCCACATCTGTAGCACTTCAGCAGGCTTCGGGGGAGGGCTAGTTTCAGGGTCTGCTGTGGTGCTGTGGTTCCCCATTGGCTGGGTGGTTTCAGGTCGGGTTGCCCCCTCTCTTTCGTGTCTGGTTGCTCTCTCATGTTGTTGGCACGCAATCCACTGTTGACTTTTATTGCTCTTCGGAACCACTCAGAGAGCTAGTTTGGGATGTCCCAATAAGCGGTTACCTGGACAATTTGATTGTCCAGGTTTGTTCTGAAAAAGTGCACTAGCAACTGCTCTGGCAAAGGGGGTAGTCTCCCAGTGACTCTCCTAAATTCACAGTGTGCTCTTTAATGGGACGGCCCCTCTGCTTTAGATAGCTGAGCTCATCCTATGCATACGGGTCTTCCTCTGCCTCCTCGAATCTGGCCTCTAGCAGTCGTAGGAAGTTGTCTACGTCTTGCACTTGGGGGGCTCTCCTCTTGTGGAGGACTGCTAGCCATTCCCTTGCTTCCCCCTCTAGCCCCTCTGCGATGGTATTCACCATGGCTCTGGGGGATGGGCAAAGGTGTCCATAACATTCTAGGTGGATCTCAGCTGAGTTGAGGAATAGAGCTAGCAGGTCTGAGTCCCCATCAAACTTTCCTCTGAACTGCGGCAGTTCATTCAGCACTGCTCCACTCTCCCCATTGGCCATCAGGAAGAGTAGCCCAGTCAAATTCCTTCCTTGGCTGCTCTCTGGAACTCCCCAGGGGTTTTGGGAGCCTGGCTTGTTTCCAGTCCAACCTCCACTCCACTCTTCCCAGCTTGCTCAGGGGCTTCCCCTTTTCCCGGGCATTGGGGTTGGGGAACTCGACCTCAGCTGCATTAGGGATTAACTCCTACCAATACTCATCTTTTCTTGCTTCTGCCGCTGGAGCAGGCATCTCAGCTTTGATGTCTGAGGGAGGCTGCATTCTGGCTGCAAATAGGCTCTCTTCAGATAGCCTGTCTTTGGCTATGGTTGATGGATTTTCCTTCCCAGCACCCCAGATATCGGGGAGCGATTGGACTGTCCAGGATTCAGGAAACCTTGTAATCTTGATAGATTTTAAAAGTAGTTCTAACTGTCTGTGAAGTTTCTGAAAGATGCCCTAATTAATTCATGAGCCATGAGCCAAACTTCAAAAGAAATACAGTCATTTACTAGGAGCACCATTTTGGCAATATTCGGATGCAGTTAGAACTAATCCCATGTAGATTTATGTTCCCCTATGACTCTGTCTCTCTCCTCCTCCCTGGCCATGTCATAAATCACACTCTCCAATTAACCACTTTGGCTGGCTGTGAAATCCAACACCCTTCTTCTGATTGTGGAAAGGAAGCGTGTATGGAATGTAGCTTCAGTTAGGGAAATCAATCAGCTCTGTCAGTTCTCCCTCCCACCTGATCATGGCAACTTGAAAGCTTTGCAAGTTGACACTCGCCTGCTAATATACATTTCATTTCATTTTCAAAGTCTTCAAATTTTGTCCTCCGTGTATCATTTAAATTCTTTTTCTTGCTTTTATTCTGAATAAAATATATCAAGTTTTTCCTTCTCTTGTTCCTGCGCCAAATCCTTCTTTTTTTCCTGCGCCAGTTTTTAAAGTTGTTATTACCAATTATGAGAGTTCCATTATAGTTTCCTTTTCTTTTCACCCAAGTCAAGCTGCCTGCAGACAAGGAAAAAAAAACCTCCTCTGCAAAATCCCATGGCTATTATCTGTAGAGTTCACAATTTTCCATAACAAAAAACAGGTTACAATGTTCCTTTTTAAACCAGAAGGTGTCTCTCTACAATCCACAATTTCCATTAGTCATGCAAGTATCCATTTTGTTTCAATTATATAACAGTCCAACCTGATTACTCTTCTTTAAAATTTAAAAATATCAAATCATCTTTTTTAACGTCCAGCTCAAATTTTAAAACTCTGTCCAGTCTTTTCACCATGTCTCAAAATTTAGTTTTTTCAATTGGTTCTGTTCAAAACTTAGTTGTATCGGGTCTTTGTCTCTTTAAAGTTACATTTTAAACTTTCCATTGCCCCTTTGTTGTACAGCCGCTGTTTTAAGGCTAGAGGTCTTATGGTTAAAAATATTGCTCTAAGCTTTGTTACAAGCCTGGGTTGGTTATCACTCACCTGGCTTCAAAGAGCTCCGTTTCAATCCACTTTCCTCCTGCACATCTCTTAGGCTGATTGTCTCAGCTTCATGGCAGCTGCCATGGCTGCCGCCCCCGCCGCCGACTCACAGAGGGTTCCCTCTGACCTCCGAGGAATTTGCCTGTTCCTCTTGGTTGTCTGAGGTGCCTTCTTCCCCGTCCCTGCAGGATGGTTCCGGTCCGAAGACCCATCGGCAGTAGTTCAGCTGTCGGGGATTTTGCGGGACTTATCAGAGCCTGCTATCTCCCTGTCTCGCTGCGATGCCAAACGGGAAGTTCCTATATATTTTGCTAATTAATTTCTATTCAATCCCATGTATAATTTTGTCCAATTCATTTTACTCCAATTGTACCTCACTTATCTTTATATCTTTATATTTTGATCATATTTGTGAATATATCCACCATTCAATTTCCCTATTCAAATCCTGTTCCAATTCTTGCTTTGTTTTTAATTTTCCCAAGTCATTTAGAATATCCCTGTATCTAATTATCTTAGTCCATTCTATTAAATTTGGATGCATTAGTGTTTCATTAGGCGAAATCCAAATTGTTATTTTTGTATAATGTTGCTTTTTTTTTAATTGGAAGTTTTACAAATACAGATTTTTCATTTTTCTCTCCCCCCCATTTCCCCCCCACCCCCAACCCATATCCCCCCCCCTTGGCTTCCCTTACAAAAGATATTATTGTATACAGTCTGCAAATATTAAACAAAAAAAGTACCGTGAAATCCGAATAAAATAACATATCAAATCCCACTATTAATAACAATTTTTTTCTAAAAATAACATCCAAATAAAAATAATAATTACCTTCAGCTATCAATCAACATAATTCAGATTCTACAAATATTAAACAAAAAGGAGAAATCCAAATAAAACATATGAAACATTTCTCTCATCTGATCTACCCCCTATCAATAATGAAATTTTTCAGTCTACAAGTATTATAATGATTAAATCAAAATAAAAGATATCAAACATTTCTCTAATCTAATAATAATAATTATTTACCTTTATCAATCCCCCCAATATATAATAATAAAAAAATGTAATGTAATATATAATAAGATCACATATATCAAATAAGATTCTGGTATCAATATGTCAATCTCTATTCTAATTTTAATTACCTCCACTTACTCTATCCATTGTATACTGTAAGCCCTCTGCACAGCTTAACCTTCTTCAACTAAATACTAACTGGTACTTTTTTGTTTGATATTTATTCTGCACATAGTCTATCCATTTCTTCCATTCCCTGACAAAAGTTTCTTGAGTCCTATCTTTCAAATAGGCCGAAATCTTTGGCTTCCGGTCAGCGTCTCTGCTATTGTCGGACGGTCTTTTTATGACCGCCGGCTTCGTTGCTTGTTAGAGCCGCCCCAACAGCTGTGAGGCGGCTCGGAAAGTCTGCACTCCGTAAGGAAGGACAGATAGAGCCAGCAAGACGGGGTAGAGTCCCCTGAGGAGCCCCCAGGTTTGTTTTTTTTGTCCTGGGGAGGACTCAGGGAAAAAAGGCTCCCCTTTCAACTCGCGAGGGCTCCGGACAGCGGAGGATCTCTGTTTTGACAGAGCAAGACAGCGAGAGCAACACCTTCAATAATAACAGAAGTCTGCAGCAAGGAAAATAGGGTGAAATCTGGACCTCAATATTGCAAGTATTCTTGTTAATTTTTTTTCAAAAGAAGGATTCAAATGGGAGAAAGAGATACAAAGTAACTTAAAATGGCGAGTGGTTTAAACGGAAGAAGGGAGAGTTAAAAGTGAAAGTGAGAGACTTTGACTGCTTATAGTATTTAACTGGGAAATTTAAACATCTAAGAAGATAGATTTAATTTCTGCCTCCACAAAACTGGGGAGAAAAGCTGGAAAAGGAGGGAAATCCTCTTTTTTGGAAAAGCTAAGACTGTGTGGAGGTATGGCTTCGAAACAAACCAAATCAGGGGGGGGCCTCCCCTACCCATCAGACAAAGGAAAAACAGAAAAGCCACAAACACAGATTCAAAGTCACGAGCAGGGAACTGGAAATGAGGATTTGAAGGAGTTTATAGCTATGACTTTGGGAAATGTGGTGGAAAAATGGAAAGATCAATGGAAAGATCTCAAAATGAAATGAAGGAGTTTGTACAAGAAAAATATGACAAATTGAACCAAAATATAATTAAAGTAGTCTCTGGTCTTTCAGATGCAGTGGTGGAAATTGAGAAAAAAGTGGGAGAACTTAGCACAGAAGTTGAATCTAAGATGAAAGTTACAGAAGAAAAAATTTTTAATGCTGATGTTAGAACACAAAGAATTGAAAATGAGGTGACAATGATTCAATTCAAATCTATGGAGTTTGCTTTAAGACTGAGAGGTATAAAAGAAAATAACAGAGAAGATCTAAGAATAGTCTGTGCCGAGGCATTAGCTGTGTTGTTAAAGGTAGAATCTGATCAAATTTTTAGCAGAATTGATAAAGCTTACAGGGTGAACTCACGTGTGGCAAGACAAAGGAATTTGCCTAGAGATGTTGTTTATTTTACTGACAGAAGACTGAGGAATGATATTCTGCAGAAATCTTTCCTTGCCACTATCCAGGTAGAAGGAAACCAGATTGGTGTATACAAAGAGTTACCACCCAAGATATTAGTTTAGTTTAGTTTATTTGAATTTATATACCGCCCTTCTCCTTGCGGACTCAGGGCGGTGTACAGCCAATTAAGAACGAACATACAAAAGTTAAAATTTTCATAAAATAATAATATAAGTGGCCATAAAATTTAAAAACTAACTTCATATTTAAAATATAACTCTAAAATGCTAAAATGTTATAGGAATCAGGCTAGGCCGGCGAGCTGAAAGAGATGGGTTTTTAAAGCCCGCCGAAAGGTTGGGAGGTCAGAGATTGTTCTTAACTCTGGAGGCAGATCATTCCAAAGGTGGGTGCTGCCACAGAGAAGGCTCTCCCCCTGGGGGTCGCCAGCCGGCATTGTCTGGCTGACGGCACCCTGAGGAGGCCTTCTCTGTGGGAGCGAACCGGCCGGTGGGAGGCAATTGGCGGCAGAAGGCGGTCCCGTAAGTACCCTGGCCCTAAGCCATGGAGCGCTTTAAAGGTGATTACCAACACCTTGAAACGCACCCGAAAGTCCACCGGCAGCCAATGCAGCTCGCGCAGGAGAGGTGTCACGTGGGAGCGTCCCGTCGCTCCCATAATCCCCCGCGCGGCCGCATTCTGCACCAGTTGGAGCCTCCGGGTGCACCCCAAGGGGAGCCCCATGTAGAGAGCATTACAGTAGTCCAGACGGGAAGTGACAAGAGCATGAGTGACCGTGCGTAGGGAGTCCCGATCTAGAAAGGGTCGCAGCTGGCGAATCAGGCGGACCTGATAAAAAGCCCCCCTGGCCACGGCCGTCATATGATCCTCTAAAGACAGCCGCGAGTCCAGGAGGACGCCGAAGTTGCGAACCCTTTCCGTGGGGGCCAATGACTCGCCCCCAATAACCAGCGATGGAGTCAGCTGGCTATATCGGGATGCCGGCAGCCACAGCCACTCGGTCTTGGAGGGGTTGAGTCGAAGCCTGTTTCTCCCCAACCAGACCCGCACAGCTTCAAGGCACTGGGACATCACTTCCACGGCATCGTTGGGGTGGTCTGGGGTGGAAATGTACAGCTGAGTATCATCAGCGTACTGATGGAACTCCACCCCAAAACCACGGATGATCTCACCCAGCGGCTTTACATAAATGTTGAACAGGAGGGGCGAGAGGACCGACCCTTGTGGCACCCCACATACCAGGCGCCTCGGGGTCGACCGCTGCCCCCCTGTCAACACAGATTGCGACCGGTTGGAGAGGTAGGAGGAGAACCACCGTAAAACGGTGCCCCCCACGCCCAGTCCCTCCAACCGGCGCAATATGATACTATGGTCGATGGTATCAAAAGCCGCTGAGAGGTCTAACAGCACCAGGATAGAGGAGTACCCCCTACCCCGGGCCCTCCAGAGATCATCCACCAACGCGACCAATGCCGTTTCGGTGCTGTACCCAGACCTGAAGCCGGACTGGAGCGGGTCTAAATAGACGGCTTCATCCAGGTATCGGGGGAGCTGCCACGCCACCACACTCTCAACAACCTTCGCTAAAAAGGGAAGGTTGGAGACAGGACGGTAATTAGCTAAAACAGCTGGGTCCAGGGAGGGCTTCTTGAGGAGGGGCCTCACCACCGCCTCTTTCAAGGCAGGCGAAGGACACCCTCACTCAAAGAGGCGTTTATAATCTCCTGGAGCCAGCCTCGTGTAACCTCCCGGGAGGCCAGCACCAACCAGGAGGGACACGGGTCCAGTAAACATGTGGTTGCGTTCAGTCTTCCCAGAATCCTGTCCACGTCCTCGGGAGCCACAGGATCGAACTCAGCCCAGATAACACTCTCAAGACCTGGCTCAGTCACCCCGTCTGAACCCACCCAGTCAGCGGCCAGATCGTCCCGAATCTGAGTTATTTTATCATCCAGATATTGAACAAAATCCTCAGCACGTCCCTGTAAGGGATCCTCCCGCGCTCCCGAATGGAGGAGGGAGCGGGTCACCCTAAACAGGGCGGCTGGGCGATTATCTGATGATGCGATAAGAGCGGCAAAGTAATTAGACTTGGCTGCTTTTATCGCCACTATGTAAGTCTTAATATGAGCTCTTACTAGTGTCAAGTCAGATTCGGAGCGGCTGGCCCTCCAACCACTCTCTAGGCGTCTTTTCCGGCGCTTCATCTCCCTCAGCTCCTCGGTAAACCAAGGAGCTAAGTGGGTTCGGCACCGGGTCAGAGGCCGCAAAGGCACGACACGGTCCAAGGCCCCACCGGCCACTCTATTCCAGGCAGCCACCAGGTCCTCGGCCGAGTCGTGTGTCAGTGTCTCAGGAAATGGCCCAAGCTCCATCTGGAACCTATCAGGATCCCTCAGGCGCCTGGGGCGGAACCATCTGGTCAGTTCGGCCTCCCTGCGGTGAGGTGCAGTGGTCAGAAAGTCGAGCCGAAGGAGCGAGTGGTCAGTCCATGACAAGGGTTCTAAGCCTATATCCCCAATATCAAGATCACTCAACCACTGCCCAGAGACAAAAATTAAGTCCAGGGTGTGTCCACCAATGTGAGTTGGGCCCTGAATTACCTGGGTCAGGTCCATGGCCGTCATGGAAGCCATGAACTCCCGAGCTATCTCAGATGTTTCGCCGATAGATGGCAGATTGAAATCCCCCATGACCATAAGCCTGGGGGTGCCAATCACCACATCGGCTACAACATTGAGAAGCTTGGGCAGGGTCGTTGCCACGCGGCAGGGAGCCAGGTACGCGACTAACAAACCCATCTGCCCACCAGGACCCCACCTCACAAAGATGGACTCACACCCGGCTATCTGAGGAACAGTGGCCTCCCTCGGATCCAGACCTTCCTTAATAATGACCGCCACTCCCCCACCCCTGCCCTGAGCTCTTGGCTGGTGAAATGCAAGGAAACCTGGCGGGCACATCTCCACGAGGGGAACCCCACCCTCGCGGCCCAACCAGGTCTCAGTAATACCGGCCAGGTCCGCACCCCCCTCTTGAAGAAGGTCACAGATGAGGGGGGCCTTATTTACAACGGACCTGGCATTGCATAACAGCAGCCGGAGCCTCGGGTCCTGAGACTCCGAACAACCTGGGGAACGGGAATAGCTCCGGGGACCGGGGCACGCAATCGCTCGAAGACAGCGAGTGCGTGCCCCCTTCACATGATACGGTCCCCCGCTCACGCCATATCTGCCCCTCCCACACAATGTTTCTATAGCCCAACCCTCGACAGGGGGCTCTCTGGGAGCCCTCTTACCTCCAGAGTCTACACCCTCCTTAACACCCAATACCAAGCCTGTCCTTTTCCCATTTGGGTTCCCCCCCAAACCCTCACCCACCCCCACCCCGGAATCCCTTAAAATTCTTAAAAACAGATTTAAAAACCCTCTCAGCCCCTTTTTTGCCACATGCCACCTCTCGGGGTCCCAAGACCCGTCATTAAGGTAGGCCCTCGATAGTGTGGAGAGCCAGGCCTGCGAGAGGGGGGAATCTCGCAGGGCAAGAAGCGTGGACCTTGAATACATCCGGGACAATATATAAAAAAACATATTAAGAGACAGAAAGGATTTTGGATTTTTGGTGACTGAATTGAAAAGATGTCAGATTCCATTTAGATGGGATGCCCCAGTTGGTATAATTTTGAGGTATGAAGATCAAAGATACCATTTAAACACTATTGAAAAAGTGGAACATTTCTATTATAATATTTTTAAAAGGACTGCCACACCTTCACGTTCATCTACGTTGTTAACTATAGAGGAAGGTGTTAAAGATAAAGAATCTGAAAGAGAGACTGAGGAATACTGCAAGCAGATAGAATTAGAAACTCAAGGAGCAGTAGGTGGTCTTTCAGATGATGTTCTCATAGACTTTCCAGAGATTAAAAAGAAGCCCCTTAGAAGTACAAGAGAGGTGGCAATGGACCTTGAACTGTTGCTGCAGGAACCTAAAGATAAACGTATAACTAGAGAAGCTGAGAAGCAAATGCTAGAGAAGCAGAAACAGCAGAGGTCCAGTATACCACAAGAAGAGAAAGGGGCCAGCGGTAAATCACAGAAATCTGAAGCCATGGGAGGAGCCAGACCGAAAACTACTGCTCTGGAACAGAGACTTCGGCAAATGGTTGATTCGCTTCGTGAAACTTCAAATGACAGTTAAATTTCTATCCTGGAATGTGAACAGGCTGAATTCTCCACAGAAAAGAAGGAAAATATTTCATTATTTGAAACAATTTAATAATGATGTTGTTTGCCTGCAAGAAACTCATATTAGAATTCAGGATCAAAAATACTTGATAAATTCTAAATTAGGAACACATTTTTCATCTTCAAGCCCGGAAAAAAAAATGGAGTAGTGTTGTATATTTCTAAAAGAATACCAGCTAAAATTATAGAAACAGACGCCTATGGAAGATACATTGCAATTGAAATAAATTTACAGAATGATCCATTGCTACTGATTGGAATTTACGCCCCCAACCAACAGCAGGAAAATTTTTATAAATTATTATATGCTAAAATGTTACAATGGAATTATAAATCTATTATGATTATGGGAGATTGGAATGGGGTGACTGATATCAAAGTTGATAAGAAGAGCTGGCAAAATCAGGGATTAAATTACCACAGACTTTTTTTGCTATGAAAGAGGATTTGGAATTAAAAGATGTATGGAGAGTTCAGAACCCGAAGGAACTGGATTTTACATTTTTTTCAGACCGATACAGATCTTTTTCTAGGATTGATTTTATATTGGTTACACCTGATTTACTTACTAAAAGGACAAAGACTAAAATATTTCCCAGAACGCTAATGGATCATAGTCCAATATGGATAGAAATTGAATTGGAGAAGAAAGAGAGAAAATCTTGGAGATTGAATGAGAATTTGTTTAGATATGAAAAGAATATAACTGAACTTGGAAAACATGTGAAGGAATTTTTCCAAATGAATTTGAATAAGGGTACACCCATTGAAATCGTTTGGGATGCGAGTAAGGCATATATGCAAGGTGTACTTATCCATATGAACTCTAAGCATAAGTCAATTCAACAAAGGAAAAGAACAGAACTGGAATTAGAGATAAAGGAAAAGGAACAACTACATATTAAAAATCCACTAGATAATAAATTGCAAGAATCTATAAAACTTCTGAAAGACCAATTTCAAATGCTTATAGCAGAACAAATGGCAACTAATTTACAATTTGCAAAACATAATACATTTTGTAATGCCAATAAACCGGGCAGATGGTTGGCATATACATTGAGAAAACAGCGATGCTCTCGTATTATTGACACTATTGAATATGGAGGGAAAGAAGTTTTTCAACAAAATTTAATAAAACAAGCTTTCTTAGACTACTACTCCAAACTTTATTATAAAGACAATATAAAAAATGAGCTTATAGATGAATACTTTGAAGGAACTAGAATTACAAAAATTTCTACTGCACAAAAGGAAAGAATGAATCAAGGAATAACTACTGAAGAGATTATACTTGCAATTAAACAACTGAAAACAGCTAAAGCTCCTGGGACGGATGGTTTGACAGCAGTGTACTACAAAACATTACAAATAGAATTGATTGAACATCTTAAGGACTTATTCTGCAGTATACAACAGGGGGGTAAAATACCCCCACCATGGAAGACGGCCTTCATCTCACTGATACCAAAGGAAGATGGTTCTATAAAACCAGAAAATTTCAGACCAATTTCTCTTTTGAATACGGACTATAAAATTTTTGCAAAAGTATTAGCCAACAGATTGATGCCAGTTATCCAAGAGGTGATTCATCATGATCAAGCTGGATTTATAGAGGGCAGATACATGAAGGATAACGTAAGGCAACTCATAGATTTATTGGAACATCTTGAGAAAAGTAAACAGATCCCTGCAGTGTTGGTGTTTTTGGATGTGGAAAAGGCCTTTGATCGGGTTAATTGGAATTTTCTATTGAAGACTTTGTCTAAAATGAACTTTGGGGACCAGTTTGTCCAGGCGATATCAGCAATTTATCAAGAGCAAACAGCGCAAATTATTATTAATGGGCGTTTAACAACTAATTTTAATATACAAAAAGGGACAAGACAAGGATGTCCGCTATCCCCATTGTTGTTTATTTTAACTTTAGAAGTCTTGTTGAACTCAATACGGGATTCGAACGCTTTGAAGGGAATAGTTGTAAGGCAAAAGGACTATAGAGTAAGGGCATTTGCAGATGATCTGGTTGTTACCCTAACACATCCTTCGGAATCAATCATCCAGATGAAATACATTATAGAGGAATATGGTTTGGTCTCAGGATTCAGACTGAATCAGAAAAAAACAAAGATGATAGTTAAAAATATGTCGGAAGCCCAAAGGAAGGAATTGGAAAGGTTGGCAGGCTTTGAAATAGTCTCAAAGGTGAAATATCTAGGAGTGCAGGTTGCAGCTTCAAATATAAAACTCTCCCAAAATAATTATGAAGTTTTGTGGCGAAAGGTGCAAAAAGATTTGGAAAATTGGAAAAAACTGCAACTATCTGTACTTGGCAGAATAGCAGCAGTTAAGATGAACGTTCTACCTAGATTTTTGTTTTTGTTTCAAATGATTCCGGTGCTCAAAAGTGATAAAAACTTGACTGAGTGGAAATCAGGGTTGAATAAATTTATTTGGAATGAGAGAAAACCAAGAGTAAAACTGAAAATCATGCAGGATATCCGGGAGAGAGGTGGCCTTAAAGTTCCAAACTTACGATTATACTATGAAGCAGCAGCATTGACACAAGTGACTGAGTGGCTTGGAACAACAAAGACTGAAATTTTGAATATAGAAGGAATTTGGTTGGCATGCATACTTATTTTATGAAAACAAAGTGGACAATGCATTTAGAAGCCATATACTCAGAAACTCTTTGATGAGAGTTTGGAAGAAGCACCAGTCTAAATTGGATTACAAAATACCTTTGTGGTTGGATCTTGGGCACATTACAAATATAAAGTCACTCGGGGGGATTTTATATGAAGAGATACTTTTTATTGATGGGGCAGCTGGAATTTGAAGTCATTAAAAACTCTGTTGGAAGAAGGGATTGATTTAACTTGGTTACAGTATAGTCAACTTCAATCAAGATGGAGAGAAGACCAAAAAACTGGTCTGATGCTGCATGAAGAAGATTTGGTGACGCAGATAAAACAGAAAGGGCCGATGCATATTAAAAGGGTTTATAATATATTGTTAGAAAGAGATTCAGAGGGTGAATTGGTTAAAGATTGTATGATAAAATGGGCACAAAACTTTGCAGAACCAGTTATGTTGGCAACATGGGAAAAGATATGGGTTCAGAATGTTAAATTTACTCAGGCTCAGAATTTGAGGGAAAATTTTTATAAAATGTTTTATAGGTGGCATTTAGATCCTAAGAAACTGTCATGCATGTACCCTAACGTTCAACCAAGATGTTGGAGATGTGACTGTTTAGATGCTACATATTATCATATATGGTGGACCTGCAGAAAAGTGAAAGCTTTTTGGATTAAACTCTGGTTGGTAATGCAGAATGTTTTGAAGAAGCAGCTTCAATTTTCTCCGCAATTGTTTTTATTGGGTATAGTTAAGGATTTTTCAACGAGCGAAACAAGATTGATATCATATATGATTACTGCAGCTAGATTACTTATTGGGCAATATTGGAAAAAAGACTTTTTACCTACTATTGAAGAATGGACTTTGAAAATGGCTGGTTTTGCAGAAATGGCAAAGATATAATGTTGCTTTTTGATTTTAATCCAAATTAATAATAATCCATTTCTAATTACATGTCTTTTGAAATATCCATGGGTTTTATATTTCTCACCCGAGGAATGCATGCCATACTACCTGCAGATCATGCCCTTCAATTGTTAATATTCTCTTGTTCCATTCATTCTTTTAGCCATGTTAGGCATGCTGCTTGGTAGTATATCTCCCATTCCGGAAGGGGTCTCTGGTGTCGTGCAGAATTTTTAATCTAATTCTGGGTTTTTTCCCATGCCCTATAAATTTTGAGATCGATTTATTTAATAAATCAAAAAAAAATTGTCTAATTTTATCGGTGTAACCTGGAAAAGGAATAGGATTTGGGGCAGGATGTTCATTTTAATTGCAGCGACTCTTCCCATAAATGAAATTTGTAAGTTTTTCCAATAATCCAGATCTTTTTTTAATTTGCTGTATTAATTTGTCGTAATTATCATGTTGAATTGAGGAACCACTTGCAATGAGATAAATCCCTAAATATTTTATTCTTTTAGTTGTTTGAATCTTCATACTGCCTTCTAATTTTTCCTCTTATTTTTTTGTAAAGTTTTAGTTAGTAATTTGGATTTATTTTTATTAATATTTAGTCCAGCCACTGCACCAAATTCTTCTATTTTTTTGATCAATTTTGGGCCTGATTGTAAAGGTTCCTCTATTATGAAAACCAAGTCATCAGCAAAGGTGTCAGTATTCCAGAAAAACCCCAACTCCAAGTAAAGACATGGAAGCAAGCATTTCCCAAAGTTCTCTTTATTAGAATAGGCAAACTGGCACATCTGGGGAAATCTGAACCTGAAAAGCCTGGATTTTCCTTCAGTAAGTCAAAGCTCCCCAAACCATCCCCTTTTCCCCCTAGTCAGTCACATGCTCCAACGTCTGCTCCATCTTGATCCAGCCCCCTGACCACCCCTTCTTCAGAAGCTGGATCACCCTGATCTTGACTGACAGGAAGAATGCTATTATGTCTACTAACAAACCCTCTCCTTAACTCCCCTCCTACTTTCCCACACACAAGAAGGTGGCAGCATTGGAGCTTCTGGCCTAATATGGCTTCCAAAGCTGTCAGGCATCCCACCCTGCAAAAAGAACCACCTCCTGAAAAATAAAGCAGACAAAACATAAAAAAGGGGGTTAACACCATGTACCAGACCTCTTAACCCCCTCCCGCCCGGGGGACCTTTTGGTTTCTCAGGAAATTTATCATGAAATTGTTTCACTAAAGCATCAGCATTCACATCCCAACTCTTCACCCAAGTAGCTTCAGCCAAAGGGTAACCTTTCCAATGTACCAAATATTGTAAGCGACCTCTGTAGAGTCTAGAGTCCAGGATTTTCTTCACCTCATAATGAATCTCCCCTTGCACCACCAAAGGAGGGGGTGGAGCAGCTGGGAAGGGTCTTAGGTTAGATTATCTGGCCGGTCTCAATAAGCTACTGTGGAAAACGGGGTGTACTTTCCCTAATATGCGAGGGAGTCTACATTAGGGAGTCTATGTTGGACAGTCACCGGGTTAATAACTTTCACTATAGGGAAGGGACCTATGAATTTGGGTCGAAACATCTTGCTGGGTAACCTCAATCTTAGGTAATTGGTTGACAAATACACCTTATTGCCTATTTGGAAAGGTGGTTGAAGGAATTGGCGTTTGTTGGCCTGGGCCTTATATCTTTCTGCTGACTCTGCTAAAGCTTTCTTAGTATTCTCCCAACCCTTTTTCAATGAGATCACCCATTCCGTTAAGAACACAGAAGTGGGTGGCTCCCTAGGCAACTCAAGCATCGGCACAAAATCCATGCCCGTAGTTATCTGAAATGGAGTCAACCCAGTACTGCTGTGTACTGCATTATTATAAGCCGCTTCTGCAAAGGTTAGCAAGTCCGCCCAATTCTCCTGTTGATAATTGACATAACACCTAATGTATTGCTCCACCATTGAGTTCAATTTTTCAGCTGATCTGTTAGTCGATGGGTGAAATGCTGAGCTAAGCCCCTGGGACAACCCAATGGATCATAGAAACTCTCTCCAGAACTTAGCAGTAAACTGGACCCCGCAGTCCGATATTATTTTCCTTGGGACTCCATGTAGGTTGTAGATGTGTTTCACAAACACATCTTCACAAACAGCTTTGCCAGCTTCTTGGGCAAGGATAGTCCACTGCAGGCAGTGAAGTGTGCTTGCTTGGAGAATAAATCAATGACAGTCCAAATAACCCTGTTACCCTCACTGTCAGGGAGCTCAACTTTGAAATCCATTGCAATCTCCTCCCAGGGCTTGGTAGGTTCGGCCACAGTCCAGGGGGCTTCCCTGGTCGGGATTTCATGGTGGTGCAAGTGGCGCAGCTCCTCACATAGTCTTCCACATCAGCTTTCATCTTTGGCCACCAGAATTATCTCCTAGTCAAATGGAGGGTTTTTAAAAATCCAAAGTGGCCCCTATTCGAGAATCATGACTCCTCTTTAGCACCAGGATCATGACTCCTCTTTAGCACCAGGAGTCGCAGGCTGTGGGGCACGTAAAATTTACTCCCCTTCCATGCCAACCTGTCTCTTAGGGTTAGATCCTGGTTTTCCTTGAATTGGGAATCAGTCGAGAGCGCCGCTTTTAGTTCTGCTGTCAACTTGTCTTCGCGTAGGTTGGAACCCTGGCGCGTTTGCGCTATGGTGCAGGCTTGGGTGGCTGGCTGAGTCTCCAAGATCATGGCATGAGCTATTTCTTCCCATTGGCTGTCAAACTGGAGTTTACGGGAGAGAGCGTCAGCTAAAAGGTTTTTACCCCCTGGATGTACTTCAGGTTAAAGTTAAAGCGTTTGAAATATTGAGCACAACGGACCTGCTTGGGAGAAAGTTTCCTTGGGGTCTTCAGCACCCCGAGATACTGGTGGTCAGTCCACACCTCAAAAGGCTCATTAACCCCCTCTAGGAAGTGTCTCCAGGATAGGAGAGCCCATCGCACTGCAAATGCCTCTTTCTCCCACACCGCCCATCTGCGCTCAGTGTCCATTAACTTTCTCGATATGTAAGCACATGGCATTAGATTGTTTTGGGCATCCCTTTGCAGTAGAACAGCAGCCACGCCATATCACTTGCGTCCGCCTGAACCATGAAGGGCTTATTTGGATGAGGATGCTGTAGGATTGGCTCCACTGCAAATATGCATTTCAACCATTCAAAGAATTTTTGACAGTCCATTCGCCAAGCTAGGGGTTGGCTAGGTTTTGGCTTGGTGGGAGATGGGCCGGTTTTTAGCAATTCTGTCAAAGGTAGTGCAACCTCAGTGAAGGAAGGGATGAATTGTCTGTAAAAGTTTGCAAACTCCAGCAAGCTTTGGAGTTGCTTACAAGTATGTGGGGGCTGCCAGTCCAGCACTGCCCTCGCCTTCCCTGGGTCCATTTTGATTCCCTGACTCGATACCCTGTATCCCAGGTAATCCAAGGATTCCTTATGGAACTCAATTTGGACAACTTTGCATCAAGTTTGGCCGCTAGGAGCTTTTTCAGCACTTGTCTGACCAATTTGATATGTTTTCCATACTTTTGCTGAATATAAGAATGTCATCAAGATAAATAAGAACCCCAGATATAGGTGCTCATGCAAAATTTTGTTGATCAGTTGCATGAAGACTGTGTTCAGTCTGGCGTTCAAAAGGCATGACTCGAAATTGGAAGCTGCCCAAGGGGCAGTTAAAAGCAGTCTTCCATTTATCTCCCTCCTTTATGCAAACTCAGTAGTAGGTTTCTCTTAGATCTAGCTTGGTGAAAAACTTGCCTTTTGATACGTGGTTTAGCAAGTCCTTCATCAGTGGGAGGGGGTAGGTATTTTGTATGAAGATGCCATTCGTGCCTCTAAAATCAACGCACAATCTTAATGTACCATCTTTTTTTCTTTAAACAGTACTGGGGCGGCCATCCTGGATTTCACAGGCTCAATGAACCCTCTGGCTAGGTTGCTGTCAATGTACTTCTTCAACTCGGTCATTTCAGGTGTCTTTTCTAGGTTTTGGCAATTTGGTCCCGGTTGTAATTCGATGGCGCAGTCCATGGGCTGATGGGGGGGAAGGAGGTTACATTATTCTTCACTGAAAGAATAATGTAACCAAACTGAGGACCCAGTTTGTTGGGGGCAATAAGCTGACTTTGTATAAATATAAATATACAAAAGTATGAAGGCTATTGCTTAACGCATTGTAAGCCGCCCTGAGTCTCCGGAGAAGGGCGGCATATAAATCAAATTAAAAAAAAAAGCTTCAGCTAAGTCTGCATACACCTTAGGAATATGGTGTTCACCTGGAGGCCCGTTTGAACAAACCACTGCTGTTTCTGGTCACTGACTGTTATGGGAAGGTTGCTCTTTGGGGGGAGAGGCAGGGAGTAATGGGCTGTTATGAGGGGTTGAAGTTTGTCCCAATGAATCATGAACCTGTTCACATGGAAACGCACTGGGGCTGAAATGAAACTGACAAAGGAGTCTTGTAAAAATATACTTTACTAAAAACATTAAAAAGGAGGACAAATGACTTTAAAACACATCAGTAACTAATACTTATCTTCATTAGCTGAAGCCAGGCCGTCTCCCCAAATTCCTCTCCTACAAAACTGAAACCAGTCCTCTTAACCCTTTCCAAAGGGAAAGGAAAAGCTAATACAACACTAAATAGTTTCAGGATCAATATATCATCGAGGCAGTGGGAAGCAGCAGCGTAGGCTTCTCAGGAGTGATGAATGAGAGAGTCCTGTAGAGGGCTTCTGTGAATCAAATCACCTGTAGAGTTGATCCAATCAGCATCATGGTTTGAAGCTTCTAGCAGGGAAATTCTCCAGCTCTTCCTCTTGGTCGTGGCTTCAGCAGCAGCAGCAGCAACTACAGTTAAGAGACAACAGCAGATGCTAGCTTGCAGGTATATGCTGGCTTGCATGCTCAGCTCAGCAAAGGCAAGCTCTCTTCTCCCTTCTCCCTTCTCTCTGGCTCTCTGGCTCTGAGCTTCAGCTCTAGCTCAGGCATTAGTCAGTGACTTTGTTCTAGCTCTATCTCTTTATTCATCTCTCTGAGTCCAGGCTTCTTCGGGCTTTTTGGCTTGGCTTGCTGAATCTTAATCTGTTTGGCAAGCAAAAAGCTCCTACTTATATAGTGAGCCAATGGGCAATTAACTAGGGCAGGGAAGTCTTGTAGTTAATTGCAGGATGGAGATTGGCCTGATTGAATCTTTGCAGTTTGTAACTAATCTTATAGACACAGCAATCCTGGCAATACTCTTGACATGGGCCAACCCCTATTCTGATTTTTCAGTATCCATTTTCCTATTTGATGGTGGGGGCCCATTTGTCCAGCCAAGCCAGGTATAGTATGATAGATTATGTCATTTTTGGGGTTACTATAAATCGTATAAGTTCATGATGTTTCCCAATCTCTAATTTAATCAGTTCAGTAATATGGGTGGCAGGGACCCCACCCCCAATTAACGTTCCATCCACCTGGTGAAATTTAATTGGGTGCTTTAAGGGTGTTGTCCTGATCCCCAATTGTTCTACAACTTTAAGCCTGATTAGACATCTGGTGCAGCCGGTAGCTGGCAGTTCTGCTTGTTTCCCTGTCTCTGGCAGCACCAGTTTTACTTTAATTGAGAAGGGGGGGGGATGGGTGCACTCACCATTAGGTCTTCATCTCCGCTAGCCATGCCAGGAGGGGCTTCTTTAGCCGGAGGATCCTCGCTCTCTTCAGCGGGGAGGGAAATGTCCATGGCTTCTCTGGTGAATCAGCTGGTGTGTCTGGGGTTTTCCTTGGAGCCCTCCTGCCTCGTGCAGCTGTGGCAGGACGTTGTTGTGGAACTGGGGCAGAGGCCAGGCACTCAGAAGCTCGATGTCCTGTTTGTCCACACCAATAGCACTTAATTCCCCCCCCCCAGTTGGGGGTGTGTGAAGTTTGTAGCCTTTGAAATGGGCCATCTGGATAATGCTCTCCAAGGTGGTTGCTCTGCTGAGGTTTTGCGGTGGGGGTGGACATCTCTGTCTAGAGCTATGGACATGATATACCAGTTGTGGAGACGCTCAGGCACCCCTCCCCCTGGATCCTACAGGCTTTTCTGGCTTATTTCACCATATCTCTCGCCATATCTCACCACCATCCCAGAGCTCCAGTCCTTTGTGGATGTACTTTACAACCGACCTTCTAGCGCTGCGAGACTCCCCCTCTTGAATGCTTGGCCCTCCACGCTATCGAGGGCCTATCTTGATGACGGGTTTGGGAACCCTGAGAGATGGCATGCAGCTGAGAGGTTTTTAAACAAAATTTTTAATGAAAATTTTAAGGGGACCCAGGAGGGGGGGAGGGGGTTGTAGAGGTGGACCTGGGGGGGGGGTCCATATAGCCACTGAATGGGGTGGTGGGTCGGATGGGTGCAGCGGAGGGGATGGGGATGGAAGGTTGATTGGGGTGCCGAGGGTGAAATGAAGAGCAGCTCAATTCAGATAGTGAGTGGGAGGGGCAGGTATGGCGGGCTCAGGGGGCCATATCAAGTTTTGGGAATGCGCTCGCACTGCTTGTGAGTGATTGCACACTCCGGCCCCCAATGCGTGGCTCGTTCCCCGAGTTGCACAGAGTCTCAGGCCCTGGATCCTCGGCTAAAGTTGTGTAATGCCATGTCGGTGGTTAATAAAGCCCCCCTCATTTGCAATCTTATTACAGAGGGGGGTGCAGACCTGGCAGGGATTACGGAGACCTGGTTGGGCCATGAGGGGGAGGTCCCCCTTGTTGAAATGTGTCCACCAGGTTTCCGTGCATTCCATCGGCTGAGGGCTCAGGGGAGGGGCGGGGGAGTGGCGGCAATTATTAAGGAAAGTTTTTGTCCGAAGGAGGCCACTGTTCCTCAGATAGCCAGATGTGAGTCCCTGTTTGTGAAGTGGGGTCATGGGGTGCAGATGGGCTTGCTGACTGTGTACCTGGCTCCCTGCCACGTAGCGGCGGCCCTGCCCGAGCTGCTCGACACCATTGCTGGGGTGGCGGTGGATACCCCCAGATTTATAGTCATGGGGGATTTCAACCTGCCATCTGCTGGTGAGGTGTCAGAGGCTGCTCGGGAATTCATGGCTTCCATGACAGCCATGGACCTGACCCAATTAGTTCAAGGCCCCACTCACATGGGGGGACATACTCTGGACTTGATTTTTGTCTCTGGTCAGTGGCTGAATG
Organism: Masticophis lateralis; assembly: GCA_030761175.1. Lineage (NCBI taxonomy): Eukaryota > Metazoa > Chordata > Lepidosauria > Squamata > Colubridae > Masticophis > Masticophis lateralis. The sequence continues at coordinate 100,150,614 of JAUDYJ010000003.1, read as the reverse complement.
ATCTAGGAACAGGGGATCTAGACGTCAAGCCCTTATCATGGACAGATCATTTTCTCCTTCACTTAGACTTTCGAGCCACTACCCCCGCTGCAGGGAGACGGAACCGACCAGATGGTTCCATCCCAGGCGCCTGATGGACCCTGATAGGTTCCTGATGGAGCCTGGGCCATTTCCTGAGACCCTGGCACATGACTCGACTGAAGACCTGGTGGCCGCCTGGGATAGGGCGGCCACCGGAGCTTTGGACCGCGTCGTGCCTTTGTGGCCTCTGACCTGATGCCGATTTCAATTGGCTCCTTGGTTCTCCAAGGAGCTGAGAGAGATGAAGTGTTGAAAAGATGCCTAGAGAGAGTCTGGAGGAGCTAGTCAATCTGAATCTGACAGAATACTGGTGAGGTCTTATATCAAGACCTACCTAGTGGCAATAAAAGCAGCAAAATCCAACTATTTTTCTGCTCTTATTGCATCTGCAGAGAATCGCCCAGCTGTTCTGTTAGGGTGACCGCTCCCTTCTCCGGGAGGGAGCGCAGGAAGATCCCTTGCAGGGTTGAGCTGAGGATTTTGTGCAATTCCTGCATGATAAAGTCGCTCAGATTCGGGAAGACTCCGACTCCGACTGGATGAGTCCAGGGGGGGAAAAGGGGGTAGGTCTTGAGAATATTATCTGGGAAGAGTTTGACCCTGTCACTCCAGAGGATGTGGACAGGATTCTGAGTAGGCTTAGTGCTGCCACATGTTTACTTGACCCATGTCCCTACTGGTTGGTACTGGCCACCCAGGAGGTTACGTGAGGCTGGCTCCAGGGGATTATAAATGCTTCTTTGAGTAAGGGTGCCTTCCCCGCCGCCTTGAAAGAGGCAGTGGTGAGGCCTCTCCTCAAGAAGCCTTCCCTGGACCCGGCTGTATTAACAAATTATCATCCGGTCTCCAACCTTCGTTTTGTGGCGAAGGTTATTGAGAGTGTGGTGGCATGACAGCTCCCCCAGTACCTGGATGAAGCTGTCTATCTAGATCCATACCAGTCGGGCTTCAGGCAGGGGTAAAGCATAGAAATGGCATTGGTCACATTGGTTGATGATCTCTGGAGGGCGCGGGACAGGGGTTGCTCCTCTGTCCTGGTTTTATTAGATCTCTCAGCGGCTTTTGATATCATCAACCATGGTATCATACTGCAGCAGTTGAGGGGGTTAGGAATAGGGGGCACCGTACTGTGGTGGTTCTCCTCCTTCCTCTCTGACCGTTCGCAGTTTGTATTGGCAGGGGGGCAGAGGTTGACCTCGAGGTGCCTCGATTGGGGGGTGCCACAAGGATCAGTCCTCTCGCCCCTTCTGTTCAACATTTATGTGAAGCTGCTGGGCGAGATCATCCATGGTTTTGGGGTGAAGATACACCAGTATGCTGATGACACTCAGCTGTACATCTCTAACCCAGACCACCCCAATGATGCCCTTGATGTGATGTCCCGCTGCCTGGAGGCCGTACGGGTCTGGATGGGGAGAAATAGGCTCAGGCTCAATCCTTCCAAGACTGAGTGGCTGTGACTCCCAGCGTCCCGGTATAATCAGCTGATGCCATCGCTGACTATAGGGGGTGAATCTCTGGCCCCCAAGAGAGGGCTTGCAATCTGAATGTCCTCCTGGATGCACAGCTGTTTTTAGAAGAGCATATGACGGCCGTCGCCAGGGGGGCCTTTTATAAGGTTCACCTGATCCGCCAGTTGCGTCCCTTTCTGGACCAGGACGCCTTGCGCACGGTCACTCGCACCCTTGTCACCTCCCGGCTGGACTACTGTAATGCTCTCTATATGGGGCTCCCCTTGAAGAGCACTCAGAGGCTCCAACTGGTCCAGAATGTGGCTGCGTGGGTGATTATGGGCGCAACCCGTTGTGCCCATGTAACACCTCTCCTGCGTGAGCTGCACTGGCTCCCAGTGGTCTTCCAGGTGTGATTCAAGGTGCTGGTTACCATCTTCAAAGTGCTCCATGGCACAGGACCTGAGTATCTACAGGACCGCCTTCTGCCACCAATAGCCTCCCACTGGCCAGTTCGCTCCCACAGAGAGGGACTCCTCAGGGTGCCGTTGGCCAAGCAATGTTGGCTGGCGACACCCAGGGGAGGAGCCTTCTCTGTGGGAGCCCCTGCCCTCTGGAACAAACTGCCCCGAGAAATACGCACTATCTCCAACCTCCGTGTTTTTCGCTGTGCCCTCAAGACCCTGTTCTTCCGACAGGTGGGGCTATCTTTGTAATTGAGTTTTAAATTTGGAGTTTTTACCTTGGGGTTTTTAATTAATCTGGCTGATAGTGTAATAATTTTAATAATTTTTAAATTTAAACTATGATGTTTATATACTGTGTTTTTACTTGGCTGTGCACCGCCCTGAGTCTTTCGGGAGAAGGGGGTATAGAAATAAAATTATAAATAAATAAATAAATATATAAATAAATAAATAATCCATGTCCCGGATCAGGGAAGGTGAATGTAGGTTACGCTAGCCTCCATCTCACCTCAAGGGGTTGGGAAGAAGGTGCGTAACTCCCCACTTCCATCTGCTCAAAACACTCAGGGAGCCCAGTTAAGGACTGGCTTCGCATTACATGCAGCCGGTCCCAGTCCCGGGAGTCTCCGGATCCCACAGCAATTCCCATCCTCCAGTCTGGCTCCTGGGGTGACTTCATTTCCGCTCATGGAGCTGGGTCGGACTGGCAACTCTTCCAGGAATCTGACACCTTGGGCCGAGCCTCCAGTTGAAGGGCTTCCTCTGCAGCCTCCATGGCTCGGCCCATTTCTTCAGCAGGAGAAAGCAAAGGGTCGGCAATTCTTTGAGCATCCGCCCCCCCGGTGGGTCCCTCTCCAATTTCTCTTTTCTCCTCCATCTTCACTGAGTCTTCTCACCACCCAGGGTTTAGGTAGATGCTGGGGTTCAGCACCCCCAACAGCTCCCTTACGGGATGCTGTTAGGTTTTTAAAAGAGATTTGGGTTAATATCAATGTTCCAGAAAAAACCCAGCTCCAAGTAAAGACATGGAAGCAAGCATTTCCCAAAGTTCTCTTTATTAGAATAGGCAAACTGGCACATCTGGGGAAATCTGAATCTGAAAAGCCTGGATTTTCCTTCAGTAAATCAAAGCTCCCAAAACCATCCCCTTTTCCTCCCAGTCAGTCACATGCTCCAATCAACGTCCGCTCCATCTCAATCCAGCCCCCTGACCACTCCTTCTCCAGATGCTGGATCACCCTGATCTTGACCAACAGGAAGAATGCTATTATGTCTACTAAAAATCCCTCTCCTTAATCCCCTCTCCTATTTTCTCACACACGAGAAGGTGGCAGCATTGGAGCTTCCGGCCTAATAAGGTTTCCAAAGCTGACAAAGGCTTGCATTTTATACTCTTCATTTTTTTATCTTCAATCTTTTATCTCTCGATCTTCTCTAATTTTCTTTAAGAGCGGTTCCAATGACAGTATAAAGAAACGTGGGGAAAGTGGGCATTCTTGTCTCACACCTTTTGTTATCTCAAATTTGTCGGTCATGTCCTCGCACTTTTGACCGATCTTCGCACTTTTGACTGGTCATCATTTATGCCCATTGTAGCATTCTTAACAACCGCGTCACTCATTTCACAACTGCTTCTCTTTACCATGGTGACAAGATAGGGCAAAAATGTAAAATGTGAGGACAGTCGTAAGTTAGGTAATATTTCCTTCTTTTTTTTTTCTTGTTACTGATGTAATCTTTTTTACTGTCTACTATGGTATTGTAGTAATCTACTATGCATATATTATCATGGCCTTATTCTATTATTTTGTTATGTAATTTTTAAAAATATCCCTGTTGGTTCTTATTTGGGGCATATATCGCTACTAATAAAATTTGTTTCTGTTCTGTCTCTAGTTCTATCATCAAAGTTCTACCTTCGTTGTCTGCATAGACTAATTTTGAATTTATTCTTTTACGTATACCACAATTCCTCTTCTTTTCTGTTGTGATAATGATGCATATAGTCTTCCTAGTTTCGTATTTTCTAATAATTTCAGGAATCTTTTTTTATATATATACCTCTTGCAGGCAAATCATGTCTATCTCTATTTTTTTTTAATTTTGTAAAGATTTGTGTTCTCTTTTTCGGTGAATTTAAACCGTTGATACTCACTGAGAAGAGAGATATTGTCTCTTCCATTCCTTACTGTACTTGTTTCTTGGTGTTTCTTCTCTCTTTTCACTCTTCCTCTTGCTCCTTCTCTTTCTTCTCCTTCTCTTTCTTGGATTTTTCTTATCTCTCTCTCTCTTTCTAATTCCTCTTATTGATCATCTGCTTGACTTTTATTCTCTGATTCATCTTTGCTTTCTTGTTCTTCTTCGAGGTAGTTTTTGTAAAATTCCTATGCCTTTTCTATCGAATCCACCTTAAATTTCCTATTCTGGCATGTGATGAGAATGCCTTTGGGGATAATCCATCTCAACATGACTTTGTATTTAATAAGATATGATATTAGGAGTTGGTACTGTTGCCTTTGGGTCTGAATTCTTCGTGGAATTTGTTTTAGGATTATGATTTCTTTACCTTTATATATTATGGTCTCTTCCCTTGATTTCTTGTAGATTTCATCTCTCTCTCTCTCTCTCTCTCTCTCTCTCTCTTTTGAGGGGAAAATCTTATATGCACTTCTCTTCCCAATCGATATCTTCTTATGTAGTTGTTGTGCACATGGTAAATTTCATCTATAGTGTCTTTTATCTCCATCTTATTTCTCTGTGTTAACTGTGCTATTATTTCGACCATTTCCCCCCCCCCCAGATCTTCCTCTTTCTCCTCCACGACATTCTGAAAACGTAGAAAATACGAGGCTTTCTCCATTTCCAGGTATATGATTGACTCTGACAGTTCCTTATTTAATTGAAGTGCTTTCTGTTCCACCATTTCTAGTTTGAGATCTGATTTGGTCTACTTTAGTTTCCATTTTTTTTATTTTTTGCTCATTCTCCAGAATTGTTTGTTGTATAGTTTCTATCTTTTCCTTCGTATTTTTTATGTCTTCCTTTACTTCTCCTATCTCATTTTTAATATCTTGGTGATGTTCCTTTGTCTCTTCATGATTATCGGCCATTTTTTCTTGTGACTCCATTAGCATTTCTTGTATCATTTGAAGCATGCTTTGCATACTATTCATTGTTGGTTCTGTTTTATCTCCCCCCCCCCAGTATATTTTCTATTGACTGTTGGTTTGAGGGAGAAGCCATGGATGGGGGATTAGTGATAGGTTTTTTCCCTGTTTTAACTACTGTTGCTGTGGTTGATATTGTTAAACTTCTAGTAAAATTCTTCCACGATATCATAAAAGTAAAGTATTCTGTTTGGTTTTAATCGTTTTTTTGTGTTCCTGTGTTTTTTAATTACTAACTCCCTTTTTTCTACTACCTTCAAATTTGGTTGTTTAAATAAATAAATATATTATATATGTAGGTCTTTGGTTATTTGGGTCTTCTCTCGCATAAAATTGGAAGTATCTTGGTGATGTTTCGACGAAGTCTCATTCGTCTTCTTCAGGCTGGTGTTCTTGGCTTTGTGCTTCCAGGAGCAATGTGAGATTGCAGCTGTCTCTTCCTTTTAACTGCTAGTGGGGGTGTGAGCTGATTGGGTGGGAGCTTGGCTGTGTTCTGATTGGGTGGAGGTGTGTTCTGATTGGTTAGGGGCTCAGCTGCGCTCTGATTGGATGGAGTGTGTTCTGTTTGGGTAGGGGCTTGGTTGTGCTCGGCTTAGTTTGAGTTGAGTTCAAAAAGAAACCCCCATAAAATTCAAGACAGAGAACAAGAAAATGGCAAAGCCCTCCTCCCATACATAAAAGGCACCAGACAGAATAAGCAAAATCCTCCACAAACATAACATCAAGACAGCATTCTGCACAAACCGAAAAATATCCACCATCCTAAGGAACCCCAAAGACAAAATTGAGTTAGAAAATCAAGGAGTATATGAAATCCCATGCACCGCCTGCCCCACCACATACATCGGACAAACCAACAGAAGAATAAGTGCACGCATTGAAGAACACAAAAACTCAGTCAAAAAAAAGGAACCAACTTCTTCCCTGGTCCAACACTTTAAAGCCACAGGACATGAAATTGACTTTAAAAAGACCAGAACTATCGCCAAAACTGAACACTTTAATAACAGAATAATCAGAGAAGCCATCCCTGATTGGTGGGGTTAAGAGTGGCTAATGATGCAGCTGCGGTCTGGCTTCTGGTCCTTGGTCGTGCCTCATTATCAATGTGGGTTTGAGTCTGCTTTCTGCGTGGATGTGTGGTGGTGACATCCTGTGTGGCACTTTAAAGCCACAGGACATGAAATTGACTTTAAAAAGACCAGAACTATCGCCAAAACTGAACACTTTAATGACAGAATAATCAGAGAAGCCATCGAGATACCCCCAGCCCACACAGCATGAACAAACGAGACAATACCTCCCGCCTGCCAGCCATTTGGAAACCCGCACTTATTGACAAATGAGTCCCTAACACGATGAATGACACCAGACCCACACTCACAAGAGCCACACAGGATGTCACCACCACACATCCACGCAGAAAGCAGACTCAAACCCACATTGATAATGAGGCACGACCAAGGACCAGAAGCCAGACCGCAGCTGCATCATTAGCCACTCTTTTTTTTTTAATTGAAAAAGTTTTACAATACATTTTTAACCCCACAATTACCCCCCTCCCCCCCTTTCCCCCCAACCCTCCCCCCTGACTTCCGTTGCATACAAATCATAAGTATATATCAATCATTATTAAAAATTAGATATAGGTGAGATCCATAATATATATCATAATTCTGACAATAAAATTAATCCAGAATTCTAACTACTAATAAAAAAAACATATTAAACAAATAAAGTTTATAAGATTTGTAAATGCCCCCTTAAAACTACACATGTATAAAAATTTTCCCCATCGTTTTATCAAAGACAGCAGTATAAACAAAGTATGTATCAAGTTAATATCTAAAAAACAATATAATATATATATTTAACCTAATAATAACAGTAAGAGTAATCCTTTATTACTTCAAGCTCTATCAAAAAGCTAACCAAAAATTCTTAATTTAGTACTTATTCTAAACATAATCATCCCATTTTTGTTGTCCTCAATCAAATACTAGCTGGTACTTCTTAGTTTGATATTTGTTCTGCACATAATCCACCCAATTCTTCCAATCCCGAACAAAAACTTCATGGGTCCTATCTTTTAAATATGCAGAAATCTTTGCCATTTCCGCAAAATTAGCCATCTTCAAAGTCCATTCTTCTATAGTCGGTACTCTATCTTTTTTCCAATATTGTCCAATCAGTAATCTAGCTGCAGTAATCATATATAAAATCAGTCTTGTTTCATTCGGTGAACAATCCTTAACTATACCCAACAAAAACAATTGCGGAGAAAATTGAAGCTTCTTTTTCAAAACATTCTGCATAACCCACCAGAGTTTAATCCAGAAAGCTTTCACTTTCCTGCAAGTCCACCAGATATGAAAATATGTAGCATCCAAACAATCACACCTCCAACATTTAGGTTGAACATTTGGATACATACATGATAATTTCTTAGGATCTAAATGCCATCTATAAAACATCTTATAAAAATTTTCCCTCAGATTCTGTGCCTGCGTAAATTTAACATTCTGGACCCAGATCTTTTCCCAAGTTTCTAACATCACTGGTTCTGCAAAATTCTGTGCCCATTTTATCATACAATCCTTGACTAGTTCACTCTCTGAGTCTCTTTCTAGCAGTAAATTATACACCCTCTTAATATGCATCGGACCTCTCTGTTTCATCTGTATCACCAAATCTTCTTCATGTAACATTAGTCCAATTTTCTGATCTTCTCTCCATCTCGATTGAAGTTGACAATACTGCAACCAAGTTAAGTTCTTCCCATCTTCCAACAGAGTTTTAAAAGATTTCAAGTTCCATCTGCCCCCATCATTGAAAATATCTCTTTATATAACAACCCCCCGAGTGATTTTATATTTGGCACAATCTGCCCAAGATCCAACCACAAAGGTATTTTGTAATCCAACTTGAACTGATGCTTCTTCCAAACTCTCATCAAGGCCCGTCTCAATATATGACTTTTAAAAACATTATCCAGCTTATCCTCGTAAAACAAGTATGCATGCCAACCAAAGTCCAAATCGTGGCCTTCTAAATTCAGTATGTCATTTTTCATTATTCCAAACCAATCACCCACTTGAGTCAACACTGTAGCTTCATAATATAAAAGTAGGTTTGGAACTTTGAGGCCACCTCTTTCACGAACATCTTGCATGATTTTAAACTTAACTCTTGGCTTTTTCTGGTTCCAAATAAATTTATTTAGACCTGACTGCCATTCAGTCAATGTTTTATCACTTTGAAGCACTGGAATCATTTGAAATAAAAACAGAAATCTAGGTAGAACGTTCATCTTAATAGCTGCTATTCTCCCAAGTAAAGATAGTTGCAGTTTCTTCCATATCTCAAGATCCTTTTGTATCTCATGCCACAAAGTCTCATAGTTATTTTGAAAAAGTTTAGTATTTGACACTGCAACCTGGACTCCTAGATATTTCACCTTTGTAGCTATTTCAAAGCCTGCCACCCTTTCCAGTTCAATCCTTTGTGGTTCCGACATATTCTTAACTATCATCTTAGTCTTTTTCTGGTTTAGTCTGAAACCTGAGACCAAACCATAATCATCAATAATTTTTTTCATCTGGATGATTGATTCCAAAGGTCGTGTTAGGGTTACAACCAGATCGTCTGCGAATGCTTTCGTCCTATAGTCTTTTTGCTTTACAACAATTCCACTCAGTTTATTCGAGTCCCGTAAAGAATTCAACAAAACTTCTAAAGTTAGAATAAACAACAATGGAGATAGCGGGCAACCTTGTCTAGTTCCTTTCTGTATCTGAAAATTAGTAGTTAAACTTCCATTAATAACCATTTGTGCTGTCTGTTCTTGATAGATTGCCTCAATTGCTTGTACAAACTGAACTCCGAAGTCCATTTTATATAAAGTCTTTAATAAAAAATCCCAATTGACTCGATCAAAGGCTTTCTCCGCATCCAAAAATACCAGCGCCGCAGGGATCTGTTTACTCTTCTCAAGATATTCCAATAAATCTATGACTTGCCGCACGTTGTCCTTCATATATCTCCCCTCAATAAAACCTGCTTGATCACTGTGAATCACCTCTTGGATAACTGGCATCAATCTGTTGGCCAGAACTTTAGCAAAGATTTTGTAATCCGTATTCAGGAGAGATATTGGTCTAAAATTTTCTGGTTTTGAAGAACCGTCTTCCTTTGGTATAAGTGAAATAAAAGCCGTTTTCCAAGAGGGGGGTATTTTACCCCCCCCCCCCGTTGTATACTACAAAATAAATCCTTCAGATGCTCTATCAACTCAGATTGTAAGTTCTTATAATATACTGCTGTCAAACCATCCGTCCCAGGAGCTTTAGCTGTGTTCAGTTGTTTAATTGCAAACAAGATCTCTTCAGAGGTTATTAAACAATTAAGTCTTTCCCTTTGTTCCGATGAAATTTTTGTAACTCTCATCTTTCCAAGATATTTATCAATAAGGTCCTCTTGAATCTTATCTTTACAATACAAATTTGAATAATAGTCTAAAAAGGCTTGATGAATTGACTTCTGTTGAAACACCTGTTTACCTTTGTATTCAATAGATTCTATTACACGAGAACTTTGTTTCTTTTTTAGAGTATATGCTAACCATCTGCCCGGTTTGTTAGCATTACAAAAGGTATTATGTCTGGCAAATTGCAAATTAGTCGCCGTCTGATCAGCTAACAATATTTGAAATTGTTCTTTCAAAAGTTTTATAGTTTGCTGTAGTTTCTGATCAGTCATTTTTTATATGCAGTTGTTCTTTTGCCTTTATTTCAGCCTCCAATTCTATTCTTTTCTTTTGTCGAATTATCCTTTGCTTAGAATTCATATAAATCAGTACACCTCTCATGTAAGCCTTACTTGCATCCCAAACAACTTCAATAGGTGTACCTTTATTCAAATTCAACTGGAAGAATTCCTTCAAATGTTTTTTGAGATCCTCTATATTCTTCTCATACCTAAATAGATTCTCATTAAGTCTCCAGGATCTTCTCTCCCTCTTGCCGAAATCCATTTCCATCCATACAGGACTATGGTCAGACAAAGTTCTTGGAAAAATCTTAGTCTTAGTCGTATTAGAAGATAAGTCAGTAGAAGCCAATATAAAGTCAATTCTAGAAAAGGACTGATGTCTATCAGAAAAGAAAGTAAAATCCTGTTGCTTCGGATGATGTATTCTCCATACATCCTTCAATTGTAATTCTTCTTTCAATGCAAAAAAAGTCTGTGGTAATTTATTCCCCTTAGCCAGTGTCTTCTTATCAAGATTTGCATCGGTGACTCCATTCCAATCTCCCATTATCAATAAAGATTTATAATTCCATTGCAATATTTTGCTATGTAGTAATTTATAAAAAGTTTCTTGCTGCTGATTCGGGGCATAAATTCCTATTAAAAGAAACTGAACATTCTGTATATTTATTTCAACCGCAATATATCTTCCTTGATCATCCGCTTCTACAAGTTTAGCTGGTATTCTTTTAGAAATATACAACACTAGTCCATTCCTTTTTGCCAGATTAGAAGAAATAAAGTGTACTCCAAATTTTGAATTTATCAAATATTTTTGGTCCTGGGTTCTAATATGAGTTTCTTGGAGGCAAACAATTTCATTTTTATATTGATTCAAATAATAAAATATTTTCCTTCTTTTCTGTGGGGAGTTCAGACCATTCACATTCCACGATAAAAATCTAACTGCCATCTGAAGATTCACGAAGCTTGCCAAGGACTTGTCTAAGACTTTGTTCAACAACAGAAGTCTTAGGTCTTGCCCCTCCCACTGCTTCAGATTTTTGTGGTGTCCCATTCATCCCTTTCATTTCTTGTGGCATCTCGAACATCTGTTGTTTTTGCTTCTCTTGTCTCTGCTTTTCGGCTGCCCGGGTTACACGTTGATCTTTTGGTTCTTGCATCATCAATTCAAGATCCGGGTCCACCTCTCTTGTTGCTCTGGGATGTTTTATTCTTGGCTCTGGGAGACCGAAAAAAAAATCCTCCGTTAAACCACCTTCAGCTCCTAAAACATCCTCCGCTGCCAACACTTGAGTTGCCTGTTGCTCTTGTTCCTTTGAAGGTTCTAATGTCTCTTCCTCGAAATCCTTGTGTTGAAAGGCTCCTTCTACTGACAACAATGTAGATGAGCATGGTGGTGTTGGAGATCTTTTAAGAATATTGTGAAAAAAGTGTTGTGCTTTTGCCAACGAATTCAAATGGTATCTGACATCCTCATATCTCAAGATAATTCCCACAGGTGCATCCCATCTAAATGGGATCTGTCTCCTTTTCAATTCATTCACCAAAAAGCCGTAATCTCTCCGATCTCTTAACATTTTAGGTGGTAGTTCTTTAAAAACTCCAATTTGATTGCCCTCCGCCTGAATAGTGGTATGAAAAGAACTGCGCAAAATATCATTTCTCAGCGTTCTGTCATTAAAATAAATCACAACATCTCTGGGCAAATTCCTCTGTCTCGCTACTTGAGAATTAACCCTGTAAATCTTGTCAATTCTTTTCTCAATTAGCTCAGGTTCCAGTTTTGAGATTTTGGCCAAAATATCCACACAAGCAGCCCTCAAATCCTGTCTGTTATTTTCCTTCAGACCCCTTAGTCTTATGGCAAACTCCGTATTTCGAAATTGTAGCATGGTAATTTCCTCTTCCATCTTTTGGTTCCTCAGATCCACCTTAAAAAATTTCTCCTCTGCATCTTTTTTATTCTTTTGCACATCTAAATTTAAGTCATCCACTTTTTTTTCAACCACCACCAGAGCATCAGTGAGAGCCGTTACCACTGTAGTTACATTCTGATTCAACTTATCACTTTTTTCCTTTACAAACTGTTTCATTTCATTTTGATTATTTTCAATCTTCACATTCAAATCTTTAATCTGATTAGCAAGAGTTGCTGTTAAGTTGGCCATGAAAGCTTTCAGATCCTCATTCCCTCCTCCTTGCATCGTACTCTGAGACTGAGCTAATGGCTTGGCTGGTAATTCCTTTGTCTGGTGAGGAGGGGAATCCCCACCAGTTTTCTTTGAAGCCATGCCTGGAGAACACCTTAGTTTCTTAAAAAAAGAAAATCTTCCTCCCTTCCCTAAAAATCCAGTCTTTCTCCCCAGTTTTGCAGGAAGGGGGAACAGCCAAAGTTCTTTTCCACTTTAAAATATTCAAAGTCTTTTAAGTTAACACCAGGCAGGCTTAAATTGTTAATTATCAGTTTCACTTTCTAGTTTCGTTTCTGCTCTTTCAGCCAGTTTCACTTTCTAGTTTCGTTTCTGCTCTTTCAGCCAAGCGCCATTTTCCGCTCCAAATTTTAAACTGCCACTTTTTTTTCCTTTAAGTCTCAGCAAGCTTTAAAACTCCTTTTTTTTTGCAAAATTCCCCCTTTAAAAAGTTTTCCTCACCACTTAGCCGTTGCAAGATGTTATTTGAAAGGATGGGATGATTCCGATCGTCTCGCTCTGCCGCTGACAGAGGTCCCTCGGCGCGCGGAGCTTCAGCGAGGAGAGTAGGGAGCCCTCACACAGAACACCTTCCAGGGCTAGGAAAAATCCCCTGGGGGTGTCTCTGGGGCTCTACCTAGACTTCGCCGGCTCTTGCCCCCTCCCAAAACAAGAAGGGGGATTTTCCGAGCCGCTGAACAGCTGTTTAGCGGCTCTAACGCGCGCGGAGGGCGGCAGCTATGCGGAAGCCGCCCGGCGACGTCGGAGTCCCAACCCGGAAGTCCCATCATTAGCCACTCTTAACCCCAGCAATCCATACATGAATCAGACCAACACCCTCCATGAAAAGCTCTCTCGACCACAAACACGAAGCCAAACAACAACAACGCAGCTCACCAGCTCAAATCCTCCTGCAACTCAGACTAAGCCAAGCACAACCAAGCCCCCACCCAAACAGAACACACCCCCAGCCAATCAGAGCACAACCAACCCCCCATCCAATCAGAGCACAGCCAAGCCCCTAACCAATCAGAACACACCTCCACCCAATCAGAACACAGCCAAGCTCCCACCCAATCAGCTCACACCCCCACTAGCAGTTAAAAGGAAGGATCAGCTGCAATCTCTCATTGCGCCTGGAAGCACGAAGCCGAGAACACCAGCCTGAAGATGACGAATGAGACTTCGTCGAAACGTCGCCAAGATACTTCCAATTCTACGCGGGAGAAGACATATATATATATATATATGTATGTATGTATGTATGTATGTACGTACGTACGTACGTACGTACGTACGTTCTTACTTTTGGTAGGTTTTAAGTGTTCTATATATGTATCTATATATGTCTGTCTGTCTATCTATCTATTTGTCTATATTCTCCCCCTTTTCTCAATCTCTAACCACAATTATCTTACTCAATATTTTATGTTTACCTTTTACCGCTAGTACATATATATCAATCACTTTAATTCATTCACCACAGGTCTAGTTAATTTTTTTACCATTCATTAATTCTTTAACAATCATTTCCTTCCCCCCCCCTTCAGATCCAATCAATACGTTAATTAAATATTTTCCTTTTCAAATGAATTCTCTATAATTATTGTAGAGTACCAAGTAATACAAATATACCAATCCCTTTAGTTCATTCAACCAGATCCAAACAATTCTTTAACTCTTGATTATTTTTAACACTTATCTATTTCCCCCTTTTCAAAACTAATCAACAAATTAAATTATTTTCTTTCAAATTACACTTTTTATAATTGTATTAAGTTCCAACCAGATTTTTCCTTTTTAAATTTCTTTTCTGTTATTCTTCTCTCCAGTCCTTATTGCATCAGTCCTTTTAATAATAATAATAATAATAATAATAATAATAATAATAATAATAATAATAATAATAATAATAATAATTTTATTTCTATACTGCCCCTCTCCCGAAGGACTCGGGGCGGTGCACAGCCTAATTAAAAGCACAAGACAAACAACAATTTAAGAATTAAAAATATTAAATAATTTGGCTCAATATAAAACCCCAAATTTAAAAATCCCAGATTAAAACCAATTTAAAAATCTTCTCATCCTTAGCTAGGGCTGGCGGAACAAAGAGGTTTTGAGGGCACAGCGGAATACACGGAGGTCAGTGATCTTACGTAATTCTGGAGGCAGTTCATTCCAGAGAGTAGGAGCTCCCACAGAGAAGGCCCTCCCCCTGGATGTTGCCAGCCGACATAATTTGGCCGTTGGCACCCTGAGAAGACCATCTCTGTGGGAGCGGACTGGCCGGTGGGAGGCTACTGGTGGCAGGAGACAGTTTCGAAGGTAACCCGGTCCGATGCCATGGAGCTCTTTAAAGGTGGTAACCAACACCTTGAATCACACCCGGAAGACCATTGGGAGCCAGTGCAGCTCACGCAGTAGGGGGGTCACATGGGCACAACGCATTGCACCCATAACCATCCGCGCGGCTGCATTCTGGACCAGCTGGAGCCTCCAGGTGCTTTTCAAGTGGAGCCCCATGTAGAGAGCATTACAGTAGTCCAATTGAGAGGAGCAAGGGTGTGAGTGACCGTGCGTAGGGTGTCGCGATCTAGAAAGGGCCGTAACTGGTGGATCAGGCGGACCTGATAAAAAGCCCCACTGGCCACGGCCGTCATATGCTCTTCTAAAGACAGCCATGAGTCCAGGAGGATGCCCAGATTGCGAGCCCTCTCTGAGGGGGGCAAAAGTTCACCCCTAATAATCAGAGATGGCACCAGCTGACTATATCACGATGCCGGGAACCACAGCCACTCAGACTTGGAAGGGTTGAGTCTGAGCCTATTTCTCCCCATCCAGACCCGCACGGCCTCCAGGCAGCGAGACATCACATCAAAGGCATCATTGGGGTGGTTTGGGATGGAGATGTACAGCTGAGTATCATCAGCGTACAGATGGACTCTCTCCCCAAAACCATGGATGATCTCACTCAGCGGCTTCACATAAATGTTGAACAGAAGGGGCGAGAGGACCGACCCCTGCAGCACTCCCCATGCGAGGCACCTCGAGGTCGACCTCTGACCCCCTGCTAACACAAACTGCGAGTGGTCGGAGAGGAAGGAAGAGAACCACCGTAAAACGGTGCCCCCTATTCCTAACCCCCTCAATCGCTGCATGGTTGATGGTATCAAAAGCCGCTGAGAGATCTAACAGGACCAGGACAGAGGAGCAACCCCTGTCCCAAGCCCTCCAGAGATCATCCACCACCGCGACCAATGCCGATTCTGTGCTGTACCCCTGCCTGAAGCCCGACTGGTATGGGTCTAGATAGATAGCTTCATCCAGGTGCCCGGGTAGTTGTCGTGCCACTACACTCTCAACAACCTTCGCAACAAAGTGAAGGTTGGAGACCGGACGATAATTAGCTAATTCAGCTGGGTCCAGGGAAGGCTTCTTGAGGAGGGGCCTCACCACCGCTTCTTTCAAGGCAGCGGCAAAGGCACCCTCACTCAAAGAAGCACTTATAATCCCCTGGAGCCAGCCTCGCGTAACCCCCCGGGTGGCCAGTACCAACTAGGAGGGACACGGGTCCAATAAACATATGGCAACACTAATCCTACCCAGAACCCTGTCCACATCCTTGGGAGCCACAGGATCAAACTCCTCCCAGATAACATTCTCAAGACCTACCCTCATCTCCTCCCCCAGACTCACCCAGTCAGATTCCAAGCCTTCCTGAATCCGAGCGACTTTATCATGCAGGAATTGTACAAAATCCTCAGCTCGGCCCTGCAAGGGGTCTTCCCGCACTCCCCCCCCGAAGAAGGGAGTTGGTCACCCTAAACAAGGCGACTGGG
This sequence comes from Masticophis lateralis, assembly GCA_030761175.1. Taxonomy (NCBI): domain Eukaryota; kingdom Metazoa; phylum Chordata; class Lepidosauria; order Squamata; family Colubridae; genus Masticophis; species Masticophis lateralis. The sequence goes on along the minus strand of JAUDYJ010000003.1, from coordinate 100,134,644 downwards.
CAGTTCTCTGCAGATGCAATAAGAGCGGAGAAATAGTTAGATTTTGCCGTTTTTATCGCCACTAGGTAGGTCTTGATATAAGACCTCACCTGTGTCCGGTCGGAATCGGATCGACTAGTCCTCCAACTGCTCTCTAGGTGTCTTTTCCGATGCTTCATCTCTCTCAGCTCCTCAGAGAACCAAGGAGCTAATTGAGATTGGCATCGGGTCAGAGGCCGCAAAGGCACGACGCGGTCCAAAGCCCCGGCGGCTGCACTCTCCCAGGCGGCCACCAAGTCTTCAGTTGAATCGTGTGCCAGAGTCTCAGGAAATGGCCCAACCTCTGTCAGGAACCTCTCGGGTTCCATCCGGCGACTAGGACGGAACCATTTTATTGGTTCCGTCTCCCTGTGGCGGGAGGGGGGGCGGTAGGAAAGTCCAAGCAAAGGAGAGAATGATCTGTCTATGACAAGGGTTTAATGTCTAGATCCCCTCTACCAAGATCATTCAGCCACTGACCAGAGACAAAAATCAAGTCCAGAGTGTGTCCCCCATGTGAGTGTGTCCCTGAACTAATTGGGTCAGGTCCATGGCTGCCATGGAAGCCATGAACTCCCGAGCCACCTCTGACGCCTCACCTGCAGATGGCAAGTTGAAATTCCCCCATAACAATAAGTCTGGGAATATCAACTGCCACCCCGGCAATAATGTCAAGCAGCTCAGGCAGGGTCACCGCCATGTGGCAGGGAGCCAGGTACGTAGTCAGCAGACCCATCTACCCTCCATGGCCCCACTTCACAAGGAGGGACTCACATCCGGCTATCTGAGGTACAGGGGTCTCCCTTGGACCAAGACTCTCCCTAATAATCACCGCCTCTCCCCCGCCCCTCCCCTGAGCTCTTGGCTGATGAAATGCTCAGAAACCTGGTGGGCACATTTCAATGAGGGGAACCCCCCCCCTGTTGCCCAATCAGGTCTCCGTAATACCTGTCAGGACTGCACCCCCCCTCCAGAATAAGATCACAAATGAGGGGGGCTTTGTTAACAACAGACCTGGCATTACATAGCATCAGCCGCGGACCCGGGGCCTGAGGCTCTGTGCAACCTGGGACCTGAGTAGTGCATTGGGGGCCGGAGTGCGCAATTGCTTGTAAGCAGCGTATGCGCACCCCCGGAACATGATATGGCCCCCTGTGCCCGTCATATCTGCCCCTCTCACTCACTACTTCAATTGCACTGCCCTTTTTGACATCTCGCTGTTTCCCAGTCAACGTTCTCTCTGTGATCTCCCTGCCATGCCCAACTAAACTCTCATCCCACTCGGTGGCTATATGAACCCCCCAGGTCCATCTTTGTAATCCCCACCCCTCTTCCTGGGTCCCCTTAAAATTTTCCTTAAAAAACCTAATTAAAAAACCCCTCAACCCCCTCTTCGCTGCATGCCATCTCTCGGGGTTCCAAAACCCGTCATCAAGATAGGCCCTCGATAACATGGAGGGCCAGGCCTGTGAGAAGGAGGAGTCTCGCAATGCGAGAAGGTCGGCTTTTGGGATCATCAACCGAACCAAGGACAGGAAATGGAGGCCAGTCCAGGGAGTCCATCATAATCCAAAGGGATAACCGGACATAAAAGATCATAAAATGTCCATTCTTTTTAGGGCTGGACTCCGCTGTCCTCTCACGACAGGGAGAAGGTCCAATGTTCTTTTTTCCCTCCAGTGGAGCTCATGTCCAACCATCCTCTCACGATGGAACTTATTACATAGTTCAAGCTTAGTCACCTTCTATTTCACAGTACAGTCTCTGAGTCCTTCAAGTCCCTCTCTTTATATTCTATTTTCTTCTGTGTCTCTTTTTTCCTCTTCCCACTACACTTTTGCTATCTTCTCGATATTTATAATTCCATAATTATCTACACGAATATCTGTAAGTTTATTTATTCTTTCCAAGTTTATTTCCTCCTTAGTCCACCAGTCAATAATCTTTAGTCTCTTCATTTAATTTTTTAAATCCAAAGTTTATATTTACCTTCAATGATTCCTTCCTTCTCGTGACATCTTTACTTTTCTTTTCACAATAAGCCCTTAGCTTGAGTCCAAATGTTTCAGTTTGTTACTTTGTATCTCCTTTATGGGTTACTTCCTCCCGCTGCAGTAACCTCTTCATTTGATCATCTCTCCATTTTGCGCTTACCTTTTCAATTGCCACTTTTCTTTCTCTCTGCGTCTCTCTCCTTTCGTGACTCTGCTTGGTAAGACTTCACTTTTCCTTCTTTTCGATCCTCCTCGACCACCAGTGTTGATTCTACTTTTTGCTTCCTCACTATGCAGCCTCCATTGCTCTTGGTCCACCTTAAAGACAAACTTTTCCCCATTGGATTTAAGGGGTTCGGTTTTTATTCTCCAGGATGATAGCGAGTTGTCTGAAGCCTTAAAACCTTCCCCTTTAGTATTCTGATCCCTCCTGGATTGGAAATGCTCTTAAAGGACTCCTTATCAGGAATTAACTGGGCTTTCGGGAGCTATAAATTGCACCCTCACCCACTCAGTTCTGACGTCACTGCTGGAAGTCCTCACGTAGACAGATCTTTTTATCCATTTAAAACAAACCCTATCACTCTATGCTCATTTAACTGGAGTGGGTGGGGTGGGGTATGATTTTCATGGGGGCAGAAGAGGGACTTGGCACTGAAGGCTCCACTCTCAAGATGCCCCCATCTTCTTACCTATAGCTGTAGGCATTGAGAGCTTGGCTTTCTCACAACAAGGCCTGATAGAGATGCAGCACTTCAGTCCTCCTGGATGCTTCCATCTCATAAACAGGGTGCCAGGCTTCCTGGCAAGCCCCCTGTGCCTTTGCTGCTGTCAGAGCCTGATTCCGGAAGCAGCCTGGGGAATCGCAGAGGTTGGGACTCGGTTGGTGAAGCGAGCGCCTACCACACAAAAACACTTTCTTCCTTGATTCCAAAAACAAGGTGTGTGGCAGGCGCTGCCACCCAAAAACACTTTCCTCTCCAATTCCAAAAACAGGGCGTGCGGAGGCAAAAAAAGAGCATTGCGTTTTTGGGCGGTTCCAGGCAGTGGAGATCGCAGCAACACTGTTTCGGGTGGCAGTGCCTTGCCTTACACCTACTACACAGCGCCCGCTTCGTCATCCAAGTCCCTATCTCTGCGCTTCCCCGGGCAGCTTCTGTAATCAGGCTCCAACTGAGGCAGCAAAGGTGCAAAGGCCTGCCGGGAAGCCCAGCACCATGTTTATGAGATGGCAGCATCCAGGAAGTATATCACAGATCAAAAGTCCAGGTGATAAAATATGCTGGTAAACAGGTCACTGTTTTGAGACAGGTGCTGAAGAAGGTGCGAGACCGAAGACGAAACTACCAAGCATTGACAACACAACTAAGGAAATATGATGGGAGATATAATTGGCTACTTCCAGATGGGCTGATGGTGACATGGCAGGAGAAGAGAGTACATCTTGAAACCCCACAAGAAGCTGATGAATTTCTTGAAAGTGAATTTGCAACTTGGGAAAGGGAAGGAGGAAGGGAAAGTGAATACATGGCAGATAGTAAAGGGCAGGAAGGAGGGCAGGAGGAGAAAGGAGTAGCAGGAGTATGAGAAGAAGAAGAGGAAGTAACTAGACAGACAACTAGAGCAAAGAACACAGAGAAGTAAAGATGGGGGAGGAAATATGTTTGTTTTCATTAAATATAAAAGGTTTTAATGCACAGGTGAAGAGAAAGCGGGTTTTTAAGAATTTAATAAAACTAAAATGGATGTTATATGCCTCCAGGAAGTGTATATTAAAAAACAATGTGAATGCGTTTTGCAATGTCCTGAACTTGGTACGTTAGCTGACGAGAAGCAAAGAGGTGTGGCCTTCTATGTTAGGAACTATCTGGAATCTAAATTAATCTATAGGGATGATGAGGGCAGAATTTTAATGCTGGAAATATATATAGGTCGGCTACGGGTTCTTTTGGTGGGAATATATGCCCCAAATAATGGACAGTCTGATTTCTATCAAAAGGTATACCAAAAACTTATTGAGTTGCAATATGATCATATAGCCATACTGGGCGATTTTAATGCAGTAATTGACAGGGATTTGGACTATTTACTGGGAAATACTCAAAAGAGAGAAAATAGGAGAATACTTCCGAAAATATGTGCAGATATGAAGGATGAATTAGGTCTTATGGATCTATGGCGAACATTCCACCCTCAGACAAATCAATATACTTTCTTCTCTCCCAGGCATAAATCTTGGTCGACGCTGGATATGATGTGGGCAACTACAGAGTAAAGACCAGAACGGTAGCGACAGAGATAGAACCTAATACCTGGGCAGACCATAGTCCATTATTGGTTAGGTGGAAAAGGGATATAACTAAAAGAAATAAAAGGTGGATGTTGAGAGCAAGCATTCTAATAGAGATGGAATTTCAACAAATGGTGAAGAGAGAAATGGAAGCCTTCTTTAGGGTCAAGGACAATAAGGAAACCTCGATACAGATTCTGTGGGATATGGCAAAAGCATATTTGAGAGGGTTAGCGATTAAATACACTGCGGGGAAGAAAAGGCAGAAACTTAAGGAGAGGAAATATGGACAACGAAACTGCGGAATGCAGAGAGGAATTTACAGATTAATCCACTAGATGCTAAAGCTAAGGAAGCAGTAGACGTAAGTAAACATCAACTCATATTACTAGACCAGGAGGAAATAGCACATAATATTAGAATGGCCAGACAGCATCACTTTGAACATGCCAATAGGGCTGGCCGGTGGCTTACTTATAAACTAAAGAAGGAGAGGGAAAGTAGGCGGATAGATCAATTACAGGACAGGACGGGAGTCATATGGGTAGATAATGAACGGAAAAAAGGGATTGCACAGGAATTCTTTTCACAACTGTATGCCAGTGAGCAAGTGCTGGATGAGAAAATTAAGGTATATTTGGAACAGTTGGACCTCCCCAAATTCCCAGAATCAGTTAAAGAGCTGTTGAATAAGGAGATTACGGAAGGAGAGATAGAGATTATGATCAAGAGGCAGAAGACCGATAAAACCCCTGGCACGGATGGCTTACCTGCAGAGATATATAAAACTTTTCAGATTTGTATATAAAATATATGAAGGAAATCTTTAATATGGTATTGATGGAGTCCAAGGCTCCCAAATCATGGCTAGAGGCCTATATCTCTCTAATACCTAAGGAAGGAGTGGACCAAACACTTATACATAACTACAGACCTATTTCACTTTTAAACGCCGACTATAAAATTTTTGCAGCCGTAATGGCAGCTAGATTTAAGAAATACCTTAGTGCAGTGATGGCTAACCTTTTTGCCATTGCGTGCCAAAAGTGGGGTTCGCGTGGGGGTTTGCGGGTGCGTGTGCCCACATCCATAATTCAATGCGCCCCATCCTCCCGCGTATGCGTATGTGACCCCCCCCACTCCCCCTGCTTTTGGCATGTGATGGCCCGGTGGGCCCGGTAAGCCTGTTTTCTCCCCTCCCCAGGCTCCGGAGGCTTTCTAGGAGCCTGGGGAGGGCAAAAACAGCCTTCTCCATCCCCCTGGAGGCCTTCCGGAGGCTGGAAACAGTAAGTTTCCCAACTTTTGGTGGGACCGAAAGCCCTGAAAATCAGTTGGCCAGGGCGCACGTGTGCGCTGGAGCTGAGCTAGGGCAACACTCGAGTGCCCACCAATATGGCTCCGTGTGCCATCTGTGGCATCCGTGCCATAGGTTCGCCATCACGGCCTTAGTGAATTTATCCACATAGATCAAAATGGTTTCCTACCAGCTAGACAGCTGAAAGATAATGTACGGATTATACTGGATGCCCTGGAATATTACAAGGCCCACCCTGAGAGGCAGGTGGCGTTTCTCTTTTTGGACGCCCAGAAAGCCTTCAATAGGGTCAATTGGAACTATCTAATATTACAACTGAAACAGATGGAGGCTGGCGATCATTTTATTAATGCAATCCAGACAATTTATAACCAACAAAAGTCCAGGATTTTAGTTAATGGAGAAGAGTCGGAGGAGGTGACAATAGAGAAGAGAATGAGACAAGGCTGTTTACTCTCCCTATTACTGTTTATATTCACGCTAGAACTTTGCTTAGGATAATAAGAGGTGAGCATAAGAGGACTAAGGATCCGAGAACAAGAATATAAGGTCCAGGCGTACACGGATGACCTGGTCTTTGTTCTGGAAGACACATTAATCTCCGGAGGGCGACTTATTGACACAATACAGAAATTTGGTGGAGTAGCTGGGTTACAAATAAATAGGACAAAAACAAATATTATAGCAAAAAAATATGACAGAAAGACAAAATTCAGAATTACAAAATACTTTGGGCCTACAGGTAGTGTTTAAAGTCAAATATTTAGGGATTTGGCTGTCTGATAGATGTTCATCAATAAAGGGGGATAACCATTTAAAATTAATTGAACAACTAGATAAAGATTTGGAGAAATGGGAGAAGATACAATGGTCACTAATGGGACGAATAGCATTAATTAAGACCTACGTAGTGCCCAGAATGGTATTTCTCTTTCAAACAGCCTCAGTTAGGTTGGATAAAACCTTCTTTAAGAATCTGGACAGAACCACAAATAGGTTTATTTGGCAGGGCAAGAAGTCTTGAATTAGGTTGAAAGTGATGCAGAAACCAAAAGAACAAGTTGGGTTAGGGGTCCCAAATTGGAAATATTATAATTCGGCGGTTTTGGTTTAGATCCGTGAGTGGATTACACTGCAAAGGAGACATCTGCTAGCAATCAAAAGTCACTATCTCCAACAGGGGTGGCATGCCCACCTTTGGTGGGAGAGAGGCAAGCCCCCAGCATATTTTATAAAACACCACGTGCGAGGAGTCCTGATTGAAAGTTGGATGGAAATTAGGAAAACATATTATAATAAAGTACCACTCCGGGTTTCACTTGTGGAAGCTGTGACCTATTCGACTTTGAATAACCCAGAGAAAAAAGTGACCTATAAAGAAATATTAGATACGACTGGGAAGCTAAAAACAAAAATGGCACTTCAGGAACAAGGAGTGAACCTAGACTGGTGGACATACACGCAAATCAGTAGTAAATACACGAGAGACAGACAGAGAATGGGGATTAGCCGAGAGATGCAGATTTTGGATAAGATATTAACAGGGGTGGATGAAAAGGTGCTATCTAGATGCTATAAATTCTTAATGGCTATGGAGGTAGGGGAGGAAGGTGCGAATACTTCGATTCATGCCTGGGAGAAGAATCTAGGTCATTCAATTGAGCCTGAGAGGTGGAATGAAATTTGGATTATTTTATCACTGTTGATCTCAGTGTAATCATCTAATTTTTTCTTTCAATTATTTTCTTTCCAACATTATATTCTTGCTTCTCACTTATCTTTTCTTTCTTTCTTTTTGTATTCTATCCAATCCTCCGCTTCTTTATTTCCCTTAAACGCTTCTCGCAATTTTTGCAACATCTCCCACTGCTCCTCATACTCATGCTCCCAATTCTTCATATTATCAATTTAAGAAGAAATGATTTTTAAATTTATTATTATTTTAGCTTATATATAGTTCAGATTCAAGTCCATTTAATGTCTTTTTTTCTTTTTTCTTTCCAAATAGTATCCAATTCAAATAGTCATTTGAGCCATTCCAATTTGAGATTTTATTCTGTCAACTTCTTTTTGTAATCTTGCTCCAGCTGTTTAAACAAATACTCCTTACCACGATGTTTTGAGTCAATACTTCTTTTTTGCCAGATGTCTCTCTCCAATCCACAAATCCCCAGGCAAAAATATCAATTGTAAATCCAAAAAGTAGTACTTCCTGTTCTTCAATTAATTCCTTTTGTTGTTAAAGAATGCTTTCTCTCAATTTTCTTTTCCTTATATTATTCTTAATTTCTTCCAAGTCCAATTCTAAATCCAGGTGGTTAGTTCTTCTTTTAGGGCTTTTGTTTTTAAAGTTCCTCTTTATTTTTTTTCCTTCACTTTGAATTCCGAAATGCCAATTAGCCACTTATTTCAGATTGGGATCTCTTTTAAGCTTTGAAATTTTTTTTCTTTTTACCTATGAGTTGGCCAATCACTCACTTGGTAACAATACTCTGTTTCATCACTGCTCCTGCTCAATTCTTAGTCCGGTTGCCCCAGCTTGTAACAGCCGTTTCAATGGCTGATGCCCCCGCTGCCAGCTCAAAGAACTGCCTCCGACCTTTCGAGGAACTTGCTTGTTCCTCTTGGTCTTCCGAGGCACCTCTCTCTCTCCCCGTCCCTACAAGCCAGATCTGGTCTGAAGACCCCCTGACAGCAGTTTGTCAATTTGGGTTTTCGCGAAGCCCGATGGAGCTTCCCTTTTCTCCAACCAGTATCGCCGCGATGCTTCTGGTTTCTCATCACTGGAGGTTTTTACGAAGAGATTAAACAGTCACTTATCTGAAATAGTATAGATTCTCCTGCTCAAGCGAGGGGCTGGAGTAGAAGACCTCCAAGGTCCCTTCAAGATTCTATTATTCTATTCTATTCTATTCTATTCTATTCTATTCTATTCTATTCTATTCTATTCTATTCTATTCTATTCTATTCTATTCTATTCTATTCTATTCTCAATGTGTAAAAAACAAAGAAAAAGTCAAGGAAAGATTGGTCCATTAATGGGAGAAAATGGCAACAAGGTGATGAGCAGCAAGGAGAAAGCAGATGTCAGGTCTGGAAACCATCCTTTTCATTGGATCTTCAGGCCTGCCACATTTACTGTGGGAAACTGGAAGGGGGGATTGTATGGAGCCAGAGTGATATATAGTCATAATAACATTCCTTTCTCAGAGAGTCAAGGACATCTTGCCCTGCACCTGAACAGCTGTAACTGGGAGGCATCTCCAGTTGGGATGGTGCTTTGATTGGACCATGTGATGGATATGTGGGTGTTGGGTAGGGACTTGAACTTTCCTTTGGGTGGGGAAAACCTGGAAACTTTCAGATTTGGGTTTTCCCAGATGTGCCAATATGACATCTCTAATAAAATGGAACTTTCAGGAAACTCAAGCCTTGGAGTTTTATTTCGTTGGGAGTGTTACTTGGAACCTTGACAGAACTGTTTAACTCATTTTTTGCATCTGTCTTTATACAAACAAAACAAAACCCAGACCAACCTATGAAAAACAGTACTTAAAAGACAGATTGGGAATATAAATTAAAATAGGCAAGAAAATAGTAAGAGAATACTGGTGCACACTACAGTTCTAATCTCCTAGACCAGAAAGATTACACCTCAAGGTTCTGAAGGAACTGGCAGACATGATCTCAGAATCATTGAATCAGGGGTGAAATTCAGCAGGTTCTGACAGGTTATGGAGAACCGGTAGCGGAAATTTTGAGTAGTTCAGAGAATCACCTCTGGCTGGCCCCAGAGTGGGATGGGAATTTTTGCAATATCCTTTCCCCCAGGAGTGAGGAGGGAATGGGGATTTTGCAGTATCCTTCCCCTGGAATGGGGTGGGAATGAATATTTTGCAGTATCCTTCCCCTGCCATGCCCACCAAGACACGCCCACCAAGCCACACCATGCCTACCAAGCCATGCCCACAGAACTGGTAGTAAAAAAAATTGGATTTCACCACGGCACTGAACCATATCTTTCAAAGATCCTGGAGCACCAATATAGTCCTTTATGAGTCCTTCCAGAGCCTTGGAACCCCAAATGGGAAGGAATGAGTTCACAAATAACCAAGGGGAAAGGGGACCTGAGGCAGCAGACATGGTGGTGTGATTAGCCAGGGCATTTCCCTGACCTGGTTTACTGGCATCCTTAACATGGGCTCTTAAATGCACAATGGCTACCTTGCTGGGAAACAAGCTTCCGATAATATCAATATTTCAGATCCATATTTAACAGGGGTGCCTTGTACAGTGGGAACCCACACTCCTTGCACAAGGCACCATGTACCATGCATCATAGAAGGCAACTACAACAAGGCTACAAATTATCTAATGTTACATATTTTAACAGCAGCAAGATTGGCTTTTGCACAAAAATGGAAAAATAAAGAGACCCCCGCAGAAGAAGCTAAAATATTAAGTTGTATGGAAATGGACAGACTGACTCTGGAACTTAAAGACAAGAATGAAACAGAGTTCTATGAAATCTGGAACAAATTTTATTGCTTGCTTGACAGGAGGAGGATATGCTGGGATAAATGATTATTGACGAGTAGAATGTTTAGAAGTGTTTACACTAGTTTTGTGTGTTAGATAAGATTGAATTTGGTATTGATGTGACTTTCACAGATGTAAGAATCTACATGTTTGAAATGTGATAAATAGTATAACTTGTATAGAGATAAGGAATTGTATTAATTATAAGGTAAAACTTGACAAAAATGTTTAAACCAGAGACATCACACCATGTCCAATGTTTTTAATTTGTATTACCAATAAAAAACATTTTTAAATAAAACAACCTGCCATTCTCAAGAAACCTCATAGCTGGCATTTTGTTGCAGGTGGTTTAAGAAGGCAGACAGCCTGGATCTGCTCCTGTGAGAGCTTCCTAGTACTCTGAGATAAAATGTAACCTAAATATCTGATCTCCTGCTTAACAAGTTGTGCCTTAGCACGAGAATTCTTATAGCCTCAGTGGCAAAGTGAGTTTAATAGGGAAACAGAGTTTTAAAGACAATCATCCTCAGTAGTGGCAGCCAAAAGCAGGTCATCTACATATTACCAACACAACTGCAGTGGTATTAGCAAATGGACACCATGTGGCCAAGTCAGTGGCCAACACCTTCCCAAGGACAGTGGGGCTATTCTTAAATCCCTGGGACAAAACAATCCAGCAAAATTGTCTATGTTGCCACTGAAAGGCAAAAAAGAGTTAATAGGAGCCAAGGGGACACAGAAGAAAGTATCTTTAAGATCAATAACTGGGACTTCTGGTTGATGTCGTGGCGAGATTGGACACGAGGAGGTCTCTGTGCTCCCGTGTTGAAGCCTGTCTATTGGTGGGCTCCGAGAGGAGCCAAAGCCTCCCTGTAGGGGAGGCAAAGCAAAGAGGGGTGCCCTGTGTGGTCGCGGAGAGTCACAGCTCTCCTGCCTGACCCAGGGTTTTTCTTTCCTTCTCAGGAGGAAAAAAGGCAGCCTAAACATGGCTGCCACAAGCTGGAGCAGCCAAGGAATACCTAAAACAGAAGCTGAAGCAGAGTTACTGAACAGTAAGTTGGGTGAGAAATTCCCTGTTTTTTTGCATTTAGTCCCTAAACTTAAAGGAAAAAAGAAGAAAATCCAGAGAAGAGACTCTTAGAATTACCTTTTATAAAGCGGTGAATAACCATAGAGAGAAAAATCCTAGACCCAAATGAAAGGAACTGAGGGGAGAAAAGCTAAAGATCTTTTAATCAAAGAAAATTGGATTTTAAGCTGGGTAGGCATTGTTATGAAAAGGCATAATATGCTGGAACTATGTACCTGAACTGATTCGAGTATCTAATTTTGTCTCTATAAACTGAGTTAAATTTGGATTTTAATTTATTATGTTTGAAACAATGCTGAAACCTCTGTTGATGCTGCCATCTACTAGTGAATAGAATATACTATGCCCCTACAAATCTAGAAAAATTTTGACAGAAGAAATAAACATCTTTTTGAAGGACTGTGTTGATACTAACAGTCCTTTTATTAATTACTTTACAATTTTGATAAGGAAGACTTTTTAGTAAAGTAAAGTGACTTTTGTTGTGTGGAAACTGTCTGGACTATTTAAATGGAATTGATTAATAACCCTGAGATGTAAAGAGCTATGATTATTGAACTCTTTAATGAGCAAAACTGGAACTGAATATATTGTTTGTGGCCCTGACTAAAAGTGGACTTATTAAACTAAAACAAGATGTCTTTTTAGGGGGAAATGAGTAAGACTTCAAGAGAAATGGCAGGGATGTTTCAAAGCATCAGGGATACCATGATAAAGAACAAAAAAGAGATAAAAGACTTAATCCAAGGCATAAGTTATAAAATAGAAAATATGATACAACTGGCAACGAATGAAGATCAAAGAGTCCAGGAAAGAGAGGAGGCAACGGAAAGAATGGAGGAAAAGATAGAACAGACAAACCACCAAATAAAACAAGAGGATGAGAAAAACTTTTCAAGAGATATAAAAATGGAATTGGAATTGGATAATCTGGAAGAGGTTTTGGAAAGGGAGATAGGAATATGGGTGGATACTCTGGTGATATGGCAGCCTAGGAGGATAGAAATAGGAGAAATATTTAGATGGAATAATGAAGATACAGATGTTGACAGAGACAAAGATCCAAGAGATGAGTATGGTAGGAAAGCCAAAAAAAGAATAAGAACTGAAATATTAAAATGGGCAAGGGATGATGGATAGAATCAGGAGTAAAACCGGTTAGGACTGGTTCAGGCGAACCGGTAGTGAAGATTGGGGCTAGTTCCCGAACCAGTAGCAACCACTGGCTGGCCACGCCCCTGAACCAGTCCATGGCCTGCAGTCCTGCCATACGTCCATTCCACACAGCCTTCCCAGCATCCACGTGGCCAGCTTGCAAAGGCAGACAAGCAGAAGGCTATGTGGAAGGCAGGCAAGCATGGCAGGGCTGTGGGGAAGGGAACAAGCAATCTACTCCCTTCCCCATAGCCCTGCCATGCTTACCTACCTTCCACACTGCCTTCCCGGCAGTCCCTCATGCCCACTTGCCTTCCAAGGTTGGTGTCCAGCTAACTCTAAGCCCCATACCCTTGGGGGAGATGCAGCAGCTGCTACCTTTGCCTGAAATGCCACTTGCATTTTTTGGAAGCAATTGGGGGAGCAGGAGGGGAGAGCACCCAGCAAAGGCCAGGAAGACCCAGCTGCCCCTCCCTCCCTCTCCCCCCCTTTCTCCTGTCTGGCTGGCAAGAAACAGGGCATGGATAGCGACAACTGCGCTATTCTACCTCCTCTGCAAAACTGCTCTGTGGCTCCGCTCGCCTCCAGCCGCCCCGATGCAAGGTCTGCGGCTTCTGCAAGGCAGACAACAGTGGCTGCAAGCCAAGATGCTGCCTGTGCAAGGGGGGGGGGCAGAATGCAGGCATCACATCAAGCAGCCCTTCTCCTCCTCCTCCACAAGCTTCAAGGCTGAGCAGTGCTCGGAGCAACAACAGGGAAGGCAAGGCGACCGCAACTTTCTCCTCCTCCTCCTTGCGGCGTTCATTGAGTTCATTTTGCAAGCTCGCCGAGGTTGGCAACTTTGCACAATCTTTGGAGCTTTTGTGCAGCAAGCCCCACTTTTCCTCTTCCTCCTCCGCAGCTCTAATGTGGGTTTTTAATTCATGAGGAAGGAAGAGAAACCCTTCCCATCCCACCTGAGGACCGATTAGATTCTCTTGTCGCTTGTGGCAGGAATCCAGCCTTTGCATGGGAGAGAGTTGCTTCCCAGTGGACTGGCGGTCCTTGGGGGAGATGCAACTGTTGTGCTGGAGCTGAGAGGGGCAGCACCACCGGTGCTGAGTGGGCCAGCTCGCTTTCTTCTTTCTCCCACCACTGCTGCTGGAGTTGAGACTGCTGCTCCACTGGGGTATGCATGAGCAGCCCCGGGAAGTTGGGCAAATGTAAGGCTGATGCTGGTAGTGGGGAAGGGAGAACCACTGCACTCGGCAAAAGAGCCACCTTGGAGGAACATGGCGAGGTTCGCTTGCCTTTGGGGCCTGACATGCTCAGTTTCCGTGGGGCCTTTGGGCGACTGCTGCCCACTTGCCTTCCCCTCCACCTCGGGTCCCGCTGCCTGCATCTAGCCCATGACTGGGGATGTGCCGCTTCCAGGCCAGGCCGCCCACCCTCCCAGAGCACTTTCTTCATTCTCCCGCAGCAGCCACTGCTCAGACCAGGTGTGTGTGTGTGTGTGTGTGTGTGTGTGTGTGTGTGCGCGCGCGCACGCGAAAGAGAGAGAGAGAGAGATGAAGAAGAAAGAGAAAGAAAGAAAAAAGAGGAAGAAAGAAAGAAGGGGGAGAGAGAAGAAAGAGTGACGTGAGTGATGTTATGTTGGCTGTGCCCATCCAGTCACAAGACCTCCAAGCCATGCCCACAGAACTGGTTTTATTTGTATTAATATGAATCATGCCCAGAGGCCACACTGTTCATGTATTGATACATGTTTAAAAATAAAAACCCAATAAACCTTGAAAAAAAAGATCAATAACTGTATATTATATGAGATGGGGGCTTAACTGACTAATCAAAGGATAGGGGTTAAGATTATCTGATGCAATGTAACTGTCAACTGTCCAGTTGGCATTCCCAGAAAAAGAAATACCTGGGACATTATTTTACCAAGAGTATAAATTTTACTGAATAAATCCATATTGGCAGAGAAGAAGCGAAACCAGCTCTGAGCTTCCTGTATAAACACACACATAGTTCATTTCCCTTTTCCACATGGGCCATCTACAGTCCACTATGTCCACCAGTCACTTCTATTCATTTTGTTTTGGGAACTAGCCAATCGTGTGGCATTTGCTCTGAGTGTTCTTGAGGGGGGAAGCAATGTCTCACGGGAACCAATGACGCTTGGAGGCCATTTCCCCCATCCTTGCATTCCAATGCACCACCACCCCATTCTTTGTCAAGCTGTGAGCAAGCAGAATATAGGTGAAATTTGAGTCAGTCTTGGCATGCCAACCCCCTGGAAGAAGGGTATATCTGAAACAATAATAAGCATAGTTTCACATTATTACTTACAACCCAACTACTGCTACATTCCTTATTGGGGCCATTGAGGGTACCTAGTGTGAAACGTCTTAACCTCTCTGCCCTAACATCAGGAGCAGGCACTCTCTCAGCGTCTGCTAATTGGTAGTCTTTCCACAGTACTAGGTATTATAATTTTCCCTTGTGATATCTGGAGTCAAGATTCTTTTTCATCTTAACTAGGATGAGAGGAGGAGGAGGTTCTTCAACTGGCCTCAAGCCAGATCCCTGAAAGGGTTTTAAAAGATTGTAATGAAATACTGGATGAACTCACCTGTGGCTTCTTGGCAACTTCAGCTCCACCATCATAGGATTCACTATCCGGATGATCTGGAAAGGCCCTTTGCATTTGGGATCTAACTTATTACAAGGCTGCCTCACGTTTAGATACTTGGTGGACAAATACACCTCTCCCCCCACCCCCCAAATTCCCTTTGGAGGCCCTTTTCCGATCTGCTGGCCATTTCTTGCTTTCCCTAGCTTTATTTAGCACTTCATGCAAAGCGGGCCACATGGCTTTTGGAGTGTCCATCCAGTTGGCTAATGACCCTGAGGATGGAGCTTCCTGTGGAAGCTCTGGCACAGGGACGTACTCAGTCCCCATGGCCACCTTGAAAGGAGTAAAACCTGTGCTGCTGTGCACCGCGTTGTTTTATGCCACTTCTGCAAAAGGCCAGAGCTTGCCCCAATTAATCTGCTGATAATATAACAGCAGAGCTATTGCTCTACTAATGAGTTGGCATATTCAGCCACCCCATTGGTACTCAGATGATAGGCAGAGCTAAGTGCCTGAGAGGATCCTATAAATTGAAAAAAAAAATTCTGAGGAGAGGCAGAGATGACATTGCAGCAAAACAACGATTCTTCTATAGGGCTCTATAGAAGTTCGTCAAATTCCCCTTGCCAGAAGGTCCTAGTGGATGTAAGCCACCTTGGAGGGGTGGTGAAGAAGAGAATAGATCCCCGTAGAACACAAGATTGCCAATTCCTTGTTTGGGAGGGGAAGCTCTCAATTCGGTAGGGATGGCCATTGCACGCCATCCAAGACTGTGATAGCCTGAATGGAGAAGAATGGGGAAGACTGAAGAACAGTGTGGAGGCTGGGTAAGAACTTTTTAACTTCTGCCAAAATTACCCCTTTCTAAAATAGATTGAGTGACAATAGGGCTGAAAAAGAAAGGAGGCCCCTAAACCTTGGCCCATGGCAGGGGTGCGCTCTGGCGCTGGTGCCAGAGCGCCAACCAGCTGCTTCCCTGGTGCCGCTCTGGCTGCTGACTCCAGCAATTGTGGCATCTTTTTCGTTGCTTCCAGTGCAAACAGCACAAAGTGAGGAGGTGAGGCGGGGAGGGTGAAGGGGGGGAACATGCCCCACATGCACCTGCCATCCATGTGGAATGGCCTCATGGAGGCTGCTCCCACAAACCCTAGCTCACGTGCCCCTTCTCTTAGTGGTGGCCGCAAAAAGAGCGGCTACAAAGAACTATAGCTAGCCCTAGCCTTGTCAACTTGGGACTGGGGGAAGGGAGACTGGTGCCTGAACTCCGAGCAGTGGCCGGTGTGGGCTGTCTGCGCAGCCATGAAGTGGGATCAGCATGGCTGGTTCTTACCCGCAGCATTGCCAGCAAGGATCGGGTCAGAGCCACTGTCACCTGAGATCAGCAGGCCAGATTCGGTGATCTGGAAGTCAGGTAAACGGAGAAGCGAGACGGGTCTCTTACCAGACTTCCAGCTCCTGCCATGTCCGACAAGGGGCAGGGGAGAAGAGACAGCAAGGGGACCCCCGTCTCATTCCATGCGTTTCACTTCTCTGCCACCCCACCCTTCCCCACCTGCCACTCCCCTTCGCTGGCCGAGATCGGCAAGCCAGATTTGGGGAGCTGAATGTGCTGCAGCTGTCCAGGAGAAGAACGTGAGAAATGGGCTCTCTCGCAGTACTTCCTCTCTCTTCTTCTTCTCCCGAGTGGCAGCAGTGCATCCGGCTCACCGAATCTGACCTGTTGATCTCAGGCGCTCTGCAGCTCTGACCTGATCCTCGCCGGCAATGCTGCAGGTTAGAACTGACCATGCTGATCCGCTTCATAGTTGTGCAGACAGCCAACACTGGCCACTGCTTGGCGCTCAGCACCAGACCCTCTCCCCCCAGTCCCAGGTCGATAGGGTTAGGGCTGGCAAGAGTTTTCTTTGTGTCTGCTCTTTGTGGCCACCACTAAGAGAAGGGGCGTACAAGCTAGGGTTTGTGGGAGTGACTTCCGCGGGGCCATTCTACGTGGAAGGCAGGTCCATGTGGGGAGCATGGGGTATGTTCCCCCTCCCTTTTCCCCCCTCTCCGGCCTCTCCTCCTCACGTCATGTTTGCGCAGCAGCTGCACATGCATCTAAGTATTTTAGGGGGGTTATTTTTGGGGAGGGGGCTTATTTTAGTGCATGGGTTTGAAAGCCCAATTGGGCTTATTATCCAGACAGGTCCTAGTTTTGGGGAATCATATGCAGGAGTAAGGGGAGGATTTTACCTTGGAGGCGGCAAAGGTGAGATATGTCACCATGGTCCTGGAGGGGAATGCAGCTAAGTGGATGGTGGCCCTTCATAATGAGGATTCCCCAATGCTGAGGGATTATTACTTGTTTATGACAGCCCTCCAAGTGCGTTTTGATGACTCCCCCTGGCTGAATGAAAGGCTAGAACCAGGATGAAAACCCTAATTCAGAGGAGGAGATCGGTGGCTGAATACACCCAGGAATTTTGCCAGCTGGTTGTCCACATGAGGGGGTGGTCCCCAGAGGCCCTGATCGAATGCTACAAGGATGGCCTCAATGAGGACGACTACCAAGGCCCGCTCAAGACCTGCAGCATTGGTATGTGTTAGTGGCTGATGTGGAAATTGACTGGGCCAGAGATCAGTATGGGGAAGGGGGCACAGCTGGAACAAGCCTTCTGCCCTGAAAGAGACCCCTAGAGCTGCCACAGCATGCTTCAGATGTGGGAAGAGGGACACCGAGCTGCTGATTTTTTCTCCAAACCTGGCTCCAAGCTGACACCAGCTGGAGGGAAGAGAGTGAAAAGCTGCCAGCCAAGAACCACAAAATGGCCCCAAAAGGTGTGGAAGTCATAGGGTTCACTTCTCCAGGTCTGGAGGAGTTGGGAGCTCCGACCACCCCAGGGGACAGCAAAACACCAATTATGACCCCCTGGTATGTCAGCATGTAGGCCCCCTGACCATTCCAGTGGAATCAAGGGTGCCCAGAGGAAGATGCTAGCCCTTTTGGACTCTGGGTGTACTAGATGTGTAATCAGCCCAGAGGTGGTGGAAAAAATAAGACTGAAACAGAGGACAATGAAAGTGCCCACAGTGTTTTGTCAGTTGGATGTGTCAGTAGCTGGGGGATCCCCAGCCCACTTTGTGATTGAACCAGTTGAGATGTGGATGGGGGACCACTGAAAGACTTTGTGTTTTATTGTAGCCCCTGGAATTGAACAATCCCTCTTGTTCAGATTACCCTGGCTCCGGAAATGGAACCCTTGTGTGAACTGGAGGAAGGGTTTGTTCTGCATCCACTCCACCCTGCAGGGGAAAGAAGGGGAGGGAACCCTTCTGCATGGCCAAAACTACAAAGGAGCTGGCAGCAGCAGTGAGTGAATGCATTGCTGGGGAGCAAAAAATTCCTAAAGAATATTGGGACCTCAGGGAGGCATTCAGTGAGAAGGCATCAGATGTGCTCCCACCCCATTGGCCCATGGACTGTGGTATAGAAATCTTCCCAGGGGTGAAACTCCCTAAACCAAAGATCTAGTCCATGACCCCTTGTGAGCTGGAGGAATTGTGAAACTTTATTGATAAAAACCTGAAACGGGGCTTCATCCAACCAGCTAGACCACGACTGGCCACCTCAGTGCTGTTCCAGGAGAAAAAAGATGGCTCTCTTTGCCTGTGTGTCAATTACAAAAACCTTTAACTCCATTTGTGTAGAAAATGTTTACTCACTACCCCTGATGAAGGACATGTTAGCTCATCTGGCCAAGGGAAGATTTTCACTAAGCTGGACTTGAGAGAGGTAGAGTTTCAATTAAGGAAGGGGACGAATGGAAAACTGCCTTCAATTGCCCTTTGGGTTGTTTCCAGTTTAGGGTGCTTCCGTTCAGGTTACAGGGGGCACCAGCAGTGTTCATGCAATTAATTAATGAGGTGCTACATGAACATCTTTACAAGGGGTCCTGGTCTACCTAGATGACATGCTTATTTACACTGAGACCATGGAAGAAAATATGAAAATAGTGCGGTCAATCCTGAAAAAACTCAGGGCTGCTGAGCTGTATGCCAAATTGTCAAAGTGTGAGTTTCACCAGAGTAAGATTGACTATCTGGGTTACCGCATATCGCATGAGGGTATTGAAATGGATCCAGAGAAAGTCCGGGCAGTTTGGAAGTGGGCGCCTCCATGCACCCCCAAGCAGCTGCAAAGCTTCTTAGGTGTTGCCAACTTTTATCAACAATACATTCCCTTGTTTGCAAAAATTGCATTGCCCATTACCAATTTCCTAAAAACAAAGGGAGAAGCAAAACTAAAGTCTAGCTGCCCCCATCAAGTGGACCATGGAGTGCCAGGCAGCTTTTGAGAAACTGAAACCATTGTTTGCAGCCGAGCCTGTCCTTAAGCATCCTGACATGGAGGCCCTTTTTATAGTCCTAGCTGAAGCCAGTGACGTGGCTGTGATGGCAGTACTACTTCAAGCAAACGCTGCTGGAACTCTACAACCCTGCACCTACACTTCCCGTAAATTAACTGAAACCGAAAGGAGGTGGGCAATTTGGGACAAGGAAGCTTTTGCTGTTCGATGGACTCTACTAACCTGGAGGCATTTCCTCGAAGGGGCAAAACACCCTTTTGAGATGTGGACAGACCATAAGAACCTAGAGGCTTTAAAAACACCCCGGAAGTTGTCGCCCAAGCAAGTTAATCAGTTTAAATTCTCTCTACGCTACTTTTCTGGAGGGAAGAATCTTATAGTAGATGCCCTATCTATCTTACAGTAGATGCCCTATCTTAACCCAGGGAAAGGTGAACTTGGACCTAACCACTGATCTAAGTGAGTGGCTAAAGGAAGTGCTAAAAATTGATGACTGGTTCATATCCCACTCAAATGAGTTCATGATGGCCTCGCATGGATAGGAGCTAAGTTGTAAGTCTTAGGGGAGTTATATTACAACAGGCCCACGCTTCAAAAGCTTCTGGACACTTTGGGTTCGTGAAAACATTACACTTAGTTAAATGACAATTCTGGTGGCCTTCTTTGAAAAAGGACATAGAGGCCTATGTCGCTAGCTGTCCTATGTGTGCTTCAGCAAATAGGCCACCTGGAAAGCTACCTGGATTAGTCCAGAATATTGCTAGCCCTAGTGCTCCATGGAAGGAAATATCCATGAACTTTATCGTTGAACTGCCTGACAGTGGGGGGAAATACGGTCATTTGTGTCACTGCGTTTTTATATTTACCAGCAGAGCTATTATTTCTGAACTGTCAGACTTACCTTAGTTTGCCAAGTTCCTTATCAGTATCTACTGCGCATTTCCTGCATTCTTTTCTTTGCTTTTCTTCTAAAAAAATTTCCTTTGTTCTCCGGCCAGCTAAGGTCTGGCTGGGGATTCTTTGCCAAAAATGTAACTAATTCAGATTAGTGAGATGTCTTTATTTTCTTACAATAAATATGAGCTTAATTAGAAGATGTTTTCTGGTTTTATTGATCAAAGTATACACAAGGAGAATGTCACGATCCAACTCAAATGAGGGCAATTACCCCACGCAAGGTAATGGGACTGATTGCCGCTCTGATAATTTGGGTGATCACTGACTTATTTTCCAAGTGCATTTTGTACCCTGTTCCAAGATTCCCTCAGCAAAAACACTAGCCAAATTGTTTATTCAACATGTGTATAGGTTACACGGGGTTCCCAAATGCATTATTTCGGATAGAGGGATACAATTCATCTCCCTCTTCTGGAGGGAGTTCCTGAAGGTGTTAGGCTCTGCCCAACACCCACAAACTAATGGGGCTTGTGAATGCGCTAACTTGGTTCTAGAACAGTACCTCAGATGTTACGTAAATTATCAACAAGACAACTGGGCTGACTTATTGCCTTTTGCAAAGGTCGCTTATAATAATTTCATCCATAGTAGCACCGTTTTCACCCCGTTCAAAGTGGTTTCTGGTCAGGACTTTGTACCCATTCCAGAACTGCCACAAGAGAAGCCACACATCCTTTCATTAGTGGACTGTATCGAGCAGCTTCAGTTTATCTGGCCTGTTACTTTTAAGGCATTAGAGGAGGCTCATCAAGCACATAAGAAATATTCTGACAAGAGAAGAGCTATGCCGAAAGATTACCAGGTTGGGGATAAGATTGTCCACTAAGTACTTACAGTACTTATTTTGGACATGTGATGTGACACCCAGAAAAATACAACACTCCTTCACTTAATCTTCTAGGAAAAAATTGAAGGCAAATGAGGTCCAGGCAGAAGAAGAACATCATAGCTTCAAAACCTAAGGGACTGGTTTGGACAAAACTTAGCAGCACTTTTTCATACGGCTGTTGACAAAAATAGGATTGCCAACATGATCGCCAATGTCTGACACAACAAGAAGAAGTACTTATAGACTACCCAGAAGTCAAAGCAATTGGGGCCTAAGTATGTGGGCCCTTTCCCTATTGTCAGGGAAACTCCAGCTGAACCCAACCCGGTCACGGTTCAGCTGGAGTTACCAAAAACCCTTAGAAAGATTCACCCTGTGTTTCATGTTAGCTTATTGAAACCTGAACATACCTCCTCTCTCCGACCAGAAGCAAAGTTACTTGTGTCCATGGCAATCCTTAAGCCACACGTGCCTCCTGGGTGGTGCTAAATGAGTAACAGATGGACTGGTAGCCAGACATCCGCGAGGATCTCCTGGCTTCACACACAACTCTGCGGTCCTTTTAAGGACCTTTTTAAGTACCAAAATAAAAGAAAGAAAGAAAGAAAGGAAAGAAGGAAAGAAAGAAAGAAAGAAAGAAAGAAAGAAAGAAAGAAAGAAAGAAAAGAAAAGAAAAGAAAAGAAAAGAAAAGAAAAGAATAGAAACAGCAGAAATAACAGAAATAACAAATACCAATGCTAAAATGTTTCGGAATATTGGAAGTTCAATATGTATATGCCAACTTAACATCGAAGGCAGTAGTAGATCAAAATGTGAACATCTTTCCAAACTACTACTTGAAAACTGTGTTGATTTGGCTGTGATCCAGGAAACACGCATTGAGAATGAACAGCAGCTAAAAAGCAGAGGAAGAATACCTGGATATGATGTCTTAGGCGCTATTTTTCATCAAACTTATGGCTTGACAACATATGCACGTAATAACATTGAAAATGCATATCTACTGGAAACAAGCAGTGAGGATAACATCTACACTATCACAACTAAGGTTGGAGATACCCAAGTTATGAACATCTATAAGCCCCCTATCTCCTGGCCTAACGCAGTTCTTCCAAGGATTCCACATTCGGGCATCTACATACTCAATGGAGATATACGCTTAATGATACTAATGGCGAGATTCTCTGTGAATGGGCAGAGCAGAACAATCTATACCTAGTTTTTGATGCTAAAGATTGAGGCACTTTTAAATCAGCTGCATGGAAGAAAGAGTACAACCCAGATCTATGTTTTGTTACACAAGATAATACCAAACCTATACCTGCCTCCCGACAAGTGCTACCAATGTTCCCCCATAGCCAACATAGACCTGTCATTATTAAGACAGGAATAAAGATATCTATTATTAGATCTATACCTTGACCAAGATGGAACTTGAAGAAGGCTAACTGGGATCTTGAGAACACAACAGGACGTATTCCGGCAATTAGTAACAGCTACTATCGCTTTGTTGGAGCAATTATGTCATCGGCTAAAAAATCCATCCCACTTGGCTTCCGCAAGGAATATATCCCTGGATGGAATGAAATTTGCGAAAACTTATACCAAAAACTTTTAGAGAATGATGATGCTGAGATAGCCGATGAACTTCTTCATAATCTTGATCCGGCGCGTAGGCAGAAATGGGAGCAAACTACGACTGGATTAGATTTTAAACACTCAAGCAGGGAGGCATGGAGCCTACTGAGAAAACTGGGAGGAGATCAACCAGCTCAACATAAACAAGAGGTTACTCCAGATCAAATAGCAACTCGAATTGTCAACTTAACTAGAGTACCCCATGATAAGAAACATACTAAACTAGTGAAAAGAGAACTAAAGCATCTAAAAACTCTGGGATTGCCTAACCAGGAATACGCTTGACCCTTCCAAGCAGCTGAAATAGACACTGCCCTGAAGAATGTCAAAACTGGAAAATCTCTTGGTTTTGATGGAGTAATGCCAGAATTTATCATCCATTCTGGACCTCGCACAAGAGAATGGCTGGCAAAATTCTATACAGATATTCTAACTTTCACTAGGCTCCCTCCAGAATTTAAAAGAACCAAAGTAATCGGCATATTAAACCCCAGAAAAGAAAGCAATAAGCCAGAAAACTATCGGCCCATTGCTCTGTTAAGTGTCTGTTATAAACTACTTGAAAGGTTGATACTTAACAGAATTGGACAGAAAATTAACAAACAAATACCGATTGAACAGGCTGGGTTTAGATCTTATCAGAGCTGGTCCTTAGTCTTACAAGCCATATTGAAAGCAGCTATCAGAATAAATTGAAAACATCTGTGGTATTTGTGGATCTCACAGCAGCCTACGACACAGTATGGAGGGAGGGTCTATTAAACAAATTCCTCCACGCTGTCCCCTGTAGGACTATGGGCCGCCTAATAAATAACATGCTTTCAGCAAGGACCTTTCAAGTCATCATGAGTGACAAAATCAGCAAGCAAAGGCACCTGAATAACGGACTCCCTCAGGGCTCCGTGCTGGCCCCATCTTTATTTAACTTATACATTTCCAATATACCACCCACGCTATCAACAAAGTTCTCTTATGCTGATGACCTGGCATTAGCATATAGCCACAAGGACATCGAAGCTACAGAAGGCATACTTACAGCCGACCTTACAACTTTGAGTACATACTTCCACCAATGGAGGTTAATCCCAAGTATAAGTGAAACAGTTACATCATGTTTTCACCTTAACAACAAATTGGCAAAACGAAAACTCAATGTATATCTAAACAACAAATTGCTCCCATACGAGGCAACATCAAAATACTTGGGGGTTACCTTAGACAGGACCCTGTCTTTTAAAAAACATATTCAGAATAGGGCTGCCAAGGTAAACAGCAGAAATAACATCCTACAAAAATTATGCGGAACAACTTGGGAAGCTTTAGCTCTAACTCTTTGATGTGCAGCCCTTGGGCTTTGCTACTCTGCAGCGGAATACTGTGCACCTGTATGGATAACAGCTCACATACAGGACTTATTGATGTTCAACTTAACCATACAATGAGGCTAATTACTGGGTGTATAAAATCTACACCTAGTTACTGGTTACCAGTTCTTAGTCACATACTTCCCCCACACTTATGACAACAAGAAGCTCTCATTTGGGAGTATAGTAAGATCCTGTTAAACTCCTCTCTTCCCATTCATGGATACATTCCTGATCTCTTAAGATGCCAATTAAAGTCAAGAAACCCACCACTCTTGACAGCGCTTAAGCTGATGGCCGATCATCACAACGCCACACAAAAGTGGATGGAAACGTGGAGTAGCTATTCCCCCCAAGATATCTCTGAGTATATTAATCCTAATAGTATATCTCCAGGATTTAATCTTCCCTGACATATATGGGTGACATATAACAAAATTAGAACGACTCATGGGGTGTGTGCTGACTCCTTGTATAAATGGGGAAAGACACCTTCAGCACAATGTGATTGTGGGGGCCCTCGACAGAGTATCCAATATATAGTGGGGGAATGCTCTAACAGAAGATATCCAGGAAATTCTAGAGACTTTCTCTGCATAACAACGACAGCAACTGACTGGATCTCCAAACTCAACATTAAATTCTGAAATGTTATTTCTGTTTTCCTCTTAGGTTTTCTTACTGCTTTTTTTTATTGTTTTAAATGTTTTAACTTTTAACCTGTAAAAATGAAATGTTTTAATACTGTGTATGACCAGCCAAACGCTAAATAAATAAATCTGACCAGATCAACCTACCCCTCCTGTACCCCTGCTCATAGAAGGAGAGCGAGGTCTACTGTGAGGTTAAAGAGATCCTTGACTCAAAGAAACATAGGGGAAAAGTACAGCATTTGGTTGCCTGGAAACATTTCCCACCTTCTCAATCTTAATGGATGAATGAGCAAGATGTCAGAGCACCAAAACTTTTACAATTGTTTCACACTAAGTATCCTGATAAGCCTTAGACTTCTTATTGTAGAATATCTTGTATATTGGGTTGTTACGTTGTTTCTATTTTGTCTATGTTGTCTTATGTTTTCTTCCAGGGCAGGAGGACCAAATGTTAGCCTCTATGATGCTTGCTTGCTATTGGCTGCCATAGTAACGGGGGAGGAGGGGGAAGGTTGGCATTTGGGTGGGGGATGTGAGCTGGAGAGAGATTGCCCTGCGCGAACAAGTAGGGAGGATTGCTCCTATGTTCTACTGCGCAGCTGTATGGACTTGTTTATGCCCAGTCAAAGTCAACTGTCTGAGAATACCAGATGGATGAAAACACCTGAAGATGCTGGCCACATGATACCAATTGGGATGGGAATTGGACATTTACCCTAGGTCTTTGTGGGGAGGGATTTGGGGATATTTCAATATGTAACTTCCGCGCCTTTTGCTTCAGATCTTGCTTTTCTTTCATTGCTATCAGTTCATACTCCGTAAAAGTACCTTTCTCTACAAACATGGAGTTGGGGTTTTCTTTCTTGAGTTTTGAACGGAGGCATGCCTGACACACACTCAGCATCAAGGATGCAGCTGTAGAAGTGGTCAACAGTATTAAGTATCTGGAGGTGCAGATAACTAACAATCTGAACTGGTCTCTCCACACATCATCCTTAGTGAAGCATGCAAACCAGCGTCTGCATTTCCTGCGTCGGATGAGGAGAGCACATCTTTCTCCTTCTGTCTTGACCACTTTTTACAGAGGCACAATTGAGAGCATTTTAACAAACTGCATTACTGTTCGGTTTCGTGGCAGCAGTGTTTCAGATAGAAAGTCCATACAGAGAGTGGTAAGGACAGCCGGGAATATTATAGGAAGCTTGTTTCTTGTCATTCAGGAGTACTGCTTATAAGTGCTATGTGTTTAGAGCTCAAAGCATTGTTAGAGACCCCCCCCACACACACTTCACGGTCTGTTGCTGTTGCTCCCCTCTGGGAGGAGGTTTCAAAATATTTCTAGCAGGACTACCAGATTCTGTAACAGTTTTGTTCCCTATGCCATCCATCTGGTAAACTTGCAAAATTCGTTTTTCTCACCATGTACATGTATACATCTGAACTAGAATGTGTTGTTTCTCTTTGTCATATATTATATGTGGGTATATACATAATTTTGTATTTATTTATTTAGTCATGTTTATGTAGTATATATTGGAGGTGGTGATCCTTTGAAAGCTGTATGTAATGAAATTTCATTTTAAGGTATGCCAATTAGTGTACATTCAAAGTGACAATAAAGTTATTGTTCTGTTCTGTTCCATTCCATTCCAATGCGTTCCATTCCTATTCCTATTCCTATTCCTATTCCTATTCCTATTCCTATTCCTATTCCTATTCCTATTCCTATTCCTATTCCTATTCCTATTCCTATCCTATGATGGTCACACCAGCTAACTCAATAGTGCCCCACAAACTCCTTGCCTCCCCAAACTGCCAGCAGCCAAGCATGTGCACGCATACACCCCCACATCACATTCCAAGTTTAGGGACTTTTATGCACAGAGGAAAGAAAGGAAGGAGAAATCCTTCTCCCTAAGCCCAGGGCCAACTTGCCAGCTCAGGTGTAGATAAAAGTCTCCAAACTTGGAATGCTGTGTGTATATGTACAGAGCATGCGAAAGGAGACATTATTCTCCCAATCCCAGACATCCAAGCATTGGCATTTCCCTGTCTCAGAATAGGGTGATGCAGCTGCACCTGGAAATGTGGAGGAAAAAGTTTGCAGGAAGCAGTTTCCTTCAAATCCAACTTCTGCCTTGACAGATCTCTGGAGAGAGAAGGAGGGGATGGCGGGGGAGCTGTGTGGGGGAGGCTTGCCAGGCAAAGCAGAAAGCAGAGGGAGACGCTGCCGTGTGAGGAGGTGTGGAGTTAAACTTGACAGACCTCTAGAGAGCAAGAAGAGGAAGCAGGGGGAGCAGTGTTCTTCTGAGGAACACTCTGTATGTGCTTAAAGCAGTCTAGTACAAAAGTATTGCCTGTTACATCTGCATGCAAAGTTAACTGAAAAGCATCTTTAAAGCATTATAATAGGGAATCTGACTGAGGGGTTTTTCACTTTTTGAAGTCTTATCCTGAATCAGGTTGATTCCTCCGGGCTTCTACCTGAGTTTGCTCCCTATATTTTGTGCATAAGTTAGGGTTTTTGTGATTCTGTATTTTTTTAATTAGCAATTTGCAAAGACAATTGAAAGCAATTAGTGAATATTAATTTACTGGAAAGGAATGCATGATGGTTAATGCAACACCAGAATAGCTTTTTTTAAAACATGATCCACTGATAAAATTAGCAAAACTCATTTTCTGACTTCCATACACAGAATTTATATTGCCCTTCCTAGATTTTACTGATCTATTGTTAACTAGATACAAAGTAAAGGAAAATAGGGAACGTAGGCTGTTTTCTGTCAAGCTAATCATCCCCTTCCCCCCTCCCCAAATGGTACCTGATGTTTCATTTGGCTTATGAAAACTAGATGTGGTATCTTTCTTATTCAATTTATATAGCCCTCCCATCGCACATACATAACTCTAAACAGCTTACAAATAAAATGGTAAAATACAAAATATAAAAACTAAAACACATAGCTGTCAGGCATCCGTCAAATATCTACCAACACAACAACAACAAAAGAAAGCTTTGTCACATATCCAGGACCCCAAGCTGGGTCTTAAAATTAAATTTGTAAGACCTTATGAAAGTCAATCTAATCTGAGATAGACAATGGTCCAAAGAAGTCCCCCTTTGGGTCCCACCACTCAACCCTTCTTAGCTGACATTATCCATAGCATTATCCTCCTGCCTGTATATGAAGGGTAAAGATAATTGGGGAACATGGCTCCGTAACTAACCTAGTCACAAATCATCAAGATCTTTAAAGTTAACAACCACTATATTTGGTGGTTGTATTTACATTTGGAAATACTGTGAAAGCCAATGCAGCTTGCAGGGCAGTGATGTTACATGCCCTGAATAACTGGTGCCATTAACTGCATTGCTACATTGTGCACCAGTTAAAGCTTCTGAATATTCTTCAAGAGCAGCCTCATTTCAACAGTCTGGAGATTATGAGGTCATGAGCAGGACATCCTGGTCCAGGAATAAGACCAATTGACGCATACTTCAAAGTTGTACAAAAGCCCCCTTAGTCACAGCTACTATTTGCCCCTATTTATACTATTTAGAGACACAAGTGCAGGATGATCCTCAGATTGCATACCGTGTCTGTCTAGTGATGACGTCCCATCCAGAAGTCTGAGCATTTGACTATTTGCGATCTATACTTAGATGGCTATAAGGTTACCATAGTTTGCAGATATATAGTATCCATCCCTGCAATAATTTGAAGTTATCTAAAGTAGAAGACAAATAGAATACACATGTATTGGCTAAACAAAGAATGACTTATATAAACTCATATTTTCCAACTATGCTACATTATTTATATTACTGCTATCTAAAAACTTAATAAAATAAAAATCTTAATCAGATATTATTTCAACTTTTTACCTTTTGATTGCATCCCATACTTTAACTCCATCATCCCGATAGTAGTAGTATGGAATATCCTCATTGCTTTCCATATGTCTTGACTTGATTTCTTCAGGAAAGCAGAGAGAGCTGTAGGTAAGATGTTTCATTGCTCGCTGGACCATTTGTACATGCCCACCTCCTCCAGTGGCATTTGCCTTTAGCAACCAAAACATATAATACAGGTCATTAAGAAAAAACAAGCTGCGAAAGACCCCATTAGGAGATCACACAGAAGGATGCAATGATGCAGCTTGGCCACATGCAGCCATGATAGAGCTAAAGACCTCTGTATGTGTGCTTCTCTAGCTTCCACACAGGCTTGTTTTCATATTAAAGGTTTAGTCACTCAACTTCCCCACATTTTCCAAAGAAACCTTACATACTACTTACATTACAGAAAAAAACAAGTAAAGAAGTATTTGTATTTAATGGGTGGGTTTTTCCCTCTTCTGTGGAAATAAGGGCAATTATAGCTGCTCCCCAGTTCTACTAATATATGTAAATAGGGACACCAAAATTGGTGTCCACCACTCAGGATGTTAGGCTGAAGTTCAGGAGGAATTAATAGTTCCCCTGAGGCTTTTTCAAATTTCATAATGTGATATTTAAAGCAGTCAGAAAATGGGGATTGAGTGATGGAGGTCAGTTAATATAATTTAGTGGTCTATGCAGGAGCAGATGCCATGGTTTTGTCTGGGCACCATAAAGCTAGAAGCATTGATGATCTATATCATTACAAAGTGACAAAGCCAGTTGTTGTAGAATGAAACAAAGAATAGCCCCTCCTGAAGAAGCTTCAACTGTTGTCAAACTCCTTAAAGAAGCTCAGTGATGAAAGCAAGATTCCCAGAGATTATGAGAGGAAGATTTGTTAAAATGAAAAAGGGTTACAATATCTTGAAAACTGAATGTGCCTTCATTTATTAATCAGTATGTTAAGCAGGGGTGAAATGCTACCCGTTCGTTCCAGTTTGGGCGAACCAGTAGTGATAAAAACTACTGTTTCGGGTAAACCAGTAGTACAAAAAAAAAAAGAAAAGAAAAGAAAAAGCTACCGGTTCAGTTGAACCAGCAGTGTAAAAAGCTAGTAGAACCAGTAGTGATAAAAACTACTGTTTCGGGTGAACCAGTAGTACAAAAAAAAAAAAAAAAAAAGCTACCGGTTCAGTTGAACCAGCAGTGTAAAAAGCTACTGGCTCGGGCAAACCGGTAGTTACTACCAGTTTGGATAACCCAGTAGTTAGCTACCGGTTCAGGAGAACTGGTAGTTAAAAAATGCTACCGGTTCCTCTGAACGGGATTTCAGTGCAGTGGGGTTTAGCTAAATTGTGCGCCACAACTGATCCCCCCTCGCTGTTCTACTTATCTTCCCAAGCCTCCTTTTAGCATGTACTGAGCATGCATGCACATGCAGCACACACCAAAAGGAGGCTTGGGAAGGTAAATAGAACAGTGGGGGATCAGCTGTGCAGCGGGATTTAGCTTTGCTAGAAAGCAGGAAATCCTGCTTTTTAGCAAAGCAAAATCGCACACCACAGCTGATCCCCCCCTCACTTCTACTTACCTTTACAAGCCTCCTTTTGGCACATACTATGCATGTGCATGCATGCAGACTGTGTTTGGTGCTCAGTGCACATGCGGGACCAGGAAACCGGTAGCAAACCGGTTCAGATTTCACCACTGATGTTAAGGTTTATTTCCCATTACCTTTGTCTTCTTTTTAAGTCTTGGTTTAATGGAGAAGATGTTAATTGCTTATTTGATACCATGAAAATGTCCAACTGCTCTTGTTCTGCAATATTTTGAAAATGTTTTCCTTCCCTGGATCAGAAAATTTTATTATAGCTCCTCTACAGTTAAAGGGAAAAGTCAAATATGCCTAAAATATAATTGCCCTTGCAATGTAGAGGGAAAAACGAAATGGCCTTGAGGATCAAAAGGAAGACCTGCTACAATGGAATAAAAGGGGCCTGTATGTAATGTTGAGTAATCATTTCAGACAAGCCCCTCCTTAGTTCACACAAAGATAAAGTTGTAGGGGACATATATTCAGACTTGCAAGATTTTGTTGCTATAGCATTACAATAAAAGTAGTATTGACCTACATAGAATTGCTTTTCCAGTCTGATATATTTTGAAGAGCTGACATGCTGCTTCAGCTGGAATGTTGGCAGGTGACGTTGACTGATTTTTGCTCTCCAGAGTTCAGTGAAAGTATGGTGAATTCAAGACATTATAGGGGATTTCTAGTGAGGAGAATGATGAACTAGACACCTCTGAAAGAGTGTAAATGATACTGCTGGTGATAACCAGCAGCATGTTCTGTCAAATGGAACTTCTCTGGACAAGGGAGGATGAAAGATTACCCACATGCTCCTGATGGCTGCTCCTTGTGAAGAGCAGGATACTGAACATGTCGTGGGTTCATCCCAGGAGATGCGGGAAGCCATTCAGCTCTCAACCAGGGTAGAATCTTTAAGGAAATGGGTTTGTCTATCTAACTTTCTAATCACTTTTGAATTTATAATTATTTTAGAATTAAAAGAGATCCTCCAAACAACAAGTTTGAAGAACTATTTGGTAAGTAAGACTTCTTCCCAAAATAGAATAAAAGCTAACAGTTTAAATAATTTAAAGAATGTAAAACAAATGGAAAAAGCTAAATTAGAATTTAATTTAAGAAAGTTTTAAGCATATTGTGACCAGATGTATTTAGAAAATTCTTTTGAAAAGTTGAGTAAACAAAATAATATTTCCATGGTAACACAAATTGTTTAATCTATTATGAATGAGACAATTGACTGAAAGTTGAAAACCAAACAACAAATAAACTTAAGACTATGAGAATATAGAAATGGGACATTAGAAGGGACTAAAGTTCCAGGCAGAAAGAAGACAGGTGAAATTTACAATATGACAAATGCATGTCACTTGAGACATTTCAAAGGCTTTTTTTTTTTTTGAAGAATTGGAAGATAAACCAATAATTAAATTGACAGTAAATTAATGTACTTCTAAATGTATTTTTGGAAGATTTTAAAGAAAAAGTGAAAGATGTGGCAGACATTAATATGGAAAAATTTATGGATAGACAGACAGAATGAAGAGGACATACAAAGTTTAGCTGATGTTAAAAGGCAAGGAGTTATGAGCACAAATGGTATTCACTTGTATTTCCAATGGAAAATCAACATCCAATGAGGGAACAGAAACTTTTAGCAGTAAACTACTGGCTTAAGGGATGGTGCTTTTAAGACAACTTCAGATTCCAAGACCACAGCCTACATTACCTACACGAAAGGCTTCTGGCAAGGGATGGTCTGTACCTCATAAGGACAGAACTACAATCAGTGAGTTAAAACTACAAGGAAGTAGGTTCAAACGGCATATCAGGAGGAACAATCAACCAGTATAATGGATTGCCCATAAAAGGATTACTTTTAATTTGCTGGAGGTCTTCAAACTTCTAGGCAGTTAACTGTCAAATTTGTTCTAGTGGAGTCTGTTCTAATTATGTCAGACTAGAAAATCTTTAAAATAATTTTCAACTTAGAGCGGTAGGTAGATTTCAGTCTTTTTATAATGCTATCCCATCTCTCTGAACTTAACAAATATATTCTGGTAAAATGGATGGTGGGAAGAACTATATGGAAGATTTTTCCTTAAAGCTTAGATTAGAGTTAAGATTTCCTGTTTTCCTTCAGAACTATGAAAGTGGCATCATCTTGTGAATATGTGTGTGTGTGTGTGTGTGTGTGTCAGGGGTGGGTTCTAAATTTTTTTACTACTGGTTCTGTGGGTGTGGCTTATTTTGTGGGTGTGGCTTGATGGTCATGTGACAATTCTTTAGGATTTAGCAGAGGTACTGATCTACCAGGCTTTTAACTGCTTGCAGAGCTCTACCAGTCTACTCATTTGTTTTTGGAGGCACCAGTCTATTCATTTGTTTTTGGAGGCACTAGTCTACCCATTTATTTTTGCAGGCACCAGTCTACTCATTTGTTTTTTTTTAACACTGATCAGCTGTAGGGCGGCTCTTTGAAGCCCCACGGCAAGAGTTTAAACAGTTTTTTCCCTCTAGCCTATCAGCCGGGACTCAGGAAGCAGCAATAGATTGGGGGTGGGGGCAAATAAAAGGTAAGAATAATGCAGGGGGGGCGGGCAGCAGAACCCGTTCAGTGACATCATATTGTCACTGCTACTGGCTCAGCGGAACCGACCACTGGTGTGTGTGTTGTATGCATGTGCACTCACGCATTCATGTCAGTCTTGATTCCTGAAAACTGCCTGGAGGGTTAATTTTTCATGGCAAGGTTATTTGGAGGAGATTTGCCACTGACTGCTTCTTTAGGGCAGAGAGAAAATGATTGGTCCAAGGTCATTCAGCTGCCTTTGTGCCTAAGGCAGGACTAGAACTCATGGCTCTTCTGGTTTATAGCATGGTGCTTTAACCTCTAAACAAACTGGCTAATCTTACCTTGTCAAAAAGTCCATATTCACAGATAAGTTGCTCTCGAGCTTTGGTGTTTATAGCTATTGTAAACCGTACATGAGGTATCAGAAGCTAAAAATGAGAAGAGAAAAAAACAGATTACTGGATGAAAAACTTTCCATAACTTTCTAAATATTACCATAAAAGTTAGAAATGGCTATATGGTGAGCAAGGCTGAGCCTATAAGATAACACTTTTCTCAAGCATTTCTCCCAGAAAGCATCTAAAAGAAGCTTAGTACTTGGTAGCTCCCACTTCCAATTATCTATCTTCCAAAGAGGCATTTCATTTAGTGTCCTTCCCATTCATCTCTGGTGTGTTTGAGACAAAGAGCTCACAATTCCTACTGCTTTTCTGCTGAGTAAAAAAGGTAAAAATAAAAAAAATTGAAAACACTGACTGTACCAGCTACCAGCCACATACTTCAGAACCTGTTGGGAATGATACAAGAAAAATTTGTATCACAGTTTCTTCTGTAGTATCTTCTGTATGTTCTGTATGTTCTGTAGTGCAGTATCTTCTGAAAATTTAACAATTTTTAAATTAAAAGTTTCAAAGAGCCTGAGTAGCGTAGGGGGCTAATGCCTCCTACTAAAGGCAGTAATTAAGATCCAGCAGCCAGCAATTTCTGCGAGTTCAATCCTAGCCAGGCTCAAGGTCGATTCAGCCTTCCATCCTTTCTAAGGTGGGTAAATTGAGGACCCAGTTTGTGGGGGCAATAAGCTGACTTTGTATAAATATACAGAAGTATGAAGGCTATTGCTTAACGCATTGTAAGCCGCCCTGAGTCTCTGGAGAAGGGCGGCAAATAAATCAAATTAAAAAAAAAAAGAAAGAAACTACTGCATTTCTTTTCTTCTGTCTCTTCAATTCTGGGAACCTGAGGTTTTTGAAAACAGACTTAAGTGGCACTTCCTCCTTCATTTTTCCTCATTGGAACAATGATCCCAAAGTCACCCAGCAAACTTCTTATGTTGTCCGAGTTCCGACAGATGCCCTAGTTAACTCATGAGCCTCGGGCCAAGTTTCAAAAGAAATCCAGTTATTTATTAGGATGTCAGCAATTTCCTGAGTGAAGTCAACTCTGCCACACGTAATTTACAGCTCAACTCTGACCCTGTTTTCCCTCTCCTCTCAATCTGTGTCATAAATTACATTCTCCAACGAGGCACTTTCACACTCTGTAGAAACCACGTCTCACACGCCGGTTTTGATAATCTGAGATCCAACCTTGAAAAAGATATGCATGGAATGTGCTTTTGAACATGGCTGCTGAACTGCTCTGTCAGTCCTCCTCCCCTTTCCTGCCCATGGCAACTCAAGAGCAGATGAGGAATGCTTTGCGAGTTGACATATGTGTTATTTCAACTTTAACTACCGTGCTTATTTGCTTTTGGGCCCTGAAATAAGCACTGAGGCTTATTTTGGGGGGGTCTTAATTTTTTTGAGTGTCACTGCTGTGAGGTGGAGCTGCCTGACGCGCACATCGGTTTACCTCAGGGCCCCCATGGCTTCACAACCCAACAACTGCCTGGTGGCGGCAGCACCAGCAGCCTTCTACAGCAAGAGCCCACATGGCCACCAGCTCACTTTTTCCAGCACCAGCACAGCACCAGAGCAGGAGGCTGAGCAATGCAGCCAGGCAAAACACTCTGTTCCCAAGCACCCCATAGGCACCATAATACTTTTTGCCTGGATGGAGAAATGAGGGAGACTCGAAGCTTTATCTGCTTGCAAATGGAATGCTTTGAAACAGAGCGTCCCATTTGTAAGCAGACGAAGCTTTGTCTCCCTCTGGGAGAAAAGTGCATGATGGAGCCAGAAGCATGTGTGGTGGTGGTGGTGCGGGGGGTGGGGGGAGCAGGCAATCACAACACGCCACCCATTCCATCCCATTGTCTCTTGGCTTGTCTGTGGATGTGCCGGGCAGGCGCCCACATGGGGTATCTGAATTGCTTGCCTCCCCCCTCCCCTTGCCTCCGCCTGCTGCCAGTACTGCCGAACAAACCTCCCGCAAGCCTCCCATGAGCCAAACAGCCATAGAGTACATCTGGATTGCCTCTCCCCCCCCCCCCGGCCTCTGCACTCGCATTTACAGGTATCTGTGCTGCACCAAGTGGGGCATGCTCATCCCCCAATGCTTATTTTCAAGGTAGAGCTTCAAGCTCAACTCAAATCTGGGTTTATTATTTATCATTAATTAGTTATTTGATTTAAAGTGCAATTTTATTGTACATGTTTCTTAACTTGTGTTCGCCGCCCTGAATCCTTTGGGAGAAGGGCGGCATATAAATACATGTAATAAATAAATAAATAAATAAATAAATAAATAAATAAATAAATAAAATCTGCACAAAATGTAAATTAATTAGTTTACTAGAACAAAAACTGAACAATCTAGAGGCACAACTAGCCACTGAGAGACCAGCCACTCCAAGATTCATCGGTGAACACAACAAACTTATAATAAAGGTGGAACTCTGTACCCAAACAGAACATAACAAAGAAGAAATAACGACTAGGAAATAGGAAAGGTGGTGGCAGCATGTCACAAGGAAAGAAGGAAAGAAAGAAGGAAAGAAAGAAGGAAAGAAAGAAGGAAGGAAGGAAGGAAGGAAGGAAGGAAGGACGGACCCCTGGAGCTGAACAATCAATTTTATACTTTCCCCTTGGAAGAAAACATCCTAGAAAAGAGTCTCTGTCAAATGTTCCAGGTACTAGAAGCAAAGAAACTCAGATTCTCACCCACCCCCCAAAAGTGTGTGTTCATGATAGGTGATTCACTACTCAGAGGAAGAGTCATCAATTTGTAGACCAGATTATTTTTCAAAGGAGGTGTGTTGTCTCCCAGATGCAAAGATTAAAAATGTGACAGAGAGACTTACTCCTCTTTCATGTTCGGACAAATGAAAGAACTTCCTTTTTACAAAGGATACCCCAAATTAAGCCCTTAATCTGGGATAGAGTCGAGGTGATTAGATAGAGCTGGACAGATGCCCTTCCTGACACCATGCATTCACAGCAGATATTTTTTCTTTGTGCCTTAGTAGAGAAACACATACTGATATTCAGGATTGAACTCTCAACCTTCCAACTGGAAAGTGAGTGTCTTTACTACTATGCCACTACACTGTTCTGTCAACCCTACAGTGAACCTGGCCTGAAGCCATCTTGGAGGCTTCAGGGTTGCCACAGAATGGTGGGAGGGGGAAAATAATTAGAAGGGGTGTTGTAGCCAAAACAATGAAGTTTTCCTGTGGGAACCAAAGACATTCCCACAGGTGGCTGGTCAGAAGAGGAGCAAATAACTAAGCAACCGCTGGCACCTGGATTGGACAGCATGACCAGTGATTTGGGGGGGGGGGGGCGAGGGAAACTTTTACTTTTAATCAGGTGGTGGCACACTCTGCCACCCTTCGCTCGTCCTGCTTACCTGGGGGGATGGGAATGCGGAACCCTGGACTCCGACTGGTGTATGTAAACGCTAGATCTGTTGTGAACAAGGCCCCTCTCATGCATGAGCTTATCGATGAGGGGAGTGCAGACCTGGCTTGTATCACTGAGACCTGGTTGGGCCCGGAGGGAGGGGTCCCTCTCTCCGATTTATGCCCGGCAGGTTTCCGTGTAAACCAGCCGCGACTCTGGGGAAGGGATGGAGAGGTGGCGGTTATGATTAGAGAAAGTTTTAGGCCTAGGGAGGTCACTGTCCCTCAGATAGGTGGATGTGAATCTCTATTGTTGAAATGGAGCCCTGGAGGACAGTCGGATCTGTTGATTACGCACCTGTCTCCCAGCTGCGTGTCTTTAGCCCTGCCCGCACTGCTCGAAGTCTTAGCCGAACTGATGGTTGAGCTCCTCAACCTGATGGTAGTGGGAGATTTTAATCTCCAGTCAGCCGGCAAGACATCTGAGCTGGTTCGGGAGTTCATGGCCTCCATGACGGCCATGGACCTGACTCAGGTTGCACAGAGTCCAACTCACAGTGGTGGACACACACTTGACCTGAATTTTATCTCTGGGCAGTGGATAAATGTTCGGGGTAGGGGGGAACTAACTATTCAACCCCTGTCATGGACTGACCATTATCTTCGTAGGCTGGACTTTCTATCTGCTAACCCTCACCGCTGGGAGGCCGGACCAATACATTGGTTCTGCTCCAGGCACCTAATGGATCCTGAAAGATTCCTGTTGGAGCTTGGGACATTCCCCACGTCCCTATCCCGCGAGTCACCAGGGGCCCTGATGGATGCCTGGGAACAGGCTGCCGCCAGAGCACTGGATCGAATCGCCTCCTTGCAGCCTCTCCTCCGACAGGGATCCTGGGTAGCTCCATGGTTTACCGTGGAGCTCAAGAAGATGAAGCGTCAGAAGAGCCTGGATAGCTCTGCAGACTAAGCACCATAATTAACATTCAGCTGTCTGCAATTACTCTATGTTCGAATCTCACCAGGCTCAAGGTTGACTCAGCCTTCCATCCTTTCTAAGGTAGGTAAATTGAGAACCCAGTTTGTGGGGGCAATAAGCTGACTTGGTATAAATATACAAAATTATGAAGTCTATTGCTTAACACATTGTAAGCCGCACTGAGTCTTCGAAGGGCGGCATATAAATCAAATTAAAAAAAAAAAAGAGAGATGCCTAGAGGGCTGTTGGAGATCTTCCCACTGAGTCTGATTGAACACAGTTAAGAACCTATATTAGGTCCTATCTTGTGGCAATGGAAGCAGTGAAACATGATTATTTCGCCGCTCTCATTGCGTCTGCAGAAAATTGCCCAGCAGCCTTGTTTCGAGTCACCAGCCCCCTTCTTAATCAGGGAGTGAGGGAGGACCCCTTGCAGGGCAGTACTGAGGATTTTGCTCACTTTCTGCAGGACAAAATCGCTCAGATCCGGATGGGTTTAGACTCTGACTGGACAGAGTCTGACAAGGAGATGGGAGGAAGTCCTGAAGGTGACATCTGGGTTGACTTTGACACTGTATCCATAGATGAAGTGGACAGGATTGTGGGTAGATTGGGGGCCTCCACATGTTTGTTGGACCCATGTCCCTCCTGGCTCGTTGCGGCAACCAGAGAGGTGACTAAATACTGGATCCAGGAGATTGTTAATGCTTTGCTGAGGGATGGGGTCTTCCCCGCCATCTTAAGGAGGCGATGGTTTGACCCCTTCTCAAGAAGCCTGCCCTCGATCCAGGCTCCTTGAACAACTTTTGCCCCATCTCCAACCTTCGCTTTATAGCAAAGGTTATTGAGTCCGTGGTGGCATATCAACTTCCACAATTCCTGGAGGAAACGGATTACCTTGACCAGTACCAATCGGGTTTCAGGCACGGACACAGCATGGAAACGGCATTGGTCGCTGTGGTGAATGATCTCTGGCAGGCCCGGGATGGAGGCTATTCCTCCATCCTGGTCCTACCTGACCTCTCAGCGGCTTTTGATACCATTGACCATGGTATCCTACTGCGATGACTCGGCGGGAGAGGGGTTGGGGGTGGGGGGCACTGTTCTGCAGTGGTTCTCCTACCTCTCGGGTCGTACGCAGTTTGTCTGGGCGGGGGGGGGGGGTCAGAGATCCTCCCTGAAACCCCTCATGTGTGGGGTGCCTCAGGGGTCAGTTCTCTTCCCCTTGCTCTTTAATATCTATATGAAGCCACTGGGTGAGATCATTCGCAGTTTCGGGGTGAGATATCATCAATATGCCAATGATACCCAGCTTTACATCTCCACCCCGGACCAACCCAGAGATGCCCTTTCGGTGATGTCTAAGTGTCTGGAGGTGGTGAGGGTCTGGATGGTTAGGAACAGGCTCAGACTCAACCCCTCCAAGATGGAGTGGCTGTGGTTGTCGGCATCTCATGGTCTAGTGGCCCCATCACTTTTGATGGGAGGGGAGTCACTTACTCCCTCTGAAAGGGTGCGTAATCTAGGCGTCCTCCTGGATTCGCGGCTGTCCTTAACAGACCATCTGACGGCCGTGACCAGGGCGGCTTTTGCACAGGTTCACCTGGTGCGCCAGTTACGTCCCTTCCTAGACAGGGATGCCCTCCATACAGTCACCTAAGCTCATGTTATCTCTCATTTGGACTACTGCAATGCCCTCTACATGGGGCTGCCCTTGGGGTGTACTCGAAGGCTCCAGCTGGTCCAGAATGCAGCCATGCAGGTTGTTATAGGAGCTTCCCATTACTCCGGTGCTTCACCTCTCCTGTGCGAGCTGCACTGGTTACTGGTGGTCCTTTGGATTCACTTCAAGGTGCTGGCCCTACATAGCATGGGGCCTGGGGTATTTACAGGACCACCTTCTGCCTGCCTCCCACCGCCCTGTGCGCTCACATAGGACTGCCCTCCTGCGGGTGCAATCGGCCAGACAATGTCGGCTGGCGGCACCAAGGTTGAGGGTGTTCTCTGTGGGCGCACTGACCCTCTGGAATGGGTTATCCACGGAGCTCCGGACCTTCGCTCCTTCCGCTGAGAGCTGAAGACATGGCTTTTCCAACAAATTGGCTGATCTGATGGATGATTTTAATTGGGTGGATTTTTAAATTGACTGTCTTGTGTAGTTATTTTTACTGTTTTCATTGTTTTAATTTCTGTAAGCCACCCTGAGTCCTTCGGGAGAAGGGCGGCATATAAGTATAATAAAATAAATAAATAAATAATCAGATTAAACGGGAAATTTCAGAGTTGACTTTCACCAGTTGTGACAATATGAAGTATCCAATAAACTGTTCTTTAAGAAACCTGCCTATCAGGACTTCCGGCTGGCACCGCAGGACGTTGTGGACGGTCCTTCCAGACCACGAGCCCCGCGCTTTCGTGAAGCCGTTTTGACAGCACAAAACGGCTGTCTGATGGCTTCGAAATCTCTCCTTCGGGAGAAGGAGAGTAGAGCAGTTGGGGGGGGGAGTTGAGCTGTCTAAAAAGCCCCTTGGAGCACTTCCAGGGGCTTGAAGAATCAGCTCCCCATTCAGCCCGACGAAGCTCCGAAGCCGGGACAACTCTGCTTAGGCAGAGCCAGACGTCGCGACTGCCTCTGCAGTCAATAAGAAGCTTAAAGAATTCAAAAGCAGACGGAGCAGAAGCAGGTGTACAGGCAAAAAAGTTTCAATGCTTAACTCCAAGTTACATTGCTTTTAACTGAAGTCAAGTGAGAGGAAGTTTTTACTTAATGGCACCTTTGCTGTAACAACGAAAGTGAAAGTTAGTAACGAAAGTGTTTGCTGAGGCTTTTTGTGTACTGAACTGATTTGAAGCTGCTGGAAATAGAGAATTAGATGGAGAAGATCATTTTGCTTTAAAAATTAATCAATTTAAACCTCTGAAAGCTGCCTTTGTGACTTTGTGCCTGTGAAGGAGGTGGGGGGAAGAGGAAAAAAGATTTCCTTTTAAGAAAGAAGGAATTAAGATGGCTTCCAAGCAAACTAAACCAGCAATTCCAAAAGTAGGAGGGGGTTCTCCTGTAGTTTCAGTTGTGACAAAAAAGGTTCAACTTCCTGTTGATTTAAAAAATCAGGAGACTCCCATTAGAGATCTTAAAGAATTTATAAACGAGGCTATGAATAACCAAACAACAATGATAGAAGAGAAACTGGAGAAATTTGAGGAAGAAATAAAGGAAGTTAAGGATGTTGTTACAAAAAAGCATGATGAGATAAGAGATGATATTATATTGGCAGTTTCAGGATTGTCTAAACATCTTATTCAGCTGGATGAGAGAGTGGAAGAAATTAATGAAGCTAATTTAAATCTGGAAGCCAAAATGGGAGATATTATGACTAAAACAGAGAGGCTGGAAAGTGAGGTGACTATGATGCAATATAGATATATGGAGTTTGCCCTGAGACTGAGAGGATTGAAAGAGAATGGTCAGGAGAATTTAAGAGACAGATGTGCAGAAGCTATAGCAGCATTAATTGAAGCAAGAAAAAGAGGACATGACACATCAAATTGATAAAGCTTAATTAATTAATTCTTAATTCTTGGGTGGCAAAACAAAAGCACTTGCCAAGAGATGTGGTGATTTATTTCATTGATAGAAGAATTAGAAATGATATCTTACAAGCCTCCTATAAAAACAAGGTCCAGGTGTTTGGACAAGAAATCCAGATTTTGAAAGAGATTCCTCCTAAAATGTTAAGAGACAGAAAGGACTTTGGTTTTTTGGTAGAGGAGCTGAGAAAGCAACAACTAATGTACAG
The DNA here is from genome assembly GCA_030761175.1 of Masticophis lateralis. NCBI lineage: Eukaryota > Metazoa > Chordata > Lepidosauria > Squamata > Colubridae > Masticophis > Masticophis lateralis. The sequence continues at coordinate 100,093,232 of JAUDYJ010000003.1, read as the reverse complement.
ATGGGATGCTCCAATAGGTCTAATAGTTACTTATGGTGGAGAAAGATACCGCTTGAATTCAGTTTGGAAAGCGAAAGATTTTTACTTCAATGTTTTAAAGGCTGGACATCCATCTTCACCCGAGGAGGGCAAAAAAGAAAAAGAGATACCACAACAAGAGAAAAATGGAAAACAGATACAAACTTATGCTGAAGTGGCAGCTGGAGGAAAAGTGCAAGAAGATCTTCCCTTTCCACTGAAGAATATAGAAGGGCCAGTGCTTGTGACAGAGGAACCAAAGGATCAGCGCATGACACAATCAACTTTTAAACAATTACAACAACAACAACAAAAACAACAACGAAAAGTGCAACAAGTTCAAGATTTAACTCAAGAATCTCAAAAAACAGAAGCAGTGGGAGGGGCAAGGCTGAAGATTAAGATGCAAGAAGACCTTCAGCGAATGCTCTTGACGCTTCGAGGTGCCAAGAATGGCAACTAAGTTTCTCTCTTGGAATGTCAATGGTTTAAATTCACCACAGAAGAGAAAGAAAATATTTCATTACCTGAAACAATTCAAGAATGATGTTATTTGCTTACAAGAAACACATATTAAATTATCAGATCAAAAATATTTAATAAATTCAAGATTAGGGACTCATTTTTGGCGTCATCTCCAGAGAAAAAGAATGGAATTGTTATTTACGTAAAGAAAGGATTAACGGCTAATTTAATTGAGGCAGATGCGCATGGAAGATATATAGCAATAGAATTATTAACTCATCTGATTGAATGGCAAAAAGGAGTGGATAAGTTTGTTTGGAATGAGAAAAAGCCAAGAGTTAAAATGAAAATTATGCAAGATGTCCGTGAAAGGGGTGGCCTTAAACTTCCAAACCTATGATTGTACTATGAAGCAGCAACGTTGACGCAAGCGAGTGATTGGTTTGGAATGACGAAGACTGGAATATTGAATATAGAAGGCTATGACTTGGAATACGGCTGGCATGCATATTTATTTTACGAAAATAAAGTTGATAAAGTATTTAAGAGCCATATACTCAGAAACTCTTTGATGAGAGTATGGAAGAAGCACCAGCTTAAATTGGATTACAAAATACCATTGTGGTTGGATCTTGGTCATATTACACGGAATATAAATATAAAGTCACTCGGGGGGATCTTATATAAAGAGGTACTTTTTAATGATGGGGTAGATTACAATTAAAGACACTAAATACACTGTTGAAAGAAGGGATTAATTTAACTTGGTTACAGTATAATCAACTTCAATTGAGATGGAGGGAAGATCAAAAAGCTGGTTTAATGTTTTATGAAGAGGAATTGGTAAGACAGATAAAAGATAAAGGCCAAATGCATATTAAGAGGATTTATAATGTTTTGCTAGAAAGAGATTCTGAAAATGAACTGGTTAAAGATTGCATGATAAAATGGGCGCAAAACTTTGCAGAACCAGTTATGATGGAAACATGGGAAAAAATATGGGTTCAGAATGTTAAATTTACACAGTCACAGAACCTGAGGGAAAATTTTTATAAAATGTTTTATAGGTGGCATCTAGATCCCAAGAAATTATCGTGCATGTATCCTAATGTTCAGGCAAAATGTTGGAGATGTGATTGCTTAGATGCTACATATTATCATATATAGTGGACTTGCAAGAAAGTGAAGGCTTTTTGGATTAAAATTTGGTGAGTTATGCAAAATATTTTGAAGAAAAAACTGCAATTTTCTCCTCAATTGTTTTTACTGGGCATAGTTAAGGATTTTTCATTGACTGAAACAAAATTGATATTATATATGATCATAGCAGCTAGATTATTGATTGGCCAATATTGGAAAAAAGACGTTATGCCTACTATTGAAGAACGGACTTTGAAGGTGGCCAGTTTTGCAGAAATGGCGAAGATATCAGCATATTTAAAAGACCGGACTCAAGAAACTTATATGTGGGAATGGAAGAAATGGATAGATTACGTGCAGAACAAATATCAAACAAGGAAGTATCAGATAGCTTTTAGCTGAATGTTATGAAGAAATTTATACTGTAGACAGGGGGTAGAAATGTAGGGGGGTATTGTATGATATTGTATGATTTGGATTTCACCTTGGGAAGTCATGGGGGGGAGGGGAGGGTTGGAGGGGGGAAGGGGGGAAAGTGGGAGGAAAAATTTGTGTTTGTAAAACTTTTTCAATAAAAAAAAAGAATTGAAGGCAACAACATTTGCCTTGTTAGTAGAAAAAAAAAGAATTATTAACTCAAAATGGAAAAATGCTTTTAATTGGAATATATGGTCCAAACCAACAGTAAGAAAATTTTTACAGATTTTTACATTCTAAATTAATTCATTGGGATTATAAATCACTTATATTAATGGGTGATTGGAATGGAGTAACAGATACTTTGAAAGATAAGAAGAGTACATCTAAAGTTTCTACACGTGCAAAATTACCTAAATCTTTTTTTGACATAATGGAAGATTTAGAACTGAGGGATATCTGGAGAGAATGGAATGTAGACGAAAGAGATTTTACTTTTTTTTTGGACAGACATCAATCTTTCTTCAGGATTGATTTTATACTAATTACAAATGATTTTCTTTCTAGGGTAAAAAAGACGAAGATATGTCCAAGGATTTTAGCTGATCACAGTCCGGTTTGGTTGGAATTGGAACAGGAGAGGGGGAAAGAAGGTCCTGGAGATTGAATGAAAATTTATTTAGATATGAAGAAAATGTGAATGACCTTAAAAAACAAATGAAAGAATTTTTTGGTAATAATATGTATAAGGGTACCCCTATGGAGATGGTATGGGACGCAAGTAAGGCTTAAATGAGGGGAGTTTTAATATATATGAATAATAGACATAAATTAAAGCAAACAAAGAGGTGGAAAGAGATTGAGGAGGAAATAAAAAAGAAAACAACTACTAATAGGTAATCCAGGAGATAAAAAAATAAAAGAAACAATAAATATATTGCGAGGGCAATTTAATATGTTAATGGCCGATCAGGTGGCAACTACTTTGCAATATGCTAAACACAATACTTTTTGTAATGCCAATAAACCAGGTAGATGGTTAGCTTATGTATTAAGGAAGAAACAAAAATCACGAGTTATTAGTAAGATAGAATTTAGAGGTAAAGAAGTTTATCATCAAATATGATTAAAAAAGCTTTTCTAGAGTATTATACAAAATTATATGCAGGAGATTTAATACAAGCTTTAGATATTGATAGATAGTTAAAGGAGGACAGTACTCCTGAACTAACAGTAGAACAAAGGGAAGGTTTGAACCAACCAATAACTTTTGAAGAGATTAGTGTAGCAATTAAACAATTAAAATTAGGTAAGACACCAGGAACAGACGGATTGACAGCTGTTTATTACAAGAATTTACAGCTTGAAATGGTTGAACCACTTAGACTTTTATTTTGTAAGATTCAATTAGGGGGAGGAATCCCACCTTCCTGGAGAACAGCTTTTGTTTCACTGATCCCAAAAGATGAGCAGAACTGTGTTAAGCCAAAAAATTTCAGACCAATCTCACTTTTGAATACTGACTATAAAATTTTTGCTAAGGTATTGGCAAATAGATTAATGCCAGTTATGCAACAAATAATTCATAATGATCAATCAGGATTTATAAAAGGGAGACAAATGAAATATAATGTGAGACAAGTTATAGATTTATTGGAATATTTGGAAAGAAATAACCAAGTCTCTGCAGCGCTTTTCTTTTTGGATGCAGGGAAGGCATTTGATCGATTGAATTGGCAATTTTTGTTTAAAATAATAGAGAAAATGCAATTTGGAGAGCAGTTTGTACAATCAATTAGAGCAATATATCAAGAACAATCAGCACAAATAATAGTCAATGGAGGCCTAACAGATCGTTTTAAGATTGAGAAAGGAACAAGGCAGGGTTGTCCTTTATCGCCATTGCTATTTATTTTATCTTTAGAAGTTTTGTTGAATAAGATACATGAATCTGACAAATTGAAAGGAATAGTAATTAGACAACAGAATTATAGATTGAGAGCTTTTGCAGACGACTTGGTTGTTACTTTAACTCAACCTATAAAAACAGTTTCATATATGTTGGATATACTAGAACAATATGGTAAGGTCTCTGGATTTAAAGTAAATCAATATAAAACTAAGATAATAACTAAAATATGTCTGTACTTCAAAGAGAAGAGTTAGGAAGAATAACGAGGTTTGAAATAATTAAAAAGGTTAAATATCTAGGAATAAATGTTGCAGTTTCAAATACGAAGTTATTTAAAAATAATTATGAAGTTCTTTGGCAAAAAGTGCAAAGGGATATGGAAAACTGGCAAAAATTGCAATTATCTCTATTGGGAAGAATAGCAGCAATAAAAATGAATGTACTACCTAAGTTTTTATTTTTGTTTCAAATGATACCAGTGCTTAAGAAAGATGGGAATTTAAAGGAATGGCGGAAAGGAGTTAATACTTTCATCTGGTCTGGGAAAAAACCTAGAGTAAAATTAAAAATTATGCAGGATGTTCGTGAGGGAGGGGGTTTGAAAATGCCTAATTTAAGACTGTATTATGAAGCATCTGTGTTAGTGCAAATTAGTGATTGGTTTAATTTAACTGAAGAAAGAATATTAAATATAGAAGGACATGATTTGTTATACGGATGGCATGCTTATCTATTATATGAAAAAAAAGTGGATAAGATTTTTAAGTCATATATTAAGGAATGCTTTGTTAAGGGTTTGGAAAAAGTATCAATATAAGTTAAACTATAAGATACCTATATGGGCAAGTCCTAGGCATGCAATAGAAAATATAAGTATAGAACAAAAAAATGGAGGTGATCACCTATAAGGAGCTTCTTTCTAATGAAAGGGGTAATCTGCAACTGAAATCTTTAGAGGTATTGAAAGATGAAGGGATAATTTATACTTGGTTTCAGTATGGCCAACTCCAAACTAGATGGAGGGAAGACCAAAAAATTGGTCTCATGCAATGGGAGGAAAATTTGGTAAAACAGATTAGGGACCAGAATCAAATGCATATTAAAAGGATGTATAATGCTTTATTGGAAATAGATTCAGAAACGGAACTGGTCAAGGACTGTATGATAAAATGGGCAAAAAACTTTCAGGAACCAATAATGATGGAAACATGAGAAAAGATTTGGGTTAGAAATGTTAAATTTACGCAGCGCAAAACTTAAGGGAAAATTTTTACAAAATGTTCTATAGATGGCATTTAGATCCCAAGAAATTATCATGTATGTACCCAAATATGCAATCCAAATGTTGGAGATGTGACTGTGATGATGCAACTTATTATCATATATGGTGGACTTGTAAGAAGATCAAAGCATTTTGGATAAAAATTTGGTGGGTAATTCAGAATATTTTGAAAAGGAGGTTGAAATTTACTCCACAATTGTTCTTATTGGGTATAATAACTGACTGTACAGTACTAGAGACTAAACTGATTTTAAATTTTATATCAGCAGCTAGGCTGTTGGTAGCACAATATTGGAAGAAAGACTCTGTGCCTACTATAAAAGAATGGACATTGAAAGTAGCAAATTTAGCTGAAATGGCAAAAATCTCAGCATACTTGAAAGATCATATGCAAGAAAAATACATCTTGGAGTGGAGAAAATGGATAGACTATATTCAAAACAAGTACCAGACACGAAGATATCAAATTGCGTATGCATGAGTGTAAAGATATATTGTGTTATCCATAAGAAAGTTAAGGTTTCTGGGGGGGGGGGGGATTTGTTACTTTAAGGATAGTTAGGTTAATTTAGTTTATGATTTTTTTTCTTCTAATACAATTTAATGGGAGTATGAGCAATTAGGCAGAAAAATAAGACATTTGGGGACATAGGTGGTATTTTCATATGTACTTCCAACAAAAGGTCAACATTCACTCAGGGCAGGGGTCTGCAACCTTAAACATTCAAAGAGCCATTTGGATCCATTTCTCACAGAAAAGAAAACACCAGGAGCCACAAAACTTTTCCTGTGCCTGACTATTTCTTGAGCAGCCACAAAACTAGCATATGTAGTTGAATGAAACTACATTCTGTTTTCTTCTGAAACTTTTATTTTCTTGGATTTATTCATGGTTGGCCTACCGGAGGTTGAAAAGCTCAATAAATCGCATGCCAGCAGGTGTTGCACATTGGCGGTTGAGACACATATTTTGGGTGACAGGGTGCTGCAGCAGAGGGGTGAAAGAGCCACATGCAGCTCCAGAGCCGCAGGTTGCTGACCCCTGACTCAGGGAATGAAGGATTCTAGAACTAAATTGCTGACTCAAGGGAGGGTGGCAAGAGAACTTTGGATTTTTGGACTGTGGTTTACATTACCTGCAGAAAATTTTCTGGCAAGAGATGGGTACACCTTACAAGGATCAGGAAGGATGTGGTTGGAAAACAACTAGCTTGGCTCATCTGAAGAACTTTAAACTAAAACTGAAAAACTAAAAGCTAACAATGAGGACCCAGATTGTGGGGCCAATAAGCTGACTTTGTATAAATATACAAATGTATGAAGGCTATTGCTTAATGCATTATAAGCCGCCCTGAGTCTCTGAAGAAAAAAGCGAGCAAGAACAATCTCTAGGGCTACCCCAAGACAACCAAACAGTCAGTAAGGAAGGAGTAGTGAGAAGGAAAGGAACAAAACAGAACTAGGAAGCAAATGCAAGGTGAGCCATAAAGGGCTCAGATACCTATATACTAATGCTCAGAGTTTCGGTAACAAACAGGGAGAACTTGAAGTCCTAGTACATGAGGGCAGGTACAATAGTATTGCTATTCTGAAATTTGATGGGGTGGAACTCATAACCGGAACATATTGCTAGAAGTTATAAATTGTTAAAAAAACAGAACTAACTCAAAAAGAGAGAGGAAGTAGTAGTTTTGTATGCAAAGAATTACTACATCTCTACAGAAATACACAATACTAGGGATGAAAACCTTTTTGAAAGAATTTGTGAGAATATTAAAGTAAAAAGAAATGACATTGCTATAAATGTGTACTTCATGCCACCCAATCACACAGAAGAAACAGAGGAACTCTTTGTTAATCAGTTAGCTGAGGTGTTCAGGAAATACGGAGTAGAAGGGGGAACTTTAATTACCCTGACATCAACTTGGAAACCAACACTTGGAAACCAACACTTTAATTACCCTGACATCAACTTGGAAACCAACAGCAATGCAATAGAGATTGAACAAGTTTCTGACATATCTATCCAATAAACCTGACACCCAAAAGATAGAGGTGGGAAGCAGGTGGTCAGTTATACTGGATTTAATCCTAACTAACGAGATTGTCAGTGTACAGGTGAAACTCGAAAAATTAGAATATCGTGCAAAAGTTCATTTATTTCAGTAATGCAATTTAAAAGGTGAAACTAATATATGAGATAGACTCATTACATGCAAAGGGAGATAATTCAAACCTTGATTTGTCATAATTTTGATAATTATGGTTTACAACTCATGAAAACCCCAAATTCACAATCTCAGAAAATTAGAATATTACATGAAATCTATAAAACAAGGATTGTACATAGAACAATATCGGACCTTTGAAAAGTATAAGCATGCATATGTACTCAGTATTTGGTTTGGGCCCCTTTTGCATCAATTACTGCCTCAATGCAGCGTGGCATGGATGCTATCAGCCTGTGGCACTGCTGAGGTGTTATGGAAGACCAGGATGCTTCAATAGCGGCCTTGAGCTCTTCTGCACTGTTTGGTCTCATGTCTCTCATCTTTCTCTTGACAATGCCCATAGATTCTCTATGAGGTTCAGGTCAGGCGAGTTTGCTGGCCGATCAAGCACAATAATCCCATGGTCATTGAACCAGGTTTTGGTACTTTTGGCAGTGTGGGCAGGTGCCAAGTCCTGCTGGAAAATGAAGTCAGCAGTAAAGCTCGTCTGTGGAAGAAAGCATGAAGTGCTCCAAAATCTCCTGGTAGATGGCTGTGTTGACCCTGGACTTAATGAAGCACAGTGGACCAACACCAGCAGATGACATGGCTTCCCAAATCAACACAGACTGTGGAAACTTCACACTGGACTTCAAGCATCTTGTAGTGTATGCCTCTCCATTCTTCCTCCAGACTCTGGGTCCTTGGTTTCCAAATGAGATGCAAAAGTTGCTCTCATCAGAAAAGAGGACTTTGGACCACTGAGCAACAGAGCAGTTCTTTTTGTCTTTAGCCCTGATAAGATGCTTCTGATGTTGTTCAGGAATGGCTTGTCAAGAGAAATACGACATTTGAAGCCCATGTCCAGGATCCTTCTGTGTGTGGTGGCTCTTGATGCACTGACTCTAGCCTCAGTCCACTCCTTGTGAAAGTCCTCAACGCTTTTGAATGGCCTTTTCCTGACAATCCTCCAGGTTGCAGTCATCCCTGCTGCTTGTGCACCTTTTTCTTCCACACTTTTCCCTTTCACATAACTTTCTATTAATATGTTCCTTGACTAGCAGTTTGGGAACATCCAACTTCTTTTGCAATTACCTTTTGAGGCTTTCCCTCCTTATGGAGGGTGTCAATGATGGTTTTCTGCACAACTGTCAGGTCAGCAGTCTTTCCCATGATTGTGATTCCTACTGAACCAGACTGAGAGACCATTTAAAGGCTCAGGAACCTTAATTAATGGCTTAATTAGCTGATTAGAGCACTTTGAGCCTACAATATTGAACCATTTCACAATATTCTAATTTTCTGAGATTGTGAATTTGGGGTTTTCATGAGCTGTAAGCCATAATCATCAAAATTATGACAAATCAAGGCTTGAACTATCTCGCTTTTCATGTAATGAGTGTATCTCATATATTAGTTTCACCTTTTAAGTTGCATTACTGAAATAAATGAACTTTTGCACGATATTCTAATTTTTCGAGTTTCACCTGTATAAGAGTTCATGAATTGGAATAAACATGTTAACAGGTCAGCCAATGGGGATAGTTTGGTGACTCAGAAGGCTCGGATGCTGGGCATGGCTTAGCTTGACTGATTTGTATGTAAGAGTTGATTTGTCCAGGGACTTTCGGTTTGGCGCCATGGTGATTCAGTCGGGGAAATAGCAGGGCTCTGATAAGCCCCGTGAAAACCCTGACTGTCGAACCACTGCCGACAGGTCTGTGGACCGAACCTGTCCTGTAGGGACAGGGGAAAGACAGGGACATCTTGGACATCCGAGAGGAACAGGCAAGTTCCTCGGAGGCTGGAGGAAACCCTCTGAGCCGGCAGAGGAGGTGCGGCAGCCATGGCAGCTGCCTCGAAGCCAGGGCAAAGTGTTCAGTTTTGGCAATAGTTCTGGTCTGAACACTTTAACAACAGAATAATCAGAGAAGCCATCGAGATAGAAAAACGCCCACCCAGCATGAATAAATGATATGATACCTCCCGCCTACCAACCATTTGGAAACCCGCCCTTATTGACAAACGAGTCCCTAACACGAGGAATGACACCAGACCCACACTCATGAGGGCCACAAAGGATGTCACCACCACACATCCACATGGAAAGCAGACTCAAATCCACACCGATGATGAGGCATGACCATGGACCAGAAGCCAGACCGCAGCTGCATCATTAGCCAGTTTAAACCCCTCCAATCCATACATGAAGCAGATTGACACCCACCATGAAAATGTGGCATGACCATGAACATGAAGCCAAACAACAGCAACACAGTCACCAGCTCAAATCCCCCTGCAACTCATACTAACCCGAGCACAACCAAGCCCCCACCCAAACAGAACACACCCCCATCCAATCAAAGCACAGCCAACCCCCCCATTCAATCAGAGCACAGCCAACCCGCCAACCAATCAGAACACACTCCCACTAGCAGTTAAAAGGAAAAAACAGCTGCGATCACACATTGCTCCTAGAAGCACGAAGCCGAAAACACCAGCCTGAAGATGACGAATGAGACTTCGTCGAAACGTCGCCAAGACACTTCCAATTTTAAGCGGGAGAAGACCCGAATAACCAAAGACCTACATACACACACACACACACACACACACACACACACACACATATATATATATATATATATATGGTTGAGAAATAAGAATATAAAATACTCTGATTAAAAACGAAAATATAATGTTTAAATGCTTAAATGAATTTTGAATATTAACAGGAGGTGTTTATAGAGTAATAAAGAAAATTGATATTAAGGTGGATAAAAATGATATTTTTACAGAAAAATGTGAATATGTATGTGTATAAATTCAAGAAATATTTAAAGACTAGGAGAGAATATGTGGAGAATATACTTGATGTAACACGTCTCTATTCTAAATTGATGGGAGACATGGAGGAGAATACGCTAAAAAGCAGCTTATACGATATACTGTAATTAAGCCAAAACAATAAAAATGGAGTGGAGGAGAATATGCTGGAAAACAGCCAAAACAAGAAATGCTGGAAATCAGCCAAGTAATAGTTGGAGGAGCGGAGATTATTTATTTCCTTATTTAATTCAATTTATATACCGCCCTTCTCAGGACGGTGAACAGCCAAATTTAAAACACATATAATACAAAAGTTAAGAAAAACTAAAATAGATTAAATAATGGCATTGCCAATTTAAAATCCAAATCTGCACAATCAAAAGATCCCAATTTAAAACCCAACATTGATTAAATTTAAAAATTTAAAAAATCCCATTAAAACTGTTTATGCTAGGCCGGCTTGTCAGAAGAGATAGGTCTTCAGGGTCTTTCGGAAAACCCCTGAAGAGGTCCGGAATCAATCGTATCCCAGGAGGTAGCTCATTCTACAGGTTGGGTGCTCCCACAGAGAAGGCTCTCCCCCTGGGGGCCGCCAGCCGACATTGCTTGGCCGACGGCACCCTGAGGAGGCCCTCTCTGTGAGAGCATGTTGGCCGGTGGGAGGTTATCGGTACTAGCAGGCAGTCTCACAAATATCCCGGACCTCTGCCATGGAACGCTTTAAAGGTGAGAACCAACACCTTGAAGTGCACCAGAAGACCACCGGGAGCCAGTGCAGCTTGCACAGGAGAGGTGTTACGTGGGAGCGCCCTGTTGCTCCCATAATCACCTGTGTGGCTGCATTCTGGACCAGCTGGAGCCTCCGGGTGCACCTCAAGGGGAGCCCCATGTAGAGACTGTTATAGTAGTCCAGGCGAGACGGGACGAGGGCATGGGTGACTGTGCATAAGGAGTCCCAATCCAGAAAGGGGTGCAACTGGCGTATCAGGTGGACCTGATAGAAGGCCCCCCTGGCCACGGCTGTCATATGCCCTTCCAAAGACAGCCGTGAATCCAGGAGGACACCCAAATTGCGAGCCCCCTCTGTGGGAGCCAATGACTTACCCACAATAGCCAGTGATGGCACCAGCTGGCTATACCGGGACGCCGGCATCCACAGCCACTTGGTCTTGGAAGGGTTGAGTCGAAGCCTGTTCCTCCCCATCCAGACCCACACGGCCTCAAGACACTGGGACATCACTTCGAGGGCATCATTGGGGTGGTCAGGGGTGGAGATGTACAGCTGAGTGTCATCAGCGTACAGTTGGCAACGCACCCCAAAACCAACGATGATCTCACCAGATTATGCTGGAAAGCAGCCAAAGTAAGATTTTGCTAGAAAACAGCCAAAGTGAAAATGCTGTGAATCAGCCAAACAATAGATTTAAGAGTGAAGGAGAATATGCTGGTAATCAGCAGGAGGAATGGAGGAGATTATGCTGGAAAACAGCCAAAACAAGAAATGCTGGAAAACAGCTGAACAATAGATGGAAGCATGGAGGAGAATATGCTGAAAATAGCCTAAAGATAAAAATGTTGGAAATTAGCTGGGGTGAAAAAGAAGATGATGGATGATAATTAAATAATGTGAACTGAGTTTGAAATGACTTTATGTACAATGAGAAATCTAATTGATGATAAGCCTATGAAAATTAGATGTAAATTAATAGAGGTTAAGATAGAGATTTGATGAAATGGATCTTGAAATTAAGGAATATATATGGAATTTTGATTTATAAAATGATATAAAAATTAGAATTGTGTTTATCTGGAAACTAAAAATTGCATATAAAAAAGAGCTGTGTTTATTTGGGAACTAAGATTTATGGTGATACAATAGAATACTAAATTAAGATTTAGTATTCTAGATTAAAATGTTAGAATTTGCAACAAAAATTTGTGGTTTGACTTATTTTAAAAGATGTAAATGGATGAATTTGGAATTGAGCTTGTTAAAGAAGTGTGAGCAATTGTGCCTATTTATGACCAGACTAAATTCTCACTCTCAAAGATGTATTTCATGTTTAATATGTTGGGGGGGGGAAATAAAAAATATTTTTCAAAAAGAAAAAAGAGTTGCTTTGTCCTTACAATATAGGCTCTGTATTATATAGCTTCTATGTTTCTGTGCTTCTGAATTCTGGTTCTGGCTTCTGCTGCCATGGGTACTGTATACATGCATCATGTTTTGAATTATTGTATATGAAGAAGTTTCTTATATAAATGAATCCTGCTGAATTATTTATTTGTGTACTGGTTGAATTGCTGCAAACTCTAACAGGTTATGGGCCCAGAGCACACAAGCACACAGTGTGAACTGTATCGTATTTTTCGGAGTATAAAACGCACCTTTTTGCCCCCCAAAAGAGGGTGAAATTTAGGTGCTTCTCATACACCGAATGTAGCCCTTCCCACCCACTGGCCCCCACCTTTTGCCCTCTGCCTCCCAGCAGTTACCTCCTTGCAAGCAAACAGCAAGAAAAAACAGCCCCATTCAGCTTCAGTATTGGCTAATTAGCACAAGTTTATTATATCGCCTCCCGACTCTCAGCTGATTTGCTCTCAGCTGTTTTGTGCAGGCTCTTTTGCAAGCTCTTGTTTTGCAAGCTCTTTGCTTGCTGCAAAAAGTGCTGGAGAAGTTTTTTCCCCCTAGAAACGAAACTGAAAGTAAAGCAGGCTCTGTTGCAACGTGACAAAATGAGGCAGGGAGAGAGATTTCTTTTTCTTTTTGCTCACCCAAAAAAGGTAGGTACAAACAATGGGAAATTTAGGGCAAAGAGGAGTGTTCAAGATTTTAAAACACAAAAGAAAAAAAGCTCTATTTAACTAGGGAATTGTAATAATTGAGATACTATTAATTGTATATTGTGTTGAAAGAAGAAATGGTTAAGTTGTGGTTTGGAGGAATATATGGGGAAAATTATTTGGTTTATTATTATTGGTAAATATAATTAATTGATTTGTAAGAAATTGGATTGCATGGAAATAATTGGAATATTCATGTTCATATTGATTAATATACAAAAAAGATAGTTATAACTAATTGATTTACATAGAAATGTTGAATTTGTATTAAACAATTGTAATATTAAATAATTAACCAATGTGAGGATGAATATAAAAATAGATGACAATGGGAAGGGTTATAATATAGAATAGAAGGGAAAAATTGAATTTGATTAAGATTAGAGATGAGAATGAAGGGTAATATTGGTTTTTTAAAAAAAAATAGATGTGGAATAAATATGGCAAAAAGGAAATATAGAAATTGTAAATTTAATTGAAATGACTAAACACTGTTTAAATTTGTGAACCAGCCAAATACTCTGTTCAAAGAAAATACATTGTATGTTTGTATATGTGCTAGTCTAAATTTTTTTAAAAAAACTTAAAAAAAAACAACCCTAAAAGGTAGATGCGTCTTATATTCCGGTGCATCTTATACTCCAAAAAATATGGTAATTAAGCTGAAGGACAGCTTGTGTTATAAGAAAAAGAGAACAAGGCTGAGAAGGATTGCAGGATGGTTGTTGAGTTCAAGGAGAGCTCCCTGCTTCGATGAAGACAGAATTATATTATTTGGGCTGCAAAAATGGAATGCTTCCTGAAGGCTAAGGAGCTCTGGGATATTGCTCTTAATCCAGCCCAGGCATCATTAGGAGCAGCAGATCAAAGGCAGTATGATAAGGCACTGGTCTACATCATCTTAAGTTTAGAAGATGAACAATTCCTGAATGTAACTAATTTTAAAACTGCAAAGGAAGTTTGGCTGAAATTAAGAAATGTGCATGTGAGCATGCAATATTGTGCAATTTTTGAGACAACTGTACAGAACCAGACTGTTACCACAAGAGAATGTGAAGCATTTGCTGCGAATGCAAACTTTATTTATTGAGTTGGAACAGTGTGGCATGTAGATTCCTGAATCTCAGAAGGTGCTGATGGTTTTAAATGGTCTTGATGAAATGTGGGACATTGTTTCAGCTGTTTTTGAGTGCAAACCAGAACAGGATTTATAAATGGAAGCCCTTAAAGCCTATTTGATTTCTGAAGAAAACAAACACCATTTTAGAAGATGCAACAAGGAGAAATTCCTGATGTGGGGGCCCAAGGAGCAGAGAGAGAAAAGCAACAGATGTCTGCAGAGATCGGATTACAGCCCAGAAAAGATTAGCTACAAAGAAAGAAACAGAAAAGAAGACAGAACAGCAATGTTCCATTTGTGGTGATAAGAATCATTTGAAGAAAGACTGCTTGCAAGGAAGAAAAACAACAGATGGACAAGCTGCTGTTGCAAAAGTTAGCTATTGTAATAGCAAAGAAAAATGGTTAACAGACAGTGGGGCAAGTCAAACAATTGTTAATAATTCTAAATTGTTTTTCAGAATGGATCCAGCTGGAGATGTAATAGCCTTAGCAAATGGCCAGAAGGCTAAAGTCACAGAAAAGGCAGTGTGCTGATTCCATGTCTGAAGGAAAAGTTTAGTAACATATTATGTGTGCCTGAAATGAAGCATATTTTACTGAGTGTCTCTAGTCTAGACCAGCAAGGATTTGAGACCACTTTGTAAATGAGAAGTGTCTCATAAAATGAAATGGGAATGTATGTGCACAGGGCATAAAGCAGAATAATCTTTATGTGTTGCAGGGACAAAAGGGTCAATGTGTTACAAACATTTCAAAATGTGGCACAATATGATTAATGTGTTCATCTCTTGCATAGAGATGCAAGCTTCAGAGTTTTGCAAAACATGCAACAGTTTGGAGAAGGGTTAAACTTAAAAGGGTGTAAAGCACACTTGGACTGTGCAGTATACAAATCATCAAAGTCCAAGGCATTCCCAGTAAGCAAGAATAGCACAAGGCTGACAACAAAAGCTGTAGAGCTGGTACGTGCAGATTTGGTGGGGCCAATGCAAGCCAGTTTAGGAGGAGCAAAGTATGCGCTGGTCATTGTAGATAACTACAGCAGTTTTAGTTTCTGCTATTTACTAAATAGTAAAATAGAGGTGCTACAGAAATGTGAGCAAGTGTAAGGGTAAGCTTTGTAGAAAGGAGATATAAACAACAGGTATGTCAGCTGCAAACTGACAGAGGTTCAGAATTCATGCCAACAAGTTTTCAATAGTGGTTGGGGCAGTTAGGAGTAAAACAGAGGCACAAATCCATATACAGCAGCCAAGAATGGTGTGGGTGAGAGATAGAATTATGTCTTACAAACAATGAAGGATTCACTGCTGGAGGATTCTGGTCTGAGCAGGTCATATTGGGGTGAAGTCATATTGACTGCTACTTATTTGATCAATAAGCTGTGGAGTTCCTCAATTAATGATACTCCATATGCAGTACTATATGGAAGAAAGCCATCTCTGGCACATTTAAGGGTGTTTGGAAGCAATGCATGGGTACATATTCTAAAAGCAATCAGGAGAAAAGGTCAACTAAAGGCTAGAAAGCTTAGGTTTACAGGCTATGAGCCTGGCTCAAAGAGCTATCGCTTATGGGAACAAAAGAATAGTGATTTCCAGGTCTGCTGGCTTTGCAGAGCAAAATTGGGGCAGAATTGATGCCAATTTTTGGAATAATCCACTTAGTGACAGTGATGATAACTCACTTAGTGTCGGTGTCAGCATTCAGGGAGGAGAAACTGAAAAAGAACAAGAAAAGGAGTCAGGAGATGATGATGACTCGGATATCAAAAAAGAGGGTTGAAACACAAGAGCAGTCAAAGCTACGCAAGTCAGATCGATGGAACAAGGGGATTCCACCTGACAGGTATTCTTTTAGTGAAGTAAAGGTGTGTAGTGTTTGGTATAAGCCAAAGAACTATAAGGAAGTATTGGCATTACCCAAAATTGAACAAGTAAAGTGGAAAGAAGCCATGGACAAAGAAATGAAATCCATGGGTGAACATAAAGTGTTTACATTTATTATTTATTTATTATTTAATTTTTTTATGCCAACCTTCTCCCAAGCACAGCTATAGTAAAAACAAAATATACCACAGAATTTAAAAACAGTTTAAAACATATTAAATAATTTGGCCCTATTTTTAAAAACTCCAAAACTAAAACACTCATTTAAAATTCATTATTTTACCAGCCCAGCCTGTTGAAATAGTAAAGTCTTAAGGGCACGGCAAAATGTACATAGGTCGGGGATCAAACATATCTCCGGGGGCAATTCATTCCATAGGGCGGGAGCTCCCTCAAAGAAGGCTCTCCCCCTGGGGGTCGCCAGTCGACATAATTTGACTGACAGCACTCTGAGGAGTCCCTCTCTGTGAGAGCCTGTGGGAGGCCATTGGTGGCAGAAGGCGATCTCGTAAATATCCAGGTCCTAAGCCATGGAGTGCTTTAAAGATGGTGACCAACACCGTGAATTGCACCCGGAAGACCACTGGGAGCCAGTGCATCTTGCACAGGAGAGGTGTTACATGGGTGCACCATGTCACCCCCATAATCAAACGCGTGGCCGCATTCTGGACCAGTTGGAGCCTCCGAGTGCTCTTCAAGGGGAGCCACACGTAGAGAGCATTACAGTAGTTCAGACGAGAAGTGACGAGGGCATGGGTGACTGTACCCAAGGCGTCCCAGTCCAGAAAGGGATGCAATTGGTAAATCAGGCGAACCTGATAAAAAGCCTCCCTGGCCACAGCTGTCATATGATCTTCTAAAGACAGCCGTGCATCAAGGAGGACACCCAAGTTGCAAACCCTCTCTGAAGGGGCCAAGATCTTACCCCCAATACTCAGCGATGAAACCAGCTGGTTTCAGGGTGAAGTACCATCAGTACGCTGATGACACTCAGCTGTACATCTCCACCCCAGACCACCCCAACGATGCACTTGAAGTAATGTCCCGGTGCCTGGAGGCCGTGCGGATCTGGATGGGAAGGAACAAGCTCAGGCTCAACCCATCCAAGACCGAGTGGCTGTGGTTTCCGACGTCCCAATATAGCCAGTTGGCGCCATCACTAACTATTGGGGGCGAATCACTGGCCCCCACGGAGAGAGTTCGTAACTTGGGCGTCCTCCTGGACTCACGGCTGTCCTTGGAAGGGCAGCTGACGGCCGTGGCCGGGAGGATTTTCTATCAGGTTCGCATGATCCGCCAGTTGCGTCCCTTTCTGCATCAGGACTCCTTGCTCACGGTCACTCACGCCCTTGTCACTTCCCGTCTAGACTACTGTAACGCTCTCTACATGGGGCTCCCCTTGAGGAGCACCCGGAGGCTCCAACTGGCGCAGAGTGCGGCCGCGCGGGTGGTGATGGGAGCGACATGGCGTTCCCATGTGACACCTCTCCTGCGCGAGCTGCACTGCCTCCCGGTGGTCTTCCGGGTGTGCTTCAAGGTTTTGGTTACCACCTTTAAAGCGCTCCATGGCTTAGGACCTGGGTACTTGCAGGACCGCCTACTACCACCAATAGCCTCCCACCGGCCGGTACGCTCTCATAGAGAGGGGCTCCTCCGGGTGCCGTCAGCAAAACAATGTCGACTGGCAGCCCCCAGGGGAAGAGCTTTCTCTGTGGGGGCACCTACTATCTGGAATGAGCTCCCCCCGGAGATACGGAGGATCCCGGATCTGTGCACCTTCCGCCGCGCTCTTAAGACCTTTCTATTTCGCCAGGCGGGCCTGGCCTAACCTCTCTCCATTTTTAGCGTTAAATTTTAATCTGTTTTAAACTATGTGGGGTGTTTTAATTTTGTCTGGGCCAAATTTATTTAATCTGTTTTTAGTTGGGTTTTAAATTTTGTATTCATGTATTTTTATTGTTGGCTGTACACCACCCTGAGTCCTTCGGGAGTAGGGTGGTATATAAATCCAATAAAATCTAAATCTAAATCTATACCGGGACACCAGAAACCACAGCCACTCAGTCTTGGAGGGGTTGAGTCTGAGCTTGTTTCTCCCCATCCAGATCCGCACAGCCTCCAGGCATCAAGACATCACGTCAAGAGCATCATTGGGGTGGTCCAGGGTGGAAATGTACAGCTGAGTATCATCAACATACTGATGGAACTTCACCCCTAAACCACAGATGATCTCACCCAGCGTTTCACATAAATGTTGAACAGGAGAGGCAAGAGGACCGACCCTTGTAACACCCCACAAACAAGGCGCCTCGAGGTCGACCTCTGTCCCCCTGCCAACACAGACTGCATACGGCCAGAGAAGAAGGAGGAGAACCACCACAATTTTATCATGCAGGAATTGCACAAAATCCTCAGCCCTATCCTGCAAGGGGTCTTCCCGCGCTCCCATATGGAGAAGGGAGCGGGTCACCCTAAACAGGGTGGCTGGGTGGTCCTCTGCAGACGCAATATGAGCGGAAAAACAGTTAGATTTTGCCGCTCCTATCGCCACTAAGTATGTCTTAATGTGAGATCTCACCAGTGTTCAGTCAGATTTGAAGCGGCTGGCCCTCAAATTACTCTCCAGGCGTCTTTTCTGGCACTTCATCTCCCTCAGCTCCTCAGAAAACCAGGGAGCCAATTGAGATTGGCACCGGGTCAGAGGCTGCAAAGGCACAATGCGGTCCAAGGCTCCAGCGGCCGCCTTATCCCAGGCAGCCACCAGTTCTTCAGTCGAGTCGTAAGCCAGAGCCTCCAGGAATGGCCCAAGCTCCGTCAGGAACCTATCCGGATCCATCAGGCACCTGGGACAGAACCATCTAGTCGGTTCCGTCTCCCTGCAGCGGAGGGAAGCAGCACAAAAGTCCAGTTGAAGGAGTGAATGATCTAACCATGACAAGGGCTTGATGACTAAGTCCCCTATTTCTAGATCATTCAACCACTGACCAGAGACAAAAATCAGGTACAGAGTGTGTCCCCCCATGTGAGTAGGGCCTTGAACTAACCAGGTCAGGTCCATGGCCATCATGGAAGCCATGAACTCCCAGGCTGCCTCTGACGTTTCACTGACAGATGGCAGGTTGAATTCCCCCATGACCATAAGTCTGGGGATATTCACCGCCACCCCGGCTATTACACTGAGCAGCTCAGGCAGGGCCGCCACTACATGGCAGGGAGCCAGATATGCAGTCAGCAGGCCCATTTGCACCCCACGACCCCGCTTCACTATCTGAGGAACAGTGGCCTCCTTTGGACAAAGACTTTCCTTAATAATAGCCGCCACCCTCCCGCCCCTCCCGAGCCCTCAGGTGATGGAATGCTTGGAAGCCTGATGGGCCCATTTCAATGAGGGGAAACCCCCTCTCCTGGCCCAACCAGGTCTCCGTAATCCCTGCCAGGTCAGCACCCCCCTCCTGAACAAAGTCGTAAATGAGAGAGGCTCTGTACAACCTGGGAAACGAGAAACGCATTGGGGACCAGAGTGTGCAATCGCTCGTAAACAGCGAGTGCGCACTCCCAAAACATAATACAGCCCCCTGCTACTGCCCTATCTGCCCCTCCCACCCACTGTACTGATTGAACAGCCTTTCCCCTCATCCCCCAGCATCCCAGCCAGGCTCCCATCCCCGTCTCTCCCTCCATGACCATCAGACATACTACACTGCTCTATATCTATATGGACCCCCCGAGGTCCATCCCTATGACCAACCACCCCTCTCCCCGAACCCCTAAAAATTTTCCTTAATGATTTAAGGAAAATGATGAGCTAAAAAACCCCGCAACCTCCTTTTTTCCGCATGCCACCTCTCTGGGTTCCAAAACCCATCATCAAGGTAGGCCCTTGATAGAGTAAAGGGCCAGACCTGCGAGAGGGGGGAATCTCGCAGTATCAAGAGCTCAGTCACCAAATACATCCAGTCACTGGGGAATGAGAAAAAGTCTATGGTCAGGGGGACCACTTCGGTGATTTAAAGTCTAAAGGAGAAGAGGTGCCAATCTTAGGTACAAGTAGACCGGGCTCCACTGCCCTCTCACAGCAGTGGGAGAAACTTGTGCCTTTAGACACCCAGCAATAGTTGACCAAATCCCCTCTCACGATGATTGGCCGACAAAAATAATCCAAAATGGGACTTCCGGTGGCACCGCCGGCGCCACAGCAGCTCTTTTGGGGAGATCTGACTCCCGCGATCTGTAAAGCTGCCAAAACAGCGCAAA
Organism: Masticophis lateralis; assembly: GCA_030761175.1. Taxonomy (NCBI): domain Eukaryota; kingdom Metazoa; phylum Chordata; class Lepidosauria; order Squamata; family Colubridae; genus Masticophis; species Masticophis lateralis. The sequence continues at coordinate 100,072,850 of JAUDYJ010000003.1, read as the reverse complement.
TCAACTGTTCTGGCAGCTCGGAACTTTCCCCTCGGGTGAAGAGGGGGAAGCGAGTGCACAGGGGTGGGTAGAGCTCCCCAAAACCCCCAGGATTAATCCTGGGGGTGAAGAGGGCGAGGGCTCCCCAAGCGCCTGAAGCAGCTCCAGATCCGGGACGTTTCTGTCAATGACAGAACAAGGCATCGCGACCACCCCTGCGAATCAACTGATCCCAAGGAGTGACTTTAAAGCAGGCAGAGCAAAACAGGAGAATTATTGTATTTTACTTATATTTTAACTCCAATAAATACTACTTCCTTCCAGAGGCGAGAGAAAGTTTTTAAAAGAAACAAGATGGCGCTGATTTGCTAGAAGGAGTGAAAATGAAAGCTAAAGAAGAAAGTGATCGTTAATGCTTGTTAGCACTCGTTATAGTTGTTAAAGCTGTCAGTATTTTAAGGTTTGGCTGAATGAAGTTGAAACTAAGGTTTGCAGCTCAAGAAAATAGGATTTATTAACTATTAAATGGTAATATCTATTGGAGACTGAGAATAAGAATTTTACTGACTTTGTTGTGAGGCTGCTGGAAAGTGTTTTTTGGAAATGGTGGTTAAACCAGTAAAAACAACAGTGGTCAAGATTTCTGAAAGGGATGAAGGTTTATTATCACACACATCAGCACAAATATGACAGTGGATCTCTTTGAAGAAAGGCTAGAATCATTTACTTCTTCGTTAATGGAAAGATTGGAAGGGCGTTTAGAGAAGATTTTTACTCAAATTTCTAACAAAGACATAAGGGGAGACATTGTATTGGTATCCCAGATGCCAAATAATACTGAAATGCTGAATGAAGAGGAGGAAGAAGCAACCCAGTTCAAAGTGCCTGAGGAAAATGGAGTGGATGTTCTACAAATTAAGAATGGAAAGCTGACAGGCTTGAAGGAGATTAATCAGGAGATATGGAGAGAGATCTTTCCAGAGGTTTTGACACAGTCAAATGGAAAAGTGACAGGAGGCGTTGGGATTTTTAATATAAGAAGGATTCGAAATGGAACATTACAATTTCTTTATAAAAATGGACTTTCAACTCTAGTTAAAGAGGTGTGCTTACTAAAAAAGAATTATTTTGCGAAGTGTACAAGATTGCAAGACTCAAAAATTACAGCTGAAAATTCAAGAGTTTGTAAAAATAAAAAAAGATGGAGGAATAAAGCTAAAGAAGAAGCCTCGTAAAAAAGCCAGGAAAAAATGGAGATGGAAGAATTATACTCCTCCTTGTTGGGGAGGATAATAATGGTGAAAAAAAATTACTATACTTGTATTAAGGAATATGATTTGTTTTGTTTTGAAAAGTTATATTAGAGTTAAAATGAATGATTTACTTATATTTAGGGACATGATTTACTATGGAAAGTTATTTTAAGTAATGTTATGTTTGAATTGTTATAGGTTACTGCTAAATTTTTACTTGTGTTTGGAAGTACATTTTGAACAGTTTTTTTTTTAATTATAAAAGTTGATGGACTAAAAGGAAAATATTGTGGATGTTAAAATTAAGGTCAGTATAGATCTCTCAATATAAAATCAAGGGGTTCAAGAAGGATATACAATTTTTATATTTTGTTTTAAGTTACATTGATGTTATCTAGTGGATTTGTAAAGAATAAGTTGAAAAAGTTTATGTTTAATATAAGTTTATAGGATGGGAAGTATAAGGTTTTTTACAATATATTTTACTGGAGACTAGTTGAAGTATTTTCTCACTGTGGTAATATATGAAAGGGTTGGAGATGCAATGGCTAATTGTTACTAGGTTTTGACTTGAATAAAGAAGAACTGCTTATTGTTAAAGAATGGACAAGAATGAAGCGGGACTAACTACCTTCAAGCAAGAAAAGTTATATTTAGATATGAATAAGGCGAGTTAAAGTGCAAGAGGGAGATAAATCTATAGATAGTGTGTGGTGGGTTTTTTGTGTGTGTTTATCAAATGTTTTACCCTGTATTTGCTCTGGGAAGTCGGGGGGTGGGGGTGGGGGTTGGGATAGGAGGGGGGAGGCGGGGGGGAATTTTTTAAACTTTGTCAAGCTTTGATGTATTAGATGCTATATTTTGATGACTGACTATGTTTTGTTTATATGCCTATATGTTTATGTGTTGATTATGAAATAAAATGTAATAAAAAAAAAAGTAAGAATAGTCCAAAATGTTGGTAGCCAGTAGTGAAAAGACAGCCATAACCGACTTCCTCCGAACTTGTATCCCAAGTTGCAGTTCTCCATGCGGTTTAAGGAGAAAGATGGATTTAACCAGACCACAGGCTCAGAAAACAGGGGTCAGTCTAGGGGAACCACGTAGCGGGGTTGTCCAGAGAGACCACAATGAAACCAAAGGAGGAAGATACCATTCGGCAGGCCGGGAATAGGCAGAGGTGATAATGACTGTAACAAGGCCTAAACCAGGCCAAACAAGGGGGGGAATGGGGGGGCACAGGCAACAAAGTGCCACGGGCGAAAAACCACACAGTCATCTTCCAGCCATCCGGCCCCCAATCTACCCTCAGTTCTTCTTCCAGTCAATAATGTCACCCCTTCTGCCTCCTCCAGTCTGCTACAAAAAACTCTGGGTCCATCAGGGGGCCGGTCCTCACAGGTGGGCCAGACATCCTTTGGTCGCCTAGGGAATTTTGCCAATAATACTCCCCCCACTATCTCATTCAGGGCCTTCAGGCTGCCATCCCAAACGCCAACCTCTGTCCCAGTGGCCGCCATTCCAACCATCGCCGCTGCCATCGCCGTCGCCACTTCCAGCCTCCTCATCCGGTCCTCGTCCTCGTCCCACCCAGCCCTACCCTCAGGCCTCCAAGGTCACGGGGCGAGTCTCGACGAGGGTGCCGTAATGACGCCACTGCCGAACATCATCTTTGCTCCGGCAGCTGCCAGAAGAGGCAAGACCCATCACGGCCGCCATTCAGGCTGACCCCACCATCTGCGCCATCCCCCACAAGCACCAACCTCTTCTCAGCCAAGATGTCCTGGAGAGTGAAAAACTCTCCATATGGCCGGCAAGGACTCCTTTTAACTGGGCAGGAGCCATAGATGTTTGAACTGGCCCCCTGAAGGGGGCAAAGACGTAGGATGTAAATGGTTATACAAAAAGAAAGTACTACCCAACAATGCCTCTCTGTCTCCTCTCTAGACCACTCCCTCTCTGTGATCTTACTTCAGTCTGTTCGCGAAGTTGCAAACCAAAAGGACTAAAACCAAACAAGTTAAATGCAAACAAAATACACCAACAAGGCAGTCAGCAAGAATAGGGAGGGTATGGAATGCAGTCGCAGCACTTCGAAAAGGGACATTCAGGTAAGACAATGTCCATTTTCCAAAGTGCTGCTCCTGCATTCCATCGGCTGGGACATACCCAAGCTCCACATACATAAGGGAGGGTCTGATTGCACTAAAGAGGCTCTAGGCCAATAATACTTGTTGCAGAACCCTGAGACCAAATGATGCCTCCACAGAGGCATAAGAATCAATTTTGTAATGTCTAATGAACGGTGTGGCCGAGGACCAAGTGGCCGCACGGCAGATCTCCGAAAGTGAAGACTGAGTAGCCCAAGCTGCCGACGTTGCTGCACTCCGCATGGAATGAGCAAATATAGGACCCGGTGCAGGTCTAGCGTTACTTTCATAGGCAGTGGAGATACAGGCCTTGACCCAACGTCCTATCATGGCTGAGGAAACTCTCTGGCCCATAGATGCAGGATGAAACGAAACTAATAGGGCTGCCCAGCCGGCTGTTCTGACCCGGCTGGGCAGATCCTCGTATCTTTATTAGCCGCAGGCGTTCCGCTGGTCCACCGGTGCGCTGGTTTAACCTCAGTCGCCTCAGCGCCAGCGTGTTTGTCTCTGCAAGCGGCTCCGGAGCCTCTGTCTAGGCAAGGCAAGCTCCGACGTTTCTCTAGTAGTGTGCTATTAAGTTCGAAGGCCTGCTGGGGGACTTTAAGGCTCGGCTGAGCTTCTAGCAGCATTCTCAGAATTTTTTGTTTGTTCAGGTGACAGTTGGGGCATCAGTTCTTTTAGTGGCTGCCATTTTGAATTCGTTGTTATAGCAGCCACCATTTTGGAACCTGTTTTTTGAAGCGGCCTAATAAGGCAAGATTAGTGGCACAAGGTTTTTCACAAAGGAAAAACGTGCACTATAATGAGGTATTTGCGCCAGTGTTGAAGAGTGAAAGCATAAGGTTGGCACTAGTGTTCGCAGTGGCACGTGGCCATAAAATTTGGCATTTTGATATAACCACTGTATTCCTCAATGCAGAATTAGAGGAAGAAATTTACATGGTTCAAGCACCAAAGTATGAAAGTAAAAAGCCTAACACTGTGTATAAATTGAACAAGGCCATTTATGGGCTGAAGCAGTCAGCCAGGAATTGGAATATCTGTTTAGATATGGCATTGAAGGGTCTTGGGTTCAAGAGTTACAAGGCTGATGGTTGCATATACACTAGAAAGTTACAAGGTGGTGATTGTCAACTATTAGCATTTGTGGATGATCTTTGTTTCATTGCAAAGGATGTATCACAGTAAGTGTTCTCAGGTATTTGTAGGGAGCTGTGAACTTGGGTCTTCAAATGCAGGTCTCTGAAGAATTGAAGTTGAAATGTTATGTTGACAGTGATTATGCCAATGATGTAAAAACCAGAAAGTCCAATTCTAGGATTGTGGTATTGTTTGGAGGGGCTTTAATTGGTTGGAAGTCCAGAAAACAAACAACTGTATCTATTTCTACGGCAGAGGCAGAATTTATTGCTCTGTCTGAACTTTACTCAGAGGTAGCTTGGTACATACAGCTGTTAAAAGATTTAAAAGTAAAAGTAACTGAAGCTGTAACAGTGTTTGAGGATAATACTGCTTGCATGAAAATGGCAACAGGTGACAGAGTAAAGAATAGAAGCAAGCATGTGGATATTAAATTTTGTAATGGAAGAGAAGCCATCAAGTCTAAATTAATTAACTTGCTTCACTGTTCTTCAGAGGACAATCTGGCAGATATAATGACCAAGCCATTGGGTAGAGTGCACCATGGGAAGAATATTAAGTTATTCAATTTATGTCTATTCCAGTCATGAAGGGAGGAGTGTCAGCGTATAAGAGTTCATGAATTGGTATAGACATGGTAACAGGTCAGCCAATGGGGATTGTTTGGTGATTCAGACAGGTTGGAGGCTGGGTGTGGCTTAGCTTGACTCTAATTTTAACTTACTTTCAATTTAACTTTTAAAAAATAGCTTATACAGGTAGTCCTTGACCAGCTGTTTAGTGATTGAAGTTATGACAGTTATGATGTATCAATTGTCTATTATTTTTCTTTTCTTATCAGTTTGATTTGATTTAATGAGGCGAATATTTATTCTTAGTGGTTTGATTTGCTTTAACCTAATGAGTGCAAATAGACATGTGAAGCATACTATTTTTCAAAAATGAGTAAAGTATAACATAGCAGAGACCTTTTACAGTTTTCTTCTTATGGAAGAAATTTTTGAACCCACTGGCTCCAACATCTTCCCCCAAGTCCTTCAAAATCCACTTTTCTGAAATCCCATATGCAAGTCTGACTCTTTTATTTTTACCCAAACATTTTCAAAATATTTCCATGTTCTAGTTCCTGATCTTCTGTGCAAGTATACATTTTCTTCTTGTACAACGCAGCATTCTCACCTTTCACGTACAGCAGGGGTGTCAAACTCAATTTTATTGAGGTCCACATCAGGCTGGTAGTTGACCTTGGTGGGGGGGGGAGGCATGGCCGGGGGAGTGTGGCCAGAGGGTATGGCCAGCTCGACATTGCTTGCGGCCGGGGTCACCTCTGATGGCCATTGTTTCCAGCAGAGGAAGGTTAGACCAAACCAAACCCTTATCCACCAGAGGAGCCTTGCCATCCCTCTCAGGCCACATGGAAGATCCCTGGACAGCAGTGCAGGCTGCCTGGAGCCCTGGGCAGTAGAGGGCAAGTGCCCAGCCCTGCCCAAGGGGCCACCCGACTGCACTTATCTCCTCCTCAAGACTGCTGCTGTCGTGCTCGCTCTCCTTGGGCAGATTGCTCATGGTGTGCGCGGGAGAGCAAATGTATGGGTCAGAGGGAGGCCCACTCCTCCATGCAAGGACATTTGGCTTTATAACCAAAGCATCTTCAGCATAGGATGAGAGACCACCAGAAAAGGTCAGGAAGAGGGGATAAGGGGATGGCAAAAGGGCAGCAGGGCTGCTGATGGCCAAGTGCTAAGGCAGGACTTTCCTCAGACCCTCTCTTCCTCTCATTATAATTTCTTTCCTTCCTTCCTTCCTTCCTTCCTTCCTTCCTTCCTTCCTTCCTGCCTGCCTGCCTGCCTGCCTGCCTTTCCTTCCTTCTTTTTCCTTCCCTCTTCCTTTTCCTTTCTTTCTTCTTCCTTCCTCTCTTTCCTTCTTTTTCCTTCCTTGCTCTCTTCCCCTCTTTTTTCTTGTCTTTCCTCTTTCCCTTTCTCCTTTCCTATCCCTTCTTGATGCTCAAATGCAAAAGGGGAAATATTTCTTGATGCCTCCTTGCTGTGATCAAATGCCACTTTTGCTAGTAGTTTGTGGTCATTTAAAAGACTGAGAACAAACGAGGCTCGGTTTATCCCATGCTTGCATTTAATGGGGGCATCCACAGACTACATTACAGCTGTGGCTTACATAATCCTTAAAAGGGTTCTCCTGTAGGGACCCTGCCATGGTCTAATTCAGACTGGAAATACAGCAAAGGAAAATATTTTCCCCATGCTGCTTTGTCCTGTTTTCCCCACTGGAAATGGCTGTGGGATAGAGGCTTCCCATTTTAACCTCTCTTTCCCCTCATTGCCTCTGTGCATGATGGGTCTCTATGTGGCTCTCAGCTCAACTCTCCCAGATCTGTGCACATGTTTGTGTGTGGGCGTTTGCAGGTTCAGGGGTCTCTCCCCTTGTAGCCCCGTGTTGTGACACTGGGGAGAAAAAGAACAGAGAAGAGTGGCTGGGATATGAGCTTCTTACAGTCTTCTCCAGGGCTGGTGGTGGGAGCTGGAGAGGGGAGCTGGGGGGGGAAGGGCATGATGGTTATAGGTGAGAAAAAGAAACGAGCACTCCAAAAAAACACTTTTGCTAGTTTTCAGCCTGCCATTACAAAAGGTCTCTGTTCAGGGCATGGGTTTGCAAGGAGGGGAGATGCCTTTGGCAGCTCTATCGTTCCCTCTGCAGCCCTGTAAAAGCTGCAGGGTGCAGAGGGAATGACAGAGCTGCAAGAGGCTCCGGGCAGAGGCTTTCCATTTTGATCCCTCCCCCATCGTTCCCTCTGTGCCTGATGGACCTCTGTGTGGCTCTCAACTATCTTCTCCCAGACCTGCGCATGTGTTTGTTTGTGTGTGTGTGTGCACACGCATGGGGGATCTCCCCTCACCTTGCCCTGAACAGAGACCTTTTGCTATGGTAAGCCTGATGCTGAAAGGGCAGTTCTGCTTCTGCCTCAACCTCCACAATGCCAGAAGTTGCATGTCACCCCCCACAAACCCCTGGTGATTGCCTATTGCCCATCGCCTGTCTCCTTCCATCTCCTTCCTTCCTCCACATTCAGGAAGGGACAAGGAGGGGAGAAAGAGATTGCCAGCGAGGCTTTCCCACACAGGAAAGCAGGACATGAAGACACTGGTGCAGCCACTGCACTGATCTGCAACCTGGTGGTGGCATCTGGGCCGGTCTGTGACCAGCCTTAAATCTGTGCCATTGCCTCATCCCCACCCCCCTGAGTGTGCACACAGGAGGCAGCGAGTGCACGAGGACTGGTGTCCTGGGTGAAAGGGAAGCACTCATAATGCAGTCCCCAGGGATGCTGGGCCCTGTGCGTGCTTACTGCCTCATGTCCAGGGGATGGGGTTGAGACGGCACCCCAGATCTAAGGCTGGCTGCAGTCTGGCCTGGAAGGCAGCCATCAGTTTGCAGATCAGCACCCGGTCAGCATAGACCAGGTCATAGCACCACAGGTCGGTCCTTCAGTGTTTCCAGGGTGGCGCCGTGGGCCGGATCTAATCACTTTGCATGCTGGTTTGACACCCCTGTTGTACAGTGTAGCCTTCTAATTATAAACATCATTGCAGAACATTCCAGCAAATAACAATCACATCATACTTGTTTTTTGAATGGGGATTTCTAATTGTTTGTGGGTCTTATAGAATCAACTCTCCTTGCTATCCTCAGTGTCAACTTGCAAAGCATCCCTGACCTGCTCTCGAGTTGCCATAGGCCAGGAGGGGATGGGAAACCAGCGAAACTGCACAGCAGCCAACGACAGATGAACATTCCATGCTTATCTCTCTCAAGGCTGTATCCCAGAGTTACCTACAGCAGCCGGAAGGGAATGACCTCTACAACCCAAGAAATTGCTCCATTGGTGAATGTGATTGATAACACATTCTTGTGGGAGGGGGCAAACAGGGTCATAATTGGAGCATAAATTATGTAGGATCAGAGCTGGCTTCATTTGGGAATGTGCCAACATGAAGCTCCTAATAAATGACTGGATTTCTCAAGATTTAATTAGGGCATCCATTGGAACCCTGACAGCAAGCCAGCTCTCTCAAAATTAATCAAATTACCAAGATTCCTGGGTCCTGCGCTCTCCAGTTGCTCCCTGACATCTGGGGTGATTGGAGAGAAACTCAGGCGACCATGGCAGAGGCTGGATTATCCGAAGAGAGCCTGCTCCAGGCGACCCAAGGAGATGCAGAGCTTGCCTCCAACCAGGGACTTCCAGAACCCAGCAGCCTAATCGCGACTGGAGTGCAGCCCTCCCTGAACATCAAAGCCAAGATGCCCCAGCAACTGAAGCGAGAAGGGATGAGTATTGGTGGAAAAGAATCCCTAAAGCAGCTAAGGTCGAGTTCCCACACCTTAATGCCCAGAAATGGGGAAGGCCCGGGTGAGCTGGGAAGAGTAGATTGGATGTGGGACTGAGCACAGTCCAGGCTCCCAAAGCCCCTGACGGAATACCTGGGGAGAACCATAGAGCAGCTCAGAGAGGAATTTGACCAGGCCACCCAAAATAGAGGGAAGTTGCAGCCTTTGAAGTGAGGAGACGAAGATGGGAACGCAGCCCCCCTTCTCCACCCACCAGAAGAAGAAGGAGCCTGAGGATGCAGCCAGTGCCACCTCCATGCAGCAGGTAAGCCGCCCAGGGCAGACAACCACACCTCTCTTCAAACTAGAGCCGAGGAAGACAGCCAGCCACATCAAGCGCAGGCTTACAGGGGCTGACAGGAGGGAGGAGCAGTGCTTAACAAACTGCCCAACTTCAGGGGGAAATTTGATGGACACTCAGATCAGCTAGCTCTATTCCTTGACTTGGCGGAGATCCACCTAGAGCACTATGCACACCTCTACCCATCCCACAGAGTCATGGTGAATACCATTGCCAAGGGGCTAGAGGGAGAAGCAAGGGAATGGCTAGCAGCCCTCCACAAGAGAGCCCCCCCAACTGCAAGACGTAGAGGACTTCCTGCAACAACTAAAGGCCAGATTTGAGGAGGAAGAGCCATATGTGAAAGATGAGCTCAGAAACCTAAAGCAGAGGGGGCGACCCATTAAGGAACACATCTATGAATTCAGGAGAGTCATGAGGAAGCTACCTCCTTTGCTGGAACGGCTGTTAATTCATTTTTTCAGAACAAGCCTGGACAAGCAATTGCTCAGGTAACTGCCTATCGGGACATCCCAAACCGACTCTCTGAGTACTTTCGAGTAGCCATAAAAGTCAACGGCGGATTGCACGCCAATGACTTGAGAAAGCAACCAGACACTAAAGAGAGAGATCAACCAGACCAGAGCCACAGCACCACAGCTGGTCCCAAAACCAACCTTCCCATGAAGTTCGTTGAAATGCTACAGATGCAGGGAAATAGGCCACATGGCATCAGTATACGCAACCCCAGCCCCGAAACCAAAACCAGAGCCTCCACTCAGGGCACGACTGGAACGAGGCCCCAGGCATACTACCAACATGTCCCGGAAGGCCCTCCAGGCTGCAGAGGTCCCTCCCCACTCAGCTGAAGGGGGTAAACTCCAGGCAATGACAGCCAGTCACTGGACTTCTACGACAGCAAGGACGAGGGCAAAAATGACCCAATGGTGAGTGAACCGGTCCACCCTTTTATTTTCCCAATACGCCTCACACCCCCAAAAACAGGAACCCAGGGAACTTTTCAAGCCCTAATAGACTCAGGCTGCACTAGATGCTTGATCAACCTAACCACGATTCTGAAACTGGGGATCAGAGTGAAAAGACTGGCCCACCCAATCAGGTTCAAACAGGTCGATGGGTCCCTATTGGGGGGGGAGACTATGCCACCTACCTGACCAAACCACTGGGCTAGAAGTCAAACCTGACTTCTAGCCCAGTGAAGCTAGAGCTAGCAAATCACTGGGAAGTAATTTGATTTGTGATAGCCCCCAAAATGACAGACACAGTCATACTGGGACTCTCCTGGCTAGACAAGTGGGACCCGACCATCTGGTGGCAAGGGGGCAGCTGATAGCTGAGGATAGCAAGGGGTCCGCAACCCCCCTCCATACCAGCAAATAGGAGCACTGCCCATGCAGGGAACCCACCCAAAGGGTCCACCAGAACTGGCAGCCACCTCCAACAAAACCCCAGAGGCCAAACAGATTCCAAGAGAATATCAGGACCTCGCGGAAGTATTCAGCGATGCCAAGTGTGACGTCCTACCTCCCCACCGTGAGACAGACTGTGCCATCGAAATCATCCCCGGGGCAAAACTGCCTAAACCCAAACTGTATGCCATGTAGGGAAGGTAAGTAGATTTCACCCCTGATGTGGACAGTTATGTGAAAAGTTGCACAATCTGAGCCACAATGAAGAAACGACCAGGAAAACCCTCCCAAACTGCTGCAACCGGTAGCAGAACCAACAAGGCCATGGGAGGAAATCGTAATGGACTTTATAGTGGAAAGCCAAAAAGTGGAAGGAACACAGTGATCTGGACTGTCTACCACCTGCATGAAGTGCCATGGAGAATAATCTCAGACAGAGGGGTCCAGTTCACGGCTAAGTTCTGGAGGCTAAGTCCCAAGGCCTTAGCTTGGCTTTTCATCCAAGTACCAATGGAGGGGGGGCAAAAAGACTGAATGCCATGGTAGAACAGTACCTGAGGTGTTACATGAACTATCAGCAATTCAATTGGGCAAACCTCATGCCTTTTGCTAAGGCCACGTACAATAATGCTGTTCACAGTAGCACGGGATTAACTCCATTCAAAGTAGTGAGTGGCATGGACTTCGTCCTAATGCCTGAATATCCAAGGGACCCCCCCCCCCCACATTCCTCAGTCAGCTTGATCGACTGGATGCCAATGTTGACAGCAACCTGGGAGAATGTCAAGAAAGAGCTAGCTAAAGCGGCACAAACCTATAAGAAACAGGCAGACAAACACTGAGCCCCACAACCGCCATTCCAAGTGGTCTGTTGTTGTTGTTAGTTGCGAAGTCATGTCCAACCCATCGCAACCTCATGGACAATGTTCCTTCAAGCCTTCCTGTCCTCTACCATCCTCTGGAGTCCATTTAAGCTCACGCCTATTGCTTCAATGACTCCATCCAGCCACCTCATTCTCTGTCATACCCTTCTTCTTTTGCCCTCAATCTTTCCCAGCATTAGGCTCTTTTCCAGTGAGTCCTTCCTTCTCATTAAGTGGCCAAAGTATTTGACTTTCATCTTCAGGATCTGGCCTTCTAAAGAGCAGTCAGAGTTGATCTCCTCTAGGACTGATTGGTTTGATTGCCTTGCAGTCCAAGGGACTTGCAGGAGTCTTCTCCAGCACCATAGTTCAAAGGCCTCAATTCTTTGGCACTCAGCATTTCTTATGGTCCAACTTTCATAGCCATACAATGCAACTGGGAAAATCATAGCCTTGACTATATGCCCTTTCGTTGGCAGGGTGATGTCTCTGGTTTTTAGTATGCTGTCTAAATTTGCCATAGCTTTCCTCCCCAGGAGCAAGAGTCTTTTAATTTCTTGGCTGCAGTCTCCATCTGCAGTGATATTGGAGCCCAGGAAAATAAAATCTGTCACTTCCTCCATTTCTTCCCCATCTATTTGCCAGGAACTGAGAGGGATGGATGCCATGATCTTAGTTTTCTTAATGTTGAGTTTCAAGCCAACTCTTGCACTCTCCTTCTTCACCCACAACAAGAGGCTCTTTAGTTCCTCTTCATTTTCTGCCATTAGAGTGGTATCATCTGCATAGCTGAGGTTGTTGATATTTCTCTCATAATTTTAATTCCAACTTTTGATTCATCTAGTCCTGCATTTCTCATGATGTGCTCTGCATATAAATTAAATAGGCAGGGCAACAGTATACAGCCTTGTCAGACTCCTTTCCCAATTTTGAACCAATCAGTGGTTCTGTGTCCAGTTCTCCCTGTTGCTTCTTGACCCGCATATAGGTTTCTCGAGAGACAAATAAGATGGTCTGGTACTTCCATCTCTTTAAGAACTTGCCACAATTTGTTGTAATCCACACAATCAAAGGTTTTAGCATAGTCAATGAAGCAGAACTAGATGTTTTTCTGGCACACCCTAGCTTTCTCCATGATCCAGCATATGTGGGCAATTTGCTCTCTTGTTCTTCTGCCTCTTTGAAATCCTGCCTGTACTTGTGGTAGATCTTGATCCACATATTGCTGGAGCGTAGCTTGTAGGATTTTAAGCATAACCTTACTAGCATGTGAAATGAGTGCAATGGTGCGATAGTTTGAACAGTCTTTGGCATTGCCTTTCTTTGGAATTGGAATGTAAACTGACCCTTTCCAATCCTGTGGCCACTATTGAGTTTTCCAAATCTGCTGGCAAATTGAGTATAGCACTTTTACTGCATCATCTTTTAAGATTTTGAATAGCTCAGCTTGAATACTGTCACCTCCACTAGCTTTGTTGTTGCTCAGATTTCCTAAGGCCCATTTGAGTTCACACTCTAGGATGTCTTGCTCGAGGTCAGTGACAACCCTATCGTGGTTATCAGGGATGTTAAACTCGTTCTTGTATAATTCTTCTATGTAATTTTGCCACCTTTTCTTAATCTCTTCTGCCTCTGTTAGGTCCTTGCCATTTTGGTCATTTATCATGCCCATCTTTGCATGAAACGTTCCCTTCATATCTCCAACTTTCTTGAAGAGATCTCTAGTCTTTCCTATTCTATTGTTTTCTTCTATTTCTTTGCACTGTTCATTTAAGAAGGCATTCTTATCTCTTCTAGCTATTCTCTGGAATTCTGCATTCAATTGGGTGTATCTTTCTCTTTCTCCCTTGCCTTTCGCTTCCCTTCTTTCCTCAGCTATTTGCAAAGCTTCCTCAAACAGCCATTTTACTTTCTTGCATTTCTTTTTCTATGGGATAGTTTTAGTTGCTACCTCTTGTACAATGTTGCAAACCTCCGTCCATAGTTCTTCAAGTACTCTGTCTAACAGATCTAATTCCCTAAATCTATTTGTCACCTCTACTATATATTCATCAGGAATATGATTTAGTTCATACCTGAGTGGCCTAGTGCTTTTCCCTACTTTCTTAAATTTTGCAACGAGAAGCTCATGATCTGAGCTACAGTCAGCTCCTGGTTTTGTTTTTACTCACTGTATAGAGCTTCTCCATCTTTGCCTGAAGAACACATAGTCTGATTTTTATGTTGACATGTTTGGTGATGTCGATGTGTAGCGTTGTCTCTTGGGTTGTTGGAAAAGATTGTTTGCTATGACCATTGTATTATCTTGAAAAAATTCTATCAGCCTGTGCCCTGCTTCATTTTGTACTCCAAGGCCAAACTTGCCTGTTATTCCGGTTAGCTTCTGGCTTCCTACTTTAGCATTCCAATCCCCCATGATGATAAGGACATCATTTTTTTTTTTATTGAAAAAGTTTTACAATACAGAAATTTTTTCATTTTCACCCCCCCTCCCCAGTCCCCCTACCCAACCCCTCCCATCCTCCCTCAACCCCAACCCCTTCCCTCCCCATCCCCCCCCCGACTTCCGCTACAAGTTAAAAAAAAAACAAAATTTAGAACAAGGGAAAAAGAAAAGATTATTAAATATTCAAATTCTAAATTAAACAAATTTCAAAAGAGGAAAAGAAAGAGAAAGAAGGAAAGAAGGGAAAAAAAAGTAAAAAAACCCCAAAAAACCAGACCTTAATATATTTAAACAATGTTATAATAAAAAAAATCAATAACCATTATAATTAAGAACACCATTATAATTCTATCCTAACTACACCCCTTAACTAAAAAAAAAAACCCCAAAACATAAAACATATATATGCATATATATTTATAATCACGCAGTTATATCATTAAGAAAATTATCTTTTGTTTAATTCATTCCTCAGTCTGTATAATCCAAATTTCAATCTTCTCTTCAACTTGATTGAAGTCAAACATATTTCCTTACATAAATCCTGCTTCAATAATCTTCATCTTGCCGCTGCCCCCATCAGCAAAGTAAAACATTTCCCCACACAACCCCCCGAGTGACTTTATATGAATAATATCCAACCACGAAGATATTCACACCTCTAGGAAGATTCATTCAAGCTAACTTATACTATACCTAAAAATAGGCTTTTGCAGTCTTGACATTCATGCCTTGAAGAAAAAAAAAGAGAAAAAAAAAACCAACTAAGAGCTGCATTCCCAGATGTTCCTTCAAAATTATTTCAAATCCTGTCACCCTTTGCAATTCAAACCTTCGGGTTATAGGATATTTTCAATTTCGTAGTCTTCTCCTAGAAAATAAATTCCACAAAAAATATATAATTGGGTAACCAGTGATCGCTGCTAATTTTGCAGCAATCTATCAGAACTCAGGATAACATGTCCAATCCAGGATAAACTTCATAGTAAAAAATTTTTATAATCCATTTTGATATATAAGTTTAAAGTTAGTCCAACTCAGAATGAACTTTTAACAAATTGTTGTACATCTTAAAAGAGTTTTTATAATCCATTTTTTCCAAATCTTTCAATGCTTTCTGATTCAGTATCAAGCAATTCAGGATGCTCTTTAAATTTATCACCTGTGGTTTCCAGTCGGATTTCTTCATTGACTTCTAGTTCCTGTCGATTAGCATCACCCCCCATGTCCTGAAGAGTATTGGACCTCTGCTGCTGGTCATCTCGAAGTAAAACTTTGTTTTTTGAATCTTCCTCCAGCAGTTCAAGGTCCTGTAATCCCCCAAGATCACTGAGGTGTTCAGTTTTCTCATCAGAAAAATCCATAATAGAATCCTCTGGACAACCACCAAATTCTCCTTTTACTTTTAACACACTTTGATTTTCTTCTTTCTGTTCACATTTTGTAAACTCTGTTTTTGACTTTTTATTCTTAATATATTTCAGTGCTCCCTTAAAGATATTTTGATAAAAATATTCTGCTTTTTCAATAGTATTCAGACAATGTCTCACACCTTGATATCGAAAAATTATACCAACTGGAAAATCCCATCTAAATGGGATATTACTTCTCTTCAATTCCTTGACCAAAAAATCAAAATCTTTCCTGTCCTTCAAGACCTTCGATGGTAGCTCTTTGAAAATCCTGATTTGTGTACCTGCTACTTGCACTCTATCAGAATAAGACTTTTGTAAAATATCATCTCTCAGTCTCTTATCAGTGAAGTAAACAACGACATCTCTAGGCAGATTCCTTTGTTTAGCCAAACGTGAGTTAACTCTGTAAACTTTCGCTATAGAACCCAAAATTAATTCATCTTGTAGCTTTAATAATTCTGCAAAGGCCTTTGCACAAGTTGTTCTTAAGTTTTCTCTGTTGTTTTCTTTTATCCCTCTTAGTCTAATTGCAGATTCCATAGCCTTAATTTGAAGCATAATAACATCATTCTGAATGTTATAATTTTTGGCCTCTGCTTCCAGAAGTTTCGCTTGTAATTCTTGTATCTGAGATTCAAATTTACTACTCATCTCAATCACTTTCTTCCCCATTGCAGCCACCGCAGTTGAAAAATCTGAAGCTACTTGAGCAATAATTTGACTTAATTGGTCATATTTCCCAGAAACCAGTTCCTCGAGGTCCTTCTGTGATCCTTTTATCTTATCTACCACACTCTCTAAGGACCTTGTAATTAACTCTTTTAACTCCTGTTCTGTAAGTCTCTGCAAATGAGACATTTCAACTTTGTTCATCTGATTCAAGGGGGAGCCCCCCCTTCCTTTAAGTTTAGGCATCTTTACTTTTAAAAAGAACCAAGAAAAAATCCTTCTTACTTCAATAGAAAAAAGAAAAGAAAAAAAAACAGAAGAAATCTATTTAAATCAGCCTCTGTTCCTTTAAATTCTTTTTCTGTGACAAAATATTCCTTTCAAAGTCTTTCAGGACTAAACTCTGCGCTCCATTTCCGCTATCACTTTCTTTTCAAGCAGAGCCAGTCGCCATCTTAAAAACTTTCATTTTTCTTCCTCTCCTTCCCCCCTTCCCCCCTCCTCTTCCAAAAAATCCGTTGAAAAAAATCCATACTTGCTTAAATTTTTCTTCTCTCTTTTCCAACTTGCTCCAATTATCGCTTCGATTGTGGTGTTGCTCCCAACGTCTGGCTCCGCTAATTAGATAATTAGCGGAGAATCCTCTCGGCGCAGAGCATACCCTGGGGGTATGGAGGGAGCCATCCCTCTGAGCCCTCCCCAGGACAAGGAAAAATTCCTGGGGCGACTCAGTGAGGCTCAACCTCACCCCCAGAAGCTCTCCCTGCTCCTCCCGTCAAGGAGCAGGTTTTTTCGAGCCGCCTGTCTGTTGTAAGGCGGCTCTAACGCGCCGAGAAACCGGCGGGCATGAAAAGCCCGCCGCCAACGAGGAAGGCGCCACCGGAAGTCAAGGACATCATTTTTTGATGTTAATTTTATAAGGTGCTGTAGGGCTTCATAAAATCGGTCAATTTCATCCTCTTCAGCACCAGTGGTTGGGGCATAGACTTGGATTACTGTGATATTGAATGGTTTGCCTTGGATTCGAACTGAGATCATTCTGTCATTTTAGGGATTGTATCCCAGTATTGCTTTTCCTACCCTTTTATTGATTATGAAGACTACACCATTTCTTCTGAGGGATTCTTGCCCGCAGTAGTATACCTGAGGGTCATCTGAATTAAATTCACCCATTCCTGTCTATTTTAGTTTGCTGATTCCTAAGATGTTGATGTTCAGTCTTGTCATCTTGTTTGACCACGTCCAGCTTGCCTTGATTCATGGATCTTACATTCCACATTTTTATGGAGAAAAAATCTTTACAGTATCGGATTTTCCTTTCACCACCAGATGCATCCACAGCTGAGCGTCCTTTCAGCTTGGCCCAGTCGCTTCACTCTTTCTGGCACTACTAGTACTAGCACTCTGCTCTTCCCCAGTAGCAAAAAGAACCGGAGAACCAGTAGCAAAAATCCCTGCCCCCCCCCTCCCATGCCCAGCTGAGCCGTACGATCATGAGAGGCTCTTCGGCCGAAGAGGTTGTAAAAAAAAAAGCTTTTAAAAGTAAAAAAAAGCTCTGACGATCAGGCAACTCGGCTGGAATTGTCAGAGTCTTTTAAAAGCATTTTTTTACAACTTCTTCAGTTGAAGAGGTTGTAGAAAAAACGCTTTTAAAACGTTAAAAAAAGCCTCTGATGATCACAGCTAAGCAGCGCGATCATCAGAGGCTTTCTTTTACTTTTAAAAGCAATGCTTTTAAAAATTAAAATAAAGATTGTGCGCCACAGCTCATCACCTCCCTCGCTGGTGTGCACTGCACGCATGCACCACCAACAAACCGGTAGTAAACTGGTTCAGATTTTATCACTGCTTCCGACCTGAGGGGCTCATCTTCCGGTGTCATATCTTTTTTCCTTTTGGTACTGTCCATGGGGTTTTCATGGCAAAGATATTGGATTGGGTTGCCATTTCCTTCTCCAGTGGATCACATTTGGTCAGAACTCTCTGCTATGACCTGTCCGTCTTGGGTGGCCCTGCATGGCATAATTCATAGCTTCATTGAGCTAGGCAAGCCCCTTCGCCATGACAAGGCAGTAATCCATGAAGCGGGGAGAAGTTCTACCTCTCCACAAAGTACCTGAGGTTAAAACTCCCCAACAAGAAACTGGGGCCAAATTTTATTGGATCATTCCCCATAGTAAAGATCATCAACACAGTCATGGTGCAATTAAAATTGCCCCAACTGCTAGGGAAGATACACCCAATATTCCATAGTAGCCTTTTAAACCCGTAGTTGGACTGACCCTGAGGCCACTACCCTAAGAGCCCCTGGACACTGTAGTCATAGGGGGTACAGCGAATCCTCGATTCAAGGTGGCACAGGAGACAACTCCAATACTTAATCAAGTGGAAGGGCTATCCCTTATCCAAGGCACCCTGGGTAAAGAGTAGGAACATCCAGGTTGACCGCCTCATAGTAAAATTCCACACAGACAACCAAACAAGCCGGGGGGGAGGGTCACAACCCTAAAATCTATACCTGTACTCAAATTTTTTTTTGCTTTGCAGAGGTTGCCTTCAAGAAGTGAGTGGAGCCAAATGTCAACTCGCAAAGCATCCCTGGCCTGCTCTCGAGTTGCCATAGGCCAGGGGGGATGGGAAACCGGCAAAACTGGACAGCAGCCAAAGACAGATGCACATTCCATGCTTATCTCTCTCAAGGCTGTATCCCAGGGTTATCTACAGCAGCTGGAGGGGAGTGATTTCTACAACCTGCAAAATTGCTCCGTTGGTGAATGTGATTGATGACACACCTGGGGGGAGGGGGGAAACAGGGTCATAATTTTGTAGTGTAAATTACGTAGGGTCAGAGCTGGCTTCACTTGGGAATGTGTCGACATGAAGCTCCTAATAAACTACTGTATTTCTTTTGAAGCTTGGCTCAAGACTCATGATTTAATTAGAGCATCCGTCAGAACCCTGACACTCAGTTTACCCATATTTTTCGGAATATAAAATGCTCTGGAGTATAAGACGCACCTTAGTTTTTGGGGAGGAAAATAAGAAAAAAAAATTCTGTCTCTGCCTACCAGCATCTATCAGTATTCATCTGGCTAGCGTCCTGTCAGTGTGTGAGAGTGTTGAGGGCTGTTTGGAAACTGAAACAGTATTTGCTGTGTGAGCAACAAGAAAGGAGACAGCAAGGAGCCTGGGCTTAGCTCAAGTGTTCTGTACTAAAGGTGCATGATTCGCTGAGCTCTTAAACTAAAACTGAAACTCCTCATCTCTGCTTGTGTTTTGCCTGTATTTACTACCACGTTGGAAAATCTGTTTTTGGTATTGTATATTTACTTCATGTGTTGTATTATATATAAAGAGAAGTTATTGAATCCTGCTGTATCAGTTACTTGTGTGTGCTTTCTGGATGTGATTGCTGCTGCAAACTCTGACAGGTCCTTGCAGCAAATAGTGAACAGCCAGGTCAGCTTCAGCACATTATTGCAGCCTGATTCAGCATGAGCAGCTGATTGGCGAGTAGATTGGCCTCCAGGAATACTCCCACTCAGCTATTCCAGGCTGCAGGGATTGCCACAGACCATCAGCTCCTCTGTGCCTTATACACCGAATGTAGCCAATGTTTTTGGCTACATTCGGTGTATAAGACACACCCAAATTTTCACCCTCTTTGGGGGAGAGGGAGTGTGTCTTCCATTCCGAAAAATATGGTATCTCATATACAGTGTGTATGTATACACACACATAGCCACCCTTCTTCTAAGAAAATACAGGGATTTGTCCAATCAGTCACCATGCACCAGGAATGACTCATAGGTACATAATACACATACACCTCTGAGTCACTGTGGTTGTTAGGTGGATGTGGCTGAATGTATATGGACCTGATTTCATGATTTTTTGTGGCACCCTTGTTTAGTGAACATTATTAAGTGAATACATGTTTTGCTATGGGCTGGTTTTGCCAAAAAAGAGGAACCAACTGCCAGTTTTCACCCAAAACCATCATAAAACATGGTCACATGACCATGGAACACTGCAAACGGCTGTAAATGCAGTTGTATTTCCGAATGCCATTGGAATTTCAAAACCAGGTCATAATTACCCCCAGGTAGGTCCTTTATAATGTTGAACAGTTGCTAACTGACTAGTTGAGATTACCAATACAATCATAACTCAAACCAATCAACTGGTATAAGCTACAATCACTGTAATGCTCGAGATGCTCGGATATAGGATTATAAAGAACAGCAGTACATACCCCCCCCCCTTTCTTGGTTTTCAGTCTACTGCCTTAACCACTATATAAAATTGGCCTTATAATATAAATTACAAAATAATATATCTTATTCTAGTATTTTAATAACCCACCTTAAAGAGAGGATGGACTGCAGGCAATTGTCGGAACATAGCCACTGCAAAAACTTCTGAAATTAAGTGAGTTCGAAGCAGATGAGTCACAGTTTGATGTATATGGAAATCAGAAGAACGTACCCATATTTTGGCTAATAACCAATCATATTTAGCATCAGATGGAAGGAAAATAGGATTGCTTTGTTGAGGAGTTTGATTTATCTGAAAGGTTTAATAAAATAGTTAATATCTTCATACACAACAACCAAAATGTTATTTTAATTGGATAAAATCAAAATTACCTGAATTGCAATAGGGAGAATTTTATTCTCTAAATTCTTATACAATAAACAGATAGGAGCAGCCAAATACTGTACTGTGCAGGGGTCTGTCTTATTGACTTCAACATCATCTAGAAGTTCATAGTCCACAATGAAAATATTTCCTAGCTGTCAAAAAAAAGAAAGTTATGCCGCTTGAGATTTAAAAATAATCCTGGAAGCATTACGTATTTTATCTTTGGAGTATTTATATCACAAACAGATAAATAAGAAAATGTATAATAGGTTGAACAATTTAATTACTTCTGCCAGTTTGTTTTTTATTTATTTTTATTTATACGTTTTTCTTTAACATATATAAGTATTTAGTAAACGGTGTATTGTCTAGGTCTTTTTACATATACATAATAGTAGTAGTAATAATATTATTTACTTGTATAGAATAGTATTCTTCCAACTTCTAATTTCTACCTTTATTATCTAACCATTGACAAAACAAATCCCAAGTTAAAAAATATTATGTCTTCTTTGTCCTTTTATCTTTAAAGTTAACCTATCCATTTCTGCACAATAATTTTTGATTATATTTTGGGAGAGACTGAGATAGATCTATTTCTGGCTTATTTGCCTTCATCGGTCAGCCACGCCCCCTTTTCATGACTCCGCCCTGTAATGATCAAATATTTATTTTATTTTATTTTAGGTTTTTATTATTTTCATGACTCCGTTACAGCCTAGAAACTAGTGAATGAGATTTCACTGTACTATGGCTGTGAAACATCTTGATTTATGTAGGAAAAGCCTGGCATAAAGAATGATGCACATAACAACCTTCGAAAATAAAATTATATACATATATAATTTATATAAAATAATAATATATATAATATATAATTTATATAATATTATAATAATTTATATTATATAATATTATAATATATATAACCTCAGGTTT
The DNA here is from genome assembly GCA_030761175.1 of Masticophis lateralis. NCBI lineage: Eukaryota > Metazoa > Chordata > Lepidosauria > Squamata > Colubridae > Masticophis > Masticophis lateralis. Next base: position 100,051,238 of record JAUDYJ010000003.1, on the reverse strand, counting down.
TACAGGTGTTTGTATGTAGGTCTTTGGTTATTTGGGTTTTCTCCCAGGTAAAATTGGAAGTGTCTTGGCAACGTTTCGAAGAGGTCTCATTCGTCATCTTCAGGCTGGTGTTTTCGGCTTCGTGCTTCCAGGAGCAATGTGAGATTGCAGCTATTTCTTCCTTTTAACTGCTAGTGGGGGTGGGAGCTGATTGGGTGGGAGCTTGGCTGTGTTCTGATTGGCTGGAGGTGTGTTCTGATTGGTTGGGGGCTTGGCTGTGCTCTGATTGGATGGCGGCTTGGTTGTGCTCTGATTGGCTGGGGGTGTGTTCTGTTTGGGTGGGGGCTTGGTTGTGCTTGGCTTAGTCTGAGTTGCAGGGGGATTTGAGCTGGTGAGCTGCACTGTTGTTGTTTGGCTTCGTGTTTGTGGTCGTGCCAGCTCTTCATGGTGTGTGTCAGTCTGCTTTATATATGGTTTGGAGGGGTTTAAAGTGGCTAATGATGCAGCTGGGGTCTGGCTTCTGGTCCCATTCTCTTTTAATTCCATTATACCTCTTGACAATCATATTAATTTTATACATTTTGGGCCTGGAAAGCCTCTTGTACCAACCTGGAAGCCAAAACAGGGGGCGGTGGCAGGGGGCAGGCACATGCCCAGGGGGCAGGTCGCATGCCCGGGAGTTGTTCACAATGTATTTTGAGGGTTCTGGCACTTGCATGTGGATTCGTGTGCACACCTGAGTGCTTTGTGCACTCGGCACCAAAAAGGTTAACCACCACTGTTCTAGGGGTTTTTTTTATCAATTATTCTTCTGTTGGTATATTTTCCCTTTTCCAATTTCGTGCGTATGATATACATGCAGCTGTAATAATATGTAAGATCAAATATTTTATTTCTTTGGTGTATTTTTCAGTAAATATTCTTAATAGGAATGTCTCTGATTTTCCATCCATATGCTGCTGTGTTATTTTTTCTAACCATTCTTTAATCTTAGCCCAGAATTTTTTTGCAACCAGACACGTCCACCAAAGATGGTAATATGTTCCTTAGCTCTTATTCATTTCCAATATACTGGAGATTTGGTCAGAAACATCTTCGCAATTCTGGCTGGAGGTAGATGTCATCTATAGAACATCTTCAACTGGTTTTCCTTGTATGCCACGGACACAGTTAATTTTGTTTTTATTTGCCACATTTTTCCCAACTCTCCAATTCTATTGTATGATCAAATTTTTTTGCCCATTTGATCATTGTATCTTTATTTCTTCTTCCATCTTATATCACAGTAAAAATCTGTATATCCTAATTAATTTCTCCTCTGTCCCTTGTATAATTTTATCCAATTCATTTTGTTCATTTTGTACTTCATATAATTTTGTATCTTCTTTATATTTCGACTGAATTTGCATGTATGTCCACCAATCAATTTCTCTATTAAGACCATGTTCCAATTCATGTTTTGATTTCAAATTCTCCTTGTTCTTTTAGTATATCTCTATATCTTATTATCTTATCCCATTCAGTTAAATTTGGATGTTTTATTGTTTCTATAGGTGAGATCCAATTTTAGTGTAGTGCTGTTTTTTTTATTTTTAACCAAATTAATAGCAATGCATTCCTTAGTATATGTCTTCTAAAATAACTATGTTTTATATTTTTCGCCCCAAAGGAATGCATGCCATCCCGCTTGTGGATCGTGTCCCTCAATTGCTAGTGTTCTTTTATCCCTTAACTCAATCCACTCTTTCAGCCAAGTTCTATAAGAGGCTTGATAATATATTTCCCATTCTGGGAGTGGTACTCCTCCGTTATCTTTTGTATCTTGTAGAAATTTAAGTCTAATTCTCGGTCTTTTTCTATGCCATATAAATTTGGTAACTATTTTATTTAAGATTTCAAAAAAGTTTTTCTCTAATTTTACTGGTATAATTTGGAATAGAAATAGTATTTTGGACAAAATATTCATTTTAATCGTGGCGATTCTCCCCATAAGTGAGATCTGTAAGTTTTTCCAATTTTCTAAATCTTTTTTGATTTGCTGTAGCAATTTATCGTAATTGTCCTCCTTAATTGAGGAGCATCTTGCAGTAAGCCAAATCCCTAAATATTTTTTTTCTTGGTTATTTGTATTTTTGTACTACATTCTAATTCTTTCTCTTGTTTCTTTGTAAGATTTTTGGTTAATAATTTAGATTTATTTTTGTTAATTTTGAATCCCGCTACCTCACCAAGTTCTTCTATTTTTTTAATCAATTTTGGTCATGATTCTAATGGTTCTTCCACAATAAACACAAGATCATCAGCAAAACCTGGATCTTATATTCTTCTTTCTTTATTGTTGACCCTTTTATTTCTTGATCCTCTCTAACTTTCTTGAGAAGCGTTTCTGAAATTAATATGAATAGAAGTGGAGAGAGTGGGCATCCTTGTCTCACCCCTTTTGTTATGTCAAACTGTTCTGTAAAGAAAACCAACACGGATCCGCTATTAGACCCCTTGCAATTTACATACCGAGCAAATAGATCGACAGATGATGCTGTTAATATGGTTCTGCACTCCATCCTACAACACCTTGAATCTCCAAAGACCTATGCAAGGGTCCTCTTTGTAGACTTTAGTTCAGCATTCAATACCATCATTCCAGACACACTTGTAACTAAACTAAACCAGCTACAGGTACCTGAACACACTTGTAAGTGGATCACAAGCTTCCTAACAAACAGGAAGCAGCAGAAGAAGCTAAGCAGAATCGCATCAGATACCTGTACAATTAGCACAGGGGGCCCCCAAGGCTGTGTACTCTCCCCACTTCTCTTCTCTCTGTATACCAATGACTGCATCTCTAACGATCCATCTGTTAAAGTACTGAAGTTCGCAGATGACACAACAGTGATCGGTATCATTCGAGACAATGATGAATCCACATACAGATGGGAGGTTGAACAACTAGTCTTGTGGTGTGACCGGAACAACCTGGAACTGAAAACTCAAAACAGTAGAAATGGTGGTAGACTTTAGGAGAAACCCTTCCATACTTCCACCTCTCACAATACTAGATAACACAGTATCAACAGCAGAGACCTTCAAATTTCTAGGTTCTACCATATCACAAGATCTAAAATGGACAGCTAACATCAAAAAGTCATCAAAAAAGCACAACAAAGAATGTTCTTTCTGCGCCAACTCAGAAAGCTCAAACTGCCCAAGGAACTGCTGATCCAGTTCTATAGAGGAATTATTGGGTCTGTTATCTGCACCTCTATAACTGTCTGGTTTGGTTCTGCAACCCAACAAGACAGACAAAGACTTCAGAAGGTAATTAGAACTGCAGAAAAAACAATTGCTACCAACCTGCCTTCCATTGAAGACCTGTATACTACACGAGTCAAAAGGAGGGTTGTGAAAATATTTACAGACCAGGGGTGGATTCTAAATATTTTTACTACTGGTTCTGTGGGCGTGGCTTGTTTTGTGGACGTGGCTTGATGGTCGTGTGACAGTGGGAATGGCTTGATGGTCATGTGACTGGGTAGGTGTGGCCAATCAATGTCACTCACTTCAAGGGGTGCCTCACCTGGCCTTCCCCTCCCAGCCATTCCCCTCCCAGCCATTCCCCTCCCAGCCATTCCTTGTCACACCCAGCCTCAACATATCTATAGTTCTGTAAAAATGTTGTTCACCTTTTTTCAATGTTATTATCTACATAGTATAGATGCACTTTCATGGACCACTGAAAGGAGGAAATGGCTCACATGCTTTGCCCAAGAGTGTGATAGGCAACAGGTTTTTAAGGGGCTGCCAGAAAGAAGTGGGGGCAATGTATTTTCCAAAGCACCAGAAGGCAAAACAAGAAGCAATGGATGGAAACTGAACAAAGAGAGAAGCAACCTAAAACTAAGGAGAAACTTCCTGACAGTGTGAACCAACATAGCTGCAGAAATATTTCAGTCTTAATTTCACATATAAAATAGCCATTTGTGTAATACAACCTGCATATTGTTCAAAACAGTCATTAGTATTATAGCTGATGTTTGACAGCAAGCCTAAATGTCAAAGATTACAAGAGTGCTTCTTTCTCTGTATGTATACAAAATATCACATACCAGGAATAGCATATTAAGATGGACTTATGCAGTGGTGGCTTTCAAAATTTTTTACTACTGGTTCTGTGGGTGTGGCTTGGTGGGTGTGGTGTGGTGTGGCGGGCATGACAGGGGAAGGATACTGCAAAATCTCCATTCCCTCCCCACTCCAGGGGAAGGTTACTTCAAAATCCCCATTCCCTCCCCACCCCACTAACCTGCTTTGGGAAGGAATCAAACTCCCCCCTCTTCATTTTCCCAAATAAAATATTACTCATAAGAAAAGCAAGGAAAAATCAAGCTGCTAACAAGGAACCTGCCTGATACTCATTCCACATTCCTGCCAACTGCATAAAGGAAACTTTGTAAGAAGAAAACAGCTACCAGTGCCTAGAGATAATAGAAAGTAGAAGCCGGAAGTTCAAGACTGGATATTTCACAATGGAAATCACCCAAACCTTTTTAGAAACACAAAGCCCATGTTGCACAAACCCCAAAACTTTAAAAACATAGAACCATATAAGAATCTCTCTTCTTATCCAGTTTGTTGTTCAGCTGACCCAGAAACGAATTGCTGAATGTCACTTCACTTCTGCAAGTAAAAACCTCCTTCCAGCAGCTGCTTATTGGTTTGTAACTTTAAAGCGACGGCGTCTTTTTTTTTTCCTTGCTGAGAAGAAGTCCTGATTTTTTCCTTCTAGCTGATCAGTTGGGAGGCTTCTTGGCTTTTCAATTTAAAGTGATGGTGTCTTGTTTTTTTCCTTCTCTTGTCAAGTGAGCCTTGATTTTTTTCCTTCTAGTCGATCAGCTGGGAGTCGGGAGGCAGCGAATAGTGGGGGAGGGGCAGGCAGAGGTGGTATTTACCGGTTCTCCGAACTACTCAAAATTTCCACTACCGGTTCTCCAGAACCGGGGAGAACCGGTAGCAACCCACCACTGTTACAGACCCCTCGCATCTTGGACATAAACTGTTTCAACTCCTACCCTCAGAATGACGCTATAGAGCACTGCACACCAAAACAACTAGACACAAGAACAGTTTTTTCCCCCCAACACCATCACTCTGCTAAACAAATAATTCCCTCAACATTGTCAAACTATTTACTAAGTCTGCACTACTATTAATCTTCTCATCGTTCCCACCACCCATCTCCTTCCTTTATGATTGTATGTAATTTTGTTGTTTGTATCCTTACAATTTATACTGATATTGTTTCCTGATTGCTTATTTGTACCCTATGACTATCATTAAGTGTTGTACCTTATGATTCTTGACAAATGTATCTTTTCTTTTTATGTACACTGAGAGCATATGCACCAAGACAAATTCCTTGTGTGTCCAATCACATTTGGCCAATTAAAAAATTCTATTCTATTCTATTCTATTCTATTCTATTCTATTCTATTCTATTCTATTCTATCCTATCCTATCCTATCCTATCCTATCCTATCCTATCCTATCCTATCCCTATCCCTATCCCTATCCCTATCCCTATCCCTATCCCTATCCTATTCATCATATATATCATTCTTTTATCTTTTTCTTTTTTTTATTTATAAGCCAACCGTCTACGGGTTTGTTCACATGTTCAAAATAATTTTGTTTTGCCATCTTTATTTTCTGGGCTATTTCCTTTTGAATTGTTAAATTTATTTTATGTGTAATTATATTCCATTCCTCTTTTATTTTTTTATTTTGGAGGTCTTCCTGTAATTTACTTTCTGCTTTTTTAAGTTCTTGTAATTTTTCTTGTTGACATTTCCTTTCCTTCTTTTTCCTTGCATTATAAGCCATTGTCAGTCCTCGGATGTATGCTTTTGTATTGAGGTATCCTCTTTTTTATTTATACTAAAGAATATATTCAACTCATTTTCTAGCTTCCATTTGTATTCTTTGTCTTTACATAAATTTTGATTCATTGTCCATCTTTTAAACCTTTTTTGTCCTTTCCATTTTATAATTAATGGATTATGATCTGCCCAGTCATTTCTACTTCTTCTAATCCTGTCCGAATTTCAGCTGTCATCAAAGCCGTATCAATCTTGGACCAGAATAGATGTGGGTGTGAATAAAATGTGTATTGGCTCTCTTCATTGTGCATTTCTCTCCATACATCTTGCAATTTTAATTCTGCTGCCATATTAAAGAAGTTATTTGGTAATATATCTTTCATGTTTTTGTTTTTCTTGTTATAATCATTTTTAATATACACTATTGCAATATATTCCCCAATTAATTATATTATATAATATAATATAATTATATAATTATATATTATATAATTAATATTTAATTATAATATTAAATATTATCATATTCTAGTTCTATTATTTTATGATGTAATTTTTTAAAAAATTCATGTTGATTTTTATTGGGAGCATATATTATTGTTAATAACGATTGTTTTTGTTCAACTTCTAATTCTATGATTAATAGTCTACCCTCCTTGTCCAAATGGATTAATTTTGATTTTATTCCTTCTTTTAAGTATATAGCGATTCCTCTTTTCTTTTTTAGTATTAGTGATGTATATAATTTCCCTAATTTTGGATTCTCTAATAATTTCTGATATCCCTTTTTAATATGTACTTCTTGAAGGCATATCATGTCCGCTTCAAGTTTTCGTAATTTAGTAAATATTTGTGTTCTCTTTCTTGGTGCGTTTAAGCCATTTATTTTCACCAAGAAGGGTTTTATTGCCTTTTCTATTTCTTACTGAAGTTGCTTTTTTGTGTTTCTTGTCTCTCTTCTTACTCTCCCTTTCGTTCCCTCTCTTTCTTCTTGTTCTTTTTCCTGTATCTTTCTTATTTCTCTTTCTTCTATTTGATCTTCGTCCTGGCTTTTGCTCTCAGATTCTTCCTTACTTTCTTGTTCTACTTCCTGTGAAAAATAACATTTGTAAAATTCTTGTGCTTTCTCTACTGTGTTGACTCTGTATTTCCTCTCTTGCCATGTAATGAGTATGCCATCTGGTATCAATCATCTAAACAACACTTTGTATTTTGTTACTTAGGTTGTCAAGAACTGGTATTGTTGCCAATGATTCTGAATCCTTTGTGTATCTGCTTCAAAATTATAATTTCTTTACCTTTATAAGTTATCGTTTCCTCTCTTGATTTTTTATATATTTCATCCCTCACCGTTCGTTTTGTGAATCTTATGTGTATCTCCCTTGACAACTGATGTCTCCATATATAATTGGTGTGCACACAATAAATTTCACCTATCTGTCCCCTTACTTCTGTCTTGTCTCTTTGTATTAATTCCGCCAAAATTTTCACCATCTTTTCTCCCAAAACCTTCTCTTTTTCTTCCATGATATTTTGGAATCGTAGGAAATATGAAGCTTTCTCCATTTCTAAGAACGCAATTGACTCTGACAGCTCCTTATTTAGTTGCAATGAGTTCTGTTCCATTGTTTCTATTTTTACATCCACTTGATCCATTTTTGTTTCCTTTTTTTTTTTTTATTCTTTGGTCATTTTCCAACATTGCTTGTTGTATATTCTCTATTTTATCATTCATATTCTTAATATCTTCTTTTACTTCTACAATTTCATTCTTAATTTCTTTATGATGTAATTTCGTCTCTTCGTGATTATCAGCAATTTTCTCTTCTTTTCATTAATGCTTCCTGTATCATCTGCAACATATTCTGTATAGTATTTACTGTCAATTCTGATTTTTCTTTTTTTTCCCCCAGCATATTTTCTATAGTTCTCTGGTTTGATGGGGAGGCAGCTATAGGTGGAGAGTTTGTAGCTTGTTTTTTCCCTGTTTTAGTTATAGTTGCTGTGTTTGACATTTTTAACACTCAAATAAAATTGTTCCACAATATCATATCATCATTAATCTCTATTTTTCTACAATTATTTATTATACCCACAGTCTTCAGAAGAGATGTTTCTTATTGTCTTTATCTAATATATTAATTTATATTTTCTGTATGTCAACTTACTCTATGCTTATATATTACACAATATAATTATTAATACTCAATAAATACTTATCTCACATAATCTTCATCAATAGTTATCTTATATTTATATTTATCCATATATAAATTTGTAAATCCCTTTAATTCATTCACTTAATCCACCCATTACTTCATTAATCATTTACAGTCTTTTATATTTTTTCTCTTAATAACAATAACTAAATATATTTACTTTTTCTTACTTTCAGTGTATATTTTGTTTTGTTTTGTTTTGTTGTTTCCTTCTATCCCTCAGTCTATAGTTGTAAGTATATGCAGCAATATTGCATCATATGCAATATGCAGGTGGGGGGGTGCAGGCGGGCAGGTAGAACCGGTTCTGTGACATTATATCGTCACCGCTACTGACTCGGGAGAACCAGGCCGAACTGGGAGAAACCCACCACTGGTCTTAGAGGTCTTATCTCTGTTCCTGTTATTCCTCTCTTTCTATTAAGTTAACTTTTTGGGATCTTCCTTCTTTCGCAGTAACCTCTTTTCCACTCCCACTCTTTCTCCTGCGCTCTAGTTCCTTTTAGTTGCCACTTTTCTGGATTCTTTTCACCCTTCTCCTCAGCGTCTGTTGTGGCCTGCCAGCGGCCTGCGCGGATCATGGCTAATCTTGATGACAAGGAGGCTAGTGTGGGGCCGCGCCCGCAGCCTGTGCAGCCGGCTCTCGAGTCAGACAGTGAGGAGGCTGAAGAGGATGTGGTGCCAGAGGCAGAGACTCAGCCTTAGCCTTCAGATCCTCCAGAGGCTCCTTCAAGTGGAGAGAGCGAAGTGGAGGAGCCTCTCCTCAATGGTCAAGCATGCAGGGTTGCCAAAAGGCAGGAGTGGCTACTCAGGAGGAGGAGGTCTCCTCGAGAGTAAGGTTTGAGGATAATTGGCCACTCCCTTAGCCTATTTAAGTCACACGCAGTTAGTAATTTCTTCCTGGAAACAACGTGTAATTATTAAAGAGCATTTTTGAAGAGTGAGTGTCTTATCGTATCTTGTCTTCTGGGCTGGTTGCCAACCTTTGCTGGACTTTGTTTATTCTTAGTATATTATAACTTTGATAAGGACCGTTGGTGTGTGTCACAATCCTTGGGAATCCGGAGCTGGGGCAGAACAGCGTCTCTCTCCTCCCGTGCCTCCGATTCAGCAAAACTTCACCTCTCTTCCTTCCAAGTTCTCAGCCACCATACGAAACTGGTTTTTTTCAACTCTCTGCTTCCACACTATATGGACGCCATCGCTCTTCATCTGCCTTAAAGGCCAACCCTTTCTCCACTGGATTTAAGGGGTTTGTCCTTATCCCTCTGACCAATTGCTTTTTGTCCGGAGTCTTCAAACCTTCCTCTTTTGTTTCCTGATCTCTATGGGAATGGAACTGACCATAAAGAGCTCCTAACAGAGAATATTTGGGATTTTGGGGACATTTCGTTCCCTCCCCCACTTCACGAAGATGTCACCACCGGAGTCTCTGATTATATTTTCATCTGTAGGAGTTTCCTCATTTTTCCAAAGTTGTGCAACTAAAATTCTCAGGGCTGTCAAAACATGTAATATTAAATATACCTTCCTTTTGTAATATTTTTCTGGCAGTATACCTAACAAAAATATTCCTGGCTTTAAATCTATGTGTTGCTTTATCATTTTGTCTAAATATGTATGTATTTTTGTCCACATTTTTTTGCCTTTGGACACGTCCACCACATATGGTAGTACGAACCCAGTATCTGATTGCATTTCCAACATTTGGTGGACATGTTTTTAAACATCTTTGCTAGCCTTACCGGCGGCAAATGCCATCTATAAAACATTTTATACAGGTTTTGCTTGTATGTAGTTGCCAGTCAATTTATAATTTCTATCCCAGAATTTTTGCCATTTATCTAGTTCTATAGTATATACAAAAAATTTTGTCCATAGTATCATTATTTCTTTCACATGTTCATCTTCCATTTTAAGGCTTAATAGATAACTATATATTTTCTTTATTAGCTTTTCATCTGTTCCTAATAGTATCTGATCAAGTATTATTGTCTTTATAGAAACCATATGTCTTAACATCTTTCTCATATCTTGATTGTATTTGCAAATGTGGCCACCATGCAAGGTTCACCCCTTGGTTTTGTAATTCCTGTTTAGTTTTAAGTTCCCTTTTCTCATTTAAAGTATCTTTATACGATACAATTTTTCCAAGTTTACAACATTTGGATATATCAGAGCTTCACTGGTGGGATTCAAAAAATTTTATGACCGGTTCTGTGGGCATGGCTTGGTGGGCGTGGTGTGGCTTGGTGGGCATGGCAGGGGAAGGATACTGTAAAATCTCCATTTCCACCCCACCCCACTCCATGGGAAGGGAAGGGAAGGTTACTGTAAAATCTCCATTCTCTCTCCACCCCACTAACCTGCTTTTCAGCTCCATGTGCAGGGTAACAAAAGAAGACCCAGCCGATCAGCTGGGACTTGGGAGGCAGCAAATAGATGGAGGGCAGAGCTGGTCAGAGATGGTATTTGCCAGTTCTCCGAACTACTCAAAATTTCCCCTACCAGTTCTCCAGAACCAATCAGAACCAGCTGAATAGATGCAGATAGGTTTGTTGTGCTGCTCCAGGCCAGATTTAAAGACCCAGATCGAATAAATGAAAATGAAGCTACACTAAAGGTGATGAAGCAAGGTAATCGACCCATAAAAGACTTTGTATGGGACTTTGGCCAAACTGCATACTCCTACACTATTTTAAAGAGGCCATTGACCAAGAAGTCAGAACAGCCTGAGGGGTCCCGGGGTGTGTGTGTACCTGAGCGACTGCACGACTGGTATACCATGTCCATAGCTCTAGACAGAGAAATCCACCCCCACCGCAAAACCCAGCAGAGAAGTCTCCTCGGAGACCTTTAGCTACTTTCAAAGCCTGCTGAAGTCACCCCCCTCCCCCAACTGGCAGGGGCGATTAAATGCTATCAGTGTGAACAACTGGGACATCAAGCTTCTGAGTGCCTGGTCCCTGCCCCAGTTCCACAGCAATGTCCTGCCACAGCTACATGAGGCAGAAGGACTCCAAGAAAGGCCCCAGACACCAGTCAATTAGCCAGACAAGCATTAGAGGTTCTCCTCCCCACTGAAGAGAGTGAGGAACATCCAAATAAAGAAGCCCCTCCCGGCAAGACTAGCAGAGATGAAGACCTGATGATGAGTTCACCCATCCCACCCTTTTCAATTAAAGTAAAACTGGTGGTGCCAGAGTCAGAGAAGCAAGAAGAACTGCTAGCAACAATAGAAACTGGCTGCACCAGATGTTTAATTGGACTTCCAATTGTTGAACAATTGGGGACAAAACAATAGCCTTAAAGTGCCCAATTAAATTTCACCAGGTGGATGGGATGTTAATTGGAGGGGTCCCTGCCACCCATATTACAGTACTGGTTAGATTAGAAATCGGAAGACATCATGAATTTATACGATTTATAGTAACCCCAAAGATGTCAGAATCTCATACTGGGCCTGGCTTAGCTGGACAAATGGGCCCCCACCATCAAATGGGAAGATGGATACCGGACAATCATAATGAGAGTCAGCCCACTACCCGCTGCCTCTCTTCCCAAGGAACAGCCTACCCATAAGGGCCAGCTGCCAAAAACAACAGTGGCTTGTTCAGACAGGCCTCCAGGTGAATCCCAGATTCCTAAGGTATATACAGACTTAGCCGAAGCATTCAGCGAGGAGGAATGTAACCTCCTCCCCCCTCATTGGCCCATGGATTGTGCCATCGAATTAGAACTGGGAGCCAAATTGCCAAAACCCAGGATGTACTCCGTGACGCCTGCTGAAATGACCGAGTTGAGGAAGTACATTGATATTAACCTAGGCAGAGGGTTCAACAAGCCTGTGAAATCCAGGGGGGCTGCCCCCGTATTGTTTAAAGAAAAGAAAGATTGGGGGTTCAGAGTGTGTGTCAACTTTAGGGGGGTAAACTGCATTTGCATACAAAATACCTACCCCTACGACTAATGAAAGACTTGCTGAACCACTTGTCAAAAGCCAAGATTTTCACCAAGTTAGATCTAAGGGAAGCCTACTACTGGGTTCGCATAAAGGAGGGAGACGAATGGAAGACTGCTTTTAACTGCTTCCTGGGCAGTTTCCAATTCCAGGTCATGCTTTTTGGATTCCAAGGGGCCCCTGCAGTCTTCATGATCAATGAAGTTCTGCATGAGCAACTGTATAAGGGGATCCTTGTTTACCTGGACGACATTATCTTTTTTTCAAAAGTTTTTTATTTTAAGCATAGTTAAAAAGACATACATAGACATACAACATATAACATATATAAATATCTTAGTTTCTTTTTCAGCTACTTAACAGTGATCCATTTCTTACTAAATATTAAGTATTTACAGATATTATAATGTTAACTTATTCAGCCTTTTTCTCCTATTATATTTCAATTCTACTAACGTATTAATTGATCTATCACATTATCTTCCTTCCCTTCTTCATTCCTTTAATTTATTGCCTTATTTTTCAACCATTCATACCAATTATTCCACACTTTGTAATATTTGGTTTCCTCTTTCCCCTGAATTTCTTTAGTTAGTTTATCTAGTTCTGCGCGTTCCAAAATCTTTTTAATGATATCCTTATCTGGTGGTACTTCTTCTTTCTTCCAGTATTGCGCATATATACTACGTGCTGCAGTCAATATATGTAATATGAGATATTGTGTTTCTTTGGTATAATTTTCTATTGACATCCCTAATAAAAACTGTTCAGGTTTCCCCTCTATTGAATTCTTAATTATTTCTTCAGTCCAGTTTTTAATTTTCTTCCAGAAGTTTTTCGTCACCGGGCATATCCACCATTGATGATAAAAAGTTCCATAACTAATCTTACATTTCCAGCATTTCAGCGAGTTGCTGGGAAACATTTTCACTATTCTTGCTGGTGAAAGGTGCCATCCGTGAAGCATTTTCATCTGGTTTTCCTTGTATGCAGCTGAGATTGTTAATTTGATATTTGTTTTCCACATCTTCTCCCACTTCTCCAATCTATCGGGTAATTAAATTTTTGGGCCCATTTGATAATCGTCTCTGTCAGAGCGGCAATCAGCCCCGTTACCTTGCGTGGGGTAATTGCCCTCATTTTGAGTTGGATCGTGACGTTCTCCTTGTGTATACTTTGATCAATAAACCGAAATACATCTTCTAATTAAACTCATATTGTAAGAAAATAAAGAAATCTCACTATCTAAATTAGATTACTGTATTTTCCTGCGTATAAGACTACTTTCTAACACACAAAAATCTTCTCAAAAGTCGGGGGTCGTCTTATACGCCGGGTCTCATTCTCCTGTAACCAGGCAGACCAGCCCATAAGGCTCTGATGAGCCTTAAATGGTTCTGAGGAGGGTCGTCTTATATGCCCAGTCATTTTATACGCCAGAAAATACGGTACATGTTGGCAAAGAATCCCCAGCCTGACCTTAGCTGGCTGGAGAATAAAGGAAAGTTTTTAGAAGAGGTAAAAAAATGTGTACATGCGCAGTAGATGCTGATAAGGAATTTTGGCAAACTACGGTAAGTCTGACAGTTCAGAAATAATAGCTCTGCTGGTAAATATAAAAACGCAGTGACAGTCTCTTTCACCATTTCCTCTTCCATTTTATACCGCAGTAGAAATCTGTATATTTTACTAATTAGTTTTTGTTCATTTTTTAACAGAATTTTATCAAGGTCAGATTGTTCTACTCTAATTTGATCATTTCTCCTCTCCTCAATATATTTTGATCTTATTTGTAGGTATGACCACCATTGTATTTCCCTACCTAAGTCCTGTTCCAATTCATGTTTTGTTTTTAGAGTTCCTCCCTCATTGACAATATCCCTATATCTGATAATTTTGGACCAGTCAACCAAATTTGGATGTGTTAAGATTTCTTCTGGGGAGATCCAGGGCGGTACTCCTATATAGTGATGTTTCTTAATTTTGTTCCATATTGTTAAAAGTGAGTTTCTAATTACATGTCTTTTAAAGTGTCCATGAGTGCTCTGTACTAAATTCTTCTACTTTCCTGATCAATTTAGGGCCTGATTCTAGTGGATCTTTAATTATAAAAACTATATCATCCGCGTAAGCTTGAATTTTATATTCCTCATTCTTGATTCTCAAACCTTTAATCTCTTGATCTTCCCTAATTCTATTTAAGAGTGGTTCCAGTGATAAAATAAAGAGAAGTGGGGAAAGAGGGCAACCTTGTCTTACTCCCTTATCTCAAATCCCTCTATTGTGTCTTGATTGAACATTACTTTTGCTGTTTGTTTTGAGTATATTTTTTCAACCATTTTTTCCAAATTTTTGTCCAAATTCCATTTTCTTTATCAAATTTGTCATAAATTTCCAATTCAAATTATCAAAAGCTTTTTGCGCATCAAGGAAAACCAGTGAAATTTGCTTCTCTGAATGCATTTCATAGTACTCTAATATATCAATTATTGTATGTGTATTGTTTTTAATTTGGCGTCCTGGTAAGAATCCGCTTTGGTCTGGATGAATATGCTTATTCAGAATCGTTTTTAGTCTTTCTACAATTATTGACATAAATGTTTTATAATCAGAATTCAATAGAGAGATGGGCCTGTAGCTTTGTATTAGTTGTTGGTCCGAATCTTCCTTTGGAATAAGTGTAATTAATGCCTCTGACCATGATTTTGGAATATTTATTTCCTGCAGTACTTTATTAAATATATCTAGCATTAGCCCTCCTATCTGATTTATTGCATTCTTATATAATTCAATCGGGAGTCCATCGGGGCCTGGAGTCTTACTGTTTTTTTGTCTTTTTATAGCCATTCCAAATTCAGTTTCAGAAATTAGTCTATTCAATATTTCTTTTTGTTCATCTGTCAATTTACAAACACTTATTTCCTCCAAATATTTTTTAATTTTGGATTCTTCTTTTTTGTCTTGTGCATATAATTTAGAGAAAAAATTATAAATTATTCATTTTTTATCTTCTTTTCTATATTGGATTACCCCTTCTTCATCTTTCAGGCATTGTATTATCCTTTTGTCTTTTTCTTTTTTCAATTTGTAGGCTAGCCACTTACTTATTTTATTTGCATGCTCAAAGTAGTTTTGTTTTGGTATCTTTATTTTCCAAGCTAATTCTTCCTGTGTTATCAAATTTAATTTAAATTTAATTATCCTTCTTTCTTCTTTAATTTTCTTATTAGGGGGCTTCTGGTGGTGACGTCTCAGGAGTGGGTGAGGGTGCCTTTGACAGCTCCCGAAAGCCCAGCTTATTCCTGTTTTGGAGCCCTTTTTAGGGCAATTCCAGGCTCAGAGAGTCTGGGGTATTCAAGGGGAAGATTTTG
Organism: Masticophis lateralis; assembly: GCA_030761175.1. Classification (NCBI taxonomy): domain Eukaryota; kingdom Metazoa; phylum Chordata; class Lepidosauria; order Squamata; family Colubridae; genus Masticophis; species Masticophis lateralis. The sequence goes on along the minus strand of JAUDYJ010000003.1, from coordinate 100,035,835 downwards.
TTTCATGGGTAAGATGCTACTGCCCTGGAGAGGGAAAGCCAGACCCCTTTCCTGCAGGGAAAAATCTGCCTTTAAGACAGATCAGGAGCAATGGCGGCCGCCTTACTGAGGAAGCAGAAAGTGATATCAGTGGCAGTGATCATTTGAAAGCGGAGGAGAAAGAAAGAAAAAGTGACACTTAAAAAAAGTTTTTATGAGAAGAGAGACGTGGGGAGCAGAGAAGTGGCGATTGAGAGGGAGCACGCTTAAAAGGAGTGGATCAAACGGAGACAGTAGCAGACGGCAGAAGCAGTGAAGTGGAAGCAACAGAGAATGCGAAGCAGTGAAGTGGAAGCAACAGAGAGTACATAATAATTATATCAGAAGACATAGATTGGCACGAGAGGTGGACTTTAAATCAATATGTATGCAAGAAGAAAGAATATAAACGGCAAATGGAAAAAGAAATAGAGTTTTTCTGAGCATAAACAAAAAAGAGGATACTTCATCTCAAAATCTTTGGGACACTCTAAAAGCTTATATTAGAGGGGTCTCGACTGCTTATATCGTGAAGAAAAAGAGAGAGAAAAATTTACAACAAAACAAACTACAAGAAGAACTCCAAAAATTAGAAGAAAACTATATAAAGATATTCTTTTTTTTAAATAACACAATATAATAATACATGACATACAACATTTATAAACAAGCTCTTTTTACAGCTATTGCATTATGATCTTCTTTGTTATTCACAATTTCCCCATCTTTCTCTTTGTATTATTCCAATTTACTACTTATCCCCGACATTTTAATTACTATATATACAATATATTTCTCTCATTCATATCTATTTCCTATTTTTTATATTATAACATATTCTTTCTTTCTTTTTTAACATTTCTATCTTCCCCCCTAATTTTCTTCTTCGTTTTTCCTTCCCTCCAACCACTTATACCAGGGGTAAAATCCAGCAGGTTTTAACAGGTTCCGAAGAACCGGTAGCGAAAATTTTGAATAGTTTGGAGAACCGGCAAATACCACCTCTGGCTGGCCCCAGAGTGGGGTGGAATGGAGATTTTTCAATATCCTACCCCTGGAGTGGGATGGGAATGAAGATTTTGCAATATCCTTCCCTGCCACGCTCACCAAGCCATGCCCTCAGAACCAGTAGGGAAAATATTTGGATTTCACCCGACTTATACCATTTGTGCCAAGTCCTATAGTATTCTGTATTCTCTTTTTCTATATGTTCTTTTGTTAGTTTGTCCATCTCGGCACATTCCAAGATTTTTTTTTATTAGCTCTTCTCAGATGGTACATTTTCTTTCTTCTAATTCTGGGCATAGACTATACGAGCGGCAGTTAAAATATGTAATATTAAATACTTTATTTCCTTCGTATGTTTTTCTGTGAATATCCCTAGTAAGAACATCTCAGGTTTTCCATTTATCGGTTGTTGTATTATTTTTTCTAACCACTTTTTGATTTTGGCCCAAAAATTTTTTGCCGCTGGACATGTCCACCAAAAGTGGTAATATGTTCCATAATTGTTTTCACACTTCCAACATAATGAGGATTTATTTGGAATCATCTTATTCTTGCCAGCGGTAAATGCCATCTGTAGAACATCTTCATCTGATTTTCCTTGTATGCCGTAGACAGTGTTAATTTTATATTTGTTTGCCACATCTTTTCCCACTTCTCTAATTCTATTGTATGATTAAAATTCTTTGCCCATTTAATCATTGTGTCTTTTACTATTTCTTCTTCCATTTTATACCGTAATAAAAATTTATATATTTTACTAATTAATTTCTGTTCCGCCCCTTGTATAACTTTGTCTAATTCATTTTGTTCCAATTGTGCCTCATTCAATTTTATATCTTCTTTGTATTTTTACCGAATTTGTGTGTATGTCCACCAGTCAATTTCTCTTTCTAAATCTTGTTCTAATTCTTGTTTTGTTTTTATTTTCCTTGGTCTTTTAAAATAGCCCTGTACCTAATTATCTTGACACATTCTATTAAATTTGGGTGAGTTAATATTTCTGTAGGGGAAATCCAATTTCGTAATGTTGTATAGTGTTGTTTTTTGATTTTAGTCCAATCAGTAGCAATGCATTCCTTAATATATGTCTTTTAAAGTATCCGTGTTTTGTATTTATCGTCCCATAGGAATGCATGCCATCCGACTTGTAAGTCGTCCTTCGATTACTAATATTCTTTCATTTTTCAATTCCATCCATTCTTTCAACCACACTAAGCTTGCCGCCTGATAGTATGTCTCGCATTCTGGCAATGCTAATCCTCTGTCTTTAAAATCTTGCAAGGTTTTTAATCTGATTCTAGGTCCTTTTCCTTGCCATATAAATTTTGTAATTGTTTTGTTTAATGTATCAAAATAGATTTTATCTAATTTTATCAGTATAACCTGGAAGAGAAATAAGACTATGGGCAAAATATTCATTTTAATAGTGGCAATTCTTCCCATGAGTGAAATTTGTAGGTTTTTCCAATTGTCCAAATCTTTTTTTAATTTGCTGTAATAATTTGTCATAATCATCTTGTTTAATTGAAGAACCTCTTGCACTGAGCCAGTTCCCTAGATATTTTATTCTTTTAGTTGTTTGAATCTTTGTAATACATTCCAATTCTTCCTCTTGTTTTTTGTAAGGTTTTTAGTTAATAATTTAGATTTATTTTTATTTATTTTTAGTCCAGCCACTTTGCCAAATTCTTCTATTCTTTTTATCAATTTTGGGTCTGATTCTAAAGGTTCTTCCACAATAAAGACCAAATCGTCGGCAAAGGCCTGTAATTTATACTCTTCATTTTTTATCTTTAATCCTTTTATCTCATGGACCTGGACGACATTCTTATATTCAGCAAAAATATGGAAGAACATGTCAAATTAGTCAGGCAAGTGCTGAAAAAACTCCTAGCGGCCAAACCTTATGCAAAACTGTCAAAATGTGAGTTCTATAAGGAGTCCTTGGACTACCTGGGATACAGGGTGTCGAATTAAGGAATCGAAATGGACCTGGGGAAGGTGAAGGCAGTCCCCACGAACCCATAAGCAACTTCAAAGTTTCCTGGGGTTTGCAAATTTTTACAGGCAATTCATCCCTTCCTTCACTGAGGTTGCTCTCCTCTTGACGGAATTACTAAAAACCGTGTTCTGGCCCCATTCCCAGAAATAACCCCCCCTCAGACAATCAGAGTCTAATGAACTGGCAGGCAACTAAGTAAGCTGATAACAAAGTTTGGCAGCAATCCGCAGCTGCTTGCCAACGTCTTTATTAATAGGTCAGTCACATACACACCACCAAAATGTTCAGACCTGAGACGCAGGGCTGATTCAAAACCGGGATCCATGAATCTTTGTTTTGTTCGTCACAAAGATACAGCCTGCAATCCCTCTCTTATATAGCCTGGGAGGCGTGGTCCACCAGCTAATCACGACCACGCCTTTTCCTCTGCTGGGCTCTCCTGTCTCTCCGACGCTGGCGAGGATCCAACCAAAACTCACTCCCCTCATCAATGTCCTCCTGTGGCTGCGGGGACGAGCTTGGCTCTGGGCCTATCTCCTGCTCTTCGGTGTCCTCCGGAGGCATTGCCAGAGAGGAGAGTCCTGGAGAAGGAGGCCTTGCCAACTCCTCTCCCTCACTCTCAGAGTCCTCCCCTGCTGATGACGCAGGCTCAGGCAACGGAGCCACAACAAACCAGTCCGTCTCCCACCAAGCCAAAACCTAACCAACCCCTAGCTTGGACAATGGACTGTCAAAAATCCTTTGAACAATTAAAATGCCTATTCGCAGTAGAGCCGATCCTCCAGCACCCTGACCCAAATAAACCATTTGTGGTCCAGGCTGACGCAAGTAATGTGGTGGTGGCTGGTATTTTACTGCAAAGGAACGCCCAAAATGAACTAATGCCGTGTGCTTACCTATCAAGAAAATTAACGGACACTAAGCGCAGATGGGTGGTATGGGAGAAGAAGGCTTTTGTGGTGCAATGGGCTCTCCTATCCTGGAGACACTTCCTAGAGGGGGTTAAGGAGCCTTTGAAGTGTGGACTGACCACAAAAACCTCGAGGCGCTGAAGACCCCGTGGAAGCTTTCCCCCAAGCAAGTTCGTTGGGCTCAGTATTTCAAACGCTTTAACTTTAACCTGAAATACATTCCAGGTGGGGGGAGGGAACCTATTAACTGATGCTCTCTCCCGTAAGCCCCAGTTTGACAGCCGACGAGAAGAGATAGTTCATGCCATGATCTGTGAAACTCAGCCAGCAGCCCAAGCCCGCACTCTAGCGCAAATGCGCCATGGTTCCAATCTCTCTGAAGACAAGTTGACAGCAGAGCTAAAAGTGGCACTCTTAACTGATTCCTGGTTCAAGGAAAACCAGACGGACCAAACCGTAAGAGAGGGATTGGCTTGGAAGGGGAGTAAGATTTATGTGCCCCGCAGCATGCGACTCCTGGTGCTAAGGAGGGGTCATGATTCTCAACTAGGGGGCCACCTTGGAATTTTAAAAACCCTCCATTTGACTAGGAGACAATTCTGGTGGTCAAGAATGAAAGCTGATGTAGAAGATTATGTGAAGAGCTACACCACCTGTGCCACCATTAAGTCCAGACCAGGGATGACCCCTGGGCTTCTCCAAACCGTGGCCGAACACACCAAACCCTGGCAGAAGATTGCAATGGACTTCATAGTCAAACTCCCTGACAGCAGAGGGAACAAGGTGATTTGGACTGTCATTGATTTATTCACCAAACAAGCACACTTCACTGCCTGCAACAGATTACCCTCAGCCAAGAAAAGCTTTTTGTGGCAAAGCTTTTTGTGAAGCATATCTACAGACTACATGGGGTTCTAAGGAGAATAATATCAGATCACGGGGTCCAGTTTACTGCTAAGTTCTGGAAGGCATTCCTGCGATCCATTCGATCATCCCAGGGGCTTAGCTCAACTTTCCATCAGTGATGGGTTGCTCCCAGTTCGCACCGGTTCACAAGAACTGGTAGTAAGAATTTGTAGTAGTTTGGAAAACCGGTAATAACATTGGCTGGCCAGGCCCCCAAACCCTGCCCACCTCATCAGAGGCTTTTTAAAAAAAAATTTAAAAACATTTTTTCTACAACCTCTTTGGCAGAAAAAGTGCTTTTAACAGTAAAAAAAAAAGCCTCTGATGATCATGTGGCTCAGGTTGTAGAAAAAAAAATGCCTTTAAAAACCTTTGGCGATCCTAGCTGAGTTGCCTGATCATCAGAGACTTCTAAAAGCATTTTTTTCTGCAACCTCTTTGGCCTTGTACTTTGGTAGTACAAATGGAAAGGGTACCCATTGTCTGAAGCTACTTGGGTGAAAAGTTGGGATGTGAATGATGATACTCTAGTAAAGCAATGTCATGATAAATTCCCTGAGAAACCAAAAAGTCTGCCTGGAGGGGGGAGATGGGTTAAGGGGTCCTGTACAAAGTGTTAACCCCTTATTTTGTGTTTTGTCTGTCTTATTTTTCAGGGCGTGTTTTTTTCTGCAGGAGGGGACTCCTGTCAGCTTTGGAAGCCATATTAGGCCAGAAACTCCCATGCTGCCATTTTCTCATGTGTGGGAAAGTAGGAGGGGGGATTTAGTAGAGGGTTGTTAGTAGACATAATAGCATTCTTCCTGTCAGTCAAGGTCAGGGCGATCCTGCATCTGGAGAAGGAGTGGTCGGAATGAGGTCTTGAGATGGGACGGCGGTTGATTGGAGCATGTGATCGACTGAGGAGCGAGGGGATGGTTTCGGGGATTTTGATTTACTGAGAGAAAACCCAGACCTCTCAGATTCAGGTTTTCCCAGATGTGCCAGTTTACTTATTCTAGTAAATAGAACTTTGAAAAATGCTTGCTTCAGAGTCTTTACTTGGAGTTGGGGTTTTTTCTGGAACGCTGACAATTAGTTTGTAGTGCTTGTTCTTGAGCAGCAAGTATTAAACCTTCCGTTTCTTTCTTAATGGTTCACATCTTAAATCATGCCCATGTCAAGTTATCACATTTTCCTTCAATGTTTTTCAGGTGTTGTCCATGCAAAGCTTTGGTTTTCCATCTATTTAATCCAGCTGTTTTTCATATTTTGTCTTTGTTTCTGTTGTTTTAATAATTCCATTTTCACAGCCTGCAACTATTTTTCTGTACTTTGGCTCACATAATCATTCAAACTTTGTTTTTCTTCTTCTACAGTTTGATGGATTTGCAATAGCCCTCTTCCCCCTATTCTTCTTGGCAGCTACAATCTGTCGATGTCACTTCGTGGGTAAAGCGTGGTACACTGAGTAGAGTATCACTGGAACTGCCCATGTATTCAAGATTTTTCCATTCAAGATGTTATCTGCTTATATTATGCCTAGGTATCTGTAACTGTTAGCTTTTGCTAATGCTTTCATGATGCTTCCATTTCCTAGTTCTATTCATTTTTTCCATTTTTCCTTGCTGCATGGATAATATAGCACATTTTTCAAGTCCAAAGTTAATTCTGATGTCACTGCTGAATAACTGAACTGTGCTGAGTACTGATTTAAGTTCAGTGAGGCTTTTTGCATACAATTTTAATTTGTCCATGTACAGTAAATGGTTTATCTTGGGGAAAGAGATACTTCCCTCTCTTGGCAATGTTTTGCTTGAAAATATTTGAGAATCTGACCAGAGAATCTGACCAGAGAGAAGGGGTAGGGATTTCCAAGCCTTCCTTTATGGGAGGTCGCTTCACACCTGTGACATCAGAAGGAACCCTGCGAGGAGACGCTGCCACCACCCACAGAGACAAACAGAGCAAAGTTCACTGAAGACGCTTCCCTCTCTGGCCGGCCCACAGGACGCTCATCTCTGGGGATAAATCAGACACCTTGCTGGAGAAACCACCCTGTGCCAACCCAGGCTTCCTAAATCTCTTGCTCTTCAGAATGTCCCCCTCATGAAGAAAGCCCAACCTGATGCAAATGCCGCTTCCAGCCATCTCTTCGTCGTGGTGAATCTCCTCTTAGAAAGGACAATCTGCAGGTGTGTGGGGAGATTTTCTGCATATCGGCGGTGGCGTCTCCTCGCAGGGCTCTTTCCAATGTCACAAGTGTGAAATGACCTCCCGTAAAGGAAGGCATGGAAATCCCTACCCCTCTCTCTGGTCAGATTCTCAAATATTTTTAAGCAAAACATTGCCAAGAGAGGGAAGTATCTCTTTCCCCTCCCTTGTCAAACTTTGCGTGTAGGCATGAAGTTTCAAAAAGCTCCTTAATCCGCAGCTGTTGGCTCCCCCGCTTTATGCTTTGCTTTTTATATACATACCGACATACCCACCCTGCCTGGGGCTGCCGTTTCCCCATCCCAAGACTCCATTTCCGAGGAAAGAAGAGAGCTGGAGTGGCACCAGACTTTCCCCCCACCGTGGCTGCTCCTGAAAGCCTGCGGGCCACTTCTCTGGTTGAACTCCACCAGAGCTTGGTTCTGGGAGAGACCCTTGGAAAGCCAAAGTGGGGCTGAGGGCAAGGGGTGAGGCGAAGCTGATCGCTTCCCCTTTGTCTTCTCTCTCAAAAGCACTCCCTTTTCAGCAGGAGACACTGGCCTTCTGAAGGGTAGCATCAGCTACCGGTATCCACATTTTTTTTTTTACCATTATTTTGTCACGACCCACATGGCCCAGTATGGTGTTGAAAGTTAACATTTCAGAAATGTTACCATAGCTGCGGAAGAAAGGATGATGTGCAGAAAAATCTCCCACCCGCCACCTGCAGATTGTTCTTTCAAAGAGGAGCCCTGCACAGACGCGCATCCAAAACGCTCCCTCCGTGGCTTTGGAGCCTCCAGTCTTGCAATCCTGTGCAGAGAAGGCAGAGGTTTGCTCTGAAGCTGTAAGGAGACCTCCGCGGCTATGATAACATTTCTGAAATATGCTAGGTGGCTTTCTGCTAGGGATGTTGTATCAATGGGTTTCTGCACTTCTGTACTTAACAGAAGGATTGGACTAGATGATCTCCAAGGTACTTTTCATCCCTTATACTCTAAAAGTTTTAACTTCATTATATCTTAGGAAACTAAAATTAGGCATTCTTATTTTTATTTGAGAGCTAGCTATCATACAATTGGAGTCTGCTAATTGTTTTCTTGTATTAGAACAGAAAATACTTTTCTCCTAGACAATTTAATCAGCTTCTACAACATTTGTGAAATGCTTCATAGCTAAACATTGAAATAACTGTCTATTCTAAGTAGGTACCTTTATTTCCTGCTCCAGAGTTAGATTTCTCTCCAAACTGTATTCTACCATTTCTGTGGTCACTGGGAACTTTTTTGGTAGTTCTATGCATTTTTTAATTAATACAGGATTGCAGCCATTTAGAAACTGGTATCCAAACATAAAATCTTCTTGCCAGTGCTGCATTACATATTCTAAGGAGAAAAAACAACAATGAATATTGTTTTAGGAGTATTCCTGAAGATAATATATTAAACAATTCAAGAAAACACAGGAGAGTGAAAATAATATTAAAATAAATATATACTATGAACTATCTTCGGTAGACATTCTATCTTTTGCAGGGCTTCTAATTTTAATATTTATAAAAACAGGGCATATGTATATTTCATGCTATTTACTATATGTTATTTACTATTATACTATATACATTAAAGGTAGTCCTGTAACAGCAATAAATGCAAGCTAATTTACTGCAAGCTAGTAAATGCTCAAAATATGATTACTTGATGGTGTGCAGCCATCAGAACTTCAAAAACAGGCTGTAAGTACTTCCGGGGAGATCATAATTTCAAACACTTGCTGAGAGACTGGTCATTAAACAAGAACTGCCCATATCAAATTAAGAAGAGAAAGAGAGGTGGAAGGAATAGGAGAAAGAAGAGAAAAGAAAGGTAATGGAATAATTATTCTAAATCATCAGCAGCAACTATTACATAACATGAAGCCCCTCCCATCACCATAATAGTACCATGATATCATAGAACATAGATCATCATCAGAGTTGGAAGGGACCTTGGAGATTTTCTAGTCCAACCTCCTGCTCAAGCAGGAAACTATACAATTTCAGACAAATGGCTATCCAGTCTCTAAAGCCTCCAGTGATGGAGCACCCACAATTTCTGAAGGCAAGCTGTTCCACTGGTTCATTGTTCTCACCGTCAGGACATTTCTCCTTCGTTCTAGATTCTTCTCTCCTTTGTTAGTTTCTATCCATTACTTCTTGCCTTCTAGTGCTTTGGGAAATAAGTTGACCTCCTCATTTACGGCAGCCCTTCAAATATTGGAACACTGCTATCATGCTGCCTCCCTAGTCTTTTTTTTTCACTAGACTATACATACCCAATTCCTACAACTGTCCTTCATATGTTCTAGCCTCCAGCCCCCTAATCATCTTTGTTCTTTTTTGCACTCTTTCCAGAGTCTCAACATTTTTTTTTATATTGTGATGACCAAAATTGGGTGCAACATTCAAAGTGTGATCTTACCAAGGCCTAATAAAGCAGTACTAACACCTCACATAATCTTGATTCTATCGCTCTGCTAATGCAACCTAGGATTGCATTGGCTTTTTTGGCTGCTGCAGCACACTGCTGGCTCATATTTAAGTGATTGTCTGCTAGGACTCCAAAATTCACCTCACAGTTACTGCTGTTGAGCTATGCTTCACTAATTTGTTCCTGTACAGTTTGTTTTTCTTGCCTAAGTGTAAAACCTTGTCTACATTGAATTTCATTTTGTTAGAAAGGGCCCAGTGTTCAAGTCTGTCAAGATCCACCTGGATCTTAAGCCTATCTTCTGGGGTGTAGGCTATTCTTAGCAGCTTGATGTCATCTGCAAATTTGTTCCCTTTCTATTCCCTCATCTAAATAGTTTATGAAGATATTGAAGAGTAGTAGGCCTAAAACAGAACCTTGGGGTACCCCAGTGCTTACTTTTCTCCATGTAGATGTAGTTCCTTTAAAGATTACACATTGAGTGCAGTTTGCTAGTCAGTTACAAATAAACCTAATGGTGATGCTATCTATCCCACATTTTTCCAGTTTTATCAAGAAGTAGGCTGTGGTCTACTTTTTCAAATGCCTTATAGAAATCCAAGTATGCTATTGTCCACTGCATTTTGCTGGTCCACTAATTTAGCCACTTTGTCAAAGAATGAATGAAATGATTTTTTTGGCATGATCTGTTTTGACAAACCCATGTTGGCTTCTGGTTATAACTTGGCTTGCTTATAGGTGTTCACAGATATGCTGTTTGATTATTTTTTCAGGATAATCCCTGGTATTGATGTCAGGCTGATTGGTCTGCAGTTTCCTGGGTCTGATTTTTTCTCCCTTTTTTGAAGATTGGAACAACATCAACTCTTTCACATTCCTCTGGTAGTTTCCCAGTGCCCCAGGATCTTTGAGAGATATGTTTCAATGGTTCTGAGATCATATCTGCCAGCACCTTCAGAACTCTGGGATGTAATCCATCTGGACCTAGTGATTTGAATTTATCTAGAGTGAATAGATATTATCTTACCATTTTTTTTGCCTATTTTAATTGGTGTTCCTAGTCTGTCTTTTAACGGTAGGTTGTCAGGGTTCCGAGTAATGCATCCACTAAAAGCAGAACTCCAAGGCAGGTAGATTCCTCAATGAACATGTTTATTGGACACATCCTATCAGGATAGCTAGTGAAAACCAACTCTAAAAGTTCCAGCGGTTTTTCCCCTAATTAAAAGAGCAAATATTCCCTCCACAGGTGTCATTGATCACATTGTGCTGGAAGGCTGCTTGGCCACTCCTCACTCCTCTGTTGGGATGACCTTGGTTCCCATAGGAAAACTTTTTTTTTGACAGATAACCGGTCTATCTTCTTCCCCCCTCCCTTCCCCCTTTTAAAGTTTGTGGTAACAGTTTGTGGTAAAGTTTGTGGTTTGAGGCAGGAGAAAAATGGCATCAGCCAGGTCAGCTTCAAAGTTGATAAGCAGACCTTCCCCCTTAACTGGAGAGAGGTTCCTGGAAAATGGAAAACGGAGAATACATTAACCTTGCATCATTCCTAGTCTGGAATCTAATATTCTTTTTACCTCCTAATGTGTCTCCTCTTGCACTATGATTGGTTTTGGGGCTGCCCACTGGCATCAGTTGAGACCTTATTACTGGCTTTAACAAACTGCTGTGGAAAACCAGATGCACTTTCCCTAGGAAGCTGGGAAGTTTCAGTTCCACCAAGAGAGGATTACTGATTTTCATGATAGGAAAAAGTCCTATAAACTTTGGCCCTAGCTTTTTATACTATAGCTTTAACCTTAGTTACTTGGTGGAAAGATAGACATTGTCCCCTATTCGGAAAGGTGTCGGGGGGGCATTGATGTTTATCAACTTGCACTTTGTGCATTTTTGTGGTTTCTCGAAGTGCTTGTTTAGTGTTTTCCCATGCTGTTCTCAATGATTCCATCCATTCAGTTAAGGTCATGGAAGAAGGTGGTTCCCTAGCAAGTTCAGGCATGGGAATGAATTTCATGCCGGTTGTGACTTTGAAGGGGGTTACTCCAGTGCTACTGTGCACGGTATTGTTATATGCTACTTCAGCAAAAGGTAGCAGGACTGCCCAATTAATTTGCTGATAATTGACATAGCACCTTAGATATTGTTCTAGCATCAGATATTGTTCTAATGCCCCCATTAGAACTTGGATGAAAAGCTGAGCTAAGTCCCTGAGAAGACTCAATAGATCTAATAAATTCCCTCCAGAATTTGGCTGTGAATTGGACACCCCCCCCAGTCTGAAATGATTCTTTTAGGTACCCCATGCAGGCTATAAATGTGCTTAATGAATAGTTTGGCCAGCTTGTGTGCTGATGGGAGGCTGGGGCAAGCTATAAAGTGGGCTTGCTTAGAGAAGAGCCCGATTTTCTGACCGTATTACCCCCACTCTCAGGGAGTTCTACTATGAAATCCATGGCAATTTCTTACCATGGACAGGACGGGTCAGCTACTTATTGAAGCAGCCCTGGGGATTTTCCTGGCTGCTTTTTCATTGCAGCATATTGCAGAGCTTTTGACATAGCTCTTGATGTTCTTCTTCATCTTTGGCCACCAAAATTGCCTCCTTGCCAGGTGCAATGTTTTTAGGAGCCCGAAGTGTCCTGCTTGTTTTGCGTAGTACTTGGAGGCAAAGGCTGTTGGGGACATACAGTTAGAGCCTTTTCAGGCTAGTCTATCTCTAAGGGTTAGTAGTTCTTTGTTGTCCTGGTCAGCTGGAAGCTCGGTTTGGAACTTTTAGGTCAGACCCCCACCCTCGTTGATTCTGCGCCTTTGCGCCTGTTGTCTGATAGTGGCTTGTGCCACTTTTTAGGTAGGAGGAGGTATCATGGACCACTTCCTCACGCTTGCTGTTGTATTGTGGCATTTGTGATAAGGCATCTGCCAAAAGGTTTTCCACCCTGGGATGTACTTTAAAGTGAAAGTGAATCGGTTGAAGTACTGCACCTATCGAAACTGCCTAGGTGAAAGTTTCTGTGGGGTCCTAAGCACCTCCAGGTTTTTGTGGTAGGTATTTTAAAAGGGACTTGACTTCCCTCAAGGAAATGTCGCCATGTAGGCAGGGCCCACCGAACTGCATATGCTTCCTTCTCCCATACTCCCCACCTTCTCTCGGTCTCTGTTACCTTTTGGGAGGTCTAAGCACATGCCGGCAGTTTCCCTTTGGCGATTTCTCAGAGAAGGACTGTGTCACTGGCATCCACTTAAATGAAGGAATGTTCAGGATCTGGATATTTAAGAATTGGTTCTTTGGAGAAGAGCCTCTTGCATGTTTCTCACCACATTAATCAGTTGCATAAATACAGCAGGGGCCCCTTGGAGACTGAACACCATCACTTTAAATTGGAAAGTCCCTAAGGGCTTTGAATGCTGAATTAAATGCTGTTTTCCACTTGTCCCCCTCCTTAATCCTCACCCAATAATATGCTTCTCACAGGTCTACTTTGGTGAAGACTTTTCCTTTTGCAAGGTGGGCTAGCAAGTCTTTCATGAGGGGGAGTGGGTACATATTTTCTACACAGACCACATTTATTCCTCTAAAATCCATGCACAGCCTCACAGTGCCTTCTTTTTTCCTCTTTGAACTGCACTGGTGCAGCCACTCTTGATTTTGCTGGTTGTATGAATCCCCTAGCCAATTCTTTATTGATGTACTCCCTTAGTTTCTTCATTTCCCTAGGGGTCATGGAGTACAGCTTCAGCTTGGGTAATTTCGCCTCTGGCACAATCTCTACTGCACAGTCAGTGGAGCAATGGGGTTCGGTGGTGTATTGCATTCCACCTCACTGAAAACGTCCGCTAGGTCCCGGTATTTCTTTGGGATCTGGGAGTTGTTCTGAAACAGCTTTCAGAACAACTCTCTCAGTGTCTTTCAGCAATTGGACAGCTCATCTTTGGCAGTGCTGGGAGGGGGAGAGAGGGCCTACTCCTAGCCTTAACTTTCTGTCTTCCCCTTCCCGCCAGATGGTGGGGGCCCATTTGTCTAGCCAGGACAGTCCCAGGATCATTGCTTCAGTCATTTTTGATGCCACTACAAAGCAGATGATCTCCCAGTGCCTGCCCATCTCTAGCCTCACTGGTTCTGTGAGGAGAGTGACAAGCTCCTCCTATCAACGATCCATCGACTTGCTCAAACCTTATGGGCCAGGTCAGGGGTTTTGGCCTGATTCCTAACGTCAGGACAGTTTCCAGGCTGATCAGGCAGTAGGTGCAGCCTTATGGCTTCCACATACCCCTAGGCCCCAGTTTTTGGCACTACAAGTCTTGACTTGATGATGAAAGGGCGGATGGCTTCACATACCATCAGGTCATCCTCACCCTTGTCATTGCTGTTGTAGGGTACTGGTTGCCCCGGTACCAGAGTTCTCACTCCGCTTGGGGGAGGGGAGACCTCCACAGCTTGGCAGGAGAACTTCCCTTTCTCTCTCATCTTATGTTGGGGCTTCTTTGGCTTGGCTGACTCTGGGTTTTCCCCCTCACCTGGGGAGCTGGAGCTAGGCATTCAGCTGCCTGATGGACTTGCTGGACGCAGCAAAAGCATTTAATGGGTGGTCCCGAGGCTTCGCTCAACTGCCCTGTGATTTGGCTGGGGGTAAATGACCTTACAAGCTGGCATTTTTCAGGTTGGGTCTTTGGTTTTTGCTGTGGGGTTCCAAGTTTCTTGTACCATTTGAATTCGAATTCCATTGCCACTGCCATTCGATATCATTCATGGATTTGGTTGGGGACCCCTTGATAAATGCACACATGTAGTAGCTTGCGGTCCATGCTCTCCTTGAAAAAATGGGCAAGTAGCCTCTCTGGAGGGCCACTGTCGCAGCTTTCCAGCTGTCTGGAATTCTCAGTCATACTTTTTTTTAAAATTTATATGCCGCCCTTCTCTGGAGACTCAGGGCAGCTTACAATGCGTTAAGCAATAGCCTTCATACTTTTGTATATTTATACAAAGTCAGTTATTGCCCCCACAAACTGGGTCCTCAATTTACCCACCTTAGAAAGGATGGAAGGCTGAGTCGACCTTGGGCCTGGTGAGAATTGAACTCGCAGTAATTGCAGGCAGCTGGATGTTAAATGCTGCTTTAGTAGGAGGCATTAGCCTCCTACGCCACTCAGGCTCCATACTTGTTGGCAGGTCAGCCCCTTTGCTTAATGTCACTGATTTCCGCTTCGGCTTAGAAGTCTGTTCTGACCCAGCCTTCATGAACCCCATTCAACAGCCTATTTGTGAGGAGAAAACCTTTTATTTAGAAAGGCAGGAATACACGGTGTGCTGTTTCAGATAGTGAATTAGTTACCCTAAGAATTAAGAGCTGTCTCCTTAAGAGATTGCATTGTGGGAGATGTAGAGAGAGATTGCATTATGGGAAATGTAGTCCAAGACATGTGACCACATCTGTGTATCTGATTGGCCACTGAGGCTCTCTGCCTGAGTTGTAGAACAAAGCCCTAGCCATTATGAATTGCCACAGAGGAGAGAAGCATGCTTTCTGAACAGGGGGACAGATCTACCGTCATTTTGCACTAGGAAATGGGACAGCTTACAAAATACTTGGATGAATTTCACCATGACTCACCATGATTGTAAGTCTATATTTGGAGAATACCAGAAATAAACTTGATCTGTATGAAAACCTGTTTGCTAGAGTTTAATTGCCTGTTCCCAGTGGAGCCAGATGCTCTGGGAATAGAACAGTAAAATGACGTAGACCGCCTGACCTCCTCCTTTTCTTTCTCTTGGAGCAATGATGGACATTGTTTGAGTGGAGGGGGTGGAGAATGCATCTCTTCTCTACGCACAACTTATAAAAAAGACTTTGTTTGCATCTAATTGAGACCTTTGCTTAGCAACGAAAGTGATAAAACCTGCTTTTTTTCTCTTTGCATCCCAAACTCTTGTTTGGATTTAAGTGAGTAAAGTATTCTGCCTGGCAGTAAAAGGACAGAGAATGGATAGCCACCCGCCCCCACCCGCCTCTCTTCTTGGAACAAAGAGGAAAGACCGTTCTTGTGTTAACTACGAAGATTTCCCTGCTATAAAGGGGCCCATGGCTGCATGTTTGAATCACGTTTGCTAAGTTTGTGTGTATGTTGCTTTAGAAGTTTAACTCTGCAGTAAAAAGGGGGAAAAAGCCTTATTTTAGCACAAGCAAGTGCGAAATTCACATAGCCTCTGTGGAGATAGAATTTGCATGATACAAGTTACTTCTCCCAGCCTAGCCAGCTCAATCTGCATTTGAAGAGCAAGTTGCAAAGGCATTCTGTAAAGGAAAGATCTGATACAGAGAAACTATCCAGCTACAGTATACGCTGTTACTTTGAATCTTGCTTGAAAAAAATACTGGAAAACTAAATCCCCTTCATAGGGCAAACAATTAAAGTCCAAAGGAACCCAAGTTCGAGGAAGGCCTTTTACGGTCCTCAAGTTGGACAGTTGCTTTGTAGCTCTATTCAAAGGAACACGCTGAAACCAGTTTATCCCAAGCATTAGTTAGGTAACAGTACTCTAGTGGCCAAAAGGTGTACTGCGCCAACTACGCAGCTACGCAAGCAATGCACCCCAGTGGTCAGAAGCAATGACGTCTCTGAAAGTCTGCAATGCACCCCAGTGGTCAAAAGGCAAACTACAACAACGACTCCTAAAGTTTGCAACACACTCTAGTGGTCAAAAGGCAAATTACAACAACATCTCCTAAAGTTTGCAAAGCACCCCAGTGGTCAGAAAGCAAACTGCAACAACGCTTCCTAAAGTTTGCAATGCACCCCAGTGGTCAAAAGGCAAACTGTATCGCCGCCGCCTAAAGTTTGCAATGCACTCTAGTGGTCCAAAAGTATCCAGGAAATCCCCTGAGTTTTCCCAGCCATGGCTGAGGCCGCTAATGTGTCAACAGAGTTGGTCCTTCCAGCCAATCTTGATACATATGAAGTATCGGACGTTGTGGAGTCTTGTCCAATCATGGCAGAAGCATCTGATTCATCAGGAATGATGATCCTTCCCCCACCTAACCTCGAAGCAAACTCAGAATTGGATGTCCAGTTGATGTTGAGGTAGTTAAAGTCTTCCATTACTACTGTGGTATTTTTTCTACATACATTTGTTAATTGATTAACAAAAAGTTCATCTGTTTCTTCTGCTTGGTTGGGTGGCCTGAAATATACACCTATGGCAATGTCATTCTTTTTTCCATTTATATTGACCCCTATGCATTCTAAGAGATTTTTCATCCTTGATTTTGTGCATCTCTGTAGATATGTAGTGATCTCTTACATATAATGTAACTCTGCTCATTTGTTAGATCTGTTTCTTTTGAACAGTTTGTATCCTTCTATCAGTAGATTCCAGTGATGAGTTTCATCCCACCAAGTTTCAGTAATGGCAACTTGTGTACTAGTACTTCAAGTACACTTTGTTTGTTCCCCAAACTTGAATTTTAGTGTATAGGTATCTGAGTCCTTTATTTATTTATTTTATTTATTTTTTCAATTTCTATACCGCCCTTCTCCCGAAGGACTCAGGGCGGTGAACAGTTAAAATGACATACATGTATACACATAGAATGTGAATATAAATAATTAAGCCAGTTTGGCTCAACAGTAAAGAAACTTCAGCATAAGATTTAAAATTAGAAAAGATTTATGCCAGACCGGCTTGGTGAAAAAGAAAGGTCTTAACTGCACGACGGAAAGTACGAAGATCTGGGATCATTCGTATCCCTGGGGGTAACCTGTTCCAAAGGGTAGGTGCCCCAACAGAAAAGGCTCTTTCTCTGGGAACCACTAGTCGGCATTGCTTTAGTGATGGCACCCTGAGAAGGCCTACCCTGTGGGAGCGTACTGGTTGGTGGGAGGTTATTGGTTGCAGAAGGTGGTCTCGTAGATACCCAGGTCCTAAGCCATGGAGGAGTTTGAAGGTAAGAACCAACACCTTGAAGCGCACCCGGAAGACCACCGGAAGCCAGTGCAGCTCGCGTAGGAGTGGTGTCACATGTGAGCGCCATGTCACTCCCAATATCACCCGCGCAGCTGCATTCTGGACCAGTTGGAGCCTCCGTGTGCACTTCAAGGGGAACCCCATGTAGAGAGCATTACAGTAGTCCAGACGGGAAGTGATGAGGGCATGAGTGACTGTGCGTAAGGAGTCCCGATCTAGAAAGGGCCGCAACTGGCGAATCAGGCGAACCCGATAAAAAGCACCCCTGGCCACGGCTGTCATATGCTCTTCTAAAGACAACCGTGTGTCCAGGAGGACACCTAAGTTGCGAGCCCTCTCTGTGGGGGCTAATGACTCGCCACCAATAGTCAGCGATGGTATAAGCTGGCTATATCGGGACGCCGGCATCCACAGCCATTCAGTCTTGGAAGGGTTGAGTCGGAGCCTGTTCTTCCCCATCCAGATCCGCATGGCTTCGAGGCACTGGGACATCACTGCAAGGGCATCATTGGGGTGGTCTGGGGTGGAGATGTAAAGCTGAGTATCATCAGCGTAAAGATGGCATTGCACTCCCAAACCACGGATGAGCTCACCCAGCGGCTTCACATAAATGTTGAACAAAAGAGGTGAGAGGACCGACCCCTGTGGCACCCCACAAATAAGGTGTCTTGAAGTCGACCTCTGCCCTCCTGCCAACACAGACTGTGACCGGTCAGAGAGATAAGAAGAGAACCACCGTAGAACAGTGCCTCCCACTCCTAGCCCTTCCAGCCGGCGCAGCAAGATACCATGGTCAATGGTGTCAAAAGCCGCTGAGAGATCTAATAAAACCAGGATAGAGGAACAACCTCTATCTCGAGCTCTCCAGAGATCATCAACCAATGCGACCAATGCCGTTTCAGTGCTGTAACCAGGCCTGAAGCCGGACTGGAACGGATCTAAATAGACAGTTTCATCCAAGTACTGCGGGAGTTGCTGCGCCACCACACTCTCAACAACCTTTGCCACAAAACGAAGGTTGGAGACAGGACGGTAGTTTGTTAGAACAGCCGGGTCCAGAGAGGGCTTCTTGAGGAGAGGCCTCACCACCGCCTCTTTCAAGGTGGAAGGCAAGAAACCCTCACATAGAGAAGCATTTATTATCTTCTGGAGCCAGCCTCGTGTAACCTCTCGGGAAGCCAGTACCAACCAGGAGGGACACGGGTCCAATAAACATGTGGTTGCGTTCAACTTCCCCAGTAACCTGTCCACATCTTCAGGGGTCACAGGGTCAAACTCATCCCAAATAACATTCTCAAGACTCGCCTCCATCACTTCGTCTGAACATATCCAGTCAGAGTCCAAGCCTTCCCGAATCTGAGTGATTTTATCGTGTAGATATTGTACAAAATCCTCAGCTCGACCTTGCAAGGCGTCTTCCCGTGCTCTTAGATGGAGAAGGGAGCGGGTCACCTTAAACAGGGTGGCTGGGCGATTATCTGCCGACGCAATAACAGCGGAAAAATAGTTATACTTTGCCGCTGCTATCGCCACTAAGTAGGTCTTAATAAATGATCTCACTAGTGTTCGGTCAGATTCGGAACGACTGGCTCTCCAACTACTCTCTAGGCGTCTTTTCCGGCGTTTCATCCTCCTCAACTCCTCGGAAAACCAAGGAGCCGGGCGACTTCGACGCCGGGTCAGAGGCCGCAAAGGCACAACTCGATCTAAGGCACCAGAGGCCATCCTATCCCAGGTTGCCGCCAGGTCTTCAATCGAGTTGTGAGCTAGAGTCTCAGGAAATGGCCCAAGCTCCATCTGGAATCTGTCAGGATCCATCAGGCGCCTGGGGCGGAACCATTTAATCGGTTCCGCCTCCCTGCGGTGGGGTGTAGCGGACAGAAAGTCAAGCCTAAGGAGAGAATGGTCTGACCATGACAAGGGTATGATGACTATATCCCCTATATCAAGGCCATTCAGCCACTGATCAGATACAAAAATCAAGTCCAGAGTGTGTCCTCCCGTGTGAGTAGGTCCATGAACTAACTGGGTCAGGTCCATGGCTGTCATGGAAGCCATGAACTCCCGAGCTATCTCAGATGTTTCACCGATGGATGGCAGATTGAAATCTCCCATGACAAGAAGTCTAGGAGTCTCAACTGCCACCTCGGCTATTACACTAAGGAGCTCAGGTAGGGCTGCTGCTACGTGGCAGGGAGCCAGGTACGTAATCAGCAGGCCCATCTGAAACCCATGGCCCCACTTCACGAGGAGGGACTCACATCCGGCTGTCTGAGGAACAGTGGCTTCCCTAGGATCAAGACTCTCCTTTATAATAACCGCCACCCCTCCACCCCTACCCTGAGCCCTTGGCTGATGGAATGCGTGGAAACCTGGTGGGCACATCTCCACAAGGGGGACTCCCCCTTCATGGCCCAACCAGGTCTCTGTAATGCCTGCCAGGTCCGCTCTCCCCTCTTGAATTAGTTCACAAATGAGGGGGGCTTTGTTAGCTGCGGACCTGACATTGCATAGCATCAGCCTAAGGCTCGGGCTCTGAGACTCTGAGCAACCCAGGGAACGAGAAGAGCTTTGGAGGTCGGAGCATGACACCGCTTGAAGACAGCGGTTGCGTGCTCCCCTAGTATGATGTGGCCCCCTGCCCCCACCGTATCTGCCCCTCCCAACCATGACCATGATGGAACAACCTCTTTCAATACAGGTATTAAGCCCTTCCGTTCTCAGATCTGCACATCCTATGGCATAACTCTGTGCTGGATCTGGCATCCTCTTTAAAAAATCATATTTTAACCCATCCCTCTGTGGATTGCCCCCCAAATCCACATGACCCACCCCGCTCCCATCTGCACCCTTTTTTGAAATCTTTAAGATATTAGATAAGAAATTAGATAAAAAGACCCTCAACCCCTTCTTTGCAACATGCCACCTCTCGGGATTCCAAAATCCGTCATCAAGGTAGGCCCTCGATAACGTGGAGGGCCAGATCTGCGAGAGGGGGGAGTCTCGCAGAGCAAGAAGCTCAGCCGCTGAGTACATCCGGTGACAAAGGGGTGATCATTAAATGGCCAAGAAGATGACATAAGTTCTGAGAGTCCTGGAGAGAAGGAAGATTAAGTTTCGATGTTGGTAAAAGATGTTATATTGTCCTTAGTAACAGTAGGAGGAGTCTTATGTTGTTCAAGAACACCAAGGAAATAATGTCAAGGACACCTTTACAAAGTAGTTGGTTAGATTGTAAATGTTCTGATGTGCCAATCCATCTGGTGATGAAGAGCGATGTAATGACTCCTGCAATATCTGTATCCTAGCTGTTAAAAAACTCTCCATCCGACTGAAAGAGATGATGAAGTATAAGGCTGGTTTATATGTTCTTGTTGGTGATGTTGATATAAGAAGACGAGATGTATTAGAGATGGAATATTAGGAAGAAGTGTTTGCTGTGGGATAATCAGTTAGATGGTCAACAATAGAAGTATTTTCTGAAACCAGATGAGGGAAATGTGTTTGATATGAGGCAGCTGAGATATAATTCTAAAATTGTCCGCTTGCCTTTTTGAAGCCATCATGGTTTTTTTTTTTTTTTTTATAAATCTCAACTGGTTTTTTATAAATCAGATGTCATTATGGGAACCACCCCTTCAGTAGAAAATAAGTATTCTATGACAGTCTAGAAAGGGGGGGGGGTTCCTGTGGTGGTACTTATGGAGAAAATATCCCTGCAGCAACAATCAGGATTTCAAAAACTAATTAATGGTTTAACTTGTTGTTTAACGGCTAAAACAGCACTGTTCTAATGTCGTTACTATCTCCGCTGTCCAGGGTGCTGAAGTTTTGAAATGGAGGCTTTAAAAGTAATAGGAAGTTTCTATTGCATCGAAAGGATTGTTTTGTTGTTAAAGAGGTCGTCGCTGACCACAGCCTTCCCAGTAACCCATTCATCACCAGCGGGAGGAAAGGCAGCAAACCACCACAACTCGGGCGCCGCTGCTGCCTCCGATCTAGCAGCCGTTAGTTTCCTCATCCTCGCGACACAGAGAAGCGCCGGTAGAAAAGAAAAAAGCCGATCCCGCCCCAGCCATGGCATCACGGAGAGCGGAAAAGCTCTCAGCTGGCCGGCGGGAAGTTCAGACAGCCGGGTCGGGGGTAGTGATGATCCGTTCTGCCCCCGAAGACTTCAGATGGCCCAAAGTCACCCCCATCATTATCGGGGCTCAGGGAGGCGGCGCCATCTTGAGCACGTGCAGCACGTCCTTTATGGCTGACCCTGGGTATGCTTCCCAAATCTTTGTATCTCTGAGTTTTTCTTCCCTTTAGTCCCCATCTCCTCGTTTGATTGGTTGTCTTGAGGTTTATGCTTGGAATTATGTCCTAAAGATCTCAAAGTTTGGTCATCTTGCCCCCTCATTTTTAGTTTAAAGCCCTTTTGATAGGTTGAGCCAGTCATTTTCCTAATAATTCTTCCTGGTTCATGTGAGTTGCAGCCCATCCCTTGCCAGAAGTCCTTCAGGTAGTAATGCAGACCATGGTCTAGGAATCTCTTGGTGGCACCAATTCTTAGGCCAGAGCTTCATTTCTAAAATTCTTTATTCCCTCATAGGATATTGACCTTTTGTGAAAGTAGAGATGAAAACACCACTTGTGCTCTGAACTTAACTTTCTTGCCTGTTTGCAATGTCTTGATATCTTGTCTTGATGAGTTGTGGTGGTGCAATGGTTAGAGTGCAGTACTTGTAAGCTACTTCTGCTGACTGCCGGCTGACTGCAATTTGGTAGTTTGAATCTCACCAGGCTCAAGGTTGACTCAGCCTTCCATCCTTCCGAGGTGAGTAAAATGAGGACCCAAATTGTTAGGGGCAATAGACTGACTCTGTAAACCATTTAGAGAGAGCTGTAAAGCACTGTGAAGCAGTATATAAGTCTAAGTACTATTGCTATTGTTTTCAGGTTCATTTTGTGTTGTTTGTCCACATATGAAGGAGAAGAAAGATGTAATCTGTGGACTTCAATATTTTAGTAAGGTTCTCAGCCACATTTTTTATTTTTGCTCCAGGGAGAAAATATACCTCCCTAAATTGAATGTTCTGCCTACAGACTGCTCATTCTGTTCCCCAGAGAATTGAATCGCCTATCACAAATACTCACCCTTTTTTCCTAGGGAAGTCTGGACTACTTTTCTTCCTATCAGAAGAACACTTGATGCCTTTTTTTTAGGTGCCTGCATACTTTTTTCCAGGGGAGGCTTTGAAATCAATTGCTCAGCTCCAGAGTGGATGCACTAGAGTGGGCTGGACTAGACAGCTCTTGGTTGTTGTTTTCTTATGTGAATGACATGTTTCCATCAGTTTTCCTCTAAAGCTTCATATATTGGGTTTTTTCCTTTTAGATATTGTTTGTTCCTTGTTATTTTCAATTTAGATATAGTCTTTATGTTTATGTTAGAGTTTCTCATTTTGCAGTTGAGTTTCAGAGTGGCTAGAGTTGTCTCTAAACGTTTTCTTCCAGTAATTCATTTAATTTACATTTGGTACATGTATACTTTTGATCTTCTATGGCCATAAGCACATACATGGAACATATTATACAAATCACAACAGTGCCAGTCTCTTTTCCATCACTGTGTTTCTTTTCTCTAGTTTGTTTAAGATTAAAAAAAATTAAAAGTTTACAAAAAGTTCAAAATGTAAAAGATTTTACCAAAGATTTAAAAAATTCTAATTTAAAAAATTAAAGTTGCAAAAATTCATTTTAAAATTTAAAATTTTCAGTGTTGAATAGGATTTAAATAAAAGTGAGGTTAGTCTCTAGATACAGTTTTTAATCCACAGAAGTATAAATACATAAAATGACAGATGAATAAACAGATTAAAGATAAGATTTCAGCTGAAAGGAAAAATGATATTAGTTGAAAATATAAATGAGGAAAAATGGTATCTCAACTGAGAATGAAAATGTAATGTATTTAGTGTAAAAGTACTTAAAAATATACACTTTGATTTTAATGATATAATAAGAAAAAGAGAAAAAATGTAGTTTATATCAAAAAGTTAAAGAGTATGCTTTTGATGTGGTTTGTCTCTTCACTCTTCAGCATAATAAAGAATAGAACCTTGACAAAAGGAAGGGCTGCTTTCTCCTCAACAGTGAATGCTAAACAGGGATTACACCTCCTTTTGCAGGAATTCATAGGCTGATTTTTAGGAGATGCTTTATTCTTAGCCCTCTATTCCTTGTCTTGAAAATTCATCCCGATCCTCTCTGTTTTGAAGTGTTCCATACATATCTCTTTCCTCCCTGCCTTTTTGCCCTTTTTCCTGTGTGGCCACTGCTGGAGTCCTTGGGCTTGATGAACTGCTGTGCCTCTGTAGCTGGTCTGCTGATGCTCAGCTCTGCTCTGCCACTCAGTGATCCTTGGCTCTGTTCCACCACTCTGCCCGTCACCCATCTCTCTCTCTGCCTCAGCCTGTCGTTATTCAGTCACTCGTTTTCCTCTTACCTGGCACCCAACTCCTAGTTCTCCTTTCCTGCTTGCCTCCTATATCTGCCATACCCATCACTGACTTGGCTCACCTCTTCTCGGCTGATCTGTTGCATCAATCCCCGCCACGCTTCTCTTTGACCACCTCTGCCTTGGTTGCTGGTACACTGTACTGGTCCCCACTACGCACATCTCTGGCTGCCTCTACTTCAGCTGCTGGTCTGGGCCAAATTCGGGCTGTCAGGCTGCAGCTCTGTGCAGGGCTGCTGGTCCTTCTCATTTCCAATTGCCTCAATCTTGGATTCTGGGTTGCTCTGAGTCCACGGGCTGGGTCGCTGGACAGAGCTAGTTTGCTAACCTTTGGGCTCTTAGATAGGACACCACTTGGGTGGACAATTGGTCTCCTCTCAGTGTGCACCCAATAATACATCACACCACTGTTTCTGCTATCTTTGGTGGAGTTTTCCTCCACCCCTCTACCTCTCCTTTCCTTTTCCCCTTTCCCGTCTTTCTTTCTGTATGTTTCTGCTTCTTCCTCTCCTCTTACTGTTCTTTTTTAGTTTAATAACTTTTTTCTTTCCTGCAATGTAATATTGCCCACTCCATTGTTGCCCTCTTGGAAGCATTTGCTACCTTCCTAGCTGGCTTCACAGCAATCTAAGGATAGGGAAGAGGTTAAATGTGCAACTTATCTGACTGGGGTTTCTTTGTTACTCCAAATGTATTTGTGATTATTTTCCAGCTGGGAATTTCTTTCAAAACAATCAAACAACTCATTCAGTCTCTACTGCAGCCAATTGGTCCTG
This sequence comes from Masticophis lateralis, assembly GCA_030761175.1. Lineage (NCBI taxonomy): Eukaryota > Metazoa > Chordata > Lepidosauria > Squamata > Colubridae > Masticophis > Masticophis lateralis. The sequence goes on along the minus strand of JAUDYJ010000003.1, from coordinate 100,011,106 downwards.
TCCTTCCCCATAGCAAGTTTGCTAATGCTGGAAAGACTTGAGTCAGCAGAGCTTTCATCTGCCAGCTCTATTCACTACAGGTTGGATTTCCCCAGGTGCCCAATATAGCTGATTTTGACCATCAATCTGAATCTCATGTTATTAGTTGCGCCAAAACTGTTCCTAGACCAATTTTACTAGTAGCTAGCTTTCTACCTATCTGAGTCCCTTCAAAAGGTATTCTATATGGATACTGTGCAGTTGCCTGTGACAAGAGTTATCAGACTTTCAGTGATGGTTGCAGCTCTCCTGTGCTGTGTAATCGTGATTGACTTTGCTTTTGAGAGGTTAGCAAGAAAGGTTGCAAGCTACTAGTTAGTTGCTTGCATTCCCATGGCTTCCCCCCCAAAAAGGCTTGGTTACAGTGCCCACAAGAACACACATACCCTGCTTGAAGTAAATAGCTTTGCGTTCTTGGTAGCAGCCATTCCCAGCATTGTTGCACTCATGCTGCATCAGCCACCCATGCATCCTTGCACACCTAGAAGTAGCCACCCACAGCTGCACTACACTCATGTCACATCTCAACAGCCATGTGTGCAGCCTCACAAAATTGGCTGCAGACATCCCAGCCCTACTACATTTGCACTGTGCCAGCCATGCATGCAACCCTTATGCATCCCCCTCATCAAGCAGCAGCCAATTACCTTACCCTGAGTTGCTTGGTTTTTTAATAATAGGTTTAAAAATATAAAGATAAAAAACTACCGGTAATAAAAGAAAGAAAAAGTACAAGAAAAAGAAAAAGAAAAAAGTGCAGAAAAAAGTAGAGAAAGGAAGAAAAATTGTAAAAGAATATTTTATATACAGATATGACTTCCCCCTGCAAGACAAGTACAAACAATTTCAGTAACTTATCATCTTTTCTAACATTTCAATCTAATATCTCATCTTTTATCTCTTAGCAAATAATAAAGCCTCATCATTTAATCTTAATCAGCAAAAGTCCATTAAGAGACATCAGAAATAACAATATATATTTAACTTTAAACCAGTGAATCTATTTACTTTATACAATAACATCATTTTCTCTAAAAATACAAAAACCCACTTCTTCCTATGTTTTATCTCATATCTATAAACAAATATTTAAAGTCTCATCAAAGTTAATCAAAAGAAGTTCCATTAAGACATACCAAAAATAAATTAATCCCATCAAATAATATTCCACAAATTAATTTCCTATAATATTCTCTTCACCTTCTCTCAGAAATTAATGAGGACAAGAGTGGAAAATTGGAAATCAGGGAATAATAGGATTAATGAAGATCAATCAAATGAATAAGGAAATCTTAAATAATAAGATGGGGGGAACTGGAGTTCACCAACTTTTTAAAAATATAGGGAAGAAAAGGATAAATAAAACTAACATAATAGTAAGCAAGTAAAATAAATAACAAGGTATAAAAACAAGCTTAAAAAGGCAGAAAAAAGGATAGAAAAAAAAGATATAAAACTTTTTACCCTTAAAAGAATCAGCAAAAAGAAAGAAATTCATGGAACAAGTGACTGATACTATTATGGTATACAATATATGTTCCATGTTTGTGTTTTATGTGCAAAGAACACCCAAATTACATGTATTAAATGTAAGCTATGTGAAATATTAGAGGAAAAAGTAAGGAACCTAGAGGCAGCTCTAGCCAAACTCCAACCTACGCAAGAAAGCTATGCCCAAATTGAACCAAATAATGAACAAACTCCCAGAGGATTTGACCCTGCTGTTAGACCCTTGGAGGAAGACAGATTAAGGTATGTCACACATAGAAGGAAACACAATAATCAAAGAAAGAAGCAGCATACATCTAACAAACCCCTGCTGCCCAATCTAACCCAATCAGAAGCAGCCCCATTAAAACTGAGCAACCAATTTCTCCCCTCAGTTGAAAATACTCAGTCCCACAAACTCCTCCTCAAAGAAAACATGAAAACACTTAGAAAAGAGACATTATCTAATATCCCTAAAAAAGTCATATCAACAAACTCACCAGGGATAAATGGAAAAGCATCCCAGACTGCACGCCCTAAAAAAGGAAGGCGATAGTTGCTGATAGGAGATTCTATTCTCAAAGGAACAGAACCAGCTATCTGCAGACTAGGCATACAATCTAGGAAGGTATGTTGTCTCCCTGGAGCAAAAATCAAGGATGTGGCTAAGAACCTAACCAAAATAATTAGGTCCCCAGATTACTACCCTTTTCTACTACTACATGTAGGGAGAAATGACACAAAAAAGGACTTGAAAACAATATTGAGTGATTACAAGCAGATAGGCATGAAAGTTAAGGACTTAGGTGCACAAGTAGTTTTTTTCATCTATACTGCCAACTAAAGGACAACATCCAGTAAGAGAATAAAGAATTCTAGAAGTGAACCACAGGTTAAGGGGTTGGTGTCACCAAAACAACTTTGGATTCCTGGACCATGGTCTGTACTATCTCCATTATGGTTTTTGGCATGGGATGGGCTGTACCTCACAAAGACTGGGAAGAATGTTTTCAGAAAATGACTGGCTCACCTTAACAGGAGGGCTTTAAGCTAAAATTGAGGGGGGAGGGTGACCAATGTTTAGGATCTCCAGGACCTAATTCCAAGCAAAAAGCCCTAGAAAGCAAGACAAGTAATGAAGTAAGGAGGGATGGTAAGGAAGACAAACTCAAACACTAAATAGGAGACATAGGAATCATACACAGAGTCAGACATAAAGATCTCAAGTGCCTACATATAAATGCACAAAGTCTGGGGAACAAACAGGGTGAACTTGAAGTATTAATACATGAAGGTAGATATGATTAGTTGGAATAACGGAAACTTGGTGGGAAGTAACCCATGACTGGCACATACTGATAAAAGGATACAAACTGTTCAAAAAAACCAGATTCCATGAAAGAGGAGATGGAATTGCACTGTATGTAAAGGACCACTACATTGTTACAGAAATGCATAAAACCAAAGACGAAAACCTCCTAGAATGTATATGGGTCAATATAAAAGAAAAAAAGAATGACATTGCCATAGATGTATACTACAGGCCAACCAACCAAGCAGAAAAAATAGATGTACTTTTTGCTAACTAATTAACAAATAAATGCAGGAAACACACTATAATAGTAATGGGGACTTCAATTACCCTGACACCAACTGGAAGACTAATTCTGCATCTAGTGAGAAATTGGATAGGTTCCTGACCAACCCAGCTGAAAACTTTGTTGTCCAAAAGGTAGAGGAGGGAAGTAGAGGGACAGTCATACTGAACTTAATTCTCAAGAACAGAGAAGAAGTGATAGAGGGAACTGAAACTGCAAGAACCTTGGGTGAGAGTGACCATGTCATACCTGCTTCCCCATTGCCTTTGATTGTTGGAAACTAGCAGGAAGTTTTGAGAAGATTGTTGCTTAATGATCTCTGATCCTTGCTTAATGAAGGGAATGGTGACTGCCAGGACGGTTAAGCAATTTTCTAACATCACACTATTTGATCATATCACTTGGTGATAGAAATTCTAGTCCCAATCACTGTTAAAACTCAAGGACTACCTGTATTGCAACTTTTTACAATGGTAAATGATTTGATGGGCTTCCCCAGGAGTAAACCCATTTATTTTATTAGGATTAGGCAAGAAATATACAATATAACATAGAATACACACACATACACACACGAAACATCTATAATAAAACAATGATAGAACCTTCCAGCTTTATAAAATAAAATAAAATATTGAATTTCATCAATTTATGTATTTCTGCAGAAATTTGTCAGATTATATGTTACACAAAGCAAAGATGTAAATCAATTCCTTAAGTTTATGATATGATATCAACAGGTGTCAATTGTTGTATTCTGTAGAATGAGTTTTGTTGATTTCATTGTGTGAAAATTGTGTGAAAATGAATTACAAAAATGTAATTGATCTTTTTTACTTTAATAGATAAATTTAAATATTGGGTAAAATAAAGTGATACGTCTTAGAATGATATGTAGCTTGCCAATATTAGAACTATTTCAATATGGGCTTGGTAAGTATTTTATTTATATATTTCAGTTTGGTAGGCTGGAGGACTCTATTATTTTTATCCTATTTTATATTAAAATTATTTGTAATGTGCATATCATTATAGGCATTTGTCTGCCCTTTTATATGTTATGATTACTTTAGCAATAGGCTTATCCACATGAAAACCATTTTGTGAATTCCCATATCCATGAACTTTATGAATTGCATCCATAATATTCACATAAGATTCTATAACTACCCTCAGACATAATAAGTTTGGAAATCATCAAATTTAGAAATAAAACATAAATTTGTATAAATTACAGTTGTTTTTAAATGTGTTTCCTTGTGATTTCAAATACAGCAATAAGCTAACAAAAATTGACAAACGTATTTATCAGATCTGTAAACATCAGATTTGGGACTGATTTTATTATATCAGTGCCTTAAAATCTGAAATATATATCTCATTTTTCATGCAAGTTATCAACAATTATCAAAACTCACCAGATATTGTATTACTTATTTTGACAAAGATCTTCTCAAAATCTGCGAAGTCACTCCAGGAGGATTGGAACATATGCATGAAACGATTGATATAGAGATTTTCCATTCTAAAACCCCAAAAACAGCATACTACATGGTTATAGTTATAACATGACTTTTTTTCATGTCTCACACAATTTTTAATTGTTTAAAATATTATTTTGCGCTTGTAATTTTTGGAAATCAGAATCTGGTTACAAATCAGAATGTACAGTATAACTATTTTTATACCACACTCAGATGTACAAAAATCCTTGCATATGGTTCTATCCTGCTGCTTAGTCATGGTTGATAATTGAAAGAATGCTATATGATTCTAAAGATAATTCCTATCTTTTTCTGGAATTCAGTGTTTTACAACTTTTATGTTCTAGGCCGACTCCTAGATAAGATATAATCTTCTGATACTCAATTTACTAACTATTTTAGTAGTAGAGATATAAAGCAAAATGTGTTCCTACCCATTTTGGAAGGAAAGCCGGTTTTCCAAAAGGTACATGAAACTTTTTGCAAGCAAAGATATTTTATATTACAACTTCTATAGTTTCTACAAATGTTACCAGCAAAAAAAAGGTTTAATGAATCCTCTCCAATTTGTAGCATCTAGCATAAGTGCCCCATCCTATCTGAAATGTTGTAGAGATTATCCTCAGGGGTAATCCTCAAGTGATTTTTACTTGAAAATTTCATCTAATTTTGCCCTAGTCAATTGTTAGAATGTAAAAGCTTCAAAATCTAAATAAACCGGGCAACCTTTGGCTCTTCTAAAGTTTCTATTTAACCTAAAATTTCCATGCTGAAAATTTTGTTGTTAAGAGACATTTGTGATTTCCAGTGTACGTCAACAGAAATAATAAATTCAGCTCTGGAACTTCAGAACAGTGCAATGACTCAGTGGTTAAGAAACTGGGTTTGTTGGCTGGAAAGCCAACAGCCAGGGTTTGAAATCAGAGTGTTGTGTGACAGGGTAAGCTCCAGTCTTCACCTAGATCCTGTCCACTTAGTAGTTCAAAAACATGCAAATGTGAGTAGATATATAGGTACAAACTTTGATAGGGAGGAAACAGCACTCTGTGATGCCATGCTGGCCACATGATCACGGAAATATCTTTGGACAGCAATGCCTCAATGACCCTTGAAACTGAGATAAGCGCTGTCCTCTCTAGTCGGTTATGACTAGTAGAGTAAAATCCGCAGGGTCTCCTTTCCTTTTCTGGAACTAAACCAAACAAGCAGCCTTAGATTTAAATCAAGGATAGGAGCCACCTAGACTTGGGTATAAGATGGGCAGCTATATAAATGTTTAAAATTAATTAAGTAAAAAGATACTCCCCCAACAAGAATTGTATTCCATTTTGATACAATCTCAGGAGCAGCAGTATGTTGGGTAGAGCTAAAGCAAAAAATAAATAAGGTCAGAAGCAAATGTATCATAGAATCATAGGACTGGAAGCAAACTTAGAGGTCTTCTAGTCTAACCTTTTGCCCAAGGAAGGAGTTCCTATACCATCCTGGACAATAGTTGTCCAAACTTTTCTTGAAAACCTCCAGCGATGGAGGACTCAGAACTCCAAGAGGCAAGCTATTTCACTGATTTATTGTTCTCACTGTCAGAAAATTCCTTCTTAGTTCCAGGTTGGATCTCTGTCTGATGAGTTTCCACCCATTGCTTCTTGTCCTTCCCTCAGTTGTATGATTTACCCATTAGATGCCTTATCTTTGTTGCTCTTCTCTGCACTCTTTCTAGGGCTTCAGCATCTTTTTTGTATTGTAGTGGGTGCAATATTCCTAGTGTGATCTTACTAGTGTAGTATAGAGTGATGCTATCACTTCTCATGATCTTGATACTGTCTGTTGATGCAGTCGAGGACTGCATAATTTCCTTGTTTCCTGCCTTTTTGCCCTGTGTGCCCTATATGCGCTCTGTGATTTGCCTGATGATGTTCCTGCTGTGTTGATTTATCTGACTATGCTCCTGTTTGCCTCTTTTATTTATTGTAAATATATTTATTTATATAAAACCACAAGTTCTTGGCAGTGTCTCTGATTCCAGTTGGATACAATTCAACTAGAAAAACTGTGCAATTCCCTGACATTACCTTTCTGTTGTTTCAATTTCTAAGGGAGGAACTGGGCCCTGTAGGATTAGTTCCTTACAGAGCCAGCCTCAGGGCAAATACCTCCGATTTTGCAACATTCTCACAATACTGTAGAGTTTTTTTTAAAGGAGGCTCCATTTTTTAAGGAGGCCCCAAAACTGCACAAACAATTGGAGCCTCCTTAGAAAATGGAGCCTACTTAAACAATGGAGGCTCCTTAAAAAAAAAAAACTTTACAGGATCTGAGAATAGAACCTGTTGCAAAATCAGAGGAGATTGTCATAAGGAACTCTGTGAGGAACTGATCCTACAGGGCTGGGTGCCCTCTCAGAAACTGAAACAACAGAAAGTAAAGAGGGCTTAGGGGAGACCTGATAGCCGTTTTCCAAACCTGAAGGACTATTACAGGGAAGAGGGGGGGATTTACTGTCTATAGTATCTGAGAGCATAATAAGAAGCGATAGGTGAAATCTCATCAGAAAGAGAAACCTGGAAATAAGGAGGAGTTTCCTGACAGTGAGAACGATTAATCAATGGGACAGCTTGTCTCCCAAAGTTGTGGATGTTCCATAGCTGGAAGTTTTCAAGAAAAGATAGGAGAATCATTTGTCCTGGATGGTATAAGAACCCTGCCTTGGGCAGGGGGTTGGACTAGAGGATCTCTGAGGTCCCTTCCAGCCCTATGATTCTATGATTCAGAACCAAACTATGGTCTGTAGCATAGCACCCACCCCTCTCCTAGAAGAATGAAATATTTTAGGAAATATTAAAAAGGCAGAATATTATATTTCCCTGGATGAGAAATGGAGAAACATGTTTTAAAGACAAAGCAGCTCCCTGCAGCTTCCTGCCTCCCCCCACCTTTGTCAATGGGTCATCATCTGCAACACAATAGGACCCATCAAGCAACAGAAACTCACTAGCAATAGAAACTTGCCACATGGCAAGGCTCAAGCAAGTTTGAGAGACAATCTACAAAGTTAGCTAAGATCCCTGCCCCCTGGAAGTTTGACAACCAATTAGGAAACATTTCTTATACAGAAACAGGAAACACTAAGGTGTGGCCCAACACAGGGTATAAACTCAGGCACTCTCAGCATCTTGGCCCTTTTGGTTCTTCACCCAACATCTTCAAGCATGTGATCGCCTTTTCTGTTCAGTAACTCAAGCCATGTGATTCCTGTCTACCATTAAACCATCTTTCCAAGCAGCCTCCATGTTTCCAGTATCTTTTTCCCCACTTCCCCAGAAGGATATTTCTTCCAACAGGTCTCAACCAAATATGAGAGTCATTACTATACTCACGCTTTGGTGTAATTCAAGATAAAATCGACTCCCTTTTCACTGTCAAATTGGATGTTGCGAGGCAATTCCTTATGAGATTTGGCATCTATGTTCAAAGGAAAACCTGGATGCCATTCTGCCCATCTAATTAAAAATAAGAATTATTTAATAGAATTCTTTTGAGTGATTTTCAGGACTAAAACAATAAAATATCTAAAAATATTAATATATTTCAAATCAAGCAAACATAAATGGTTATCAGTTCTTTGTTTATATAAATTGTTTTATATACAGAAGAATGGCTGTCGGATTTCTTGGAATGCATGTTGGAATGTATTTTGTATTGCAACAACTACAGAAGTGAGGGGTCCTTGGTGCTCTCTGAGCTTTCTTTTTTTTATTTGCAGATGTTTCATTATCCTAACTAGGTAACATCATCAGTGCAAGTAAGGAGTGTTGTTTGCCATCATTTTATATTCTGTGACTTGCCTACCTATGTGGGTGAAGGTGGTCTTGGAAATTCTTTGGTTGGGTGGTTTACTAATTAGTTCTGGACTAATTATCTGGATCTTCTGCTCCTTGAACTCCTTGCTTGGCTCTCGTTTTGCCAAATACATTTGGGATTTCTTGCCATACAGCTTCGGTCAGTGGTGAAATGTAAAATTTGTTACTACTGGTTCTGTGGGCGTGGCTTCGTGGGGGTGGGTAATGTGACTGGGTGCGCATGGCCAACTCTTTTTTTTAACTTTTAAAAGCATTTTTTCTACAACCATAAGAGGTTGCAGGAAAAAAATGCTTTTAAAAGCCTCCGATGATCTCAGCTGAGCCGCGTGATCATCAGAGGCTTTTTTTTTAACTGTTTAAAAGCATTTTTTTGGCTGAGGAGGTTGTAGAAAAAATGCTTTTAAAAGTAAAAAAAAAGCCTCTGATGATCGCACGGCTCAGCTGGGCATGTGGGAGGCAGGAATTTTTGCTACCGGTTCTCCGAACCACCGGACCAGGCGATCCAGTCTGAAGCAGGAGCATTTCACCCCTGGCCTGGGTGCAGACAGCGCTGGGCTGGACTAATTGCAACCAGAGGCTGTTTGAGGGTTTGTTCTCACTGTGTTTTGAAGCTTGCCAATAACGTGGGAGCATTTGGGGAGATTTGGAGCAATAAAGGGGCTGTTCAAACTGCCAGCTGTTTATGTTATCTCTGTGCCATGCCCAGGACCATCACAGTAGTTTTCCCTTATATAGTCCAGAGTTTAAGATCCTTCATACTTTCAACAATGGAAGCATTGATTCACCCAAATGTTATTAATATGGAAAATCTTGTTAGATATAAAGATATTTTGAATGAAAAGGGCAAACTCAAAACTAAATGAGAAATGAGTGAGCAAGAGATCGATATATCAGATAACAGATTAACAGAGTTGGAAGGGACCTTATAAGTTATCTAGTCCAACCCCCCGCTCAAGCAGGAGACCCTACATCATTTCTGACAAATAGCAGTCCAATCTTTTCTTGAAAGTCTCAAGTGATGAAGCTCCCACAACTTCCGAAGGCAAGCTGTTTCATTGGTTGATTGTTCTCACTGTCAGAAAGTTCCTCCTCATTTGTAGGTTGAATCTCTCCTTGGTCAGTTTCCATCCATTATTCCTTGTCTGGCCTTCAGGTGCTTTGGAAAACAGCTTGATCCCCTCCTCTCTGTAGCAGCCCCTCAAGTATTGGAAGACGTCTATCGTGTCTCCCCTGGTCCTTCTCTTCACTAGACTAGCCATGCCCAGTTCATGTAACCGTTCTTCATGTTTTAGTCTCCAGTCCCCTAATCATCCTGGTTGCTCTCCTCTGCACTTTTTCTAGAGTTTCAACATCTTTTTATAGTGTGACCAAAACTGGATGCAGTACTCTAGGTGTGGTCTTACTAGGGCTTTATAGAATGGTATTAGTACCTCACTTGATCTTGATTGTATCCCTCTGTTAATGCAGTTTAGGATTGGGTTGGCTTTTTTAGCCGCCGCTGCACACTACTGGCTCATATAGCTGATTGTTCTCTAAGACTCCAAGATCCCTCTCAGAGTCACTGCTATTAAGTCTGGTTTCCCTCAGTTTGTATGTGTGCTTTTGGTTTTTCTTGCCTAAGTGTAAGACTTTACTTTTCTCTACGTTGAATTTCATTTTGTTAGATAGGGCCCACTGTTCAAGTCTGTTAAGATCTTGGTATCATGGTATTCACAAGTGCAGATACATTCTAGATATGAGAAAGATGCTAAATTACATGGTTTTTATAAAGAACTAACAGAATTAGATAAAATATTAACAGGAAGAGAAGAAACATTGATAAATAAATTATACTTATCGGATATAAAATTGGAAAAGGAACAAGTAAAGGAGACAATGATAGCTTGGGTAAAACAATTTGGCTACACGGTAGAATTAGATAAGTGGCAGAAACTCTGGGATAGGAACTACAAATTAACAATGTCGACTGCATATAAAGAGAACTTGTATAAGATGTTCTACAGGTGGCACCTTGCACCAGCAAGGTTGGCAAAGAAGTTTAAAGATAAGTCAGCTAAATGTTGGAAATGCCACCAGATACCTGGATTTTACTATCATATGTGGTGGACATGTATAGAAGCACAAAAATATTGGACAAAAATAAGGACATGGTCGTAAAAGTTGACCAAATAACATATTGAGCTAAAACCAGAAATATTTTTGCTGGGGATTTTACCCGAAAGCTATAATAAAGAGAATACTTATCCATGTTCTAATGACAGCTAGAATTGTATTTGCACAACATTGGAAAAGTGAAGAGATTCCTATTGAGGAGGAGGTGATTAGAAAAATATTAGAATGTGCAGAAATGAACAGATTAACACTAGCAATTAAGGAGAAAGAACTGAATATTATATGATATGGGAAGTATTCTATCAATGGTTAGAGAGTAAAAAGGGGAACTAGAAATAGAAGATTAAAGAAGAATAGAAAATACGTTAAGATAGAGGTATAAATAAGATGATTGTTAGCATTAGGATGAGGATAATTATGTGTAATGCTATTATTATTATTTTTTATTAGAAGATATGTTAAGAGGAAAATGAATAGGCTTATAATGTTTAATTGTTTAATACACTATAATTTTAAGATTAGAGAATTATATTAAAGTGAACAATATTGTAAATTTTAAAGGTTGACTTGGCACACAGAGATATTTGAACCCAGACGACACACTGTGTAAGCAAAGATGCAATGTTTGTATATTGAAAAAATAAAAATAAAAAACTTTTTATTAAAAAAAATAGGACCTGGGACTACCGGAGCTACTGGCCTCAGCTCTGATCCTATTACCAGCTTCAATAAGCTACTGTGAGAAACCAAATGTACTTTCCCTAGCAGACATGGAAGTTTCAGCTCTATCGTGACTGGGTTGATGATTTTTACAATGGGGAAAGGTCCTATAAATTTAGGTTCCAGTTTTTTGCAAGGCAACTTCAGTTTCAGGTACTTGGTGGAGAGGTAGATGTTCTTTCCTGTGTGAAATTGTCTCTGGGGATCATTTTTTGTCCACTTGCTTTTTTTGGGTTTCTGCGGCCTTAGTTAACGCTCGTTTCATATTTCCCCATGTACTCTGCAGTGAATCTACCCAGTCTGTTAGACTCACTGATGAAGGGGATTCCTGAGGGTACACAGACATGCAAATGAATTCTACCCCTGTGGCCATCTTAAACAGAGTGAACCCTGTGCTGCTGTAAGGTCTCAGCTGAGGCCAGTAGACTAGGCAGCCCCAATAAAACTGAAGTGAACCTGGCTGAAGCCATCGTTTCCTGTCTCATAGTTGCCCCAAACTTTGAAAAGGGGAAGGGAGGGGGAAAAAGATAGACCAGCTAACAGTTTCTTGTGAGAACCAAGGTCATCCCAACAGATGGCAAGTGAAAGAGGAGTGACCAAGCAGCCTCCCAGCTACTTTCGTTGGACAGTGCGACCGTTGACATATGGGGAGGGAAATATTTGCTCTTTTAATTAGGGGAAAACCCATGGGAACCTTTAGATTTAGTTTTCACTAGTTGTGCCAATATGATGTGTCCAATAAACATGTTCTTTGAGGTATCTACCTGCCTCGGAGTTCTGCTTTTGGAGGATGTGTTACTCAGAACCCTGACAGTGGCACTCAGGATAGAGTATCAGCCAGGAAGTTCTTCGCCCCTGGGATGTACTTTAGGGTGAAGTTAAACCAATTAAAGTACTGTGCTCAATGGACATGTTTGGGAGTGTGTTTCTGAGGGGCCTTAGTGCTTCCAGATGTTTGTGATCAGTCCATACTTCAAACAGTACTTTGCTCCCCTCTAGAAAGTGGTGCCAGGTTAATAATACCCAATGAACGACAAAAGCCTCCTTCTCCCACATCGCCCAATGCCTTTCGGGATCAGTGAGTTTTCTGGAGGTATATGTGCATGGTTATAGGTTCCCCTTATTTTTCTGGAACAGAACCACACCAATGGCTACATCACTGACGTTAGCCTGGAAAATGAAAGGCTCCTCTGGGTTAGGGTGCTTTAGGACTGGTTCTTCCTCAAACAGCCTTTTGAGCTTCAAATACCCCCAGGCATTCCGTAGTCCATTCTAGCAGTTGGCTGGTTTAAACCCCCCTTTTCCTGTTTTTAGCATTCGGTGATTGGCAAGGCTGTCAACAAGCGTAAAGGAGTGGCTGTCTAATAGGTTCCAAACACCGGCTGGGTAGAGAATGTGGGGAAGGCAACTGAAGCCCCCCTAATCTCCAAGGGAGCAAGTTGAAAGCAAAGCAGCCCAAGTGGGATGAGCTGATTGACTGGAAACTCCCTGTGGCCACCCGCAGCCATGGACTGACTGGGAGAAAAGTTCAATGGGCTAAAGATGAAAGCAACAGCGTTATCGGGTGCTATGGTGATGGTGGCTGGGACAGGGGAGTGAAATCGCTAACCACCCCTTCTCCTCCCCTCTTGCAGCTGGTGATGTTGGTACCTGCCAGGATGATTGGGTCCTTGGCACAAGCAGTGGCAGTGGACTCTGCCATCCCGCCCCTGCGAACAAAACCAAAACCCAGCCAACCCCTGGATTGGTCCCTTGTCTGCCAAGCCGCTTTTGAAAAGCTGAAATGTCCATTAGCTGCAGAGCTGATCCTGAAGCACCCCAACCCAAAGAAGCCTTTTGTAATACAGGCTGATGCCAGCGATGTAGCAATACTCCAAAAGAATGCAACCTTGCACCTATCGGACAGTATTGGACAGCTTGTCCCATAAGCTGTCCAATACTGAAAGACACTGGGCTATCTGGGAAAAGGAGGCTTACGCAGTCCAATGGGCACTCATGACATGGAGAGAGTTCTTATAGGGTAGCAAGATCCCATTTGAAGTCTGGACAGACCACAAGAACCTAGAAGCACTGAAAACTCCCCAAAACTGCCTCCTAAGCAAGTCCGATGGGCTCAATATTTTCATTGGTTCAATTTCACTCTCCAACATCTGCCTGGAGGGAAGAACATCCTTGCAGATGCCCTCTCTCGCATGCCGGAGTACAATAGTTCCCAAGAGGCAGTAGTGAATTCCATCATCCCATCAAAAGAGAGCACAGTGGTGGCCATCACTTGACAACAAGCAGCATCTCGACCAGATCCAGTTCAGAATGTAGAGCAATCTCTGAAAGATGCTCTGGGAAGAAATGAGTGGTTCCAGTATCACAAAGATGACCTGTCCCTAAAGGAAGGGTTCGCACGGAAAAGGACAAAATTATATATCCCAGCTAGCCAATGGACCTCAATTTTGAAGAAGAGTCATGACGCAAAGGCAGCAGGACATTTTGGATTCATAAAAATTCTTCACTTAGTGAAGAGGCAATTCTGGTGGCCAAAGATAAAAAGAAGACATAGAAGCATATGTAGCCAGCTACCCTGTGTGTGCTTCAATAAAATGGCAACCCAGGAAGCCCTCCGGTCTATTGCAGTTGATGGCTGATCCGATGAAGCCTTGGGAAGAGATCTTTAAGGACTTTATTGTGGACTTGCCTGAAAGCACAGGGAATACTGTAATCATAGACTGATTTTCCAAGCAGGCATATTTTGTAGCATCACCCAAGATTCCCTCCACCTGGTCCCTGGTGAAGATGTTCGTGCAGCATATCTATCACCTGCTGGAGTCCAAAACACATAATACCCTAACCCTAACCCTTATCCAGCAGCCCGCACTCTCAAAACAAGTGCATGCTGGGAAGACAGACTCCATTCCCTTTAGCATTTGGAGAAGGCAGAAGCATAAAGAAGAATCCATCTTAATCTGTGGCACATGTTCATTCAAGGACAAACCCACATCCCACACACAGCATTGCTGGTGAGATTTAAATTGCTTGTATTTATTGTTATGTTCAACAGTAACTTAATACTGTTTATCTTGTATTTGGTTCTCATTATACGTATCCCTATTTTCCCCAGTTTCACCATATCATGTTCTTTCAATAGAACATCCTAGATCTACACACTAGGAAAACAAGGAGATTCCCAATACCATAGGGGAAAATTGCAATATTTGGTGATGGGGAGGGTTTTCCCTTAGCCAATGCAGAATGGATGGCTGCAATAGAAGTGAAGGTGGCTAGGTTAGTGTGCAGATTTCATGGCAAAAACATCCAAGTTGTATCCAGGACAGGAGAAGACAAATATTGTCTAATGTGATGTGCACCTTTGTGTTTATTTTCTAGGACTATCATTTCTCTGGAGGATCAGCATGTCAAAGTTGACTTGCTTTCATTATTGCCTGCATTAAATTCCAGCACACAGTTTGCCAAACAGAAACAGAAGGGTGGTTGGTAAATTACTAGGGCAGGGGAGGGCTAAGGAATGCATGAGTGCCTCCTGCTAATGGAGAAGAGATACCCACCAAGGCCACATTCTTGGAGCTACCAGCCGACGCGCAGTTTTCCCACAATAAAAATATTGACTGCAATTGGTGGACAATGAACTGTGGGCAGCCCAGGGTAAAAAGGGGTTTTTACCTATGTGGGTTTTCATAGGAAAACCTCAGAGCTGATTTTGCTTCTGCTGTGCCTAAATGGATCTTTCAGTAAAATTTTACTCTTGGTAATTCCTACGTGCCAGGAGTCTCTTTTTTTGGATGTGCCAAATGGGACGGTTGACAGTCCAATTCATCATTCATCCAATCTGCCAATTCTAAGTCTGTAAAATCCAGATCTCCTTCAGATTTCTGCAACAGCCCTTCTGTTTCCCAGCCAAACTGCTTTTTCAAATTTGTCAGCAAAAACGTAAAATTCCAGTCCATCCAATTGTAGGTGTGGCTTGGCTGCAATTGTTTGCAAGGTCTGGCTTGGCTGCATTGTTTTCATTAGATATCCTCTTTAAGTTGATTTGAAACCCTGGCAATTTTATCAAGCTTTTTACCAAAGTTTTCAATTTGAGCTTGTAGATTAAAATCCGGTTCCTGGATGAAGCTGTCTATCTAGATCCGCTTCAGTCCGGCTTCCGGCCTGGGCACAGCATGGAAACGGCATTGGTCGCGTTGGTGGATGATCTCTGGAGGGCACGGGATAGGGGCTGTTCCTCTATCCTGGTTCTATTAGATCTCTCAGCGGCTTTTGATACCATCGACCATGGTATCATGTTGCGCCGGTTGGAGGGGTTGGGGGTGGGGGGCACCGTTCTACGGTGGTTCTCCTCCTATCTCTCTGACCGGTCGCAATCTGTGTTGACAGGGGGGCAGCGGTCGACTCCGAGGTGCTTTGTTTGTGGGGTGCCGCAGGGGTCGGTCCTCTCGCCCCTTCTGTTCAACATTTATGTAAAGCCGCTGGGTGAGATCATCCGTGGCTTTGGGGTGGAGTTCCATCAGTACGCTGACGACACCCAGCTGTACATCTCCACCCCAGGCCACCCCAACGATGCCGTTGAAGTGATGTCCCGGTGTCTGGAAGCTGTGCGGGTCTGGATGGGGAGAAACAGGCTCCAACTAAACCCCTCCAAGACTGAGTGGCTGTGGCTGCCAGCGTCCCGATATAGCCAGCTGACGCCATCGCTGACTATTGGGGGCGAGACATTGGCCCCCACGGAGAGGGCTCGCAACTTGGGCGTCCTCCTGGACGCACGGCTGTCTTTAGAAGAACACATGACAGCCGTGGCCAGGGGGGCTTTTTATCAGGTTCGCCTGATACACCAGTTGCGTCCCTTTCTAGATCGGGACTCCCTACGCACAGTCACCCATGCTCTCGTGACTTCCCGCCTGGACTACTGCAACACTCTCTACATGGGGCTCCCCTTGAGGTGCACCCGGAGGCTCCAACTGGTCCAGAATGCGGCCGCGTGGGGAATTATGGGAGCGACGTGGCGCTCCCATGTGACACCTCTCCTGCGCGAGCTGCACTGGCTCCCGGTGGTCTTCCGGGTGCGCTTCAAGGTGTTGGTGACCACCTTTAAAGCGCTCCATGGCTTAGGACCTGGGTACTTGCGGGACCGCCTTCTGCCGCCAATAGCCTCCCACCGGCCAGTACGCTCGCACAGAGAGGGCCTCCTCCGGGTGCCGTCGGCCAGACAGTGTCGGCTGGCGACCCCCAGGGGGAGAGCCTTCTCTGTGGCGGCGCCCACCCTATGGAATGACCTACCCCCAGAGATACGCAGGATTCCAGATCTCCGGACCTTTCGTCTGGCCCTTAAAACCCATTTATTCCATCTAGCTGGGCTAGCTTGACCCCATCCTCCGTTTTTAAATTTGAAATTGATTTTAAATTGGGTTGTTTTAATTCTTGGCCGAATAATATTTAATAATTTTTAATTGTTTTTAACTTGTATACCATGTTTTATTCTGGCTGTTCACCGCCCTGAGTCCGCAAGAAGGGCGGTTTATAAATTTAAAAAAATAAATAAATAAATAAATAAATAAAAACCATTTTTTTCCTGAAGGCAACCCACCAGACTTTACCTTTAAATTGGTGCATAGTTTACATTTTTAATATGCAGATGCTCCTATATCTGAACTTACACAATCAAAGAAAACAATTCCTTTCAAAGACAAAAAAAGTTAAATGTATTGTAACAAAATGGCCACAGTGAACATTAAAATGATATTTCTCACAATGAAGATGTGAAGGGGAAAAAAAGGAAAAGGAGAAGTTCCGTTTAAAAATTTAAAATACCCAGACCAAAGTTGTTTAAGAGTTAAACCTTGTTGTAAAATCCAATATAGATGTAAATCCAATCTGGTCAGTTTCACTATTAAAAAAGTTGCTAGGGAAAGCTAAAATGATTCACAACTAATTAAGAAATAAAGGAAGTTGACTTTAAAATCAGCAAGGGGTTAACATAAATCAGTTTTCAACCAGTCAATTAACCTTTAAAAATAAGAATCAAATTAAAGGAAAACAACTTTGAAATGTGCAATTAAAAGTCAAGGTGTACTTTTAGAAAAACCTGAACAGCAGTGCGGAAAGATGGAGACCAAACTCTCTGTCTATTCCTACCAGAAATTGCAACCTCCAGGATTCCTCTTCCCAAGTGTGTCCATGGTTGTCTGAGAGTTGTCTTGTCTAATTCCTAGATGCTCCCATTCAATCTAGGGTGCTAGCTACCAAGGAACCTGCTTTGGCAACAATATCAGCTGTTCATTGGCAGGGGGAACAAATTCCCCCTCACAGCTCAGCACACCATCATGGAGAAAACAGAAAACTAATTTTACATTCTTTAAAACTTTCTTCCACCGATTTACCATTCTAGCAGTCAACCTATTCTCCAAAGCACCTGAAGGCAGAACAAGAAGCAATGGAAGGAAACCAATCAAGGAAAGAAGCAACCTAAAACTAAGGAGAAATTTCCTACCAGTTAGAACAATTAATCAGTGGAACAACTTGCTTCCAAACACTGGAAGTTTTTAAGAAGATACTGGATAACCATTTGCCTGAAATGGCAAAGGGTTCCCTGCTTGAACAGGGGATTGGACTAGAAGACCTCCAAGGTTCCTTCCAACTCTGTTATTCTGTTATTCCAGATGATATGCAAAAACTTTACATAAATGTAAACAATTTATTTTTCTAAAATGGAGTCAGAAACTCCATCTAATTCATCAGAAAAATCTAACTACTGAAGACTCATGCAACAACGCCATGGATTTCAAAAATAAAGTACTTCAATTGAATGGGCTGCAGAGGTATTCTCAGATAAGTAAAACTTTGCTTTTTATTCTACAAAAAAATAAAATTGCCTCAGTAGAACTGCATTATCCAAATAATAAAATTAGAGAAGTTTGATCTCTCTCCCTCCCTCCCTCCCTCCCTCCCTCCCTCCCTCCCTGTTCTGACCTAGGCTCCTTGAGAAAGCTTAAATCACACTTAGTTCCATAAAACCCTCTTTTATTTAAACGACTGTGAATTATGGTCATTCACAGCCCAAAATAATTCACAAACTGTGAAGAGACCGACAGATGTCTGCCAGTCTTTCAAGGTAATGCTGATAAGCACCCACCTTTATCTCCCTTGAAACGCTGTCAGAAACCTAATTGCCAATTACTTTTGCAAGGCCAAACGGAGCAGAGTCAAACGGAGCTTCTCAGAGTTTGAACCGACCAGAATGAACAGATTGCTTCCTGCAAAGGCTCACATCCATTTGCTCCTTATGTCTTATGGGAGGGTCCAATCATCTCCAAGCCTTACTCCCAAGTCACCCCTTTTGTCTTAGCTCTGCGCATGCACGCACTGGAAACAGGTTCCCCCTGTTCTTCTGCTCGCTGTCAGATTCCAGAGGCAGCACATAACTGCCAGATGGCCCTGATGCCGAGCCCTCATCCAAACCTTCCCCAGAATCCAGGACTGGCCCACATTCCTCCCCAACCTCCTCACTATCCAAATCTGCTGCCAGCTCTGCTGGCCACTGGCGGACCACAACACTACCAACCTACCTACTTACATCTTTAGAACTGTACTAATCCCAAATAACCATATGTATGTCAGTGTGCCATATAATCTGCAATATTAATTTGAAATCCACACAATCTCTTCTCAGAGATCTGGGCAGATATCCCCATTTGTAATAGCCCAATATCATTTTGTCCCAGTGTGGTTGCAGGTTTCCATTACAAAATGAGCAGAAGTGTTCTGCCCCAGCTTCGGATTCCCAGAGAATGTGACACACACCAAGCTTCGCAACACTTTAATTCTAAACAAACCCCTTTCAAGAATGCAGGCTTCCCGTGCAAAGGGTCCTTATCAAAGTTATTATGAACAAAGTCCGTCAAAGGTTGGCAATCAGCCCAGAAAACCAGAAGTCGCTCGCTCTCCAAGATGCTCTGTAGTAATGAGACATTGTTTCTAGCAAGAAAGCACTAGCTGCGTGCGACTTAAATAAGTTAAGGGAGTGGCCAATTATCCTCAAGCCCTACTCTCGAGTAGACCTCCTCCTCCTGAGTAGCCACTCTTGCCTTTTGGCAGCCCTACGTGCCCGAGCATTGAGGAGAGGCTCCTCCACTTCGCTCTCTTCACTGGAAGGAGCCTCTGGAGCCTCTGAAGGCCCTGGCTGAGTCTCTGCCTCTGGCATAACATCCTCTTCAGCCTCCTCGCTGTCCGATGTGAGCGCCGGCTGCACAGGCTGCTGGCGCGACACCACACCAGCCTCATCATCGGGATCAGCCACAATCGGCGCATGCCACTGGCAGGCCACAACAAGAAATGATTGGTGGATGTAATGGATTGTGAGTGGTCGATAGGGAAAGGGGAAATTAATTATGCTTGCTTTTTTGTGGGAAACCCAGAGCTGGTTACACTTCTTCTGTGCCAATGTGAATTATTTAGTAAAGTTTATACTCTTGGTAAAATAAAGTCACAGGAGTTTCTTTTTCTGGATTCGCCAACTGGACAGTTGACATTAAATCAGCTCTCCCTGTTGCTGCCTATCTGGACCCCACCAGGAGGTTGGCAGATTTGAGATGTTGGCAACTGACAAAGGAATGGAGGGGGGCGCGGCAAAGCCAGGGGAAGCCTCCCCTCGAAAGACCCCGGTGGTGGCCCAAGCTGAAACCGGTATGCAAGCAGCCGGCGCACACCCCAAACACAGGACTGATAAGCTGGAGACACAACTTGTGCTCAAAGGGGAGAAAGCAATGGAAGGAGCCTATTCTGACCTCAAGGGCCAGTGGGAGAGTCACATGGGGAAAGCAGCAGAAGCAGAGGACCAACTGGTCCCTCCTGGAGTCACAGTGACCCGGGGGAGCAAGTGGAAGGCTAGGCAAGCAGCCGGGTGGGATAACCCAACCAAATGAAAGTTTGCAGCTGCAGCTCACAATTCATTGATGGAACAGCTGAGGGAGAAGTTCAGCAGGCTGGAGGTTCAAGGAGCCACCTCACAGAGGGCAGCAATCATGGGAGTTGGGAGTTGCCTACCCCATCTCCTCCTCTCCTGCAGCCAATGGTGCTAACCCCTACTGGTGGGGCAGGGGCCGGCACACACAGCCCCAGCGGCAACCAGAAATCTCCATTCAGGCACCCCTGGTAACAGTGAGGTTTTCTGCCTCCCCTAGCAGTCCAGTTCAATGGGCGACCTGATAACTTGGCCTACTTCCTGACCCAGGTCTGGAACTACATGGAGTGCCATGGACCGATATACCCGGATGAGCACACCCGGATCAATGCCATTACATCTAACCAAGAGGAAAATGCAGTGGGATGGCTGGTGTCTCTCTACTACAAGGGGGCTCTGGAACTGCAAGATCTGGATGTTTCCATGCAGGTTCATAGACCCCTCAGCAGCCTGACATACAGAAGTCTGTATCTACTCCCTATGGCTGGGCAAGCAGCCAGTGGCAGAGTACACCCAAGATTTCCAAAGCCTGGCACCTCCTTGCCAAGCAAGAGATGTGAGATTGGCAGCTATGAGATCATAGTTGGCTTTTTTAAAGTTATAATTTGGAGTCCCATCATTATGACCCTCTTTGCAAAGGCCCAAATTGAAACAAAATCAATCATGTTGTGATCACTGTTGAAAAAAGGTTCTTTAACTTGTAGGCCATTAAATTGAGTTTTAGCTATTGCAGAAGATGAGATCTAAGCAATTGTTGAGCCTAGTGTTGTTCGTTACCAACTGTTCCAGCCCCAGAGTCATAACAGCATTGTACAGGGTTGCATGTAGAGGTTCAGTTGTACATTTGTTTAGGGTCCAATTAATAAGCGACAAATTGAGGTCACCAAGAAAGATAAAAGGGCAGGAAGCTACCCATGTAAGCAGTGCAGTTAGCTTGTTTGTATGACCAAGGTCGTAATTGGAAGAAACGAATTGTGATTTTTAGGGACAGTTCGCAGACAATAGTCTCAGGAAAAGCAAGCTCTTATGTAACATATGTCTTTTTCAGACCTAGGAACTTTTTATAGTAGATAGCAACACCACCCCCTCTATGATTATCATGGTCAGACCAGAAAATGTGATATTCACTTACTGTAATAATGGAGTCTGGAAAGGATACATTCAACCATGTCTCACAGACAAAAATAAGGTCAATAGGGTCGTAGGAGGAACTTGGGCATTTTGTTTATGAGGCTTCTTGCATTAAGTAGTTGCATTTTAGGCCAGTAGGGGTGGACCTGGAGGAAGTTGGGGACGTGCATGCCTAGTTTGATTGATGGGGGGCAGTTGTTGGGACACGGGACACTGATCTTGCATTTGATACAGTCAGCACGGTATTCTATGTACAGGTCAGTCTCTTCTTGGTACTGGTGCCTTTGAGCTCCGAGTGGAGCTCATGGATACGTTGCAGTATGGACAGGTCGGGCCATGAACAAAGTTTTCTATGGTTTGTGCAGCTTTTGACAAGTGAGTTTATTGTGGAAATGGATTTGTGTTTGCTGGTTTCGCTCTTGCAAATGACTCTGCAGAAGCGTGGGGCCACCGAGCCATCACTGTTCTTGAACTCAGAGCCATCGCGGGAAACATTGATGATTTCATTGGGAGCAATGGTTGATCCCTGGAAGTTGTTCACGATGTTGCGAACCTTTGTGACGTCGTCAGATTTGTTGGTGTCATCCAGTCCAAATAAGATAGTGTTGGGACACTTCTGTTCGCGTCTTTGACAAGGACTTTTGCCTGGGAGCTGCCTCTGCTTCTGCAGAAGCTTCTGCTCGAATCCTCCATCCTGCCTCATCCTATTGCTCTCTTTTCTCCCTTTCCGTATGTGTGTGTGTTTCCGTGCCTTCTTCACATGATTTCCCTCCAAAATCTGTCTCAGCTTCAGTCTGCCTTTTAATCCTGCCTATCCACCACCCACCTGGCTCCCTCTATTTTCCCAATGGGAAAAGGTTTTCCTTTCCTTTTGCCTCAGTCAGAGTCTGGGTCCTTTGAATCAGTTGTATAGGTTTACCCTGTCATCCCCTCCCCAAGTCCCAGGAAGGTGACTGCCTTTCGCTTCACCTCCAACCCTAGTTTTTAACTTCCCCATGTCTCCTGCATTGGAAGTTGAATGAAAACCAGATGTGTTTCAGAAAACAGAGATTCATTCTAACTGGTTCACCAAACTCAACAAAAAATTAGCTACTGGTTCTGCCAAACCCGTGCAAACTGGCTGAATCCCACCACTGATATAAATGGGTTATAAAAATTAGGCTGAATTATTTCCTCAAAGACACTGACTATGGCTTTATATTTGATTCTTACTCAAAATTCCAGTGCCCATAGGATCAATTTTGAATGTAATTCAATGTGTTCTAAAAAATTCAACATATTTTTATAAGTATGCAAAATAGATTATTCAAAGCTAAATAGTAAAATTAATCCCACCCAACAAAGTAGACATATGTTGAAAATTATAACAAAACAGAACATTTGGAGAAGTTGGAATTTCACAGGACTGGATGATTCTTGTAAGATTTTATGATTTTTATTTAATGGTGGAGGAAATTCCTGGACCCTCACACAAGACTAAAATTGTATTCAATCCCTGAAATAGTTGTCGATTTTATGAACTCACCTATACAACTTCTGGCGTTCTTCCAATTCCTTACGTCTGTGATGCTTAAGGATTTGAGTTTTCTCATCATCAAAAAGCTTGGCTGCAGAAATAATGCAATGATAATTTAAAAATATGAAATATACAAATGCTTTATTTTTATTTAAAATCTTTACAATAAAAAAGATTGCCGGCGGTTTATATCCTTTTAGGAAATTATTAGTTTTCCTCCCTGTCAAATTGATAAACTCAATGACTCTCAGCTTCCCATGGTCTGTTCAATATTCCTCAGTATTCTTTAGTTATTTATTTCTACCCTGCCTTTATTATTTTTAATAATAACTCAAGGCAGAGAACATTATCCATCCTAATTCTCAAGCATTCTAATTTCTGAAGGTAATGCTATACTGATCAGGGCCATTGCAGTATTTTTTTCTATATTAATTAAAATTTCAATTAAAGCATATCATCAAGTCTTTCCAATATCTGAATTTGACATATCTAAAATAATGCTCTTGGGCAGTACTGCTAAGTGTCCTCCAAACTTTCAGTATTTGTCAATGTTTTGTTCCTGTGCAATCTAGAATAACATTAACTTTTTTATATGGACAAGAATTTCCTTCCTAATCATCATTTTCATGGTGTTCATTTTTAAAATAGGAAGCAAGAGTAGTATACTTTTTTATATCTTGTCACAGATATATGATTTATATTCAAAGCATAGAATTAAATATTGTGTAACACTATTGCAACAGCAATAGGTCTAGTTTCCACCTCCTCTTGGGCTTCTATTCATAGTTTGGAAATGATCCTTTTTATGTTTACCACAAATTGCCATATCATATGAACATTTTAAGATTTCAGTTAAAAAAATCCAGTTAAGAAAACCAGTCTAGTGTTTATTTTATAAAAGTTAGAAGGAAGCACTCCAATTTCCCCAATGTTTTCTTTATAACAAGGATTGGAGGCACAAAACCTGGATGATGTTGCCTGAATCCCATTGTGATAAACCACTGTTGGTTACATTAAAACCAGGAACTACTACAATCAAAATAATAACCTCAGCATCTTAAAAGCTATTCTTAAAACTAGCAAAATCACACAACTGAACCAAGGGAGAGTTATCAGTATAACAAGAGATATTTCAAAGTTTATAAAAGTACACAGATATATGTAATCTTGCTGTACATTCAACATTTAAAAATTGTACGGTTTGCTTTACATTCCTAAATGCTTTTGGGTGACAAAAAATATCAGAAAATTAGGTGCAAAACCTATTATGTGATTCCTTCCAGAATAGCAATGAATTAGTAATGGTTATCTTCAAAATTCTTTCCTCCAGATTATGCAACAAACATTTGCTATATGTTTTTTGTTATACACAAACATAATGATTTTGATTTTTTTATCTATTTATTACTCTAATAAGGAAAATTGGATTCTAATGAGGAAAAAATGGATACTAATAGTGTCCACAGAAACTCACTGCTTTGGTCAGAAAATTGAAACTAATATTATTACACCATCCTGCAAACTCTAACCCTTTGGAACATGAACACAATTTGTGGCACATTTAAGAAAAAAAAGGTGGGGCTTGTATAGTGTTACTGATGTCTGTCTGACTTTCCTTTCCTCCCCCATGGGTTCTATTGATGGATTTAAAGCAGGGATGTCAAACTTGATTTCATTGAGGTGAGGCCGTTGCTTTAAGAAAGCTGTAGAATGATAATAGGGATTGGAATATACAATAGTAGTTTTTCTTGCTTTGGTCCTTTACCAGAGAATTTGTTTTTAAATAGATCCAGCTAGAACAATTGATAAAAGAAGAAGGTGATGACCTCAGGAAAATAAAAAGACAGACAGGAAGTACCTGGCTACCATAAATGAACTTAACACTTCAGTACCAATCCAATTTTATGTTAGAATCTAAGGAGTGTGCAAATGTTTCTCATTTTTGGGGGGAGAACAGGATTAAAATTTCCTAAATTCAAGAAGGAGAGAAATTATAAATTATTCAACATGATATGAATGAAACAACTAGAGGGTTTTTGTACTTTACCAATTTGCAAAATGTTTGGAGCTTAATTTTTTAATTTTTCTTTTAATTTTGGATTGAAATATCCAGAAAATATCTTCCCTGTTTCTTTTTCTATATCTTCCCTTTGAGGAATATTATTTCAATATTCTTTGTTTCCTGTATTTTCTTATCTATCTTTGTTAAGTTACATAGAACAGCAGTGTATCAGATTACTGACAAGAAAATATGGCTGACATCTGAAAAAAGATCATTTGGGATACACCTATTGAAATTGTTTGGGATGCAAGCAAGGCATACATGAGAGGTGTACTGATTTATATGAATTCTAAACATAAGTCAATTCAACAAAAGAAAAGAACAGAATTGGAATTAGAAATAAAGAAAAAGGAACAATTACACATCAAGAATTCGTTTGACAATAAACTACAGGAAACCATAAAACTTTTGAAAGATCAATTTCAAATGCTTATAGCTGAACAAACGGCAATTAATTTACAATTTGCAAAACATAACACCTTTTGTAACGCTAATAAACCGGGGGGATGGTTGGCTTATACTTTGAGAAAACAGCGATGTTCTCGTATAATTGATACTATTGAATATGGAGGGAAAGAAGTTTTTCAACAAAACTTAATAAAACAAGCTTTTCTAGATTATTATTCTAAATTATAACATAAAGATGACATAAAGAACGAGCTTATAGATGAATATCTGGAGGGGACTAGAATTACAAAAATTTCTAGAGAACAAAAGGAGAGAATGAATCATGGAATAACGTCTGAAGAGATTGTACTTGCAATAAAACAATTGAAAACAGCAAAAGCTCCAGGGACAGACGGTTTGACAGCAGTGTATTACAAAACTTTACAAACAGAAATGATTGAACACCTTAAAGACTTATTTTGCAGTATACAACAAGGGGGAAAAATACCCCCTTTGTGGAAGACGGCCTTTATTTCATTGATACCAAAAGAGGACGGTTCTACAAAACCAGAAATTTTAGACCAATATCTCTCTTGAATACAGATTACAAAATTTTTGCAAAAGTATTAGCCAACAGATTGATGCCAATTATCCAAGAGGTGATTCATCACGACCAAGCGGGATTTATAGAGGGCAGATACATGAAGGATAATGTAAGGCAACTCATAGACTTATTGAAATATCTTGAGAAAAGTAAACAGATCCCTGGAGTGCTGGTGTTTTTGGATGCGGAAAACGCTTTTGATCGAGTTAATTGGGATTTTCTAATAAAGACTTTGTTTAAAATGAACTTTGGGGATCAGTTTGTCCAGGTGATATCAGCAATTTATCAAGAACAGACAGCACAAATTATTATTAATGGGAGTTTAACAACTAATTTCAATATACAAAAAGGAACAAGACAAGGTTGTCCATTATCCCCACTGCTCTTTATTTTAAGTTTAGAAGTTTTGTTGAATTCAATACGGGATTCGAATATTTTGAATGGAACAGTTATAAGACAAAAGGATTACAGAACAAGGGCATTTGCAGACGATCTGGTGGTTACCCTAACACGACCTTTGGAATCAATCATCCAGATGAAACACATTATAGAAGAATATGGTTTGGTTTCAGGATTTAGACTAAACCAGAAAAAAACTAAGATGATAGTTAAAAATATGTCGGAAGCCCAAAGGAAGGAACTGGAAAGGTTGGCAGGTTTTGAAATGGTTTCAAAGGTGAAATATCTAGGAGTCCAGCTTGCAGCTTCCAATATAAAACTTTTTCAAAATAATTATGAAGTTTTGTGGCGTAAGGTTCAAAAAGATCTGGAAACTTGGAAAAAACTGCAACTATCTTTACTTGGTAGAATAGCAGCAGTTAAGATGAATGTTCTACCTAGATTTCTGTTTCTGTTTCAAATGATTCCGGTGCTTAAAAATGATAAAAATTTGGCTGAATGGCAATCAGGATTGAATAAATTTATCTGGAATGAGAAAAAGCCAAGAGTAAAACTGAAAATTATTCAAGATGTTCAGGAAAGAGGTGGCCTTAAGGTTCCAAACCTACAGTTATATTATGAAGCAGCAGCATTAACACAAGCGACTGATTGGTTTGGAACAACAAGGACTGAAATTTTGAATATAGAAGGTCATGATTTGGAATTTGGTTGGCATGCATACTTATTTTATGAAAATAAAGTGGACAATGTATTTAGAAGTCATATACTGAGAAATTCCTTGATGAGAGTCTGGAAGAAGCACCAGTCTAAATTGGATTACAAAATACCTTTGCGGTTGGATCTTGGGCATACCATACGGAATATAAAGTCACTCGGGGGGATTTTATATAAAGAGATGCTTTTTAATGATGGGGGCAGCTGGAATTTGAAGTCTTTAAAAACTCTGTTGGAAGAAGGGATTAATTTAACTTGGTTACAGTATACTCAACTTCAATCAAGATGGAGAGAAGATCAGAAAATTGGTTTAATGTCGTATGAAGAAGATCTGGTGATACAGATAAAACAGAAAGGGCCAATGCATATTAAAAGGGTTTATAATATATTGTTAGAAAGAGACTCTGAAAGCGAATTGGTTAAAGATTGTATGATAAAGTTGGCACAACATTTTACAGAACCAGTTATGTTGGAAACATGGGAAAAAATATGGGTCCAGAATGTTAAATTTACTCAGGCATAGAATTTGAGGGAAAACTTCTACAAAATGTTTTATAGGTGGCATTTAGAGCCTAAGAAACTGTCATGCATGTATCCTAATGTTCAACCTAAATGCTGGAGGTGTGACTGTTTAGATGCTACATATTTTCATATATGGTGGACTTGCAGAAAAGTGAAAGCTTTTTGGATTAAACTCTGGTGGGTTATGCAGAATGTTTTGAAAAAGAAGCTTCAATTTTCTCCGCAATTGTTTTTGTTGGGTATAGTTAAGGATTGTTCACCGAGTGAAACAAGATTGATTTTATACATGACTACTGCAGCTAGGTTACTGATTGGACAATATTGGAAAAAAGATAGTGTACCTACTATAGAAGAATGGACTTTGAAGATGGCTAGTTTTGCAGAAATGGCAAAGATTTCAGCATATTTAAAAGATAGGACCCAAGAAGCTTTTGTTTGGGAATGGAAGAAATGGATAGATTATGTGCAGAATAAATATCAGACCAAGAAGTATCATTAGTATTTGATTGAAGAACGAGGCAAAACAAGATGTGGATATTTGATAGAATAATTTTATTTTATATACATGTTGATACTGGAATATTATAAAGTATATGTTATATAGGGATTAGTTCATGTTTGGGGATAAGTAATTGGGGGGAAATTAGGGTTTTTTTTGAATTTTATTATGTATTAAGGGGGATTAATTAATTAACATAGATAATTAGTTTTACTATATTTACCAGATTGATATTTAGAAAAATTTTAATGTCGAAAAATATTTGATATGTTTATATACATGTTGATATTGGAATATGACAATGTATTAAGGGAGATTAATTAATATAGATAATTAGTTTTACTATATTTACTATATTGATATTTAGAAAAATTTTAATGTCGAAAAATATTTGATATGTTACTTGGATTTCACCTTTATTTTTGCTTAATGTTGGTAGACGTATAAGAACAATATTTTTTCTAAGGGAAGCTAAGAGGGGGAAGGGAGGGGAGGGGGAGTTGGGGAGGATATGGGGGGGAGAAATGATAAAATTTGTATTTGTAAAACTTTTTCAATTAAAAAAAAGATCATTTGGTAACATGAAAGCTTGTTTAAAAAGTTTGATGAAATGATAATGGCTGCAGAAAATATTCAGATGCATATCACTCTAGAAAAATTAGATTCACAAAAGAATGTGATCTGAAAGCAGCAGATTTGCTGGAAGGAAATATGGACTTTACAGACGTAGAACTGAGTCAATTGCAACACCTCCCTGAGGTTCAAGTGCATTCTTTTACAACAACAGAAACCTGATTGAGTGGAGTGGCAAAATAATAAATTGGTTTTCCCTAAGAGGGTTGAAGAAGATTGGGGAATGAATTTGACATTCAACAGGAAAATGATTTCATCTGGACCTTTTGGGGGAAAATCGACGGACTTTGGAGATTGGATTTGTTAGTTTTAACCAGGCAACAATTGATTAGAGATAGTATTAAGAAACAAATGTAGATATTTGATCCAGGACAAATCACTGTTAATTCTTGGGACAATTTGGCATAGAAAAGATGCCCTAGTAAATTTTCTACAAGTTGATTACAATAACAGTTTGTTAACAGAGGGCTTTCAAACCTTTATCTTGTCTCTTTCTATTATTATTTTTCTAACTATTAACTATTTTGTCATTAATGTAGTATATAGATGACAGGTTAATATTTTGCAAATAGATTTAGTAGTTTAAAAATCTGGATGGCCGGTTTCGCAAGACATAGGAAACTAATATTGTTGTAGTACATTAATCAGTATCCAACTGGGGGGGATAATATGTAAATATGTGTTAAGGCTTTTTTAATGCACTTTTAATGTCTTGTTTCTTTTGCGTTTTTTGTCATTTTTTTAAAAAATAACTTTTTTTGAATAAAATAAAAATAGAACTGCAAAAAAGAGAGATAATAGAAAAGATTCCATGGATGGAAATCCTAGTTCAGGATGCTTGGCAAGCCCTGGAAAACAAGATAATAAATGCCCAAACAAGAGCTATACCACAGAGAAAGAAAAAGAAGAGGTTCCCGAAACCAGCATGGTTGTGCAAAAGAGCTGTCTGACAGACTGAGGGACAAAAAGGACAAGTATAACAAATGAAAAGTGGGGCACATATAACTTTCATCCTTCTTTTCATCTGTCTTTAAGCAAAAGTGGGGGGGGCTAATCTATCAATAGCAGCACCAAGGGAGATAGAGCAGAAATGAAAGTCACAGTAGGCAAGGAATTGGTAGGAGAACCTATTCACCTTGGACAAGTTCAAATTACCAGGACCAAATGGTTCACATTTCAGGGTTCTGAAGGAGCTGGCAGATGTGATCTCAGAACAACCGAATAAAACCTTGCAGAAGTTCTGGAACTTCTGGAACTGCCAGAAGAGTGAAAAAGAACTAATATGGTTCTGATTTTCGAAAAGGGGCAAAAGAGGATCCAGGAAACTACAGACTAATCAGCTTGACATCAATATCTGGGAAAATCCTGGGAAAGATAATCAAGCAGCGAATTTGTAAGCATCTAGAAATGAACTAGGTGATTACTAGAAGCCCACATAGGTTTGTTAAAAGCAGATCATGCCATACATACCTTATTGCCTTTTTAATAGGGTGACTAAATTTGTGGAGTTAAAAGGGAAGTATCTTTGATCAAAACTATGTTTCTACTCTTCCAAATTTGAAACATTGTTTTAATAAAAACATTTTTAATCTGTTTTACACTAGAAAAATAATTTGGATGAAAAAACATTGATTTATGAAATGTATAAACTTATTTGACTCCAACACAGTATAAAATTCCTCTATGAGGGAGGGTCCACTATGTAATAAAAATGCATACACATTATTTAGCCAAATAATTTTCTATACATCTAGCAAAATTGTTATTATTCTACATTTTAAAATTTTCATCTTTGGTCTTAATTCATTCCTGAATTCAACTGGATAACATAACAGACTTATAAGTTTAATTTAAACTCAATTGTTTTTAACATATAAATTTGTATTTATACAATTATGATGTGGTGTACTATCATTAAAATCCTACTCCATATACACTTTCTACACGTGCAGCTTCACTGTCAGGTATTTTACCCCTTTTCTATCTATTATACAGGAAGATAGAGGGAAACAGAAGTTCAATATTCTTGTTAAGAAGGTAAATACTATGCAAACAGCTATGACAGCAGAAAGGGGAACATATTGAAAGGCAGGTTTTGAAACAGGAAAATGAGCTTTAGAAAAGGGGAAGAGACAGATGAAAAGCTGCAGTGTTTCCAAATTAAGTGTAGGAGGGGAAGTTAGAATACTCAGAAAAAAAATTGCTAGCAATCCTGAGCTGAATGAAGAACTTCATAGCAACATTTTATGTCAAATAGTGGAAGTTACTGACTTGTATAGTGTTACAATTTGTAACGAATAAGTTTTCACATATTATTGGGAAAAGGCTGAGAGACAGCTGTAGTGCATTAGGTGCAGGAGCAAATTTTGCAACGGTTGATCAGTGTTAGAAGCAAAGTTAGAAGTAGGACAGAGAGGAGGGTTGATTATGTCACTGCAATGACATAAAAGCAACCTGGAATTAAGGAGAAACTTCCTAACAGTTAGAACAATTAACCAGTGAAACAGATTGCCGTCAGAAATTGTGGAGATTTTTAAGAACAGATTGAACAGTCACTTGTCTGAATTGGTATAGCATCCCGTTTGAGCAGGGGGATGAACTAGAAGAGGTCCCTTCCAGCTCTATTCTATTCTAAAAAGCAGTTGCAGAAAAGGGAGATCCTCTGCTCAGAGGCTGAAAATCCTAATTGGATTTTAGCAGGGAGGATTTTCATCTCCTGAGTGGAGAGGAATTTGCACATGGTTTGTGCCAGGCCTTCCAGGTCTACTCCATCCTCTGGCATCTCACACTGCTTACCTTACCACATCCCAAAGTCTCCTGCACCCCATAAGGCTGTGCTCCTTATTTGGGATACAGTTTTAATATACTATTAATACTTCCTCCTTTTTACTGTTTCTGTCACTTTCAAATTCTTTAAGCACTGTATCATTCAGCTATGTTAATCATGGAATTTAGTTCATAGCAGCTACAGAATATTATTTCTATTAATCATCACAGCGTTCTGAAAAGCACTTTTTTGCCTTCAAGTCTTCAAGATTCAAGATTCAATGACTAATGGCCAATGGAACCTTTATGAAGTCTCCTGGAAATGGGCCATAACTGGAAAAAATGTTTGGCAGGTGCATAATCAGTTTCAATTGAGAAATTCAAAAAGACGAAGATGGCAAAATCCCAGAATTGTATATGCAGTCAAGGACTCAAAAGCAGAATGCAAATAGAGAAGTAGGAAATCGGGCTACAGAGTTTCAAAAACAGAGATCAAGTGGTACCACTGAAACCACATATGTTTCTATGTTGGTGCACAAGATATAAGAAAAAAAAATCCAGTAAAAACTAGAGATCCTAAGTTGAGAAAACAAGACTCATGTGACACTTAATTGAAATATGGTGAATGATATTCATTATTCCAACATTAACAGAAGCACAAAATTCTGCTCTGCTTCACTCCATCCTGGTCAGACCCCATTTGAAATACTGTTTTCAGTTTTGAGTACCATAGTTCAAGATGGTAAGCTGAAGTGAATTACAGAATTTCAGAATAACAGTGGTGGGAGGGACGGACCTTGGGAGTGTAATCTAGTCCAAACCCTGCTCAAGCAGAGGCCCGGCTTATACTATTCTGGACAAAGGATTAATTTAAATTAAGAATTAAGTTAAAAATTAAGAAGATACGAAAAGGATGAGCAGAGTAAAAACCAAGTCTGAAGAGGAAAAATTAGAAGATTATAGAGCTGCGATGGCAAACCTATGGCACGCGTGCCACAGGTGGCATGGGTAGCCATATTGGTGGGCACGCGAGCTCACCTCCTCTGGAGGGCCTCGGGGGGGGGGAGGCCATTTTCACCCTCCCCAGACTCCTAGAAAGGCTCTGGAGCTTGGGGACAGCAAAAAATGGGCCTTCCAGTTCCACCGGAATTTGGCAAATCGGCCATTTCCGGCTTCCGGTGAGAGAGGCCATTTTCACCCAACCCAGATTCCTAGAAAGGCTCTGGAGCCTGGGGAGAGAGAAAACAGGCCTACTGGGCCATCATGTACCAGGAGCGGGGGAGCGGGGGGGGATTGCGCACACATGCACAGGAGCAGGGTGCATAGAATTATGGGTGTGGGCACACACGTGTGCAACTCCCCCCCCGTGCTCCCCCGCTTCTGGCACGTGATAGAAAAAAGGTTAGCCATCACTGTTATAGAGGTTTTACATGGAGACAGAGAAGGGGAAATATTATAGCAGTGTTCAAATATCTAAAGTTGTCTCATTGAACAGGAAATGCACTTACCTCGACCATCTCGGAAAACCACCTCTTTTTCATCTGTAATCCACCTGTAACATGGAAACTCCAGGTAATCACCAACTGGTGTTTTCACAGTGATATATTTAAGGTACCAATCATCAGGAAACCAGTACTTCCGCTTTTCAATTTTTATCAGTTGGATTTCCCCCAAGTCCTCTGTCACTGTAACTTCATAAGTATCAGTCTGGGAAGGGGGAAAAAAAAGTCTGTGATCTGCTGGACAACCTAAATGCAGCCACCTGCAAATACCGGTAATTTAACTTCACATTTTCAGGAGTGTTCATTTCAAATTAACAAAACTTTGACAATATGCTTTTAGTAGATTTTGTCACCGTTGCCCTTGCTGTATTGTGAAACATGTCCAAAACAACTGATTGTGAATTATGTCTAAAACAAGTCAGTTCATGTCTGTTTCCAGCATGACAACAGAACTGTATTTCCCAACTAGGGCAATATTCAGATGTGTAAGACTACAGCTCTCAGCTCTCAGAATTTCCCTAGCTAGCATAGCCATTGAAGTTGAAACTCTACCTCAGAAGTTTCCCAGTTTGGGAAATGCTGCAGTAGACCAATCCTAACATATTTTTGGCCTTATGCATGCCACAGGACACACAATGGATTTGGTATTCTGTTCAACTTCTGCTGAGAATCTATAGGCAGGAATACTCTGTGTAATTCCATTGTACTTGATGTTTCAAAGTTTATACTATCCAGATTGCTAATGTTAACTTATTTTCTTGTTGTATATGTGCCTGAACAAGCCTTTCAGCATATTTTGATTTAATACTGTCTTTTAGTCAACTGTTTTTGTCTACATGAATTTTTATAACAACCAGATATTATCAATTTAATGTTATATATTTGAATACTAATTATCTTGTGTTGGTTAATGATTATAATAAAGTTATCTCTCTCTGTAACTGATATATAACTTCTTAGTTTTAAATTGGAAGCTAGTATAGTCTTTTGCCCTGGTACAGGATTGGTTGAAGGTGTTAGACCCAGGCATCTGATAGATCTAGTTGGTGTCCTATAATATACCTGGCAATTTGCTCACCTTGCTTGTGATGTTACTAAAACTCTCACTTATTTATGGAATATTCCTTGAAATTACATCATGCCGAATGTTGTTTTTCATTGTTCACTGGTAAAGGGAAATATCTGACTTAACTGAGATGGGGAAGTACAATATTTTACAACAGAAAGTATTTTTATAAGAGGAACAGAAACAGCTGTAAACGAATAGCGAATAGAACGAATAGAATCATTTTGCAAGAAAAAAATATATGACAGGGCTCTTTATCTTAAAAACTGTAGGACTATAGCATATATCACGTATGATCAGTACAGAATCTTACATTAACTTGATTTTCACAGAGATAGATCAACCCCACTCCTGTCTTATGTATGCACCTGTTAAAGAAGCCTATATGACCGTGTTGGCGAACCTATGGCACACGTGCCGGAAGTGGCACACAGAGCCATTTCTCCAGGCACGTGGAGCCATCACCCGTTGTTCTTCCGCATGGGCGTGCTGGAAATTGGAAGAGCAGCCGCCCATTGCACATACGCACTCCAAGAAAACGATCTTCCTGTTTCCAGAGTGTGCATGCGCACCAGCCAGCTGGTCTGGTTTCTGGCGCGCATACGCACACGAAGACCAGCAACTGGCACGCGGGCCAAAAGACGCAGAGAGGGAATCCTGGCAGTCACTTCCTAAGGGAGCAGAGCAAGATAAGCCAGAGATTCTCTCCCTCCCTGCCCGCGCGAGCTACTTGCACAATCCCAGGGGGTCCGGACCACTGGTGGACCAGCAGCCGGTGAGGGCAGGGTGGTGGTGGGCTGCCTGCTCAGATGACCCCGTGGCCGCCATAAAAGCGGGCCAAGATGCCCCTCTTGGCTCACTTCACCAGCCGTGTGGGTTGCTTGGGATATCTTCTTCCTGTGCAGCTGCACCACCCCAGAAGAGCAGCAGCAGCAGTTGCAGGGAGAAGAGAAGAGCGACTGGCCAGTTCAGGTGCACGAGGCAGCATTTGCTGGCAGGGCGGGCAGCTACCCAGCCTGCTGCTCCTTCCCTGGCGTATGGCCAGAGAGCCTGGCTCAGCTGGCAGCACAGCAGTGGGGGTCGGGTGGGGGTGCACACTACCTGTGATTGGGCCCATTGCTCAACCCCTACCATGCCTGCTGCCACCTGAAAACATTGTTTCCACGATCTACACTGCCTGGAGATCTTCACTGGAGAGGCAAAACAAGAATATCACCTTTTCAGCCGTCGCCTGAATTGCAGTGCACTTATCCCACTTCTTGCATAAACCGCTCCTGCCCTTTTCAAAATAGCCATCCAGCGCTTCCCTCGGGCGCTCAGGGCCGGCAAGAGGCTCTTCTTCTGAGAAGTGGGGGGGAGAGGCAGGCGCACCAGCAGAGACGGACTTTGGCTGCTCATTCTGCTGCAATCCCGAACCCTTGCTTGGGCTCCTCCCTGCTGGGTGCTGGGCTTCCTAGGAAGCTCCCTGCACCTTTGCTGCCTCGGTCAGAGCCTGATTCCAGAAGCAGCCCAGGTAAGTGTGGAGGTCGGGACTCGGTTGGCGAAGTGGACGCTGCGCAGGGGGCATAAGGCAAGGTGCTGCCATCTGAAAACACTGTTGCCATGATCTTGGCAAGCATTTTCGGGTGGCAGATCTAGCCAAGAGGAAAGAGAAAGTGAGTCTGCAAAGGAGGAGGAGAAGAGCGTGCGGCTCTGAAATGTGCATTTCCAGGGAGGAAAGCATTTTCAGGTGGCAGCAGGAAGGAGCCCAAGCAAGGATTTGGGGTCGCAGCAAAACGAGCAGCCAAAGCCCATCTCCGCCAGCATGCCTGACTCTCCCCCTTCTCAGAAGAAGAGCCACTTGCCGGCCCTGAGTGCCTGAGGGAAGCGCCGGGTGGCTATTTTGAAAGGGGCGGGAGCGGTTTATGCAAGCCACAGGATAAGTGCATTGCATTTCAGGCAGCAGCTGGTCCCGCTGAGACCGCTGCTGCCGGCTTGGGAACAGCTGTCTCGCCAGTTACGGGCCGGTAACTGGTTGTCCTTCGGAAAGAGGCACACCGGCCCTCTTGGAAAAAGTGGGGGTGCATGCATGGTGGGCACATACATGCGCAGTGTGGGTTGCATGTGCGCATGCACAGTGAGGTGCATGTGCATTAGGAGCATGGTGGGGGATCATGCGCACATGCGCAAATGGGGGCACCCATTGCATTATGGGTGCTAGCATGCAACACCAAAAAGGTTCACCATTGCTGCTATATGACGTTTGCATAATATTTAGATATTTATAGTAAATATGAAAATTAAGGACCATTACAATTTAAATATAAAGAAAAAAAAGGCAAGTGTGACTAACAAGAGGCTTAATTTTCACATGTGTGACAGACTAATGACTTCATTATCACCTGTGAGATTAGGAACACAATTGAAACTATGCAGGCTCAAAATCAGGTAATAAAAACCCAATTTTGTGGGATTGGGGGAATAGGAGGATCTGCTTGCAGCTGTTTAAAACTTTCATATTTCTATATTTGAGATAAAGCATAGACGATGCAAAGAACTACAAAGAGATTGTATACATTTTGCTCCTCTACATCACAATAAATAATTGCTCCTAGTCCCTTTTTATATAAAATGTATAACAGTCGACAGTGTCAACTGGCGGCCCCCAGGGGGAGAGCCTTCTCGGTGGGGGCAGCGGCCATCTGGAACGAGCTCCCCCCTGAGATAAGGAGGATACAGGACCTACATACCTTCCGCCGGGCCCTGAAAACGTTCCTATTTTATCAGGCTGGCCTGGCTTAAACCTCCCTTTATAAATGGGTTTTATATTAGGTTTTAAATGTTTTTAAAATTGGATTTTAATTATTTCAGCCTAATTGTATAATTTATTTTAAATTTTTAACTTTTGCATTATATTGTATTTTTAATTGGCTGTTCACCGCCCTGAGTCCCTGAATAAACTTAAAGTTAAACTTAAACTTAAAATGTGAATATTTTTCAATTCCTCCATTCTATTTTTTCCTTTTCTTGTCTCCTCATAATTTCTGCCAAAAACTCTAGCAGAATTTAGTACCCTTTCAGTTCTAGGATTAAAATATGAACAATGTGCCTCTAATTCTTTCCTTCAATATTAAAGAAATTCACATAAACAGAAGAACCTTTTCATCCTTAATTGCAGGCCAGGGTTCATTCAAAAATGCAAAATGCAAACCCTATGTGATTAAATATTGAAAATAAAATTAAAATCACCTATGGATTTTTTGCTTTAATTTTTATATGCATGCGTGTCAGTTTATCGGATGGTGAGATTTGAAAGGCAGAAAAGACCATGGTGAAATTTAGAAAAGAAAGGTACTTTTTTTAAAAAAAACAGTGTCCATTAATTGGGGTGGGGAAGGAGTTCTCAGAATGATGCAAGCAGTGTTGTAGCATTGTAGCCTATAGACATGCTGACATAAACAGCATATCTTTGATATTAGTCTTCATAGTGTTAGAAAAAGTTTTTCTGTTAGAAAAAGTTACTGAGATTTTCCAAACTCCTTGGCAACTTGTATCAATTTGCCTACAATGATGCTCATGTAGATAGATATTTAATGATTACATTTTGTAATTCAGGATATAAATCTATGCTGCACAATTTTCATATATAATTATTTAGATTCACGATGGAATAGAAAACTTATACCAGAATGTCAACAGGATTCCATACAATATTTGATATATAAATCTTCTTAAGCCAGACATTCAACCACAAATTTAAATTACTTCAGTGAAAGAAAAAGTTATAATAATGGAGCAACATATCATATGTGTAAGAGAGACTAAACACACAGTGGGATGAAATAAATGATAAAGAAACATGAAGGCAGTATTAATTGGTAGGGTGGATATGCATCTTTCCAATGAGGCCATGGCAGGTAGAGGCCTCATGAGCTGACCTCAGAGTTGAGGCCATGGCAGGTAGGGTGACAATGCAAGGCAGACAGAGCCACAAACATACATCATGGCGCCAGGATTTTCATGAGAAAAAAGTGATTTTTGTCTTTTCCATCCCAAAATGAAAAGTGAATTGTTACAGCAATCAAGAGGCTACCAAAAGGGGGCTTGAGTAATTAATACATATCCTGGAAATACCAAACACAAAATAATAAACTAAAAAGTACAACTCTTCCAGTGCTTTCAAGCAGTGTTTTGAGCAATTGAAATCCCATGTTGCACTGTATTTAAGAAGTTGGCAATGTTACTAATGCAATGCAAAATTAAACATCAAAATAACTGTTTCCCAAGTAATTATACCAGATACATTGTACATTTAGCTCCTAACTATAATCAATAATTTGTTTATTTTTTATCAATATATTTATATAACTACATGTTTTCTTTATATTATCTAGTAGAATGTTATATTAGCAATATCTAATTATGTATACATGTAGACCTCAACATACAACAGTTCATTTAGTGATTGTTCAGTTTGAATGGCACTGAAAAAAGTGATTTACAACAGTTTTTCCACACTTATGACTAGTGCAGCATTCCCATGATCACACGATCAAAATTTAGATGCTTGGCAACTGATTCATGTTTGCCTTCTTTCATGATTCATATTCATGACAGAAGTCATTTTCACTTAACAACCATGGTACAACCTTAACAACTGCAGTGATTCACTTAACAACTATGGTAAGAAAGGTTGTAAGCTATCTTGCTTAGCAACAGAAAGTTTGGGGTTCAAATGTGGTCGTAAGTCGAGGACTACTTCTATAGGCACTATATTTACAACAAAAATGCATACATATTTCCCTTGTTGGAGGAAAAAGCCAACCACTTAGAATTGATAGTGAGTTATATACACATTCAGTTGTGAATCTAGAGAGTAGAATCCTGTCTATTAAACTGCCCAAAGGATAAGCAAAAATAAGCATTTAGAAACAGTAAATGTTTCAACCTATAATAATCTCTTGTTCATTTCTTTCTAGAATGTCAGTCACAATCGAGGCTAAAGAGACAAAAGTAGAAATTAGGTCTAAACCTCTCTGCCACTGTAACAACCATAGAAGACACAGAAAAGTATGACTAACTGCTCCCTGCAAAAAAAAATTCTTTTTTTTAATTGCTTCCTCCCCCCGCCCCCCACGGTTTAGCAAGTATATGGAGAAAGATAAGCAAAGGATGGAAGCAAATAGTATCTGCCATTATTTAATTTTGTTCAAAAATTTGAACAAAACATTTTTTAAAAATTTTCCTTTTGAATTTTCATCCCCTTTGGGCCTAATTAGAGCTCTTAGAATAAGAAACAAAAGCCCGGATATTCTTAGAGGAACCGCTGCTTAACTGCCTCCCCTCCCCAATTTGTTGCGTAATGCTACAGAGGAAGTTAGCAAGTACTTCTTACAAATACCATTTTGTGCACCTTCACAATCCTGATACAACAAACCAGAGATTTCTGATTAACTACACTGGAAAAAGTATGAATACTTATTTCTCCCCTCTAGATAGTGCATTACTGTATAGTCATTTTCACCCTATGCGGTCCAGAAAAACAAACGGTTACAAGTAAATGGAGGCAGGATCCTTTCCTGCAAAATAGCTCTCATATTGATCATGCAACAGAAAATTATTAAGCAGTTGCATTTCTGCATCATAATACAGGAGGTATATTATATTTTCCGCTTTCCATGAGAAGGCAAATTAGCATTCAAAATTGTTGCTTGCTGAATAGGCGAAGATGTGTTCTACTGTGGCAGAATGCAAACATCCCTCGATAACTTAGAAGAAAGGATGTAAGAGTGCAAATAGAAAGCCAATATCGATGAGGGACAAGGAACTACTGAGGGACATTAAATTTTTGTCGCTGTAAAACTTAATCTCAAATAATTTGAGTTTAGAGAGAAGCGATCTTCCACAGCCCGCCCACCACCTCACTCACAGCACCGCGCTCGAAGTCATTATAGAAGGGCTTGTCAAGCAGATGTCTCTCGCTCGTGCCGGCTAAGCCCACCAAGGTAAGGTAGATATAGTCGTCCGTCCCAGCGAACCACTGATTTCCCGTCGCCACTGTCACTAAGTAGGATGGCATGACTAGAGCTCAGTAGTAGTGCCCCATTTTGCAAATAAATTCACAATTTATGGAAGGATGGTAGTAATTCTATGGGCGGAACAAAGTGACAGTCACAACCAGCCATCTAGCTTTTCCCGCCCAGAAGGGGAGGGGAAGTAATGGTTGTCAAGGCGTAAAGCGCGTATATTCTCATTTCTGAAATGAAATCTCGAAGTCTGATTAGGGTACCTCTAAATGATATTTATTTTGATAGTATAGTAGAAAACGTATGCCATGGAACAGATGGAATT
Source organism: Masticophis lateralis (assembly GCA_030761175.1). Classification (NCBI taxonomy): domain Eukaryota; kingdom Metazoa; phylum Chordata; class Lepidosauria; order Squamata; family Colubridae; genus Masticophis; species Masticophis lateralis. The sequence goes on along the minus strand of JAUDYJ010000003.1, from coordinate 99,970,709 downwards.
TGCAGCAAAATACAATATCGTTGTCTAAGCGTTTCTGCCTGCCTAAATCACGCTTAAGTAGTAGGGAGCTAAATCAGATTTAATCTTCGTTAAATCTTCATATTGTATCCTTGATATCCCCTATTCAATTTTTTCTACTTGACCTAAACATTATGTGGCTTTACCAGTTTTTCAGTTGTAAAAATAACAAAATATGCTAATATTTTCTTTTATCTGTAATCAAGTTTTTGCTAAAAATATCACTTGCTGCTTTTAATTTTTATTAGTTTTAAAGCCTGAAAACTGCTTTTGTTTGCTATTAGGCAAAGTTACTTTAAAATAACTGAGGCAACCAATTCTTAATTAACTTTGCAGGAAGACAACAGAAGCAAATTAAATCAGTACTTGCAAATCAAATCATATTTTAAATAGCTTTTAACTGTAGACAACGACTCTTCCATGGGGAATGTGACTACAGTATTAAAAGTTCAAACTGAATAAAAACTAAATATTATAGTCATAGACCATCTTATAAACAGAAAGAAAACTAAGTGTGAGATTGCAAATACCACAGCAAAAGTATTCTATAAAAATAGCGTGGTCAAGATGTGTGATATTTACCATAACTTAGCCACATTAAGAGAAATCACACTAATCATAATTAATAGCAACTGTAAAAAACATGAATCCAATGGCTCTGGAAATTTGAGTGCTATAGATGAGGTATTACTAAGTGCAACTGGACATTTTTGTAGTAGTGGCAATATGAAAGAACATGAGATAGTATTTCAGAGATTCCTCCACTACAAGAAGTGTTTTTTTTTTTTCAAATTGAATGCCCTATTGTCTTTCCTCAAATAAATTAATATTGGAAAAGATGGCTGGTTAATCAACTGGAATAGGTCACAATATCATACAAATACACTCATTATTGTGGCTTATATTGCAAAGAATCTGACTTCATAAATACATGAAAAATATAATAGATGTTGTCTTTAATGTCTGATGAGTACTGCACTGCTTGTTTTTATTTTAAAGTAAGGCAACAGCCTGAATGCATGAATCTATATATAATTATGAAATATATTCATTATATAAAACAATGTTTTGAAAATTAAGTCAGATGTATTTTCCATTATTCCAAATTCTTAAATAAAGCCAGTTTCAGAATCAAATTAAATATCAATATAAAAGTACAGTCAAATTCTGCCTGATCTAACCTGGTAGTAAACTAAGATATTCATCTCTTTTGTATTTCTTTTTTGCAAATCTAGACATGACAAAAACCTTAACTAGTGGAAAGATATAGAGCAGGGGTGTCAAACTCACAGTCTGCAGGCTGGATGTGTCACGTGCTGGCTACGCCCACCCCTGGTTTAGCAAAGAGAAAAAATAGCAATAGCACTTAGTCTTATATACCGCTTCACTGTGCTTTTACAGCCCTCTCTAAGCAATTTACAATCAGCATATTGCCCCCCACAATTTGGGTCCTTATTTTACCCATCTTGGAAGGATGGAAGGCTGAGTCAACCTTGAGCCTGGTAGGATTTGAACTGCTAAAGTGCAGGCAGCCAGCAAGCAGCAGTAGTCTGCACTGTGCTACCGAGGCGCTGGCAAGTCACAATACATCATGTGATGACATGAGTTTGACAACCCTGAAGTAGAGCATGGGTACCCAACCTTTTGATTTGCCAGAGCCAGTGAATGAAGAGAAAATATATAATATAATGTATATAAATTGTATAATGTTAAAAGCTTATGACCTTGTGAGGCCACATTGCTAGTCATCCAAAGAGGCATAAGGCCCATCGGCTGCAGGTTGGATACAGCTGCTGTAGAAACTATTTGGCAAATACTAAGAAAAAATAAGGCTGTGTAAAAAAAATTGAACTTAAGAATGCTGCAAATATAACAAACCCTTCTCTGAACAGGTGTAAATGCATGGAGCCTTGATGGTGCAGCGGACTAAAGTGCTGTTAAGTAGCACTTAGCTGCCAGCTGCCTGCAATTACTGCGAGTTCAAATCTCACCAGGCTCAAGGTTGACTCAGCCTTCCATCTTTCCGAGGTGGGTAAAATGAGGACCCAGATTGTGGGGGCAATAAACTGACTTTGTATAAAAAGAGCACTGCTTTGGGGGGCGGGGCAAAAGCCCTACTAAGCAGGTATATACAAAAGTATGACGGCTATTGCTTAATGCATTGTAAGCTGCCCTGAGTCTCCGGAGAAGGGCAGCATATAAATCAAACAAATAAATAAATAAATGTAGAAACAAAGCAGACCTTAATGAGGATCATGTGAGCAATATATAGGTTCTCATATAAATATAGGTTTCCCTGTATGTTTTTCTATTATTTTATATTTGATGCATGATAAAATATTTTAAATACTGGTCTTTGCCTGTAAATAATTTCATATATAGAAATCAAAACTTTAACAAATGGGGGAAAAAATCAGAAATGTTGAAAAGGCCCTTCAGACCATGAGGCCCTAAGGCAAACCTGGGCATTTAATGACCCCCAGTCCACATCTGGCCTTTTGGCTGTCCTTGTCTGGCCCATGCCAATTGGAAATTAGATATTAAATATAAACAAGCCTGCCGCAGGGGCAGAAGTCAGATTGACTCCATCTTTGCAGTCACTGTGCATTCCTTCAGTTGGCTGGTGGCAGCAGAAAAGTGAGAAGTGTTTTTCTATGCCTGCATAGTGCTCACACCTTGCAGCCTGGAGAAGGAGCAGTGGTCATCTTGTGAGGGGACCTGGGCTTTATCTCAATCAAAACAGGAGCTTGTGCGTGAGTAGGTGGAGCAGGAGCTATTGGTTTAGCCCTCCACAACACCCCAACTCATTATGTGACCCCTTGGAAAAAATACCGTATTTTTCACACTATAAGACGCACTTTTCCTCCCAAAAAAGTGGGTGGAAATGTCTATGTCTTATAGAGTGAATATTGCAGTGGGAGGGAGGGGGACTGGTGCAGCGGCGGTGTTCGCTGCTGCCAGGGATCGCTGGACCCTTTGCTCAGTGGTTGGATCAGCCTCCTGGAATACCACCAATCAGCTTTCTAGGCAGCGGTGGCAATCCCCACCGTCTAGAACAGCTGATCAGCGGTATTCCAGGAGGCTGATCCAGCCACCAATCCCCTGCTTGGCAGCGAAGGCTCCAGTGTTCCCTAGCGACAGTGGCAGCTCAGCTCAGTTGACTGGTGGTGGGCGCAACAGAGCGGAGCCCTGACAAGCTAAGTGCTGGGGCTGCAATAACGTACTGAAGCTGATCAGGCTGTTTGCTGTTTGCTGTTAGGACGCTAGCCAGATGAATACCGGATGGATGCTGGGAGGCAGATTTTTTTTTTCCCCTCCTCTAAAGCTAATGTGTGTCTTATGGTCCCTGTGTTTTATAGTGCGAAAAATATGGTAATTGCTCATCCCTGCCCTTAATTTATAAATTTCTTTATAAAGAAATACCATTTCCTGATGGTTGGCTTCATTTAAAAGCCAACCATCAGGAAATTAAAACAAGTTAGTACTAAAAGTTAGAATAAGATGAGAAATTTGTAGTCCTTCGAATTCCTGAATTACTTCAGATAATTACTTTTACCATTGGCCATTCTGCCTGGATCTGCCACGAGCTTTAATTCAGCTGTGTATGAAATGGAAGAAAATATGTTTTGTCTCATTCTGGATATGTCTGATGTACCATTTCAGATTAGCCAGTGTAAGAGAAGCAGAACCCAGAATATTTTGGCTATTCCAGTTTCCAATAAAGCAAAAACCAGAGAAAATGAACGGTGTTACAGGAAGAGCAGATCAAAGCTGTGTACTTCTCTCTTCTCCAGGTGTTCTCAACACAACCTTGACTTGTATTTAAAACAAAACTAGAAACATTTCAGAACCAGATGTTTGTTACAACATAGAGAAAACTTCCACCTATACAACTCTTTTTTTGGAAGAATAAGAAACAGCTCAATAGAGAAGATCTATGACCACAACAAATATATCATTACTATGTATGTAAATATCCTTTTTTAGTGACAGATATCAAAATGTATTATCAGAGTTGTTTCAGTTTAGTATGCCTTATATAGATATCCAGCATCAATTTGTACATAAGGCAGTAGACATACACACTATATATAAAAACATACTGTTTTTCTTTTAACAAACACTGAGTAGCATGAAGAGGTCTGGAGTTATTTTTTTTTTCATTTTGTGCTGGTGGCAAAAGGATGCTTTGAATTTGGGGTGAAATGATGTTGGCCAGCACAACATACCTTCTTCATCAGGCAACCTCAACAAATGGAATCAGCTAGCTTTATATAGCAATTAGTTTGGATACAATTAATGAAACGTGGATTAGTAATAGCTGTATTGTATTACTGTAAATAAGCCTTGAAACACAGCAGGAAGAAAATTCTAGACAAGTTTATTTGTAGACAGAGCTGCACTCCTAATCAGACCTAACTTACTGAGTTTTGGCAATCTTATTATATCATGATGTATCAGGTCACTGGAAATCCTGAGGAAAAAGTGCAGATTATTAATATACTTCAGTTCCAGACCTCTACTGATTTTTGTCTCTAGAGTTGTTGTGGAATTGACAGCTTCTAAAAATAATACAACACCATCACTGGATTCAAGGGAGGTTCTAGTCCAACCGAATGCCCAGTACACCAATCCTCATACAGGTAGTCCTTGCTTAATTATGCTAATTAAGACCAGAAACTCATTAAACAATGTGGCCATTAATAAAAAAACCTCACATAACCACATTACCTAACAGTGGCAGTTTCAACAGCCCCATTTGCCCTGTGCAATATTTTCTTGAAGTATTATCCTTATTATTACCTAAATTTCCAGTGGAAATCTGCATAAAACAAAACAAAAAGGAATCTTTTATATGAAATAGTAATAGATAGTAGAGTTCTTACAATAAGAGCAGAATATGGTTAATTGGGAAACAAGTGCCTATCATTGAAAAACTGATATCTTGAAAATATATACAAAGAAGACAGACCAGGAAACTAAATACGAGATTAACATCAAAAACGTAGTCCTCAACATCATAATTGAGCCTAAAATTTTTGTTGCTAAGCAAAACAGTTGTGAGTTGTACCCCGTTTTATGACCTTTTTTGCCACAACTGGTAAGTGAACCATTGCACTTGTTAAATGAATCATCTGATATGTGAATCTGACTTCCCCACTGACTTTGCTTGTCAGAAGCCAGCTGGGAAGGTTACAAATGATCCTGGGACACTGCAACTGTCATAAATACATGCCAGTTGCCAAGCACCCAAATTTTGATCACATGGCCATCAAAATGCTACAATGGTCATAAGTGTGAAAACAGCTTATAAGTCATTTTTTCAGTGCTGTTGTAACTTTGAACAGTTACTAAACAAATAGTTGTAAACTGAGGACTACCTGTACATTTATTTCAATGCTGACATGTGAATGGCAAGAGACACTTAACTTTGGAGCTTAAAATTCTTTCACCTTGTCAGAATGAGAAGTTATTTTGTTTATTCTGAAAGAATTTCTATGACATTACTGGACTCATGGAATTGAATTTATTTGCAACTAGGCAAATTCCCAAAACAGATACCTTGTGGAGAGCAGTATCATTTATTTATTATTTATTTATTTATTAGTTCAATTTATATGCCGCCCTTCTCCGGAGACTCAGGGCGGCTTACAATGCGTTAAGCAATAGCCTTCATACTTTTGTATATACCTGCTTAGTAGGGCTTTCGCCCCTCCCCCCAGCAGTGTTCTTTTTTATACAAAGTCAGCTTATTGCCCCCACAATCCGGGTCCTCATTTTACCCACCTCGGAAGGATGGAAGGCTGAGTCAACCTTGAACCTGGTTAGATTCGAACTTGCACTAATTGCAAGCAGCTGGTGATAGTTAACAGCACTTTAGTCTGCTGCGCCACCAAGGCCCTTCATCACAGAATCTGTTGCATGGAAATTTATCTTTTGTGATACAGAAGTTGAAACAAACTTCTATGAAATAGAGGGGTTAATTTTTCAAAATATTCAGTATATTCAAGCTCTCAGGAAGAAGCCTGTTCTTCTACTCTATTTTTGTAATGAGAGATATTCAAGTAGTCAATGATCTTACAGATTAAAACAACATTTGTGAGGACACTTGGCAATTCAGTGTAAAATGAGAAAGGTCATATCTGAATTAAGCCAGAGTAAACAAATCTTGATGAATCTTGGTCATTCTTCCCTTCCCTTGCTTAGTCATGAGGAATTGTCCAAAAGCTTCTGCTTTTGAAACTGTATGCTTCAAAATAAAATCAAACTGATTTGGTTCAGATGGTATGACAATCAAGTTAGTCAGAAAAAAAAGATGAAGTATTTCTCCAGCTGTACAGAAATATGTCTTAACAGTGGCTGCTATAGCTCAGGCAGAACATACACAGCTTCAGTTTAGCATGATATTCAAATATTTACAGTGAAGTGAATTCAAATTATTTCCCCATTTCACTTACCAGTCATAGAAGCCAGATGAAGCAATATTTTATGCAGTTATTAAATTAACAAGTAATGAGTCAAGAGATTTGACGATATAAAATTAGTATTGATTGGACAAACTAAAAAAAAAACCAGTATGTTATCTACACATATACACACACACGTGCCACCCTTGAAACAGGAATTTCTCTTCAATTAACAAGGAATACCATTAGAATACCCTACTAGGGCTGCACTTATTTTAGTTTGTCTGTTAACAATAGTGTTGAACAGTAGTAGGCGGATCAAATGAGGCTACTGCTATTTGTCAGTTGGAAAAATGTTTTGTTTTTCAAGCATTTAACTGCTACAAAAGAAAATAATTAGTCAGCAAGTTCTGACATTTGGAAATAGCAGCAATTCTCATTATAAGGAAATGTCTAGGCAGATTCTAATATACATCCTGTGATATTAGCTACTTAATAGTGATATGCTTGCTATTATTAAATATAATTCTTGGAGGCCTATTAATCTGTTACAGCCACCAGAACCGCACATAAACAATCAGCATAATAAAAAACACAGCAATAGCAGCAAGCTTGGCATAGGTGGAACGCATGTTCAGATATTTCGCATCCTGGCGGTATTTCTTGGACAAACTGGACAGATTATTTGCCTTGGAATCCAATGCTGTTTGAAGAAAAGATAGCATGCAAACAAAAATATTATATTCATGAAATGTCAACATTATTTATAAGACAGTAGACCTAGTTCCAACCTCTATCCAAGTGTTTAAGACTGACTTTAATCTGACATATATGATTCAATCTTTCTCATTGAAAAGCTTGCTGGATGTTATAGGTTTCCCTCAAACAGGTAGGAAGTTTTGTCTTTGATAATCAACATTTTTTATTTAGATTAGGGACAATGAATTAAAATTATTATAAACCACAAAAGAGAATTTCATGCACCATGTTTTTGAGATGTAAAAAAACAGGCTAAGATCAATCACTTCAGAATATTTTCCTCCTTTAATATTTAAGCTATACGACTCAATCAAAAAGCAAACTGAAAATCTTTTAGGTGGAAAAAATAACAATAAAAATGTGCCATAACATTGTTGCATATGTGTGCACACCCTTAAACTAATACTTTGTTAAAACATTTTTTGATTTTGTGACTGCATTCAGTCTTTTATGACTGCATTCAGGTGTAAAAGCCTATCAGTATGGCACATGTTGCTTTGGGAAACTATGTCTACTCTTCCCTGCAAAAGCATTCGAAATCTGTCAGATTGCAAGGGCATCTCCTGTGTACAACCCACTTCAAGTAACCCCACTGTCAAGTGCCCCATTGGTAAATGCAGCAAAAGAAACTCCTGGAACATTGTTTTTCCAAGAGTATAACTTTACTGGCAATTCTACAATAGGCACAGAAGCAGCAAAGCCAGTTCTGAAGTTTTTGTATGAAAAACAACATAGTTAAAATCCATTTTGTTCCCCTGGGCCACCCACAGTCCATAGTCCACCAATCAATTACACTCATTTTGTTTTGGGAACAGTCTGCATGCCTCACAGTGTTTGACCTTGGTGTTGGAATTCTCAGGTTACAGATAGTGCA